>CM031539.1:14945183-15545183 GCA_018361395.1 Boechera stricta | reverse complement strand
CCTTGTACCAGCCTACTCTTTGATGATGATCCCAAAATAGTTCCCAAGTGCCCTTGGTTGTAAATACCGACTTGAACTTATCTTGAGAGAATTTCCATAAATGATTATCTCTTTCCGGTTCTTGGTCTCTTTGTCGGAGAGCAAGTAACACAACCTCTATCTCTTGCAAGATAGTTGTTCGATGTCGTCTTGTATGATAAGTAGAGACGGCTGAATGGATCGTAGTCTCCAGTGGTATACTCATATCAATAACTTATCTTTCTCCAATAACGTCAATTAATCTTCCTTTGGAAGACTAGTTATCAAGCTAGAAGAATGAAGTCTGTCCATCATGAACATCAACCTTGTGAAAAGGCTTAGCTTCGTTTCGACGTTTGACTAATTTTCTCCACATCCAAGACCCTGTAGTAGATGTTCCTTTGAGAGACCAGAACGAACCCTTGCGAATAAGTGTCTCCCACATCCAATTAAACCAAAGAGTTGGCTGTTTTGAAACAACACGCCAAATTAGCTTAAGACAACTCACCTTGTTCGCCGTTGCCAAGCATTTAATACCTAAACCTCCTTCAGCTTTTGGCTTGCAAATAGCCAGCCATGATAACTTTGCTTTTATTGAATTTAGATCAACACCAGACCGTAGAAAATCTGAGCATAATTTTCCACTCTCCATAATATAACTTTTCGGTAATAGAAAAGCTGAAATCCAGAGGTTTGAAATACTTACTATAACCTACTGAATAAGCTACAATCTTCCTGCATATGTGATACATGCCCAAAAAGAACCCCAAGGAAGATTCTCAAAAGCTCACAGAAGGGCAAGTCCGGTGGAGGTGTTACTCGGCGTTTTGGTGGAAACGACGATGGAACCGGAGGGAGGTTGGAACGATGATGATGAAGGATGATGAGCTGAGTGGCTGAGGAGATGGTGATCACCTTTGGAACTCAGCACACGATCAGAAATGAGAGAGAGAACGAAGAACGGTGAAGACGCTAGACGGGCGGAGATAATGTGAGCCGGCGGAATGAACGCTGGTGAGAGTTGGTGAAGCAAACGGTGATGTGATATGATAGGCACCACAAGGATTGTGTAAGACCCTTGATACAACCTCCTACAAGCTGAGGACCAACCTTAAAGCTTCTAGGGTATACTCACTCTAAGTCTAGAGATGAGAGACAAAGTTTAGAACTTCAAATTTAGGTTAATGATTGCTTGATGATTAAAGAGTAGTAGATTGCCTTAAATAAGCTTACAATTAGGGTAAATAGAAACAAAAGGAACCTAAGCCCATTTAAGACAAGGCTGGATACCTAGGCCTTTTTGATTAATTATTTCCCTAAGATAAACCCAAAAACAAGTAAGGACAAGTTATTAAGCAAAAGAAGAAGGAAGATATTTGTAGAGTTCTTCCTTAGGGATAAGATCACATCTCTTGAGTATTTAATCTTGTCATAGATATTTCCAAGTTAAATACTCAAAGGAGACGAGATGCGATGCCTTAGATCTTTCGAGCCTCATTAAAACCCTTTCCTAGTAAAACCCACAAGTGGGAAACCTAGGAGTAGGGAAAGAGTACCGTACTCATCTAAGGTCTTAAGAAGGTGTCCTCACTAATGACGAGTGAGGAAACATGTAGCTTTGCTCCCAAAGCATAGTGTCCGTGGACTCTTGATCCAAGCGTCTCTCGAAACGTCCGGTCCGATATCGCGGATGTAGGTTTCGGGAACAACCTTGATCTTGCTAGATGACTCCCTTGGATCTTCCCTCGTGCTACACTTAGTCTTCTCAGCCACCTTAGACAGCAAGTTCTTCGCCGCTCCATGAAAAGGTCCTTCCCGGTCCGTGATGACGGTTTGATCCGATGTGATGACCACATTATTCTCTCCCCCTTGGAAAAGTTTAGACCTCCAAACAGCCATGTCACCTACACCACAATAGACTAACTTAGCCTCATAGAAGATAGAAAAGGAATTAGACTTACCTTGTAGTGTGTAGGGATTGGGTCGGTGTGATGAGCTCCTCTCGGTCCATGTAGTGGCTCCATTAAGACCCGACCGAGACATGAGACTCCTCCGTGATGTATGCCCACGTATAGAAGGGATCTTAAGCCCATGTCCCAGCTGGAAAAAGACAGTCCCCTTTCTTTGATTAGATCGCTTCCCACCGTGCTTGACCTTGTGTTCAAAGTTACCCCAAATCTTCTCAAAAAGCCTTCTCATGACATCGTTTTTGGTAACTCCTTTCGAGACATCTTTATTTACTTGGGGCTGAGGTAATGAACTCAAGCTAGGAGAGTAAGCAAGCACATTATCTCCCCTAGATGTCAGTAATATAGGGCTCGGTGGCGTAGACTCCATCCAAGTGACCTTCTCGGTACAATTCTCCAATTCCGTCCCGACAATGGCTTTGGGGAAAGTAGCGTGAGCCTTAGGGCTTGGCATGAGTTACACCCTTTTGAGAACCTCTTTTAAAACAGCATAAGTCAACCTCTCAATCTGAACCTTGGACATCAATAATGTGAAACTTGTAGGAGGAGTGACCCGCGGCTTGATGGACTTGAGAAGTGGTGAAAGAGAATCGTTGATTGATACTCTTGACTCGTTCAGCTTGGGTACAAGGCACTTAGCATAGTAGACGGTCACTATGCTCTTCATATTAGCTCCATAAGAATGCTCCTTTAAGACTACTCATGCCTTCTTAACATCATTAGATCTTGTGTGACTCAACCCACGGTCATCTCTAGCCACTATCTCCTTCTTGCTCACTAGAGAAATTTGAGACTTCTTCTCCTTGATAAAAACCCCTTCTCGTCTATGGAACTTGTCTCTAAACTCAGCAAGACCCATGGTAGTCTCCACAAAATACATATTCTTGGTTAGTCCTTTCGTTAACCGCTTATACCCCGTGGTGACTATGGCTAAGGAGTTTGGTGTGGGAGTTTCAGCTTTGTAGTTATCCTCTTCTTTACCACTACTAATCACATCAAGAGACTTCTTAATGTCTTCAAAAGGTGGTAGAACGAGAGTGAGTTGGCTTTTGATCTCTCTCTTGGTCCGTGGTGAGTCCGGCGGGAGTTCATCGGCTTTCTTCTCCGCATTCAAGCCTATACTCACAACATCTTTGAAACTCGTCAATAGATTAGGACAAAGATAATCATGCATGGTCTCCTTTAACTCACTAGGCACTATAAGGAGATTAGAATTACAACTAATCTTATCCTTAGAGAGCTTAAGTTGCATCTCATGCACGTGAAGGCGTTAATGGAGCTAGACTAATCTTCTTATCATTATGCAAGAATGTGTAATGATTAGATCTATCATGATGACTGGACTCCTTATCATATTGTCATGGTTTACCTAACAGAAGATGAGTAGCTTGCATAGGGACTATATCACACAAGACATCATCACTATACTTTTCTACACTAAACAAAATCCTAACTTGTTCATTGATTCTCATTTCCGTTTTGTCATTAATCCACCTAAGTTTATAAGGCCTAGGATGCTTCATCGTGTCTAGGCTAAGCTTCTCTACCATGTATGAACTAGTCACATTAGTGCAAGAACCACCATTAATAATCAAACCACAAACTTTACCCTTTACCGTGCAATGGGTGTGGAAGATGTTTTCTCGTTGTTCCATCTCTTCCGGTATTGGCTCAGCACTAAGGACTCGACAAATGACAAGAAGTTCTCCCTCATCTGGATATGCAACCTCAACTTCTGGAATTTCATTCCCTTCTTGAGTTTTGGCTTCATCTTGTGACTCATATTCGCCGGAAGGAGTGATGATCATGGCTCTCGGGTTTGGGCACTCTCTAGCATAATGACCACGACCCCTACACTTAAAGCATGTGATATCATAGGTTCTTGTACCAGTAGAAGGTCCTCTTTCATCAGCTCTAACCTCTTTTGAAGGTTCATAGGGTTTTGTCGGCATTTTAGACTTAAAGGCCGAAGACTTGCCCTTATCGACAAACTTAGATGCGTTTGGATTAGTAGAACCGGATGCTTGGATACTCCAAGGGGCGTTGGTGGCTGCCTTAGACTGGTTATAAGAGGTCACCTTCCTATTCACTTGGCTCTCAATCTGAATTGCTAAGTGAAGCAACTCATCAAAGTCGTGGTAAGTCAATCTCTCCATTTTACGAGCTATGCGGTCTTGTAAGCCATCTAAGAATTGAGCCATGTGTGCTTCTTTGGTGTCTTCTATTTGAAGTCGATTCTTGAGGTGCTCAAACTCCTCATTCTTCAACACTCTTGGTCCCTTGAGAAAGTTTTCTAAACTTTCTTTGAAGCTCGCGGTGATAGAGAGGTGGGACATATCGTTTCTTTATCATAAACTTCATTACGTCCCAAGTAGGAACCGGACCTTCTCTAGTGCATCTTTTCTCCGACATATCTCTATTCCACCAAGTAAATGCATGGTCGGTGAGTTGAGCAGCATCATATGTGACCTTCCTTGGCTCATCATAATCATAACACTCAAAGATGTGATCTATCCTTTGCTCCCAATCAAGATAAGCTTCGGGATCAACTTTTTCCGCAAAAGTAGGGGCATTAAGCTTGAGGTCGGAAACATAAGTTTGGTGTTGGTGTTGATCATTGCGGTCCCTAGCAGCTCTTCTTTGCCAATGCCTCTCTCTTCTATACGATAGTGGCTCAAAATCCCCTTCGGAGAGATCATCAATCACGGGGTCATTGACCGGAACTTGTCCGCGTTGTTGACCCGGTTGTTCCACTCGGTTCACTCGGTCTCCAAGCTGTTGGAGTTGGACCTGAATGCTCGTAAGGATCTCCACAAGGTCAGGGGGCTCAGCCATCCCTTATGTACCTCGTAAGACAAACACAAAACCGAAAAAACTTAGCAAAACTCAAACCAGAAATTTACCAACAAACCCGAGATCAATTAATTTGGTTATTGCTTAAGCGGTTCAGATTTTGTAATTCTAGCACATGTTAAATGATGTAGACAAGCTCTCAAAATTCAAATTATAAGCGCCAATAAGCTGTCACAAACGGAGGTGAGGACCACACAAAAAGCAAAGCTAAAAGCAAGTGTACCCTAAAAGACTTTCTACTTTTAGCAAAATACCCCCACCTTTACCTAAGACTAAATCGAAACTAGGCAAGCTTTCTAGACTAACAATGGTGGCTGGACTGAAGCAAATCAATACTCAAACACCCGCATTCTAAAGCATAAAAAGCTTGAAGGAATCGAACTAAACCCTAGCAAGGCGATGAACTTACAAACGGCGCTTAAAGATGCAATCTTTACAAACCCTAAGATCTAATCAACACCAGCCAACAAGGAAACACAGCAACACAAGACTAAAGACAACCTAAAGAAAGCAAGGAACACAAGCAAAGCAAGATCTAATAACCTAACCCACTCAAATCACTAAACCAGACCAAAAATGAAAACTTTTTCAAGTTCCATTCTAGTTTCGAGATAAGCAACTAAAGGAGAGAGATTTGAGTTGGAAAGATACAACCTTTGGACCTTCTAGGCTCTGATACCAGATGATACACGCCCAAAAGGAACACTAAGGAAGATTCTCAAAAGCTCACGGAAGGGCAAGTCCGGTGGAGGTGTTACTCGGTGTTTTGGTGGAAACGACGATGGAACCGGAGGGAGGTTGGAACGATGGTGATGAAGGATGATGAGCTGAATGGCTGAGGAGATGGTGATCACCTTTGGAACTCAACACACGATCAGAATTGAGAGAGAGAACGAAGAATGGTGAAGACGCTAGACGGGCGGAGATAATGTGAGCCGGCGGAATGAACGCTGGTGAAGCAAACGGTGATGTGATGTGATATGCACCACAAGGGTTGTGTAAGACCCTTGATACAGCCTCCTACAAGCTGATGACCAACCTCAAAGCTTCTAGGGTTTTTTCACTCTAAGTCTAGAGATGAGAGACAAAGTTTATAACTTCAAATTTAGGTTAATCATTGCTTGATGATTAAAGAGTAGTAGCTTGCCTTAAATAGGCTTACAATTAGGGTAAATAGAAACAAAAGGAACCTAAGCCCATTTAAGACAAGGCTGGATACCTAGGCCCTTTTGATTAATTACTTCCCTAAGATAAACCCAAAAACAAGTAAGGACAAGTTATTAAGCAAAAGAAGAAGGAAGATATTTGTAGAGTTTTTCCTTAGGGATACGATCACATCTCTTGAGTATTTAATCTTTTCATAGATAATTCCAAGTTAAATACTCAAAGGAGACGAGATGCGATGCCTTTGATCTTTCGAGCCTCATTAAAACCCTTTCCTAGTAAAACCCACAAGTGGGAAACCTAGGAGTAGAGAAAGAGTACCGTACTCATCTAAGGTCTTAAGAAGGTGTCCTCACTAATGACAAGTGAGGAAACATGTAGCTTTGCTCCTAAACCTTAGTGCCCATGGACTCTCGATCCAAGCGTCTCTCGAAACGTCTGGTCTGGTATCGCGGATGTAGGTTTCGGGAATAGCCTTGATCTTGCTAAATGACTCCCTCAGATCTTCCCTCGTGCTCCACTTAGTCTTCTCAGCCACCTTAGACAGCAAGTTCTTCGCTGCTCCATGAAAAGGTTCTTCCCGGTCCATGATGACGGTTTGATCCGATGTGATGATCACATCAATATGAAAGTGAACGGGCTGTCCATGTATTTATCTTTGAGCGATTTTGTTCTAATATAGGAGCATAATCACATGTACTCATCGTAGAGGCAAACCCAAATATTTTACCGGAAACTCGCCTTATGCAAATGGAAAATTTGCAAGTAGCTACTCACGGGTTCGAGTAGAATTACCAGCCATGTATATTGTTGATTTTTCCAGACTTATGCTGAGTCCTGAACTAACCGCAATCTGATAAAAAAATCTGTATAATACCTCTATCGATGATCTTTTACCATCCATAAATACCATAAGATCATCGGCAAAACAAAGGTGAGTTAATCTTATGTTTTTAAATTGCTTATGGTAACCAACATTTGGTTTAATCACAACATCATCAATCAAGTGGGAAACCTAGGAGTAGAGAAAGAGTACCGTACTCATCTAAGGTCTTAAGAAGGTGTCCTCACTAATGACAAGTGAGGAAACATGTAGCTTTGCTCCTAAACCTTAGTGCCCATGGACTCTCGATCCAAGCGTCTCTCGAAACGTCCGGTCCCGTATCGCGGATGTAGGTTTCGGGAACAGCCTTGATCTTGCTAAATGACTCCCTCAGATCTTCCCTCGTGCTCCACTTAGTCTTCTCAGCCACCTTAGACAGCAAGTTCTTCGCCGCTCCATGAAAAGGTTCTTCCCGGTCCATGATGACGGTTTGATCCGATGTGATGATCACATCAATATGAGAGTGAACGGGCTGTCCAGGTATTTATCTTTGAGCGATTTTGTTCTAATATTGGAGCATAATCACATGTACTCATCGTAGAGGCAAACCCAAATATTTTACCGGAAACTCGCCTTATGCAAATGGAAAATTTGCAAGTAGCTCCTCACGGGTTCGAGTAGAATTACCAGCCATGTATATAGTTGATTTTTCCAGACTTATGCTGAGTCCTGAACTAACTGCAATCTGATAAAAAAATCTGTATAATACCTCTATCGATGATCTTTTACCATCCATAAATACCATAAGATCATCGGCAAAACAAAGGTGAGTTAATCTTATGTTTTTAAATTGCTTATGGTAACCAACATTTGGTTTAATCACAACATCATCAATCAAGTTGGAAAAGACGTTCATACAAACCACAAATAGATAGGGAGATAGAGAACAACCTTTCCTTAATCCCCTTGTGCTTCCAAAGTAACCAACAAGTTCGCCTTTACTTGAACTGAAAATGAAGCTGTTAAAATGCAAAGATTTATCCAATGTATAAATTTTGCAGGAAAATTCAGAGCTTGAAAGGTGTTAAGTAAAGAACTCCATTGGACCGAATCAAAACCCTTAGATATATCAATTTTCATTGAACATCTAGCTGAAATTGATTCCTTATAATAATCTTTAACAATTTTTGTAGCCAATAATACATTCTCCATAAGCAGCATATCCTTGACGAACCCCGACTAATTTTGAGCGATTAGATTTTGAAGAAGGATCTTGAGTCGATTTGCCAAAATCTTCGAAATTATTTTGTAACGTACATTGCAACACGAAATAGGAAGATAATCTTTCAATTTCTTCACGTTATCCTTCTTCGGAACAAGTGACAATATAGTTGAATTTACTCTCTTTGGCAAAAACCCCTTATGAAAAAACGATTTAATAGCAACAATGACATCAGCTCCAATAATCGGCCATGCGGCTTTACAAAACTCAGTCGTGTATCCTTCTGGTCCTAGAGACTTGTTAATTGGCATGGCAAAGACTACTCTCTGTTTCCTCCCCTGAAACTTCTTTTATCAACATCTCTTGATCATCAATGGCACAACGATAATTAAGCAAAGATTGCAAGTCCTCAACCGACATACCTACTAAATCAGAAGGAGTATGATTTAGGAATTCCTCATAAAACCGTTCCCGAATAGAACTCCTCATTCGTTGTCGGACTTGTGCAACTTTGTGAAAATATGCATTATTTTTATCTCTCACTTTCAACCAATGCAATTTCAATCTTTGGTTCAAGAAACTCTCCTCTATATCCGCCAATTTTGACCACTTCTCATATGCTTCAACTTCCTAATTTATACAAAGCAAAGAGGGAGTAATGAGAGTATTGGACTGCTGTTGACATAAACACTCAAAAACTTCTTTCATATTCTTCGACAAATTACCAAGCTTCTCCTTGCCCAAACTTCTTAATGCTGGTTTTAAATACTTTTAACTTCTTGGAGAAGCGATGGAGTGCTGGTGTTGAGATAAACAACTGATCATATTGATATATCATGGATTTTACCCGTTTTTAGCCATGATATAAGTCGTTTTATCGAGTCTTTCTAGTGCTTTTTCTATCATTTTAGAGTCTTTTCAGGTTTTAGCACGTTTGGGACGAAATTGGAGATTTTGGAGACATTTCGAGCCTTTTTGGAGCAAACCGAAGAAAGTACCCGTTTTCAAGCCTGAGTATCGATCGACACCATCCCGGTATCGATCGATACCGACATACTCGTTTTCAAGCCTGAGTATCGATCGACACCATCGCGGTATCGATCGATACCGACGCAACTGACGCGGAGATAGATATCCAAGGACGAGAATTCTCGCCAAAAGAAGCCCAATACTTTCCCTTATTTACAAAGAGGCCCAGCTCGTGTTTTTAGACCTATTTAAGCAAACTCTTAGTCTTTAGGTTAAGCAGACTTTACTTTGAGACTTTACTTTGAGACTTTACTTTGAACTTTGATTCTTGAGAGTTTTTGTGAGGGAGACGGATCCAAGACTTTGTTCATCATAGAGAAGATCCCGAACCCTTGTTTTTTTTATTCTTTTGTTTAATTTGATGATTTATTCAGTTATGTTATTTGTTTCATCTATCATGTCTGAGTAGTCTCATTTTAGGTTTAGGGTTTTCTCATATGGATTTCTCTGATTTATGATAATTGATTTGTTAGGGTTCAAAATCTGAATAGTTCTTCACCATAGGTTGTTCTCAAAGCTATTTCTAACCTGATCACTTAGAATATAGAACCTAGATTAATCGATTAGGCACGACAGTGCAATTGAGTAATCTGATAAAACCTAGGGTGAGCAATTGGATTATCTGCAAAGAGATTTGGTTTAATCGAATTGTGAACATATCAAACTTGAATTGATTGCTGGTTTACTGTGTAGGATTTGCAAAGAGATTTGGAATTTTAGACTTTAGACTTAGTTAGTTTTCGCAACGACAGTTGGTTAACTATACTTTCGTGTTTGAGTTCAAGAACGGCGCTTAATTGAATTGAACCTTAATTGATTAATTGTTATTTATCATTGATTTCCTGAGAGATACCCTGAGCCTAATCCTTCCCTTGATTAAATCAACCCAATCGTATTTCGTTCTTCTAATTTACTGTCTAACCGTGATTTGCTTAGCTTAATCCTCACTAAATTATTTATTGTGTGAATTTTCTTGAGTTCTTGTGTTCGACCCCTGATATACTGCAGCAACTGCTTTAGTACTTTTAGGGTATTAATTTGAGCATATCACATATTCCTGCCAATGAGGTTTTATAATCTACTCGAAACCTTTAGTCTTTGTTGGAATATTTGCGAATTTAAAAGGCTTCTTATACGACTTTCTTTCCGCCACCAAAGAAATCTGGCATCTTAAATGATCCGAGACCCCTGGCTCAAAAGTGATGTAGGATTGCAAATAAGTTTGGCACCCAGTCTCATTCACCAACACACGATCCAACTTCTTACAAATCAGGCCATTCTCTCTCTTATTACACCAAGTGAATAACGGCCCATTATAAGCCAAGTCAATCAAGTGATAATGACTTATTACATCTTGGAAATCCTGCATACTCGATGTGGCAACATACGAAGATGGATTTGAGTGCTCTGCAACGTCAAGAGTCTCATTAAAATCCCCACAAATCATCCAAAACTTACTTATGATAATTGGAGAATCCGAATGACTCTTAATGTCATCCCATAATTCTTAACGCTCTACTTGAAAATTAGAAGCGTACACAAATGAATAGAAGAACACCTCCTCTGTCCCCTATAATCAATTGACTACTCTTGAACACCGGAGTTAGTCTCGTATTATTTTTCCAAACAACCCAGATACAACATAATCGATGACTCTCATAATTTGAAATAAACGATAAATCTCTGAAAATTGAAGAAACAGTTACAGATGCTCGACTTTCTTTGACTCTCGTCTCCAATAAGCATCCAAATTGCATAGAACTTTGACCCAGTCACAAAATACTGAATATTTTTTAGATTTATTGAGACTGCGGATATTACAGAAGAAACATGACATTAATTTTTTTCTTGGGTGCCCTCTTACTAGGGACAGTAGGAATACAAGTGGAACTAGCAAAAGGGTCGCTTATGAACTTGTGATTGAGCTTATAGGATGATTTTGATGACCTTTGGAAGCGAAGGTCGAGTTCCAAGCTCCTCTAGATTCGCCTTATGATAAGACCATGTTTTACGTGTTTTTATGCATTAGAATAAGTTGTTTTTAGCCTTTATAAATAACATTTAGTGTGTTTTCATGTGATTATGAGTTTTTAGGTACTTGAAGCTAAACATGAGTAGTAGAGATGTTTTTGGAGCTTACTGAAGCCTACATGAAGACTGGTGACATTGCTTAGATCATGCACATTCGGAGAAGGATTTCACAGAACCCGAAGAAGGAAATATCGACCCTCATATCGACCTGTCAGGGTCGATTGGGTCGATATTGTGTCCAAAGAATCTCCAGAGAAAGTCTCAGAGGAAGAATCATTCTGTCAAAGAAAAGAGCCAATATCGACCCCAGTATCGACCCATCAAGGTCGATATTGACGTCCGAGAAAGATGGAAAATTTCCTATGTGGCAAGTTATGACTTGGGCAGCCTTGTCATTTCGTGTTTTAAGCCACCAGAAACAGGATAAGGACGAAATGAAGACTCCTAGAGAATCCTAATACTATATAAACACTTGTAATCTCACTAGAGAAATACAGAACATTTTAACACAAAACGGATCTTGTAGCCGTCACAATTCAGATCTAATAAAGTTCTTCTTCTTTAGGTCAATTCTTATTCTTATTCTTTTGTTTATACTATGATTATTGTTTAGGCTAGTTTACTTTTTAGTCTTGTTTATTATTTTATAAGTCAACTCTTGTCTCTCTAACCCAATAGAGACAAGACTCTTGTCTCTCTTCAATATCGTTGAAGCGAGGTCGCAAAAGAGGTTTTGTTAAGGCATCAGCAAGTTGATCTTTGGTCGATACGTAGGAGACCCTTAGAGCTCCTGATTGGACATTGTCTCTGATGAAGTGATAGTCTAAGGCCAAGTGTTTCATTCGGGAGTGGAAAAAGGGTTGGTTGAGAGGTAAGTAGCCCCCATATTGTCACAATAGATCACCTGTGTAATTGGGACGGAGATGCCGAGTTCAGATAGTAGAGAACAAATCCAGCGACCTCCAAGGTTGTATTAGCAACTGCTCTATACTCTGCCTTTGTCGAAGAACACGCAACACCTCGTTGTTTCTTTGCTGGCCATGATATTGGATTTCCTCTAATGTAGATGATGTAAGCGTTTGTGGAGACAAAGTCATCACAATCACCACCCCAATCTGCATCTGAGAATGCATGTAAAGTAGGTTTTGTTTTAGAACCGATAAACACACCTTTGGAAGAAGTCACGGCCAGATAGCGGAGTACGCGTTTTGCTGCTTGCCAGTATACGTCTGTTGGTTTGTGCATGAATTGCGATAGTCAATTAGTGACGAAGGCAATGTTTGGTCTGGTGAAGCCAAGGTACTGTAAGCTGCTATGACACGCCGAAACTCTGATGGATCATCGAGTGTGGTGCCTATGGTGAGAGACAACTTGGGTGTAGGTGGCATAGGTGTGGATACATGCTTATCATCAAGCATATTGTTCTTCTGTAGCAGATTGTGTATGTATTTTCGTTGAGTCAAATGAATCCCAGTTGATGTTCTTGTAGCCTCTATACCCAGAAAATAGTGTAAGTCTGTTGGGTCTTTGAGGGAGAAACGAGTTGCGAGTTGAGTGATTGTCTTGTTTATGAGATGAATGCTGCTCCCTGTGACCAAAATGTCATCAACATAGACTAAAACATACACCAAGTCAGTCCCGAGCTTTGAAACGAATAATGATGTATCAGCGGCAGAACTGAGGAAACCAAGAATGAGCATGTGAGACTTGAATTCCGTGTACCAAGCCCTTGGGGCTTGTTTAAGACCATATAAGGCCTTCCTTAGTCGACATACATGGTGAGGTCGATCCTTGTCCACAAAGCTCTGCGGTTGCGCGACATATACTTCGTCCGTTATTGTGCCTTGCAAAAAGGCGTTGTTGACATCTAATTGTTTAGATGTTCAGACAACAATATCAAGGACGAGCCTTATCGTAGTGGATTTAATGACTTGGCTGAAAGTTAGCATAATCAATCCCTTGTTGCTGATGAAAACCCTTCGCAACAAATCTGGCTTTGTGCCTGTTAAAAGATCCATTAGGATTATATTTCAGAGTGAAAATCCATTTACCTCCTATGAGATTATGTCCTTGAGCTGGCAGCACTAGCTCATATGTATTGTTCCTGACAATGGCAAGATTTCTACGCACATAGCCTTGCGCCATTCTGGGTCTTTGAGAGCTTCGTTTACTGTTCTTGGAATTGTTGGTTTTTGTGTTTTTGTAATGGTGAGGGTTAGTTTTTGTGTGGGCTTTCGTAATTGATTTTTGGTTCTTGTGTTCATCGGGTGAGTGTTTGCGGGATGTATGGGATTTGTTTCGTTGGAGGCTGAGGTTTGATTTTGTGAAGTGGTGGTTTGATTTGTGGGAGAAGGTTCTTGCGGTGGATAGGGATTAGATGGAGATTGTAGACGAGGTTGGGTATTTGTGTTTTATGATATTGGGCTTGAATTAATTAGGCCCAACTGATTGGTAATGGTCTGCGACAAAATCTTTTGTATCGAAGACCTAGAATGACGTGAAGCAGAGTCGGGATTCGCTGATGCCAGAGACGCGGCGGGCGGTGATGGCGGAGATGCGGCGGCTGTTGGCTGGTGAAGGGCAGTCGTGGGGTACGGCGGGAAGATGTATATGAGTGGCGCGACGAGAATTATCTCGACTGGTTTTCCGGCGGATGTGGTGACATTTGCAAATCCAATTGCGTTGGTCCTTCGTTCCTGAACGGAAACTCTTTTTCTCAAAATTGAACATGGCGAGAGACATATAATCGGCCAGACTCTCGATGGAGATAGATGTAAGCACTTTGATTTTGGGCATAACCGAGGAAGACGCAGTTTGATATCCGTGAATCCATCTTATTTTTCATGTAGGGGCGAAGCCATGGAAAACAGGAGCAGCCTAAGATTCAGAGTTTGAGATAGTTGGGAGCTTGATTGAAGAGCCTTTGATATGCAATCGCGTTGGAAAGCACCGGTGATGGCATTCGATTTATCAGATAGACAGCGGCGGAGAAAGCAAAGGGCCAATATTCTTTTGGGACAGCAGCTTGGAACAGTAAGTGAGTCGCGTTTCCACGATATGTCGGTGTTTGCGTTCGGAGATTCCATTCAGCTCTGGCGTGTGAGGAGGTGTAGTGAGATGACTGATTCCATTCTCTTGAAGGTATGATCTTAGAGCGATGAACTCTCCTCCGTTATCTGAGTATAACACCTTGATGTTGTGGTTGAAGCGTTTTTCCACTAGGGTTCTGAATGCCATAAAGGTTTCTTTCACTTGAGATTTTTTTTGTAAGGGATATAGCCATGTGTAGCGAGTATGGTGGTCCACTACGATTAGGTAGTATCTGTGATTTTCGATAGATATGATTGATGAGGTCCATAGGTTTGAATAGAGGTATTCTAGTGAATGAGATGATGAGATTGTGTTTGTGGAAAAAGAGAGTTTATGGCTTTTATTAATAAGACAATCCATACACGAGAAATCATTGTGTAGGAATGTGAAAGAGGTAATTGAAACTGCGAAATGATGTGTTTAAAAGTGGATAAATTTGGATGCCTAAGTCGAGAGTGCCATGAACCCATATATGTTTTTGTTGTTGGTGTTGCGTAAAGAGATGTCACAGATTTTGAATTGTCAGGCCACTCGTACAGCTCTTGTCTAATCTTCCCTTGGATTAATGGGATCCCCGAACTGAGATCCTTCACTTAAAAATGAGAGGGAAAGAACTCAACTAAGACACCATTGTTGTTACATAAGCGATATACTGATTATAGATTTTTATGGCTTTCAGGGACACATAGTATATCGTTTAAATGAAGAGTTCGAGTTGGAGTAGGAAGGATGCCAGAACCAGTGCGATTGATTGTTATGGTAGTACCATCAGCGATGGTGACTTCTTCGCCTCCATTATAAGGTTGGTTGATCGCCAAGTTGTTAAGATCGGTGGTGATATGGTGAGTAGTACCACTATCCAGCAGCCACGTGTTTGTTGGGGTCACAATGGTGGTTGCTGCGTTTGCCCGGGGCTGCCTTGGTGTATTGGCAGGTTGTTAGTGATGGAAAGATGTCCCTTGTAGCTGAGAGCAGCGCCTTGAGCTATGGCCAAAGACTCCACACAGTTGGCATTTCCCGTTGTAAGGACGAGGAGAGTATTGGTGTTGCTGGTTAGTGTTATGTTGGTAGCTTTTGTTGCGATTTTTGAACTTCTTGTTGTTGTTGTAGTTGCGAGACTGCTTAGAGTTGTTTCCCTTTGTGTGAGCAATGTTAGCCGTCACCGGGAGATGTGGTGAGACACCTTCAACGATCTTGAGTTTGGCCTCAAAGTTGATCAATTTTTCTTGGACCTCAGTTAGTGAAGGTGTTGTCTCGCGTCCTTGGATCTATTCAGCTACCGATTTGTACTCCTCAGGTAAACCTTCAAGGATGAAATCGATCTGCTCATCGAAAAAATAGCATTTTCCCAGCAGCGATAATTGATCAAATCGAATGTGAAATCCTTGTAAGTACTCATCGATTGTTTTTGTACCTTTCTTCCATTGTTTGACTTGTTGAGCATGGGAGTTTTTGGATGGCGGTTGTTGTGGTTGAGAGCATCGGCTGAATCATGTTTGAAATCACACCAAGAAGTGAGCTATAGATAAGCCTATCTTGACGTTTCCACATCGTGAAGGCGGGATTGGCTGAGACAATGTTGTTTGTCGTCACCATCGGAGATGGTAGAAGAGATGACTCATCCAGAAACTTGGCAAGATCATACCCATCGAGAAGGACATGAACCTGTCTGCTCCACATCATAAAGTTTGTGGAAGTGAGCTTCGTTACGTTGGACATATTGACGTTAAGAAGCTGAGTTGGGTCAGTGACAATGATGGTCTCAGCGGTAGTTGCAGGTGAACCTGTGTTGTTCATGGTGTTCGAAGAAACGAAAAGGGAGAAGAAGAGATTTGTCGAGGAAGAAGAGAAGAGAAGAGAAGAAAAAAAAAAGAAAGGATATATGCTCTTGATACCATGTAAATGATTTGTGAAAGGATGATTTTATTCACTTGTTGTATCCATATATTTATTCAAAGTAGATTGCCTAAAATATGTACAATAGGAGTGATCATAGGGATCCTAATTAGTGTAATGATCAATCAATCTTCTCCATGATTATATTAATGAAGAATTGATCGATATCTCCTTGAAGTGGTTTAATAAGGAAAACTTTGACCATTGATGTTAAAAAATCTGGGTCGAGATGTTTCAATGCACTCGTTGATTTGGAGTTATCAAGTTATGAGATGTTATCGTTATATACATGAGATGATAGTTTGTCATTTTCTACTTATAACACCAACTATTTAAACTAATTTCCCAGTTCATATGATGTGAGATTAATTTACGTAACTTGTTCATGTCAACTAGTATGGAATTATTCTAAAGAGTTAGTTCAACCTCTAAAGAGCAAAACTAACGTGGACTATGATACAGTATGAAACTCGACAAGATAGGAAATTGTCTCTTCGATAGTTATTTGACACTCAAGTAAAACAATTAAAACATACGACTAGCTGGATAATTGAATACGGAAGGATAACTAAAAGAGATTGGTTCTAAACATGGTTGATAATCTAAGCAATTTGTTTTCTATGAACCTAAGATAAGAAGGATTAAATAGTCTTTGAAAGGTGAACAAATGGTTTTAAGAAGAAAAAAAATGAAAGATTAATGAATCTTTGAAGGAAAGTAACATAATCTGATCCTCTTCATATTTTTTATGTGAGAAACTTTTATAAGATTACTTACCCGGTATTAATAGATCATAGAAAAGCTTGGACATGAGGCGGGTACTTTCTGTTTTTGTCCTATTTGATACTTGTACCCGTCCCGCCAGGTAATTGATATTTTTACTTGTACTTGTACCCGCGAAAACAAGTATCCGCTGGAACAAATACCCGGCCAAATTTTTGTTACTTGCGGGTTACTTGACTCATATCCGTACTTGCAAGTACAAGTACCCGCATATCAAATAATTACATTACTTGCCTTGTTTTTTTTTTTTTAACTACTACTTGCCTTGTTTTAAGGAGTGCAAAACCTGAATAATACATGCAGTGATACATACATTACATTTGCAGCTACTTAAATACATATATACCAACTAATTTGCAAAATGAGAACCTTAAAACTTGAAACATTACATTTGCAGTTACTTAGTATCTACTTATTATTCATATGCTATTATCGTTTGAGATAATCATGGGATCTTTTTTATGACATCCTAACACCTGCAAAAACACCTGCATAAACATGGAGCATGTTTAGCATATAGCATATATATACAATAGATAAATTAGAGGATAGACCCGACCTCTTCAATAATCTTAATTCTTTAACCTGTAAAATAAAATATAACCAGTTTTTATTCTTGGTGCAAGACCATTTCGTCGCATGGCCATAATGCCGTTAGGTCACGCTCAGGTGTATATATATACTGTTGCACTGAAGATAATATACATATATCTATGTGTGCAGGCATATGCATATGAGTAGATGTGGTTGACTTAAGCTTTCAGATATCAAACGGGTAGGAAAACCAAGAACACTCTATGTACCCATGGGCTTGTACAACTTGCTTATTGAATGTAAAGAGAACTCATTACAATTATTATGTTATATAACACAGAATTCTTAAAAGACCAAATCAGCTAAACTGTTAAAATATAGTCCGATAAGAGAAAAAGACCTCAAAGATATCACGGAATGTATGTAACTCATAGAGATCAACCCTGACAGCTAAATTTATCCCACTCAAACACAATTCATGAATTGAAGCTAAAAGTGCCAACATCCTAATATCGTAATCGAAACACACTTCAATCGATAACGTAACAATCCGAATCAAGCTAACAAAAGCAACAATTCGGGATTCCTAAGTGATGAATCAACGATTCAACAGCTCAAGAACAAGAATCAAGCTAAACACACACCAGTTTTTTACAAATCAATTTTGACAGACTAAAACTATGAATACGCTAAGCTAATAAGCTAAACCCAGATTCAATCGTGAGCGTCCATCTTCAAGCTTCAACGGCCAATCCTCCACCGTTGATTCCTTTATTAAATCTAGAGCGTTTATTCTTAACGGAAACAAATCACAGCCGTCCTTGTCCTCAAGGTTTAAAATCAGGATACTGTTGTAACAATTGGAACAAATACTCCCACGTAGCCTCTGATTCTGGCTCATTCACCCACTTAACCAGAACCTTAGTAGCTGCTTTGCCCTGACGTTGAACCATTTTTCTTTCCAATATCGCCTCAGTTTCTTTGACATAAACATCTTGTGTATTTTCAGGCAAATGTGTAGAAGTAGACCTGTCCCACTCTCAATTTAAGCTGTGAGACATGAAAAATAGGAGGTATAGCAGAATTTGCAGGGAGCTTCAACTTGTAGGCAACTTTTCCACACACGTCAACAATCTTATATGGACCAAAATACTTCGGTGAAAGCTTGTTATTGCTTCTATACACCACACTCTTTTGTCTATACGGTTGGAGCTTCACATAAACCCAATCACCCACATCAAAGCTTCTTTCAGTTTTGTATTGATTAGAAAACACTTCCATCCGATGTTGTGCTCTCAGTAAGTGAAATTTCAGAACAAGAAGCATATTTTCACGCTCCTGTAAACATTGAGCCACCACAACAACTTTTGTTTCTCTAGGTAAATAAGGTAGATGTTGTGGAGGTGGTCTCCCATAGACTGCTTCAAAAGGTGACATCTGAATAGCAGAGTGAAAGCTTGTATTATACCAGTATTCTGCCAATGCTATCCATTTGCTCCACATAGATGGCTTATCACTGCACATACATCTCAGGTAAGTTTCCAACCCTCTGTTGGTGACCTCAGTCTGACCATCACTCTGTGGATGATATGCTGTTGACATCTGCAATGCAACTCCATTAAGTTTGAATAATTCTTGCCAAAATTCACTTAGGAATATTGAGTCTCTATCACTCACAATAGATGTTGGATATCCATGGAGCTTATACACATTATCTAGAAACACTTGTGCAACCATAGCTGCTGAATATGGATGTGACAAAGTCATGAAGTGAGCAGCCTTAGACAATCTGTCAACAACCACAAAAATGACTGAATTACCAAAAGATGGAGGCAATCCTTCAATAAAACCCATTGAAATGTCACTCCAAATAGCTTCAGGAATTGGTAGTGGTTGCAATAACCCTGGATAAGCTAAATTATCACTCTTACACTGTTGACAAACACTACATCCTCTTATGAAAGCCTGAATATCTTTGTTCATTCCCTTCCAATAAAACAAGCTTTTGATTATTTGATGTGTAACATCCCTGCCTGAATGACCCCCACTACTTGAAGCATGCATCCAGTCCATAATAGTGTTTCTCAATCACAACACATTTGGAACCACTATTTTACCTTTTCTCCTCAAAATTTCATGTAACCAAGTAAAATGCTTCTTCCCTTCTGCATTTTTCTTTAACTCAGAGATAATGTCCTCCACTGGCTTATCCTCATTGTAAGCTTGACGAATTTGTTGCATCAAATCACACTGAATTACCGACACAGCCATACTCACAATCTCACTTGATTCAATTCTTGATAAGGCGTCTGCAGCTATATTCTCCTTTCCCACCTTATACTGAATCTCATAATCAAACTCCATGAATTTAGGTAACCACTGTTGTTGAATAGGCGTATTTAATCTTTGCTCCAGGAGATATTTCAAACTTCTCTGGTCTGTCTTGATAATGAAATGATCATTAAGAAGATAATGTCTCCATTTCTGCAAAGCAAAGACCACATTAAACAATTCTTTCTCATAGATGGATAAAAGCAGTTGCTTACCCTTAAGATGTTTGCTTATATACGCCAGTGGATGCCCTTCTTGCATTAATACTGCACCTATGCCATTCCCACATGCATTAGTCTCTACAATAAAAGGTTTATCAAACCTTGGTAATGCTAAGACCGGTGTAGTACTCAGTGCTTTCTTAAGCTCTTTAAAAGCCTTCTCTGCTTGTTCATTCCACAAAAAGTTATCCTTCTTAGTCAATTCAGTAAGTGGTTTTCCTATTCCTCCAAACCCCTTAACAAATCTCTTGTAATAATTTGCAATTCCCAGAAACCCTCTCAACTGTTTTATGTTTTTAGGTACAGGCCACTCCTCAATCGCCTTAACCTTTTGTGGATCAGTAGAGACTCCCTCTGCTTCAATATAATGTCCCAAATACTCCACTTTAGATGTCACAAATGTACATTTGCTATCTTTTGCATACAGACTGTGTTCTCTCATCTTTGCCAAAACCAACTTCAAATGCTGTATATGAAGATCCAAGGTCTCACTGTAGATCAAGATACCGTCAAAGAAAATGAGAACAAATTTCCTCAAAACTCTCTGAAGACTGTATTCATCAAATTCTGGAATGTTGCAGGTGCATTTGTAAGTCCAAAGGGCATCACCAAATACTCATAATGACCACTATGAGTCTTGAAAGCAGTCTTATGGATGTCAGCAAGGTGCATTCTCACTTGATGGTAACCTGCTCTCAGGTCTATTTTTGAAAATACTTGTGATCCTCCCAATTCATCAAGTAAATCTTCAATCAATGGAATTGGAAATCTGTCCTTGATGATGATATTATTCAAACTTCTGTAATCAACACATAACCTCCATGTTCCATCTTTCTTCTTGACTAACACAACAGGAGAAGCATAAGCACTACAACTTGCTTGAATATTTCCATTCTTAAGCAATTCTTGTACCATTTTGTCTATCTCATCTTTCTGATACAAGGCATACCTATACGGTCTATGATTCACCGGGTCAGAACCTTCCATCAAAGTTATTCTATGATTGTGATTATTTCTGAATGGTGGTAATGATACAGGTTCCTTGAATATATCTCCATATTCATGCAGAACTTTATGCAAATCTCCTATGCATTCATTACCATTACCACTTATTGCAGAAATTGTAGAGAGTGCAGAGATGCTCACACTAGCTTCTTCTGTCAATTCTTGCACACATATCATAGCTAATTGTACATTCCCTTCTTTATACTTTCCCACCTTGGTGATCTTAACTTCCTGTAAAGATCCATTTTGAATCCAATGTAATACTGTCTTTATGTGACCAATCTTGAATTACATGATCAGCTTTTTAAAATCCCAAGTAATAGGCCCCAATGTCTCCAACCATTGTACACCTAAAACCATATCAACTCCTCCGAGTGGTATGATCATAAAGTCATCCTGAAAAGATTGATTCTAAAAACTCCAAGCGAACTTATCAACCTTAGCCAACACTTTCAGTTTGCTTCCATCCGCTACTGCTACTTTTGTCATACCTGGACTTTTTAATTCACATCTTAATCTCTCTACAGCCTTAGGATCAATAAAGTTATGAGTCGAACCAGAATCTATCAATATGAAGATCACCTTCTTGTTATGCATACCCTTAACCCTCATAATACTGTAATCAGCAACCCCTGAAACGACACTAACTGAGATGTGAACGTTACTTACAGCATCTTCATAATCCTCATTCTCACTATCCACATCTTGTTCCAACTCTTCAGTCTCAATCCAGTATAAACTAACTGGTTTATGTTTACACTGATGTCCTCTTGAATACTTCTCATCACAGTAAAAACATAATCCCTTAGCCATCTTTTCATTAATTTCTTCACTATTGAGCTTTTTACCATTTCTTATGATGCCTTTTCCTTTTTCATCCTGACTCTTTACAGTGTTCACAACCTTATCTTCCTTGAAAGAGTTTGTTATGTTCTTTAACACATTCCCACTCCCTCCCGGATGCACATAAGGCTTTTTTGAGTGTGCTTTCTCATATAACTTCCCCGAAAGTAGACAATGCCTCACTGATTTAGGTTGAAACATTTTCACGTGCATTTGAGTATCTAACCTCAATCTAGCCAGGTAAGAACTAATCAAATACTCCTCAGATAAGTCCGATCTAGCTCTTATCAGCTCAAATTTGTGATGGTAATCCATAATTCCATCTGTTTCCTGCAATTTTTTAAGTTCTGCCATAGGATCATCACAAGTATCCTCAAATCTGTCTTGTAACATTTGCTTGTACGTATTCCAACCGTACTCTGCTCCTCCATCACCCTGAGCAGTTGCATGATGCCAAGTAGATGCTATTCCATCAAAATGCATAGATGCAATCTTACATTTCATTAATTCTGGAGTATCATCCATAGAGAAGAATTGTTTTGCTTTAAACAGCCATTCTTTCAAATTTCCACCATCAAATCTTGGAAAATCTAACCTCGTTAACCTTGCCAATGGAGTATAGTTCTGATAGTTAACGTTTTGATTATTACCTCCTCCTCTACCATTTCTTTGAGAATCTTGAGATGTGGAAGCTAACGGAGGTATGTTCCGCTGTTGATTCTCCTGATTTGAAGAAGCAAAACCTAGATTACCAAATCGTTGCATCCATTCCTCCATTTTCAGATAGATCGCGGCTTGTTGCACAGAAAGAGCCGTGTGATTCTCTTCCATTTTGTTAATCGTAACTCATATCTGTTGAATTTGACTCTGTAACGAAACATTTTCACTCTGATTCAGTTCCACCACCGGAGCATGAGTCAAATCACGATTAGCTTTACCAGTTTGAGATTGCGATCGAGTCTCCACCATTTTTTGCCAAGGATCGTCTGGAAACAGCACTGATACGTACCTTTAATATCGTAATCGAAACACACTTCAATTGATAACGTAACAATCCGAATCAAGCTAACAAAAGCAACAATTCGGGATTCCTAAGTGATGAATCAACGATTCAACAGCTCAAGAACAAGAATCAAGCTAAACACACACCAGTTTTTTACAAATCAATTTCGACAGACTAAAACTATGAATACGCTAAGCTAATAAGCTAAACCCAGATTCAATCGTGAGCGTCCATCTTCAAGCTTCAACAGCCAATCCTCCACCGTTGATTCTTTTATTAAATCTAGAGCATTTATTCTTAACGGAAACAAATCACAGCCGTCAATCCTTCACGTCCTCTCTCCTCTCGACACGTGGCTGTTCTGCTTATTTTTATTATTGTATCACATCCAAAATCTAAATCACTTCACTTAGTCATTGTTCACCGTTCAAAGCTATCTAATTCAGCAATTTAAACATCGAAATATGCCGTAAGGATAAATGACTGCATATAGATTCTCTACAATGCAAGAGAATTTGATGATAAAGTAAGAATATAATGAATTGCAACTCACCAATCGAAGCCGTAGCAACCAATGCAATAGAAGTTCCAACTGTAAACACGACCCAATGCCTCTCGAACAAGTCCTAAGAGATTAAACGAACTCCATTAAACAGATGATACATAGACATTTTAACGAGAACTCTGATGAATAAAGCATTTCCTAATCCCAATTCTTCAAAATTTGATATAAAAATTGAAAATTTTCCACCAAAAGAAAAGACGCACACAGAAGAGAGAAAGGAAATGGATCACCTTGGTGGAGAGATACGAATCCTGGATAACGACCAATGAATTTAGGGCTTTTTTCTTCAGCTGTGATTTATTAGCACTATTTTACCGGTTGCAATGCAATGAGATCGAAGAAGAAGATGCAGAAGAAGAACACCAAGAGTTTCAGAAGACGCTCTGAAGTTACGTCTATTCTCATTCTCATTGGGAGACAAAGCACATCAATGGGAGAAGGGTCTACCACCTGTGTCGATCCTAACATGGGGGCAATGCAAGAAGATGTTCCCTGCAAAGTATTTCTCAAGTTCTCGGACTGCTCGACTTCGCAATGAAATATCGAGCTATGTGCAAAAAGGATCAGAAAATTTTGGAGAAACATGGGAACGCTTCAAAGGATATCTATCTCAATGCCCACACCATGGATTTAGTGAAGAGTCGATGCTGAGCACTTTTTACAGAGGACTCTTGCCTAAGTATCGTGAGCTACTTGATACCGCATGCAACGGTAGTTTCTTAAGGCAAGATGCTGAGCATGGAATGACTTTAGTGGAGAATATGGCACAAAGTGACAATAACTGTGGAGGAGACTATGATCGTAGAGATCGTAGCATGGCTGATAACAAAGATGACAAGATTAAGATTGATATGAGAGCACTAAATGAAAAGTTGGACAAGGTTTTACAAGTGACAAGGAGACATGTTCACTTTGTAGATGAGTTGGATGCGGCAAGGGTACAAGCTGATGAGGAAGCAAGAGAAGCAAAACGAGTGTGAGGTGAACTTTTTCAGTAACTTCCGACAAGGTGGTTTCAACCCTAATTACCGGAACCACCCTAATCTCTCATACCGAAACAACAATGTCGAGAATCCATAAGATCAGACGTATCCACCCATGAGGGCAACAAACCCTTCATTCCAACAAGGAGGTTTCAGACCAAACGTCAATTCAACAAACCATCTTACACACCACAACCGTACCAAGGACAAAGACGAACAAATCAACAAGCAAAAGAGGAGAAGTATGAGGGTATGCATCGAAGCATTCTCGAGGGGCATATAAAAGCTTTAGTGGAGATCTCTAAAGGCTTTAAGAATGTACATAGAAGATGCAACGAACTCAACAGCAAGTTCGACGGACTCGCATCCCCCATCAATGTGTTAGAAACACAAACCGCCCAACTTACTTTGTTCTCACAAAGACCGCACGGTATGCTCCCTGGGAAACCTGAGATGAACCCTAAGGAGTATGTGAACATCATCACACTAAAGAGCATCATCATGACAAGAGAAGAGTCACCTAAAAAAGGCAAAAACAGAGAAATCAGACCTATAAATCGGCCAGTCAGGGTCGATATTGACGATCCAGAAATTCCAGAGGAAAATCCCGGACCCTCAAATCGACCTGTGAAGTTCGATTCTGACCACATCGACCAAGGACATCGCCTAGTCCAGGTCGATGCACATCCAGGACGAAACTCCCGAAGGTCACATCGACCTATCTAGGTCGATTTCAGCCTTGTCAGACGTTTCCATCAATCTAACCTGACCGATAATGTTGTTGCCTCAAGCACTAGACCTCCCCATCGCCCCTTAACGATGGATGGTCATTGCATCAAGCGTAAATATCGGCCAATCTTGATCGATCTTAGTTCTGAAGACACCGAGCATGCTACCTTGACAACATATCGACGGTATAATCATGTGCAAAAAAGCGACGAACCTGACTATGAGATCATAAGGAGCTATAACTCGATCACGAAACAATGAAGGACAAAATTCATCGATCCAATCAACAAGAAACGCTTCGAAGAGCTAGTCAAGAGCATCCCCGAGCCATTCTTTTTAAAAGACGCTTGGAAAAGGTACTCTCTACAAGAGTATTTTATGGGTACAGATGAGACGATATATGATGTTGAGAAGTTATTTAGAGGGGCTCGATCCTCAATGAACCCTCATCCTAGTCATCTTTTACCACCTACAAGAAGCATTGCTGTAGCATGGTTCTTCAAGAAGATCAACGCGGAAAAGCTCCGCATGTTCAGACGACTTGTTCGATCACTACCGAGGGATTACATATTCGACGAAGCTCTTTTCCAATACAACCTCGATCTATACTTCACTGATATTAAGGAGACTATCAAGAAAATCAAAGAGCTCTACATGGACACACGACTCAAGGGATCAATCACAACGGTCTTCAAAATAGCTGACTCTGGGCAATACAAGGTAACATGCTCTATACTTGGTCGTACTTTCAGTGACGCTTTATGTGATTCAGGAGCCAGCATAAATGTCATGTCCATGGAATGAGCTAAGATGTTGGGAATCCACGAGCTTACAAGGTCAAATGTCCAGATCGGGCTCGCTAATGCCGATGCGATGCACTCATACGGAGTGGCTGAGGATGTGATCATCTGGATTACGAACTGTCGCATTCCTACTGACTTCCATGTAGTGGACATAAGAGGAGATGATCACACTCAACTCATCCTTGGTAGACCGTTCCTAGCAACAGTTGGCGCAATCATCGATTGGCCAAAACAGAGAATCTCATTAACATATGTGAATAGAGATGTGTTCTACGAAGCAATGCCGACAGAGGACACTTCACGATCACACTCAAGAAGAGAATCTCTTGGTGAAGAAATCACTAATGACACATATACTCCTGCTAGGGAGAGATCAATTCACCACACCAACTCCGATGAGAACGATTCAAGGAATCGTCGCACAACAATTCCGCCATTATCTCCACGGTCTTCTGACCATTCCATGAGTTCATCAAGCTCATGACGTTAAATGAGCAATTTACCTTTGTACATACAATTTTTCTTTTAGGATTTTCATTTTATTATTTTCTAGTTTTTGGTTTTTCTATTCTTTGTTTTTGTTTCTTGCTTTTCAGGTGTTCTTCACCATAAAAAAAAAACAAACTCAGGACTTTCACATGTGGGAGCTGCAAACCCACAACCCGATAAGAGAATCACTGTAAGTTTTTCTCTTGCTTTTTCCTTTTCCATCTTACATTACAACGAGGACGTTGTGAAATAAGTGTTGGGGGGGGGAGTCTTGTGATCACTGGAGGTAATTCTTTTCCTTGACATCTTTTGATGTAAGTTTTACCATAAGTTTTTCGTATTTTGAGAGATTGTTACACTCTTTTCCTCGTTCATAGATTCAATAACATGTGAAAAAGTTTTTAATGAGGTAGCATTTGAACTTGTTCATTGTGTTATTTGTGTTTATGTTTGGATGTTGTGTGGATAGTGTTTAGTCTTTACTAGGAAATGTGAAAAACCCATGAGTGGATCAACAAACCCCAAAACGATCATTCCTTCGAAGACTTTGGCAAATCAGAATCGACTTCTCACCGTAATGAACCTTAAAACTCTCGATTTGGGGCTTGAGATGCATGAGACATGATACCTTTATGAGACCCTGCAAGACACGTCTATGTGAGTACATCTCCCCTCTTCCTTCCCTTCAGTAAAAAGAAAAGAAAAGGATACAAGTAAGAAAGAAGTGAATCGGGCATTGGAAGCTACCACTTTTATTGTTCGCGTCTCATGGAAACCTGTCCAAGATTAGAAAAGAAAAGGCGATTGATAGAAAAAATAAAATGATACGCTAGAAAAGTAGGGAGAAATCAATTCGACCTTGAAGTGAGAAAAGGGAGAGGAAAGGTCTTGAGCTTACAGAAATCCGAAAGAGTAAGTGTTCGAGTTTCATGATCAATACTCCCAAGTTGAGAGCTCTCACTTAGAATGAAAAGAGAGGTTGATGATGAGGAGTCAAAGTTCGAAGGAGGAGTGGTTTGAATTAAGGTGTGTTGCTATGCTTATGGTGAAGTACATGGAGTACGTTAGAGACAATTCTACTTCCACAAAGACGAAAAGCATTTAACACAACAATGTCACAAGGTACAAGTTCACTCTCTTTATCTTTATTTGTTTTCAATAAAATAACTTCACCATGCTTGACTTTTGTTTGCTTGAGATTAAGCAAAGGATAAGTGTGGAGGAGTTGATAACACCATATTTTACGTGTTTTTATGCATTAGAATAAGTTAATTTTAGCCTTTATAACTAAAATTTAGTGTAGTTGTAGTCTGTTTGCATGTGGTTATGAGTTTTTAGGTACTTGGAGCTAAGCATGAGTAGTAGAGATGTTTTTGGAGCTTACTGGAGCCTACAGGAAGACTGGTGACATTGCCTAGATCATGCACATTCGGAGAAGAATTTCACAAAACCCGAAAAAGGCAATATCGACCCTCATATCAACCTGTCAGGGTCGATATTGTGTCCAAAGAATCTCCAGAGAAAGTCTCAGAGGAAGAATCAATCTGTCAAAGAAAAGAGCCAATATCGACCCAACAAGGTGAATATTGGCGTCCGAGAAAGATGAGAAATTTCTTATGTGGCAAGATAGGACTTGAGCAACCTTGTCATTTCGAGTTTTAGGCTTCCAGAAACAGGATAAAGACGAAATGAAAACTCCTAGAGAACCCTAATACTATATAAACACTTGTAATCTCACTAGAAAAAAAGGGAGAACTAATTTACACAAAAACATATCTTGTAGCCGGCACAATTCAGATCTAATAAAGTTCTTCTTTTTTAGGTCAATTTTTATTCTTATTCTTTTGTTTATACTTTGATTACTTCTTAGACTAGTTTACTTTTTAGTCTTGTTTATTATTCTATAAGTCAACTCTTGTCTCTCTAACCCAATAGAGACAGGCGTCTAGATCCTTTAGACCACATAGGGTGGTGGTCAATGATGGGATCTAAGTCTTAGAGTTCATTATTGTACTTAACCGATCTAGCTACTTTAGTATGCACAATAATGCTGAGTATTCTCCCATGGGAGATACTCAAGAGTACAACTGAATCCAGTAGGTGTAGTTGTCTATTTAGAAGTGTTTGATGCCACGAGAGTGGATAAGACTTTCAGATCTGCATACTAGAGAGTCATAGCCAGTGTCGAATTTGTTGTTTGATAGAATTCATTATAGATCTGGCTTTGGCCAAGTTAGATTGAATATTTTAAGAGTATTTCACCACGAGAGTGGGTTGTACTTTAGAAACAAATCTATCTTCCACTTTGTGTCATTGGGGCGAGAGTCTAATAACACTTAGTATTCGATGATGGATTATGTGAAATGCATATCCAGTTTACCACGAGATTAGATCTGGATATAGAGTCTAGCATACCACGAGGGTGGACTAGCAAATTATGGAGGATCCCTAGAATGACAAATACCGATCATTTAGATAAAACATAAATTCTAGACGTAGTTTTCCTGATTTAGACTATCACCCATAGTTTGTATATAGTTAGTTTATTATTTACTTTATGCAATTTATTTATGTTTGTGCTTAGTTTAGATTTAATTGATTTCTTAGTTTAGAATTTATTTACTTTATTTCCTACATTAATATTTTCATAATCATTTTAGATTAGAGTTCAACCCCCACTTTATTTTATTTCCATCTAAATTAGATCTGCATTTACATTCTCTATGTAGCTAATCTATTTCACTATGGATCGACCCCGTATTACTACAATTGTATTTAACTGTGCACTTGCGGTTTTGTGGGTTAAAATCTCAAGATTTACTTCTCGGGTGAAACCTGTGAAGAGACATAAAAACCCCTACATCATTTAACTAGAATTTTCATCGGTTTAACTAGAATTTTTCAATTGTTTAACTAGAATTTTCATTGGTTTAACTAGAATTTTTCAATGGTTTAACTAAAATTTTCATTGGATTAACTAGAATTTTCATTGGTTTAACTAGAATTTTCATTGTTTTAACAAGAACTTTTTAATGGTTTAACTATAATTTTCAATGGTTTAACTAGAATTTTCATTGGTTTAACTAAAGTTTTCATTGGTTTAACTAGAATTTTCAATGGTACAACTAGATTTCTCATCGGTACAACTAGAATAGTTGCTGTCCACATGGCGCCGTATTTTTAAAATAATATTATTTTATTGTATTTGTAGCCGTAATTCGTAATAAAATATTGAATAAATAGGATAGTTGTACCAATTGGCAGCTCTAAGTTACCAGTTGACCCAAAAATTAGTAGTTGAACTTTTTTTGGATTTATGATATAATTAGTAAAACTATCATTTAAATTCTTTTTTTAGTTGAACTTACGATTATAGTCATTTGATTTACAATGAAAACATATTTGCATAATTATATGTATTAAATTGTCTATTATGAATGATTTTCATAAATATGTTGTCAAAAATCACAAAGTAACCATAAAAGTATATAGTAGATAGTGGAAGATGTTATTGAAACCAAATAGCTTTTTTTTTTAAAAAGAAATGTTAACTTCTAAATTTAACGTTTTATATTATATTGATATTCTGAAGAGACAACCAATTTTTTTTAAAAAATGTTTCACTAAAATTAAAGTTTTTTATTATTAAAATGATTGTACATAAAGAGATAAGCACGTCAACAGACATGCACAAATTACATAAATAATTACACAAAATTTGATTGTGCCAAAATACATAAATAATTACACAAAATATGATTGTACCCAAATTACATAATATAATTAAGCAATTAATGTTGACCACATAGAGCTTCTCCTAACTTCTCCTCCGTCGATACTCGCCAACTGAAGGATGTCGCGTCACTTGGTTTCTTCCTTTTTTGGGTTCATAATGTGTAGGTAAAACACATTGAGCTTTTATTTCGTCGGGAATAACCCAATCAGATGAATGAGGCATTAAGTAAATTGTCCTGTAATATGCTCTACACCATTGATCAACCAAATAATATTTAGAACACAACTCATGTACGGGAGCTTCATTTCCCGTGCTCGCAACATAATCACTGTTACCTTCAACGATATCACGCTCACGCTAGTACCAGAATCACACAAGTCGTCATCATAATCATGGCCAAAGATAGAACAAGGTACCTTATAGAGATCGGGACTGCTTCTTTTTAAAAAATTTCGGTCGGGCTCTTCGATCTCTAGGTAAAGTTCTTTGATCTCCTTAATGGTCTCCCTTGATTCATGGAAGTAAAGATCAAGGTTGTGCTCGAAAAGGACTTGTTCGAACGTCACATCCCTTGGAAGTGTTTCAACAAGACGATAAAATCGAACGAGGTTTTCTCCGCTTACTTCTTGGAAGAACCATTCTATGTCTCTGTATTCTGTTGGTGGTAGGGGACGATCGGTATCAATGCTCCTTGGGAGTCGAGCCTTTCTGAATAAATTTTCCACATTATAGATCTTTTCACCCGCATCAAAGCATTCTTGCAAAGGGTACCTTTTCCACGCATCCTTGAAAGAATTTGCTTTCGGTATACTCTTGACTAACATCTCAAACCTTGTCTTGTTGAATGTATCGCCGAGCCATGGACTCTGTTGGCTTGTCAAAACGTTACAACTCTGTTTCGTCAGGTAACCAAGTAGTCTTACTGTTCAGGAGGAAGCATCGTCGATTTCAGGAAGGGCATCGACGGTGCTCGGTCGATGTAGTTGTCCGATGGTACGAACATCGACCGTGGCTCCTCGGTGTTCGACAGTTGGACCATCAACCATGGCCAGTCGATGGTGTGGTCGGTGAGAGCGCATGATAGCATCAGCAACGGCCGTGGGTGGTCGACGCAGGGGTGCGTAGCTTCGGACAAGGCGAGCGTCGGTCATGTCTGCTCAATGCTGGCGTCCGGTGTTCAGCGTTTCAAACCATTTTGGTCGACTTACAAGTCTGATGCGGCTCTCCTCAGATCCTGTCGATATGCTGTCTCTTATTCTTTTGTCATTCCTCAAACTGATCACCTTGACTATCTCTTCAACGTTCATCTCTGGTTCCATTCTTTCGAGTTTATTCACCTGAAATTTGAAAAAAAATTAGCAAGTTAGTAAAACGTAAACGCCTAGTCTCAGATTCACATCAAACTCTATGGCTATTGCATATTCTCCCCGGCAACGGCTCCAAAAACTTGGTAGGGAAGGAAACCGTGTGGTTTTCACCACCTGTTATTTCTCTCACAAATTTAACCCGAGCACTACTAAAGAGTATTCTCGAGAGTTTAACCCATAGGACTGCAAATGCCCAGTCATGCAATTGTAGTACGTACGAGATCGATTCACAGAGAGAATAGAATAACTACACAGAGAATGCAAATGCAAATCTAATCTAGGCAGAATAATAAAACAAGGGAGTTGTGTCCTAAGCTATATTATGCGATTAATATAAATAAAATAAAAGGCTTAAAAGTAAAAGACATAAATTAAATAACATAAAATAAATAACTTAAATTAAATTGCATAAATTAAATACTGAAATTAAATTACATAAAATAAATTACTAAAAATAAAATCCATAGAGTTAATTGCATAAATTAAATACTGAAATTAAATTGCATAAAATAAATTACTAAAAATAAAATCCATAAAGTTAATTGCATAAATTAAAGTGCGGCAAAGTAAATTATAGAAATTAAATTGCATAAAATAAAAGTGCATAAATTAAATTTTAGAAATGTAAATTGCGGAAAAATAAATTACATAAATTAAATTGCATAAATTAAATTGCAGAAATATAAATAACATAAATAAATAAACATAAATAACAAAATTTATTTTAGTAGACGTTAGTATCCACACGAATTGTTCAGAGCTAGTGAAGATGGTGCATACCCCAACGGAGTGGATAGCGTTCGAGATGTATTTAGACGACTACAAGAAGCTCAAGAAAGATTTTGTAACTTTTTCGGTGTCTTTTATACTACGTCGGTCTAATGTTCAAGCAGATAAATTAGCGGTAAGTGCTAGAGTATTATCGCAAGAGGTGAGCTATGTAAACTTTGAGCCCCCAGTTTGGCTTTCTAAACCGTTTTAAAATTTATTGGAACTGTTGACAAAAAAAAAAGATTTTAAAGCACAACCAATCACGTCCTACATTTCGATGGTCAAGGCATATCCATCGAACATGTGCATGGCAATATGGGTGTTCTATCCATACCCATACAAGTTCGGGGCCGATCGATTCAGCGCTTCATTAAACCAAGAAGAGAAATGTTTTACAAGTTTCTCGTCTTTAATAATGGCGGAGATGAGCTAAAGAACAGAATTGAAAAGATGAAAAATACAAAGAAGAATGATCAAGAGCTTATATAGACCAACAAACTCTGAAATTGCAAACCCTCTTTCGCGATAAAAGGCTTTGTAACAACCTTCTCCCTCCGGTTAAGTAACTAACATTAAACCAGCTCTAATCAATTCAATATTCCGGTTAATTAGAACATTAAACCATCATCAATATTGCTCTGCTTTTAAACTTGAAACAACTCAATATTAACTCAATATTAACAAATCTCCACCTCTGTTTCAAGTCATCTCTTTTCTTCAAGTGAAACACACGTACTTTGAATCTAACCTTCCGCATTGAGACATTTTTAGTCTCACCTGAGCAACTTTAAAAAGTCTAAAGTTGCAACAAACTTCTGAACTGGTATGCACTTGGTGAGCATATCAACCGGATTCTTTGAAGTATGAATCTTCTTCATTTCAATTCCACCTGCTTCTAACATATCCCTTATGAAGTAGAAATTAACAGCAACATGCTTTGTTCTATAATGAAATGAGTTGTTCTTAGATAAGCAAATTCCAGACTGTGAATGTAACATTCGCGTTCCAAGTCTACCTTGTTGTACAAGCTATGGATTGCTTAATATATAAGTTATTGTTTCTTGATGTACAAGTCTTTGACTTTCTTGTGATATAATTCATTGACTTTTTATTGTAAGAATGTGGACTTTCGGGTTGTATAAATTGTGATGTTTTGATATGGTGATTAAATACATGATGTGAATTTCATGTATTGGTGTGTACATGGATACATGATGCGGATTTCATGTATTGGCGACGGTTTGACACATGATGAGGAGTTCATGTGTTGTCGAGGTTATAAGCGATGTATTGTTCCGTTACTTGGTTCGGTGGATTAGGACCATATAAAAAAATCACAATATATACAACCCGAAAGTCCACATTCTTACAACAAGAAGTCAATGACTTATATCACAGGAAAGTCAAAGACTTGTACATCAAGAAACAATAACTTATACATTAAGCAATCCATAGCTGGTACAACAAGGTGGATTTGGAACGCGGATGTTACAATTCTCTCCCACTAAAATATATTCATCCTCGAATCTCATGATTCTGCTTGCTTCTCAAACTGCTTGGAGAATTTTGCTTTCATCCTCGGCTCCGATTCCCAAGTCTCCTCATCAATCCCATTACAATCCCACAAGGCCTTAATCTCAGGAGTTGTTTTCCTCCTATCAACTTTGATTCTGTGCTCCAGAATCTTAACAAGTCTTGCTGTAACCGTCAAACTCGGCAACAAATCAGGTGGGATCTCTGCTAACACATGATCATCTCTATGCAATCATTTCTTCAACATCAAAACATGGAACACATCGTGAAATGCTCGCATAGCCGCAGACAATTCCAGCCTATAAACCATGGGTCCAACTCGTTCCAACACTCGGAACGGTCCCAAATACCTCGGATTCAACTTACTCTCAGAAATGGAACTGTTAGGACCCTTAAGCATCACCATCTTGAGATAAACAATATCTCCCATGGCGAATTTCAACTCTTTCCTGCGGTTATCCGCATAGCTCTTTTACCGATCGTGAGCTTCTTTCAGGTTCAGCTTCAAAACTCGGATTTTCTCTGTAGTCTCTTTGATCACGGTTGTTACACCTTCTTTCACAGGTTTCACCCGAACGCTACTAGAAAGTAGTCTCGGGAGTTTAACCCGATTACACTGCAAGTGCACAGTAATGCAGTTGTAGTACGTACGAGATCGATCTACAGAGACTGAGAATAACTACACAGAGATTGCAGGAGTGAATATAATCTAGGCAAAATATAAATGTTTTTGTGGGTTTGTTTCTAAGTCCTAAGATGCTTAAAATAAATAACATTAATTAAATAAATAGAGAAAATTTAAATAAAATAAACTAAAGCGTAAATTGAATAACATAAATTAAATTACGTAAAATAAAGTGCTTACGTAAAATAAAGATCTAGGTTTCAGTTTACTTGATCTTGGTGCACATAAGCCACAGTTTGGTGCACATAAGCCACAACACCAAATCTTCTTAATTGTTTGTACCCGGGTTCCATGTCAATCCACAGAGCTTCTGCAACATTGTGATCCACTGCAGAAGATGGTGATCTAATCACTAGATAAGCTGATGTTGTTGCTGCCTCTGCCAAGAAACTTTCATCAAGACCTGATTCACGGAACAAACATCTGACTTTCTCCATTAGAATCATATTCATCTTTTCTGCTACACCATTCCGATGAGGTGTGTAAGTGCAGGTTCTTTGTCTTTCAATCCCATTCCTCTTGCAGTATTCGTCAAACTTCATATTACAAAACTCAAGTCCATTGTCTGTCCTGAGAACCTTAACCTTTTTGTTAATCTCGTTCTCTACTAATATTTTCCATTTACAGAATCTGTCAAATGTCTCATCTTTTGTCTTCAGAAACATTAACCAAACTTTTCTTGTTTTATCATCAATGATGGAGAGAAAATATTGTTTACCTGATTTAGAAGATGTCACATTAGGTGATCCCCATAAATCTGCATGAACACACCCCAATCTGTCTTATGTAACATGTTTAACCACATTGAAGCTCAACCTCACAGAAGGTTAGTTCTTTCAGTTCTTTCACTTCTTTCTCATCAATCAGTCCATTACCAGACAATATCTTCATATGTCCAAGCCTGCAATGCCACATATTTGTATTTTTCTCTGAGCTCGCAGCACTACAGCGTTTATTTCTCACCATGTGTCCATCAAGAATGTACAGACCACTGTCCAGATTAGCTTACAGAGCTATCTTTCCTTCTTTGAAGAACCTCAATTTACCATCTCCACCCTCATGCTTATAACCCTGCTTATCTAGAGCACCTGTGGAGATCAAATTTCTTCTCAGATTAAGGACATACCTCACATTCTTGAGTAATCTGATGGATCCTCCGTGAGCTTTGATTTTAATAGTTCCAGTCCCTCTTTACTCAACCGTGTGATTATCATGAAGCAATATCATTGTAATACCATTTTCTTCAAACTCTGAGAACTAATCCATTCTAGAGGTCATATGATACGTACAACCTGAGTCAATTACCCACTTCTCTTTTGCTTCTTGATATCTCACACTGAGAGCCTCTGAATAAACCAGTGATTCTGTAATCACTCCAGCTTCTCCCTGTTCTTCTTTCTCTAACTTTTTTTTCCTTGAATAACAATTCTTTTTCATGTGTCCTTCCTTTTTGCAAAACCAGCAAGACTTTCTCCTTAGACCTGGATCTACTTCTATCCTTAACTTGACCACTCTTTTGATACCTATTTAGATGTCTACCTCTCTCTGTTGTCACAAGTGCTGTTGAGACCATCTTTGTAGATTCTTTGAGTTCTATTAACTCTCTTTAAATAGATTTTGCAGATGACACAACATCTTGCACAGACAAAGTTTTGTTTTCATACTTCAAGTTATCCTTCAATTGATCAAAACTCGGAGGCAGAGAATTCAAGATCAGTATTGCCTGAACCTCTTGATGCAGGGATCTTCTTTCGATTATCCCATTCTCAGGTTTCACCCAAGTCTACCCATAGGGTATTCTCTAGAGTTTAACCCATAAGACCGCAAGTGCACAGTCATGCAGTTGTAGTAATTATGGGGTCGATCCACATGAGAACAACACACAGAGAGTACAAATCTAAAACTAATCTAAGCAAAATAGAGAAATGGAGGTTGGTTCCTAATCTAACATGCATAAAATAAATAAACTAAAACATTAAATAGAACCTAAACTAATATTACAGAGGATTGAGTGATAGTCTTAATTCTGGGAATCTAGATCTAGGGTTCATGTTCTACCTAACAAGTTTATGTTTGTCATTCTAGGGATTTTCAATGTCTCGCTAGTCCATTCTCGTGGTATGCTAGACTCTATATTCAAACCCACTCTCGTGGCGAATGAATATGCATTTCATGCAATCCCATCATCGAATACTCTCATGAGCAATAGACACATCACAAGGGTTGTCACACCTTCATGTGATCCAATAAGGTCAGTATTGGTAAAAACGTGCCTAAGACACAAAGTAAATGATAGATCTATTTTTAGAGTCCATCCCACTCTCGTGGTGAAGTCCTCCTGAGATCTTTACCTAACTTGATCAGGGCTAGATAAGCATAGAGCTACTCTATCAAATAACAAACTCGACCATAGCTAATACTCCCAACTATGCAGATCTGAGATCTCTACCTACTCTCGTGGCACAGAGAATCTCTAATAGTATAACCACACCTACTAGATTCAGTTGTACACTTAAGCATCTCCCGTAAGAGAATACCTAACATTAAGATGCATAGAAAGGTAGCTAGATCGATTAAGAACAATCAAACATATATTAAACCCTAAAAATAGATCCCATCATCGACCACCACCCTAGTGGTCTAAAAGATCTATTCTAAAATAGAAGAGAATAAGTGAAATAAAAAACTCTTTATTATGAAATGGTGGCTACAAAGTCTAGAATAATTCATGGATGAACATTAATGAGATTACAAGTGATTATATAGTACTAGGATTTCTTAGAGCTCTCCTTTTCATCCTTATCTTGTTTCTAGAGACTTAAACTCGAGATGACAAGGTTGCTCAAGTCATATCTTGCCACGTAGGAAATTTTTCATCTTTCTCGAAGGTCAGAATCGACCTTGATTGGTCGATACTTGGGTCGATTTTGGTTCCCCTTCTCTGACTGGTCGATGCATCCTTCAGGAATTCTCTCTGGAAAATCTTCGAACTCAATATCGACCCCTACATGTCGATATTAGGGTCGATTCTGGTGCTTTTTGGTTTCCTGAAATCCTTCTCCAAATGTGCATGATCTAATTGGTGGTGCCAACTATCCCATAGGTTATAGCAAGCTCCAAAAACACTCTTAATATCAAGTTTTAGCTCCAAGTACCTAGAAACACATAAACGCAAGCAAACACACTAAAACTATACTAAATGTTAGTTATGAAGCCTAAAACTAACTTATTTTAATGCATAAAAACATGTAAAATATGGTCTTATCAACTCCCCCACACTTATCCTTTGCTTGTCCTCAAGCAAACAAAAGTCAAGCATGGTGGAGTTATTTTATTGAAAACAGTAAAGATAAAGAGAGTGAATATGTACCTTGTGCCATCGTTGTGCTAGTGCTTTTTGTCTTAGTGGAAGTGGAGCGATCTCTAACGTTGTGCTAGCAACACACCTCAATCTGAACCGCTCTCTTTTGAACTTAGACTCCTCATTGTTGACTCTCCTTTTGTTCTAATCGTGAGTTCTTAATTTGGGAATATCGATCAAAGGACATAAGCACTTACTCTTTCGGATTTCTGTAAGCTCAAGACCGTTAGTACATTTCCTTTCCTCTCTCTTTTCTCACTTCAAGGTCGATTGATTTTTCCCTACTTTTCTAGGGTATCATTTTATTTTTTCTATCAATCGCCTTTTATTTTCTTTTCTTGGACAGGTTTCCATGAGACGCGAACATTAAAAGTGGTAGATTCCGATGCCCGGTTTACTTCTTTCTTACCTATATCCTTATATTTTCTTTCTTTTCTTATTGAAGGGAAGGAAGAGGGAAAATATACTCACATAGACGTATCTTGCAGGGTCTCATAGAGGTGTCACGTCCGATGTATCTCAAGCCCCAAATTGAGAGATTTAAGATTCATTAAGGTGAGAAGTCAACTCCAATTTGTATAAGCCTCCGGAGATTGATTCTTTCGAGGTTTGTTGATCCACTCATGGGGTTTCCTCGATTCCTATTATTGATCACACGCACAGTCCAAAAAGTATCCAAGCAAAGCACAATTAACACAAAGCACAATATTCTATTGCTACCTCATTAAAAACTTTTTCATATGTTATTGAACTTATGAACGAGGAAAAGAGTGTAACAATCTCTCAAAATGCGAAAAACTTATAGTAAAACTTACATCAAAAGATGTCAAGGAAAAGAATTACCTCCATTGATCGCAAGACTCCCCAACACTTATTTCACAACGTCTTCGTTGTGATATAAGACCGTAAACGGGAAAAGCAAGAGAACTACTTACCGTAATTCTCTTATCGGGTTGTGGGTTGGCAGCTCCTTATTTTGTTTTTTTTATGGTGAAGAACACCTGAAAAGCAAGAAACAAAAACGAAAAATAGAAAAACCAAAAACTAGAGAATAAAAACAAAAATCCTAGAAGAAGAATGTATGTACAAAGGTAAGGTGCTTATTTAATGTTGTGAGCTCGACGACCTGATGGAATGGTTAGATGATTGTGGAGATGATGGCCGAGTGATTGCGTGATAGTTCCTCGAATCGATCACTTCGAAGACGGTATGGTGAATGGATTTCTCCCCAGCAGGAGTGTAGTCATCGTTTTGGTCTCTTCACCAAGAGATTCCTTCCTACGCCTGATGCTACGACCATCCATCGTTGAGGGTCCATGGGGAGGTCCAATGCTCGAGGCATAAGCGGTAGCAGTCTGGTTAGATCGATGGAGGCGTCCAGCACGTCTGAAATCGACATGGATAGGTCGATATGGCCTTCCGGAGCATTGTTCTGGACAAGAATCGACGTTGACTGGCCAATGTGAGGAGCTAATGGGCTGAGAATCGACGCTGACTAGCCAATGTGCCTGTCCGGGACTTCGTTTTGGAAATTTTGGGTCAGCGATATAGACCTTGATAGGTCGATTCATTGGTCCGATTCTGTTCACCGATGGGTTTGCTGATGTGTTCTCCTCCAATCTCATCTCTCACTTATTAGCTTTTTCACCCAAAGAGAATGGAATTAGGCATAGTGTTAGAGCGTCTTCTGAGATTCCGTTGATTTTAATGTGCCACAAAGCTTGTCAAACTGATCCAGGTGATAAGTAACGATCGTCAGAGCGATCTTCGGTTGGTGTGTGCTGCCAGACGTGCATCACCACCTTGAGTAGCATCCTTATTAGTGTGAAGGATGCTCTCAAGCTCAGCAGCAGGTACTTTTTTTCATAGCTGCTCCATTCGATCTCTTCTCTTCTTCCCTCTTTTTTTTCATATTTTTGGTAATCACCTGAAATTCAAAGAAGTAAACAATTAATAAAACAAAAAAGCTTAGTTTCAGATTCAGACCAAATCTCCACGGCTATTGCTTCAATCTCCGGCAACGGTGCAGACCAAAACTTGATGCAGGGATTTTCTTTCGATTATCCCATTCTCAGGTTTCACCCAAGTTTACCAATAGGGTATTCTCGAGAGTTTAACACATAAGACCGCAAGTGCACAATCATGCAGTTGTAGTAATTATGGAGTCGATCCACAAGGGCTGAGAACAATACACAGAGAGTACAAATCTAAATCTAATCTAAGCAAAATAGAAAAATGGGGGTTGGTTCCTAATCTAACATGCATAAAATAAATAAACTAAAACATTAAATATAATCTAAACTAATATTACAGAGGATAGGGTGATAGTCTTAATTCTTGGAATCTAGATCTAGGGTTCATGTTCTATTTAACAAGTTTATGTTTGTCATTCTAGAGATTTTCAATGTCTTGCTAGTCCACTCTCGTGGTATGCTAGACTCTATATTCAAACCCACTCTCGTGATGAATGAATATGCATTTCATGAAATCTCATCATCGAATACTCTCATGAGTGATAGACACATCACAAGGGTTGTCACACCTCCATGTGATCCAATAGGGTCAGTATTGGTAAAAACGTGCCTAAGACACAAAGTAAATGATAGATATATTTCTAGATTCCATCCCACTCTCGTGGTGAAGTCCTCCTGAGATCTTTACCTAACTTGATCAGGGCTAGAAAAGCATAGAACTATTCTATCAAATAACAAACTCGACCATAGCTAATACTCCCAACTATGCAGATCTGAGATCTCTACCAACTTTCGTGGCACAGAGAATCTTTAATAGTATAACCACATCTACTGGATTCAGTTGTATACTTAAACATCTGCCATAAGAGAATATTTGCATTAAGATGCATAGAAAGGTAGTTAGATCGATTAAGAACAATCAAACATATATTAAACCCTAAAAATAGATCCCATCATCGACCACCACCCTAGTGGTCTAAAAGATCTAATCTAAAACAGAAGAGAATAAGTGAAATGAAAAACTCTTTATTATGAAATGGTGGCTACAACACTACAAGAAAGCAGGGTATATACCGACGGAAAAAACCGTCGATACGCCGTCGGAAACCATGCTTTTCGGCGGTTTACCGACCACTGCAAAGCCGTCGATTCCAAGTCGTCTGAAATCATTTGCCGTCGGTTTTCCGTAACATAAACCCTTCCGACGGTATTCCGAGGGAAGTTTTCCGATGACAAAACCGTGGGACAACCGACGGAAAAAGGTATCGACGGAAAACCGACGGAAAATATTCCGATGGTTAACCGACGCCAACAAAACCGATGGTTAACCGACGGGAAGGAATTCCGATGGTTAATCGACGGATTTAATAAAAATAAAAAATAAATAAAATTTCATTTTTATAATTTCAATATTTTAATTATTATAAAAATGGAAAATTTCAATTATACATTAAATTAAAGTTAAACATTGTTCGAATACTAAATTATAAAAACATAAAAAAATTTGTTCGAATACGAAATTATGAACACATAAAAGTACTAATCGAGCTGTGGAGGTCGGAAATCAGGAAAATGCTGACTCATAAACATCGTGAAGTAATCCTGAGAGGCAGTCAACCTGCTAATTTCTGCATTCTTTTCAGCCAAGTCAGTCCTCAGCTTCTCAAGCTCTTCTGTGACCGCAGGATTCGTTTGTTGTGTAAAGGACGACGATGTAGTGTCAGCTTCGGGAAGGCGGCCTAATCCAAAAACACGTCCTCGGCTTTTAGGAGCTTCCTGATAAATTAGAAACAAATATTAAAATACTGAAATTTTTTTAAAATAGTACAAGTTATATAAATTTATTTACCTCGAGCACTAGTTGGTTCATGACTTCCTGCGGCAAAGAATTAGAACCCAAAGCAGATCCTCCTTCTTGAGATAGCTCAGTAAGCTTCGCCTGCTTTTTCTTCTCGACGTTGGTCATCACTTTGCACGCCAACTTGTCTTGAACCTGGCCGGGTTTTTTTTTGGTGTGCGTGTCGATCAAAAGCTCATATAGATCTGGTCACACACCACCGGACTTGGCAGCCTGGTAAAACAATAAAAGTGTTATTAAATAATAAAAAATTAAGAAAATTAATTATTAATAAAAGATTGTATTAATACCAGCTCGTCAGCACAACTCTCAAACGTCATTGCTCCCGCATTATGAGTTGTGATTCCGAGCCCATCTCGGTCGCTCATGCGGTTCACCCTGTTTCTTGCAGAGATCGCGTTGGCCTCTTCCGTACTCTAGTAACGAATGTAAGCCTCCCAAACTCTTTCGTCGAGATCCCTGTGCTTCTGTTTACCCTTCTTCCACCTCTGCTTCCATCTGTAGACATGTTCGCTGAATTGCGCACTAGCTTGCGCAATGAACGCCTTACGAACCTCGCGCGTATGATCAGGGTGCCAATTGAAATCTTGCTAAAAAAGAAAAAAAATAACGAATTAGTTACATGAATATTAAATGTTAAAAATAAACCATAATGAAGTAATAAAATATCATACCGCGAAAGTACGGAACCATAGCTCTCGCCGCTCTTTTGGCATTTCTCCATAGGTGGGATACATCTCAAGGAGTTGGCGATGGAGCATGGTCATAATCGATTTGGTTATCCCATTTTTACGGCGAAACCTTCAATAAAAATAAAAAACACAATTAAAAAATATGTGAAAACATTAAAAAATATTAAAATTACATACCAAGTTGTTCCAGGAATTATATGTAGGTGAAGCACCGGTAAACGCTATCGGCCCGGAAGAGCAAGAACCTCCTCAACTGTGATTCTGGTGCGGGCTTCGGAATACTCCGAAGGTGGAACAATAGATGGAGCGGCGGAACTACTCCTCTGGTTCGAAGGAGCACTCGGAGCTCCATGAGAGGAACGGAGGAAATCCTCATAACTCCTAAAACAAGTAAATGATTAGTAAGAAATATCATAATTGGAATCTGACATAAAAAATATTGCTCATAAATTATAAGTTAATTGAAATCCTAAATTCATAATACTAATTGATAACCTAAATTAAAAAATTAAAAAGTTAAAATGATATAACCTAAATCACTAATCTTTATTTATAACTTCTAAATCATATAACATATATCACAAAATTAGTAAATCAAAATCCTAAATTTATAAGACTAATTTCTAAAAATTTTAAAAAACAATTTTTATAAATAATTCAAAATTTCTAAATCATTAAACATAAATTAAAAATTAGTAAATATAAATCTTAGGCTAACTTCATAATAATAATTTCTAAGATTTTTTTTAAATGTAATTAATTAATTCAAAATTTGTAAATCATTAAAAGTATATTTTAAAATTAATAAATCTAAATCCTAAATTCATAAAAAAAAATTCTAAAATATATAAACCTAAATCACTCACTATTAAATTTTTAGTAATTCAAAATTACTAAGTTATTCACAAAATGGAAACAATTTTATCGTCAATTTATAAAACTAATTTTAAACCTTAATCACAAAGGCATAATTTCTAAATCCTAATTCCAAAATTGAAAATCAAAAATCCTAATTCCAAAATCGAAAATCAAAAATTCTAATTTATAATTCTTATTTCCAAATTAAATCACAAAATCCAAATATGGAAATCGTAATTTCTAAATCCTAATTTCTAATTGATAATTACTTAATTTTTACTAAATTATTCACAAATTCACATATGTTTACAAATTAGTAAATTAGTTTTTGTTTTGCTAATTCATAATTACTAAATTACAAAATCCCAAATTCAATATAACAATTTCTAAATCCTAATTCCAAAGTCATAATTTCCAAATCACAATATCTTTAATTTCTATATCCTAATTCCAAAATCTAAATTCTATATAACAAAATCCCTATTCCAAAATCATAAACCCAAAATCCAATAATTCACAAAATCAAAATTAACTTACATGTCGCCGGCGAGGAGGTTCATCGGAGGAGAAGCGGCGAAGGTGAACGCCGGAGGAGAAGCGGCGGAGGAGAAGTGGCGGAGGTGAGAAGAGATGGAAGGAGAAGCGACGGATGGTGATGAGATCGAGGGTTCTCGATTGAGGAAGAGAACGGCGGAGGAAGAAGGAAGCAATCGCCGGAGGAAGGAGGAAGAGCTCGCCGGGAAGGGAAGAAATCGCCGAAGAGAGGGACGATTCGGAGAAGAAGAAGAAATGGAGAAGAAGAGAGAAGGTTTTCGATCGGGTTTTATTTTCAGTGACCGTCGGTTTTCTGTCGGTTTATAATTTTTTAATTCACGCGTTTCGGTGTTTTGGCGGAACAATAAATTCGGATCGGTTTCCGTCGATTTACACTCGGTTATGGCCGACGAAAAACCGACGGTATTCTAAATTCTTGCATGCGATTCTATTGGCTATTAAATATATATTTAAATCTAAATTCCGTCAATAATCTATCGGTATTATCGATGGGATACCGACGGAAATTACAGTTAAACACATATAAAATCATATTTATTAAATCTATTTTAGTTCAAATCATATTTAATTAAAAAATAAGAATTATTATTTCTTAAGTATGAGTTTATATGATTTATTCGCATTTATTCTGAGTTTATGTTATAGTTTTGGGTTTATGGTTTAGTTTAGGGTTTAGGGTAATACCCTAAACCCTAAACTAAATCCATAAAAAATTCTATACTTACATGCGAATAAAATCATATAACATCATACTTATGAAATATTCATTCTAATTTATAAAATCTTAAGACTAATTTCTTTATTTACTATTATTATGTAAGAAGTTAAATTAACTATGATATCAAATAAATAAGATTTTATGTAATTATGCTTTAATAAATATGTAAATCAATATGATTTTAAACAATTAAGATTCAATAGGTATTATAAATTATTGTAAATGTATGTATATTTAAATAATTAAAATTCATATGTATATAAAAAATTATATATATATAAAAACCGTCGGTTTTCCCTCGGTAATATCAAAATATGACCGTTCAGAAATTAGCCGTTATAGCAGTGACCGTTGCCATCGGTGTTCCGTCGGTTAGGGCGTCTATTTAACCCACCATTCTTCACTTGAATATTACACTCTCTCATACAATTTCTCTCTACCTATATTCTTGTCATATTATCTTTAAATTGTCTATTACAAATATGTCATCATCAAGTCAATATAATTATTTTCGATCCTGGATGGACAGACCAATGCACGATCCCGAGACAGAGCAACTTACATAAGACTTTGTCGAAGGTGTACGACAGTTCATGAATTTTGCAACAAATCAGGAACTTGCTTTGCAAACGGGTAAAATCTATTGTCCTTGTCTTAAATGTAAGAATCGTAGATTTCTCAATATTTTAGAAGTAAGTTCGCATTTACATCGTAGAGGATTTATGCCGGGTTACAAGATTTGGTATTCGCATGGAGAAAATGATTCTATGGTAGATTTTGCTAGTACAAGTGCAAATTTTACGTCGGATAGAATAGGAGAATCTACACCGGAAGTAGGGGTAATGTCGGTTATGTTCAGATGGTACATGATGCATATCATGTAAATGCTCCGGACTTTGTTGATTCTAGAGGAGAAAGATCAGTAGAGGAGCCTAATTTAGAAGCACAAAGATTCTTCGATATGTTAGATGCGGCAAAGCAGCCGTTGTATAGAGGTTGTCCAGAGGGAATATCACCGTTATCGGCTGCAACAGAATTGATGACAATCAAGACGGATTACAATTTGTCGGAGACTTGTGTTGATGCATTTGCTGATTATATGAAAAGACATTTGCCTGCGGATAGTAATTATCCATCAACATACTATGAGATTCAGAAGTTGGTGGTTAGGCTTGGCTTACCGTATCAGGTAAGAGATGTGTGCAGCAACAATTGTATGATCTACTGGAGAGAGGATTCAGATCGGTTAGTTTGTCGGTTTTGTCGCAATCCTCGGTATCAAGATACAGGTGGAAGAGTCAGTGTTCCATACAAACGGATGTGGTATTTRCCACTAGCGGAGAGGTTGAAAAGATTATATCAATCAGAGCGGACAGCACAGTCAATGAGATGGCATTCGGATCATCCACGGGATGGAGATATATCACATCCGTCCGACGCTGAAGCATGGCGACACTTTCAGAATGTTTATCCTGATTTTGCAGCTGAGAGCAGGAATGTGTACCTTGGTTTATGCACCGATGGTTTTAATCCTTTCAGAAAGCATGGAAGACAATATTCATTGTGGCCAGTAATCGTGACACCATACAATTTGCCACCATCTTTATACATGAAGAGAGAGTTTCTTTTCCTCTCAATTCTCGTTCCTAGACCTGAGCATCCAAAGAGATCACTTGATGTTTTCTTACAGCCATTGATTTATGAGTTGCAGATGTTATGGGAACATGGAGTTCAGGCATTCGACGTTTCATTGCAGGCAAATATTTTGATGCGGACAGTGCTTATGTGGACCATAAGTGATTTTCCAGCATATGGTATGTTATCTGGATCGACGACACATGGGAGATTATCGTGTCTATATTGTCAAGACAATACAGATGCGTTCCAATTGAAAAATGGGCGTAAAACATCTTGGTTTGATTGTCATAGACGTTTTTTGAGAGACGATCATCCCTATCGCCGAAGCACGATATTGTTTACCAAAAACAAAAAAAAATTTTGATGGTCCACCTCCTGAGTTAGATGGTGATAGCATTTTAACATAATTACGAGATTTTGGGGCGGAGGAAACTGTTCGTTGTGGCGGAAATGGACATAATCCGGTAGATGGAGTTGGCGTATACCATAACTGGCATAAAAATAGTATCTTTTGGGATCTGCCATACTGGAAAGACCATCTATTGAGGCATAATCTAGATGTCATGCACATTGAGAAGAATTTTTTTGAAAACTTGATTAACACTGTTCTCAATGTCCAAGGGAAAACGAAAGATAATCTGAAGTCTAGATTGGATTTGCCAGATATATGTTGTGGGAAATAACAACAAAGGTCCTATATCCCAATTCCGTTTACCTTCGGATGCAAAACAAGAGTTTTTCGAATGGATTGCCAGCAATGTTACGCGTCAAACCTACGAAACTGCATTGATTATGGTGAAGAGAAGTTTTCTGGTCTAAAAAGTCACGATTGTCATGTCATAATGCAGCGCCTTCTTCCGTTTGCATTTGCTTATCTTCTTCCACAAAACATCCACAAGTCAATTGCAGGTAATTTTTTCTGCATATATATTACAGGTTAGGACTACGTCAAGTATTGTTTTAATTTGTTTATGTTTTTTCTCAGGTATCGCTACTTTTTCGGGGATTTATGTACTAGATCTCTGACGGTTGACGGTATTCGTAATTTGGAAACGCAGATACCAATTATCCTATGTAATTTGGAGAAGATTTTTCCCCCTTCATTTTTTGATGTTATGGAGCATCTTCCAATTCATCTTCCTTGCGAAGCAGCATTAGGTGGACCTGTTCAATATCGGTGGATATACCCGTTCGAGAGGTATATGTATCATCTGAAGAAAAAAGTTAAAATTTTGAGTAAAGTAGAGGGGTCTATTGTCGCTCAATCCATTAATGAAGAAGCGGCACATTTCTCCTGAAACGCCCCATTCCGAGTATGAAAACAAAAATGCGCGGAAAACGATAAATACCCGGGATTTTTCAAAAATTTCCATTTAGTTGCCTTAAAATCATCAAACAAGTCAAACTAAGCAAAGAAGTTAAACTAAACAAATCAAACTAAACAAATAAGTCAAACAAGTTAACCAATTTCTAAACCAACATAACAACACTTAACTTATACATATTCCCTTATCAAACATCGCTAACAAGCGTACTTACGAGTCCAAAACATCACCAAGGCATCAAAACATATGAACAGTCTATACACCCCAAAAGAAACCCATGTTCATCCTAGATCATCCCATATCTCTGGCCTTGGTTCCACGAGCTCCACGATCTAAGATTTCTCCTTACCTGCACCAAAAGAGGCGCGTAAGCATTGATAATGCTTAGTGAGGCAGTCATCCCGTCCCCACGGCTATACACATATATGATCAATGAATTTAACGCAATCAACATATGCTTAAAGAACAAGCCAATACATACCATGAAAGAGCTCAATCACACACAATCATCACACATTATGGCTAAGCCATAAGTCACACCCATATGGACTAGTCCCTAAACACATATCAATCACGAAAACTCAAAGATCACACAGCTAAGCCGACGGTTACGCACTCACCTCGTTGACGGTTGAACAAAGTGACACTCAACACTTAAACTTGGCTCCTCTTTGATTCAACACAAGCACCAGGATCTCTATTACTTCCTGTTAAGAGATCATCAAACACGCTCTCAAAACAATTGATCACAAGCTCCTAAACTCTAATATCTATACCCCTTAATTTCGGATTCCTCTTCTTTAAAAACGGGCCAAATTCGACTGAGCATAACTTCTTCTCTGGTTAATATTTCCAAAATGACTTCGGTGAACTTCAAGTTCACAATCCCAAAAACCTATCTACCAAATTTCAGCCCAAAAGGACAAGATTCGAGTGTCCAAACACTCACCCGAAAACAGCCCTACGTTACAGTCCGGAAACAGAGCAGTCTTAGGAGAAATATCATTCCTCCCAAACCGCTCAAGATAATCCCACAAAATTTGGTAGATAACTAGGCAAGAGATCGAAGAACTTACCCACAAAATTTCAGCTCAATCCTTGCTCGTTTGATACCCCGATCGAACCTCTCAAGACACCCCAAGAATTCTGTTTTCTCACCTCTTTCTCCTTTCCTCTTCTTCCTTTCTCTTCTCCTTCCTCTCCTCCTTCTTCCTCTCTTTCTTTCTCTCCTTTTCTCTCTTCTTCTCTCTCTCTAAGTCTAGATTTTTCTTGTCCAAAATGAAGAGAAGAGAAGCTTTAAGAACAATATAGAAGGAGAGGGAGATATATATCTTTGTTGGTTTAATTAAAATTAAACCAAACCAAACCAAACCGGAAATTACTAAACCGTAACGATTAATTCTCTAATTAATTCCTTTCCACACAGTTTAGTAATTCCGTCAAATTTCCCAAATCACCCAAGACATCTCCCCGTCTCACAATATTTCTTCCACATCCGTCAAACCCCAGAATTACCTCATAATTCCGCTAAACCGAACCACTCGAGATTTCGTCTCACGATCAATCTTTTGATCAAATCAACCCGTTTACCGCCCTTAGGGCCAACAATTGAGCTCGGTATTGTTCCATACTCGGTTCAACAACATCCCCGGGTCTAACATCATAAGATCCTACGTGGTCACCCAACGGCTAACCCGTCGAAATCCAATTATCTCCGGATTCGAACGAGTTAAGTCGTCAAACGACCTAGTACATTAGAATCCAATAACACCGGATCCTAATATACTAAGTCCCCGTGAGATCCAATATCATAGGACCCCACCCCGGTCTACCGATCTATTAGGATCAAATACCACATGACCCTAATCGGTAAACCCCCTGGTTAGGATTAAATACCACATAATCCTAACCAACATCATTAGAGCTACGTATCACATAACTCTAATGACCCATCATTGGGGCTAAATATCGCATAACCCCAATGACCCCGTCAATAGGATTAAATATCGCATAATCCTATCGACCCCAACCACGTACTAGGATCTGGTGACATAAACCCAAAAATCCCCGAACCAAGACGGAACAAAACACCGCTCCCAACTCCGCAACACATGAATACCACATCATATGTCGCCCCGTCGATACATGAAATACCACATCATGTACTCGACACCCCAATACATGAAATACCACATCATGTATTATAACTCACAATTAATCCATAAACATCCATCATATTATTAATTAAAATCGAAAATACAATATCCCGAGGGTTCATCACAACAACAACATAAATAAATACAACTCGAGAGGACGACTTAGGAACACAGATGTTACATCTGCGAATATTATTTTCCAAAACAAGTGCAAACAAAGAGTCGTAGACCCGCGAGGCACGATGACGGAGGTGAAAAAGCAAGTTATCCAATCTACGTTCCAAGTCTCTTCCGACATGTAAGGCGCATTTCAATTTTAAGTAAAAAAATTTATACATTCAATAAAATTTTAATTACAACTTAAATCTATTTACATATGTATAGGTTGGACGATTAAGTGGAAAAAGCAAAAAACGGAGATTAACTAAGGAGGAGCAAAATCATATGCATATGTATATTCTCACAAATTGCGATGATCTTCTTGAGTATGAAAGGTATTTCATTTTTTTGAAAATCTAAATTTTCCTAATAATATTCATAATTAAAATAATGTATTCATATTTTAATTTGACATGATTTATATAGCTTACATACGCTTTCATTACTCAACTTATACGGAGAAAGCACTTAATGCGTTCAAAGAGAGCGAGTTCGCTCGATGGCTCGCATTTTATGTAAGTTTATTTCATTCTCTTACGTTCTTTTTACTATTACAACAAATATTATTTTGTAATTTATGAATATAATTTTTAAAATAATTATTGCAGGTAACCACAAGTGCAAGCAGAGGTCAATCTTTTCCAGCTTGGTTAGAAGAATTGATCAACAGTCCATTGGCCGTTGCCCACTCCTATCCTATGTATTGTACACGTGGATATGCTTTTAAGATTTTACGCGAAGGAAGGATCCGTCCAACATGTGATTATGGTATTTCTTCAGAATCGGGTGACATTGTCTACTATGGTATTCTAAGAGAAATTCTCGAAGTCCATTACCCTGGTTTCCTCGACTTGCGATGCGTTGTTTTTTTTTGCGATTGGTATGATCCGTTCCTAGGAGCTGGTGTTCGCCAAGATGAATTTGGGGTTATATCTATATATTCCGGAAAACGGCTGCAAAAGTACGATCCTTTTATCCTTGCATCACAAGCAAATCAAATTTGTTACATTCCATATCCTCGTGTCACGAACAAGCATGATCCTTGGATAACTGTTTCATTGATTACACCAAGAGGTATGGGGGATGGTATTGCAGATAACGAGGCTATGCAACAAGGCGTCACTGCAGGTTTTCTAGGTCCGATCGCAGAACCGCAACAAGTTGATCTTGTTGTCGATTTTACCGAGGAAGGTGATAACGAGATTTTTGATTATTCCGAGGAGGAACATGGAGAATTTGATTCACAATCTGATTCATCACCATCAGAATATTCAGATAGTACATCGGATGATAATTAGTTCAAATTTATTTAATTTGACTCTTGTAAAAAAAAATTTTTGTCGTTTTGATTTTTCCTATTTTTTTTTATATGTAATATTTTTCCCCTAATATATTTTTAGTAATTTCAGTTCCAAATTTGTATTTAATTTCTATTTTCATTTTCTATAAAATACTATAAGTTTTTTAATTAAATAAACCAAAAAATCATTTTCCTACGGACACAGATTCCTATCCGTCGAAAAATCGTAAATTATCGAAATCTATCGGTTATCCGTCGGTTGTCCATCGCAATTTAGTCCGCTTTTCTGACGGACAAATACCGTCGGAATGTCATCGCTTTTTCGTTTTCCGTCGGAATTCCGTCGATAATTTCCGACGGATTTCCGAGAACCGAAAAACGGAAATTTTTCATCGAATTCGCGAAACGCCCGACAGGGGCCGTCGGAAATTCCGTCGGTTATAGCGTTGTTTTCTTGTAGTGCAAAGTCTAGAATAATTCATGGATGACAAGGTCTTGTAGTGCAAAGTCTCATTTTTGTCCTAATCTTGTTTCTGGAGGCTTAAACTCGAGATGACAAGGTTGCTCAAGTCATATCTTGCCACGTAGAAAATTTTCCATCTTTCTCGGAGGTTAGAATCGACCTTGATTGGTCGACTCTTGGGTCGATTCTGGCTCCCCTTCTCTGACTGGTCGATGGATTCTTCAGGAATTCTCTCTGGAAAATCTTTGGACTCAATATCGACCCCTACAAGTCGATATTAGGGTCGATTCTAGTGCTCTTCGGTTTCCTGAAATCCTTCTCTGAATGTGCATGATCCAAGTGGTGGTGCCAACTCTCCCATAGGTTCTAGCAAGCTCCAGAAACACTCCTAATATCAAGTTTTAGCTCCAAGTACCTAGAAACACATAAACACAAGCAAACACACTAAAACTATAGTAAATGTTAGTTATAAAGCCTAAAACTAACTTATTTTAATGCATAAAAACATGTAAAATACGGTCTTATCACCTCTTCAGCAACTATCTTCAAGAAATCATCAATGTTGTCATTGATAGGCTTGGATTCATTCATTCTGAATGAGTAAAACTTAAGTTGCACGTATACTCTATTTGGAAGAGACGTCTCCATATAACGGTTGTTCAATGTCTTCCACATCTCGGCTGTTGATTCACGATGGTTTATCTTTCTCAGAACCGAATCTCCTACATGTGGGATGATCTGGCTCACCGCTTGCTCTTACTTATCAAGCTTCACGGGATCCAAGACTTCTGTCACTTGTTCTGCCTTTGGATCATCACCATCATCAATTGCAGGTTTCTTTCCTTCAGCTTTTATAGATGTAACAGTCTTCGCCATTGAGAAGTCCAAGAGTCTTTAAGCCAAAGATGATGAGATGTGTAAGCATTCAGATCTTCCATAATGAGAAGTCAGAAGATTCGTTAAACTTCTCAAACGCGTGCTTTGTGTTCGACATAAATGCTACAACCACAGCTATGATACCACTTGTTATGATTCACTAGCAATGTAAACACTCAAGAACTTGATCAAACTTTGCTAAAACTCACCAAGAACAGATTCTTTGACTCGGTAACTCGATCACACACGCACGTATACGATCAACCACAAAGAACAAGATCAAAACAGAGCACACACAAGATTTGTTTACCCGTTTCAGCAAGATCGGTGTGATCAAGCTTATGTCCGGGGCCAAATCGATTCGGCGTTTCACTAAACCAATTAGAGAAATGTTTTACAAGTGATATGCTCAAATTAATACCCTATGATGATACTAAAGCAGTTGCTGCAGTAAAGTTAGGGGTCGAACACAAGAACTCAAGAAAACTCACGCAATAGATGAAAGATGCAGATTGTGCTAAGCAAAACAAATGATTGATGAGAAAACAAATGATTAAATTAAACTTAGGTCGATTGATATGGAAGGAAACTAGGCTCAGGGAAATTCTCAGGAAATCAATGATAAACAACAATTAATCAATTAAGGTTCAATTCAATTGTACGCTTCAACTCAAACACGAAAGTATAGTTAACCAACTGTCGTTGCGAAAACTAACTAAGTCTAAAGTCTAAAATTCCAAATCTCTTTGCAAATCCTACACAGTAAACCAGCAATCAATTCAAGTTTGATATGTTCACAATTCGATTAAACCAAATCTCTTTGCAGATAATCCAATCACCCTAGGTTTTATCGACATTCTAATGCACCGTGCGTCCTAATCGAATCTAGGTTCTATATTCTAAGTGATCAGGTTAGAAATAGCTTTGAGAACAACCTATGGTGAAGAACTATTCAGATTTTGAACCCTAACAAATCAATTATCATAAATCGAGAAATCCATATGAGAAATCCCTAAACCTAAAAGACTACTCATACGATATGAAACAAATAACATAACTGAATAAATCATGAAATTAAACAAAGAATAAAAACAAGGGTTCGGATCTTCTATGATGAACAGTCTGGATCCGTCTCCCTCACAAAAGCTCTCAAATCTCAATGGTGGTCAAGAATAATAGTTCAAAGTAAAGTCGCTTAACCTAAAACTAAGAGTTTGCTTAAATAGTCTAAAAACACGATGGGCTTCTTTGTAAATAAGGGAAAGTATTGGGCTTCTTTGGTGAGAATTCTCGCCCTGACATCTATCTCCGTGCGTTGCGGTATCGATCGATACCGGGATGGTGTCGATCGATACTCAGGCTTGAAAACGGGTACTTTCTTCGGTTTGCTCCAAAAGGCTCCAAATGGTTCCAAAATCTCCAATTTCGTCCCAAACGTGCTAAGACCTGAAAAGACTCCAGAACGATACAAAAACACTAGAAAGACTCGATAAAACAACTTATATCATGGCTAAAGACGGGTAAAAACCATGATATATCAACTCCCCCAGACTTAGCCTTTTGCTTGCCCTCAAGCAAAACAGAAAACTAAGTTAGAGAAAGAGGTTTGAAAAACCTTAGAGATCTGAACTGTTACCGAAATCGCTGTAATGGCCCTTTTTCCCAAGCGCCCACTTCTGCCTGATCAGCTCCAGAATCTAACCACCATGTACTTCTCCGTAGGAACCCCAACTTCCCAAGATTTCACTTACTATCTCACACCAATATTCACCTGCTCATCGCCAGTTATCGCGAATCGTGTTCAAGAACTTTCTAGATTCTTGCACATACAATATCATAGCCAAAGAACCATTTATTCAACAACATTTATTGCTTCCCGGTATTCATCTCCCCCAGACTTATTTCATAATCAGTTCTTATTAGATTTCAACAACGCAGGTATATCTGAACAAAGATACACAAATCAAGGTCCAAACGCAGTATTGATAGTGTTTGCTACCGAATCCCTGCTTACCCTCTCAATGTATCAAAAGTCTTAGGTGAATAATGGGGTCATAGGAAATTTTCCTACCCCTCACTTCAGGCTCTCGTGTGATCATTCCTTATCCAAGTAGAATAATGGGGTCATAGGAAATTTTCCTACCCCTCTACTCGGCGGAAATCATTTCATCTTTTATATATATTTTACCTGTTTTAACGCAAATATGTATCCAACAATTTTCACGGGAGAGATATACCACAATTTTCAAACATGATGGGTTCCTTAGCCAGATATGAATGATGAATCAAGCTCAAGAACACTAACCGCAGATGAAGTGCAAAATTTGGCTAAAGCTTGTGAAGAACCTTGCTGGAGACATGAGTGATTTCTAGCTGGTTATCCCTTGGATTTTTCATTAGTAACTGAAACTAATCCTAAAGTGGTCACTCAAAAGCAAAATCAGAACAACAAAGCCAAGCACATCCAAAAACTCTAAGTTGTTTTGACTCAATTAAAACAAAAAAAATTTTTTATCTTTTTTAAAACAAAAATGAACACAACAGAATTACCTCCCCAGACTTAAACAACACTGTCCCCAGTGTGTGTTCAAGCCAGGGCGCAGAAAGAAATCAAAAGGACAAACTAAATGTGTCAAGAACAAGAAAAGTTACCAATCCTTCTTCCGACCTCGATTCAAGACACAACAAAACACAAAAACAAAAACTCATATTTATATACTTACCTGGGTCAGCCTCCCACAAACGCTTGTTTAATGTCACGAGCTTGACTGACAAGATATCATCGACAAGTGGAGGACTCAATTCAAATAAGCCTCCACAACCAGACATCTCCAGCTTCAAAGTTTTGCTCATCATATCCTCTTTCTTTCATCTCCGTAGAATGAGAACTCTAGCCTTAGAGAAAGTTTCGAGGTGCCCTTCACTTCACCTTATATTCGATCGATCTCCATCACACTTCCGAGGAATCAAAGTGAAATTAGAAGACTGCTGATCTTTCTGCTCGTCGCCTTCCTCTGCCTTGGTCTTCCACAACTTCTCTTGGGGTGTTGGGGTTCATTTGAAACATCTGCGACTTTTTGGTTCATCATAAGACTCATCGAGCGATCGATCATCGAGTCTCGCCTGAGGTGGCATGGTGATGCACGAGACATGTCGGGTGCCTCCGTAGGAATGGCATCGTAAGACGCCTCCGTCAATGCAAGAGAAAGAGATTCTTTATTAGGCGTGTCCATGATCGCGCCAACAGTAGCCATAAATGGTCTTCCCAAAATCAAGGGCACCTGATCCTCGCTCATCTCCACAACCTGAAAATCAGTAGAATCGACAATCTCCTATTTTAAAGTAAATCAATAATCAAGGGAGTGAGCAGAAGAATCCATGTATGAGAAGCTGTAGAGATCTCATATCAGCTTTCAATCTCTCGCAACGCCTCGGCATGACGTTGACACTAGACCCTGAGTCAACAAGAGACTCTTCAAGTTTACTCTGTAGATGGAGCATGGAACTGAAAATTTCCCGGTCTTCCTCTTGTCAACTATCTCAGGTGGTGGGTGAATGGAGGTCCTGCAACCATTTTTTTTGACAAAACTTGCTTTAAGCAGCCTCCCACTCCTCTCTTGTCAGCTTGGAATAATAGATGGCAACTCTGGATCTTTCGTGTTCAACATCCTCCTTCAGACTGTCCCGTATCGATCGACCGGATGGTGTCGATCAATACCTCGACTTTCAAGATCCCACTCGCCATCTCCAGCAAGATCGACTTTTCAGCATTGAGTCTGCTTAACTCCTGAATTTACCACTTTTCCACTTCTGACTTATGGCGCACGGAGCTCTGATCTTCGCCTTCCCTCGAAGAAACCCCTTGTTCTCATGCTGTCGAGCATTGAATCTCGAAGTCTGATGATTCAATGCCTCGAGCTTTGGTTTGTATACCTGCCTCAACCATTCTGTCCTTTCTCGATTCAGTTTCAGTGGTATCGACCGATACCAGATGATCTCGATCTGGAGTTTTGTACTGCCTCAGGTTGGTATCGACGACACAGGTGGGGGTATCGATCACCGAATTCTTAATTTCATCTTCAGCAACCTTCAATTCGAAGTATCATCAATACCAGTAGGTATCGATACTAGTATTATCTGACACATAGTCATTCAGCTCAAAATCCTCTCTAGTGCTCGAGGTGATTGCATTGACATGTCCATGCTGTGATTGAACTATCTTTCCCGACGCGATATCCGAGCATTTGATTTTCCAAAGATCTTCTATGGATTTCGGCTATTCATTATCCCATTCAGTGTATAAATTATCCAGGTTTCTATTGAAATCCACAGTCATCTTTCTTTTGTCCCTCAGAATTAAGAGGATCTCCGCCTTTACTCTCAGACTCGGAGAATACGTTGTAATTACCATATGGCGAGTAAAATCACCGTATGAAGTGGTTTTGGGCAACAAACAAAACCAGATTGGTTACCTCCAGACTTGTAACCATCTTGTTGAAGCTTCGGTTGTTGGTAACCAAATCGCTGACCCAAAAACCAACCACCAATGTAGTTAACATCCTCTCGCCTCATCTTCAATGTTCTCTACTTCCTCAGCAAAATGTACAGCCTTCGTCTTTCCCACTAAGAGGCAGTATCGTGTCCAGCTTCGCTCTGAACCTCAGCAATCTGCAACCATCAGCAACACTAGCAGCCTTTTCCGCTCGAAATCAGCATTCTTGGTGCTACTAAGTTCTCAATCAGCTTCACAAAGATCGGTTGGAATCCTAGTGTTGAAGTTCCCATTGCTTACGAATCCAGTGCCATCTGATACCAATCAATCCTCGTAAAAGATCCCTGAACTTGACTGAAACCGGTGCGGACAGCCTCTCGTAGATCTGAATCGCACCCAAGCAGCCTTGAGTGCTTTGGACCTTGAGAAAATTGAGAGAGCTTGTTCCTGAGCTCCTCCTCGCACAGAAATTGTTCAGGAATGCCTTGTGTCGCTCAAGTAGCGAGAGATCCGGGAGGTAGTCAGCCGAAAGCTGCCTCTCCACCAAGAGAGAAAAGAGCTTACAAAAGAGATATTCATGTGGTACTCCATGTACTTCATACTGGTGACCAAGTCCTCGAATTTCTCGATGTGATCCATAGGGTGCTCATGAGAAAGACCGGTGAAAGTGGAAGCTGTGTTCAGCTCAAAGTCATCCTCCGGAAAGTCGGATACGCACGATTGGCATATAATTGATCCGGTCGGTTGTATTCGCCAAGTCCGCTCAGCCTCGGCGTGAGGTTGACGCCCACCTTCCTCATCATGCATCAAACCATGTGGAAGATCCATCTCAACTGTAGTCCTCTTCGCTTTTCCGAATGCGCTTCAAGCCTCAGCTCGGTTGGAGATTGATCGCTGGTGTGTCCTTCTTTCTCCGGTAGACGCTGATGCATACACCTGAAAATCAAAAGACTAGAAAATAAGTAACCTAAAATTCAGTATCGATCGATGGAGTATCGATCGATCTGACTAATGACTTAGACAAAATCGACAACTAAAATTTAAAGGTGAATTTTTTAGCCTCAAATTATATCTTATGATGATACTTTTGCAGTAAAAGTTAGGGTCGAACACAAGAACTCAAGAAAACTCACAATGATGAAAGATGATTGTGCTAAGCAAAACAAATGATTGATGAGAAAACAAATGATTGAATTAAACTTAGTCGATTGATATGGAAGGAAACTAGCTCGGGAAATTCTCAGGAAATCAATGATAAACAACAATTAATCAATTAAGGTTCAATTCAATTAAGCCGCTCTTGAACTCAAACACGAAAGTATAGTTAACCAACCGTCGTGCGAAAACTAACTAAGTCTAAAGTCTAAAATTCCAAATCTCTTTGCAAATCCACAGTAAACCAGCAATCAATTCAAGTTTGATATGTTCACAATTCGATTAAACCAAATCTCTTTGAGATAATCCAATTGCTCACCCTAGTTTTGATACATTTTCATCGTGCCTAATCGATTAATCTAGGTTCTATATTCTAAAATAGAACAACTATGGTGAAGAACTATTCAGATTTTGAACCCTAACAAATCAATTATCATAAATCGAGAAATCCATATGAGAAATCCCTAAACCTTAAACATATACATAACTGAATAAATCATGAAATTAAACAAAAGAATAAAAACAAGGGTTCGGGATCTTCTATGATGACAGAGTCTTGATCCGTCCCTCACAAAGCTCTCAAATCTCAATGGTGGGTCAAGAATAATAGTTCAAAGAAAGTCGCTTAACCTAAAGACTAAGAGTTTGCTTAAAATAGGTCTAAAAACACAGTGGGCTTCTTTGTAAATAAGGGAAAGTATTGGGCTTTTTGAGAATTCTGCCCTGGACATCTATCTGTCAGATTGTCGGTATCGATCGATACCGGGATGGTGTCGATCGACTCAGCTTGAAAACGGGTACTTTCTTCGGTTTGCTCAAAAGGCTCCAAATGGTTCCAAAATCTCCATTTCCCCAAACGTGCAAGACCAAAAGACTAACGATACAAAAACACTAGAAAGACTCGATAAAACAACTTATATCATGGCTAAAGACGGGTAAAAACCATGATATATCAACAAGCTTCTCGCCTTTAATAATGACGGAGACGAGCTAAATAACAGAATTGAAAAGATGAAAAATAAAAAGAAGAATGATCAAAAGCTTATATAGACCAACAAACTCTGAAACTGCAAACTCTCTCTCGCGATAAGAGGCTTTGTAACAACTTTCTTCCTCCGGTTAAGTAACTAACATTAAACCGGTTCTAATCAATTCAATCTTCCCATCATCAATATTGCTCTGCTTCTAAGCTCTAAACTTGAAACAGCTCAATATCAACATTATCAATTGTTAATGACTTCAGGATAAAACATAGAACTTTCTATGTTTAGGTATTCTAGATACTTTCCACGTTATTTCCTCCTGGTGAATGCTATGTTCATTTAGTATGCTACGTGTCACCATGTGGTTACCCTTTCTCTTAACAAAAACAAAAATTCCCAACCAAAAACAAATATATAAAGCTATTTGATACACTATTTATTTTAAATCATAACATACCACTTAGTGATGTGTACTACTATTGTTGTCCATATCATACTGTTGACGAAGACGAAATGTTTTTGAATAATATTAGTTTATCTAAAAAAACAAATGGTGGCTAGATATTTAAATACGCAATATATGTAAGACAATTTAGTTTTAAAAAGTTGAATAAATACAAAAAAAAAATAACATGCAAGAGTGTAAAGGAAATATGAAACCTACCAAACCAAACGACCCTCCATTCCTCTTCTATCAGCCATTCCTCCTACCTACCACAATTTCTTCTCCTTCTTCTCCTTCTCTCCCACATATTTATTTCTTCCCTATATATTTTCATTTCATTTTAGACGACTCTTCTATCATCACCTACACACGCACATTACTATATATTTACATAAATTCATTTCTATAATCAAAGAGAGACTAATCAAACAAACACACATTCTTTCTTCCAAAAACAAAACACTTGTTCATTTACATCACAATGATAACTGCAGCTCTACAGGAACCTCAGATTAATAAACCAACCGATACATCCGTCGTCTCCGGCGATGTGTTTCCTCCTCCTCCTCGCATTTTCCGGTCGAAGCTTCCGGACATTGACATCCCCAACCACCTTCCTCTCCACACTTACTGCTTCGAAAAACTCTCATCTGTCTCCGACAAACCTTGTCTCATCGTTGGCTCCACCGGAAAAAGCTACACCTACGGTGAAACCCACCTTACCTGCCGGAGAGTCGCTTCCGGATTGTACAAGTTAGGTGTCAGAAAAGGTGACGTCATCATGATCCTTCTCCAAAACTCAGCCGAGTTTGTCTTCTCCTTCATAGGTGCTTCCATGATTGGAGCCGTCTCAACCACCGCGAATCCTTTCTACACTTCTCAAGAGATTTACAAACAGCTCAAATCTTCCGGAGCCAAACTCATCATCACTCACTCTCAATACGTTGATAAACTAAAAACCCTCCGAGAAGATCTCAAAGTGATCACCACCGACGAACCAACACCGGAGAATTGTCTCTCATTCTCAACACTCATCACTAACGAGCCATACCCATTTCAAGAAACCGTCGATGTCTGCGGTGACGATGCGGCGGCGCTTCCCTTCTCATCCGGAACAACAGGGTTACCAAAAGGAGTGGTTTTGACACACAAGAGCTTAATCACAAGCGTTGCACAACAAGTAGATGGAGATAACCCAAATCTTTACCTGAAACCAAACGATGTAGTACTCTGCGTTTTACCGCTTTTCCATGTCTACTCTCTCAACAGCGTCCTCCTCAACTCCATCCGATCCGGTAATCAAACGACGTCGTACTCTTCATTACATAATCTTTAATGTGTTTATCTCACTAACTTTTAAACCACTATTTGATAGGTGTGACGGTTCTTTTAATGCATAAGTTCGAGATCGGAGCGTTGTTGGATCTGATCCAAAGACACAGAGTGACATTAGCGGCGCTTGTACCGCCGCTAGTGATCGCTCTAGCTAAAAACCCTGCCGTTAATTCTTACGATCTTTCCTCTGTTAGATTAGTTCTCTCTGGTGCAGCTCCTTTAGGCAAAGATCTTCAAGATAGTCTTCGTCGCCGTCTCCCTCAAGCCATCCTTGGCCAGGTCTATCTCTGTCTCTTTCTTTGCTTTTTTAACTCTGTTTTGAGACCCTAACTCTTTGGTTTTGCTACAACCCTACTAATTTCGCGGGAATCATTTCGTTATGCATATTTTTAAAAAATTCAATAAGTATTTTATCATTTCCACTACCAAATTTCATTCTCTAACAATTTTGATGAAAATGAATAAATTAGAAAATTTTGAAATAATTTTGCTAAAAAGTAAATATTAAAAATGAATAAGAGGAGAATGCACGGGAAGAGAGTGAGGAGTGAGTTACGTCTAACTCATCGCCATAATTTTGGTTACGTACGCTCCATCTGATCTCAAGCTAATTTCGCATTGCACTTACTACTTTTTTCTAATCTTTTTTTTTCCTTTATTTTTTAATTAATGAAGCAGTTGTAGTTTAGGTTTTGACTTACCAAAGAAAAAAAATTAGAATACGGATATGATTTAGGTCGCCGCTGCAATGGATACTACTACATCTAATTCTATGACATCAATCAGACTTTATTTTCACATTAATTCCTCTTTATATATACTTTATAAAGAGTTTTTGTTGTGAATTAGTATATAATTCCAACTTCTTTATTTATTTTTTACATTAATTTCCTTTACAGAGTCTGGTCTTTTTGGCCAAAAATTCAAAAAATACTCAATACTTTTCTATAAGTTTTTATTTATTTATTTAATAAATATACTTTTCTATAAGTTTCTACAGATGAATTTAATTATTTGTGAGAGCTTTTCTTCTCGAAGATAATTAATATGAGACGTTCTACTAATATTATTCCCGTATAAATACATAACTTCTTTGAGAGATTTTACATTTTACGACATTTATAGTATACTATCAGAAGCCACAAGATGTTTAAACCAAAAATATTATTACGCATTCCGTTTTTTAAATAGTAAAGCAAACAATCTAATTCGTAGTGTTTAGTTATATATTCAGACTATTAGTTATGTAAACTACGTTCTTTCTGTTTGGATTTGCAAGTCTTTTTAATTTATAAATTATCGAAAAAAATTATTACACATTAATAAATTTTTTTGGCTAACTACTTAATTAAATTTATTTAATAGAGGAAAAAGTAGATGGGGTCAAAATATCAAAACACTGTTATATGACGTGGTCACGTTTTCTTTCACACAGTCACACACATCGTTTTCGTTTTTTTCTCTTGTTTTCTTTTCCATTTTCCAATTTTGATAACTTAGGACATGAACCCATTAAACTCCTCTTACAAGGAGATGGAATCATTATTGAGGTGCCACTAGCCTAAGACACGTGAAAACACATCAAATGAATCATCAAAAAAAAAATGAATAGTATAATGATATATTTCTAAACCACAAAGTCAAGTCTATGAAATCTTAAATTAAATTAAAAACATTTTTTCAAAAAGGATATGTAACCTAAAGTATTTAAATAATTAATCTTAATATAGGGAAGCCATGTATATTTATTGGACCAACCACGTATAGTCGAATAATTTAATCTTTGTGAATTAGTACAATAGTGTCAAAAATGTAATTAGAGAGGTAGTAACGGGTGGATTATGAATAACAGGGATATGGTATGACGGAGGCAGGACCAGTGTTGTCAATGAGCCTTGGGTTCGCTAAAGAACCGATCCCGACAAAATCAGGTTCTTGTGGGACTGTAGTCCGAAACTCAGAGCTTAAAGTGGTTCACCTTGAGACACGTCTCTCTCTTGGTTACAACCAACCTGGTGAGATTTGTATCCGCGGTCAACAGATCATGAAAGGTTCGTTTTCGTTTTTTTTCTATTTTTTCTCTTTTGGGGAGATTAATTTTTTCACAAAGAAAGGTGAAAATATCTTAATAGAATAGTAATTAGAAAAAGAAAAAAAAATTATAATATATTGGAGAATTCCAAAAAGTATCACACTCTTTTATTTTAAACTGAAAATGCTACAAAATAGTTTTAAAATCTTCATAAATATTTAAGAAGGCTTCTAAAATCATATATATGATTCTTACCAACAAAACAAAGCTATGATGGTTTCAGAAGACTAATGTTTTTTCTTTATATATTCTTCTAATTTTTATATGGCAAGCATACGAGACGAAAACTCATTAATTTCTATCAAAGTTTTGAAAAAGAAAAAACCTACATCTGGTGAGTTAAATTAAATCTTAACATTAAATAAAAAAGAATTATACAGTATTTTATTAGGTTTTCGCATCACATGTTTTTGTACGACATGCATATCTCTAAAGTACATATATCTCCTCGTCTTTTACAATTTTTTTTTTTAAGAATAATTGTTAAATTGTATTTAAAAGAAAATATCGTTTTGGACAAAAAAAAAATGTTTGCAAATATTAGAAGTGGTAGAAAAACAATGCTCCACGTCCTTTACATTTCCATACACGTGACGTCTTTTCTTTATATTTGCAAGAAAACAAATATTGAGGGGTCAAATTACAAAACGTAATAGTGCAATTTCGATCTAACTAAGGGTTTGATTATTAAACAATTTGATATAAAATTTTCAACAACATTTGGTGCGCAGAGTACTTGAACGATCCAGAAGCCACGTCAGCGACAATAGACGAAGAAGGTTGGCTTCACACAGGGGACATTGGGTATGTGGATGAAGATGATGAGATCTTTATTGTTGATCGACTCAAAGAGGTCATCAAGTTCAAAGGCTTTCAGGCAAGTCCACTCATATTAGTTTAAATATAACATAATTTCGAAATTGTGGTATAATAATGAAAATGTGAAAGAACAGGTCCCTCCGGCTGAGCTAGAGGGTTTGCTTATCAATCACCATTCAATTGCGGATGCTGCTGTTGTTCCGTAAGTAGCAGACTAACATTATGCATTGAGTCGTAAGTTAATGTAAATGGTATCGTTTTTAAAAAAACTTTCTTGGATACATGCATGCAGGCAAAACGATGAAGTTGCTGGGGAAGTTCCAGTGGCATTTGTGGTGCGATCCAATGGAAATGATATCACCGAAGAAGATATTAAAGAATATATTGCCAAACAGGTACAAATCTTTTTTTTTTTTGGGGTTTTAATACCATTTGGTTAACTTATTGAATACATGTGTCGGTCTACTTGCTTTGTAGGTGGTGTTCTACAAGAGATTGCACAAGGTCTTCTTTGTTCCTTCCATTCCCAAATCTCCTTCTGGAAAAATTCTGAGAAAGGATCTCAAAGCTAAACTTTGTTAAAACTTAAAAATATTTTTTCTTTTTCTTTATTAAATGTATTTCATTGATGATTCCCTCGTTTTTTTGTGTCTACAATACTCTTGTCTTTGTTTACATCCATTGTCAAACAGATGTTGGAAACTTAAGAGTGTTAAGAGACTGAGTTATTTTGGATATATTTCCCACGATTTTGTATTTTGTAACAAAAAACAGAAAATGAAATAACATATATTAATCTATAAACATATATTAAAAAATATATAGCTTAAAGAATATAGACTATTTACACACTCTATTAGGTCCTGTTCGTTTGTGTATCTAGATACTGCAGTCTGTTGTTCGTTTCTGTTTTTCATTTGTACATTTAGATATTGCATCTAGATGCAATTACGTTTGTTTGTGTATCTTAAATCAACAGTTGGATGCACTTAATATTAAATGACCAAAAAAGACATATAATTGTTTACTAATGTTTTTTAGATATAGATTTTGTAATACAAAAAATTTATAACTAGTTTTTGATTTATAACTAGCAACAATGACATATACTAAAAAATATCAAAATATCAAAATGAAATTAAAATATCAAATATTAAAATGATATCAAAATATCAAATTAAATATCAAGATATCAAATTATTCAAAATATCAAATTAAATATCAAGATATCAAATTAAATTTCAAAATATCAAATTAAATATCAAGATAACAAATTAAATTTCAAAATACCATATTAAATTTCAAAATATCAAATCAAATATCAAAATATCAAATGGAATATTGCTAATATGGAATTCTGCGTCTTCTCCATAACTCTTCAGTGATAGAATCACGTAGAACTTCCATCGTTCTGTCACCGCTCGGTACGTATGGAATATGCTCACTGTGAGCTTCATGAGTTTCATCACCATGATGCTCATACTCTTCCACCCCTTCCCATTGTGCATCACTGTCATCATGCTGTGTTTCTCTTATAAAATTGTGGAGTGCCATAGTTGTTGTCACAATTTACCCATCTTTTCAACTCATACTTAGGATGTTTGCGGTCTAGAATCCTCCATTTAGCTTTCCATACTCCAAATGTTCGCTCAATCACCGAACGTAAACCAGCATGCTTACGATTAAATAATTCTCTAGCGCTTGTTGGTGGTCCTCCCCTTACAAACTGATCAAGATGGTAACGAGTTCTACGATACGATGAGGGCCTAGATAACCAGTTCTAGTTGGATACCCTGAATCAACTAAGTAGTATTTTCCGTTTGGTGGATGAGGAAAAAAAGATTCTCTTGTTGCACAATATGTCAATACTTTTGTATCATGTGCTCTACCAGGTATTCCAGCATATGCATATATGAATTTCATATTGAAATTACATATAGCAAGGACGTTCATTGTCGCTTCAGATTTTCGGCCAATAAATGGTTCTACATTCTGAGATGGAGGACGAACTGGCACATGAGTACCATCAAGGGCACCAATGCAATCSTTAAAATAAGGCCAATACCGTCCATCATTTACTAGAACTGGACTAGCGCTTGTGAGCTCACCTCTTGTAGGTTTCACAATATCTGCTGCAAGTTTCAATAGGACACTCAAAACCTCATCTAACTTCCTTTTCACTGTATCAAGAGAATGTTGATATCTTTCGGCTAAGACCCTTACAGTTAGATCTTGAGCAGCCATCTCTATAAACATTGCCACACTCTCTTCCAGGTAAAYATTGCAAGATTCTTTGAGCTTATATTGTTCTGAGAGCTTATGACATAAACTCATAAATGTACCTGGGCTCATGCGTAAAATATCAAAGCACTGTTTCTCAGACTCGTACATAAACCGTTGCACACGACGCCAACCTCCACCACGATTTGTTCTCYGTATTTGTCTATCAATGTTAACATCCATCACTCCATAGAATTCTTGTACAACTGCATACATATTTTCCTCCTCATCTAGTACAAAATCCATGTCATCATCTTCAGTTAAAAATTTAAACGTCTCCTCAAAACCATAAATAAAATTCTTTTAAATATCATAACATAAGATCCAAAACATCATAAGCATAAAATATCATATAACATAAGATCCAAAACATCATAAGCATAAAATGTTATATAACATAGATCCAAAACATCATAAGCTCAAATATATTCTGTCCTTATTTGTAGCTGCTACCAATACGAGAGATAACATCTGCAGTCATCATCTTCACCAGTCTACGTCTACGTCTCTTCTTTCACCAGTCTCAAACTCCAAATATAGAACCTTGTTCTCGTCTTCTTCATAACTTAAGAAAGTCTGACGATTAGTAGGATCTTCTTTGAGATGTTTCATAGCTGCTTTGTACAAAGGAGACCACATTCTTATACTACGCAGTGAATGTAAAACCCGCATTGCCCGAAGTTGACTACAACAAAAATCAGGATGACTCTCGATTAACTGGTTCTTGCGTGAAAGTATCTCATCACGTGAGTGAATACTGTCTCTAATCACATCAGCTACAGCTTGTGCTGCTCGTCTTTTTCGATTAGCCTTTGGTATGTTGGAAATTGAGGGGGCATCATGTGATGCATCAACTTCTTGATTAGGAGGAGATGCATTTTGCCTTGATTCAGATGCAACATCACACTCGTTTATGGGCTCCTCATCATCTAAATGGTTTTCACCTTGCTGAGCACTCCAACCTTCTGCTCCAGTTATATGAACAGAACCAAAGATAGTTTCCATTAAATCTGTGTTGGCCACTGGTTTATCTTTTATCTTTCTAGCTCCAGGCCATTCCTAAAATCAAAGGARAGAAAAAATAGTATTAAAACATTAGACATCATAGATATTCGTAAAATAAAGAGYTTATAAATATTTACCTTACAACGCTCTTCCCACCAGTCATCAGACATGTCTATGCCTCCATTTGAATCATAACCAAGTCCAGTTATGTTATGAGTCAATTTCTTGAAAGATACATACTGCTTTTTGCAAGTATTAAACTTGTTTTTAAATTTTGACCATGTATGTTTTTCTCCAAAAGTCTCATAGAACTTGGTTATAATAGTTTGTCTCCCAGCATCATTGACCATGTTTTTTCTTAYATTTCCCTTCAGATTCTCRTCTATTCGTAGTTGAAGATACACCCGTGTTTGTTTATCACTCCATACAAGATTCTATTTTCCAAATACATTTTGTTCCAAATACATTTTCAATATACTTGATMTAAAAGAATTCAATATAATGAGTTAAAGTGGAGGAATACTCACATCAGTACCAGGGATGGATGTCATTATTTTGGTTTAATTTCACTTCTGCTCTGCTGATTCTTGAAGAAGAAGACCCAAAAACTAGCAAAAAAAACAGAGATATTAGGAGATAGTACACACCAATATTAGAAACAAACAAACAAAAGATATTTGCCAATTAGAAGTTCACTAAGAACATGTCAGACACACAAGATATTTCACCACACTTTTTAGTCCATTTACGATACCTAACACTTACATCTTGATTTGTGATCTTCTTTGAACAAGATATGGTTTGACAAAGGAGAAAACAAACCAAACCCATTTTGCTCATCATAGAAAAATTACGTATAAATTTGTGTGCATCATAAGTGCTATCTAATAAAATAAAATGTGTGTATTCAAGATACTGTGTTATGTGAATCACTAGCTGCATAATTGTCTGCTTGCAATAAAATGCTTTTACTAGCAAAGAACAAGATGCTCTTGTCATTACCTTCGAAAGTCATCAAGGATCAATTCACGTAGAACCAAACCTTCAACAACAAAAGAGAAGACAGATTGAAGAAAATAGGTCTCTAATCATATGCTAATGCAATGAATGATTCAATAAAGCTTCATTCAAAATCCTTCCTCAGTTCTAATAATACACTCCATAGATTAACATAGAAATGAACCAAGGACCAAACATAGAACACAAAAGCATTAAACCCAGAAATCAATCAAACCCAAAACCCCAAATCACAACAAAAGCACACAAATCAGACTAACGAAGCACAAAAACCCACAAAATTGAAGAATGCGAAACAAACTAATCAACCATACACTAATCAAAAGCAAACACAAAAAACACAAACTGAGAGATTAAAGAGGTTTACCAGATTAGGATGGAGTTTTTGAGGATTTGTGGAAAGAGAGAGAGGTAGAAAGAGACTTGATGGCGTCGGTACGAGAGGTAGAGAAGCTCGAGAGATGGAGAAGCGCGAGAGGTGGAGAAGCTCGATATCGCCGGAGAAGCTCAAGTGATTAGGGCTTATTAGGCTTTCATCTTATGTCGCACGAGAGATAAGAAGAAAGAAAAAATGGAGGGTATTTTAGTCTTTTTGATTTGTGGATACACTTAAGTGTATCTAAACTCTCATTCTAAAGGTATCTCAAATATCTGATTTTTTTAGATGCACTTGATATATGTATCTGGTTACAGCATCTAATTATGGTTTATAATTTGAATTAAACAAACATCATTTTGTATCTGTATCTAGATGACTCATCTAGATACCCAAACGAACACCTTTTTAAACAAACATCATTCTGTATCTGTATCTAGATGACTCATCTAGATACCCAAACGAACACCTTTTTAGTCTCTTAAAAGGTAAATAATGTGGCTCCACAAGCCTAAATTTTTTGTTAGAAACTATAAGCCCACCAAACCCAAACCTACCTTATGAGAAAAGAGAGACATATTTATGATGTTAGGATTTTGTTTAGCCCCCCTAAGTCTCACTCCAACCTAAATTCTAAAGTGAGAGAGTTGTCGAGGGAGAAGCCCGAGCCCTCAGCCCTGAGTCGCCTCCGCCTCGCTTTGTCACCGCTGGGATCTCATGCCGCCTTGGTCTTCATGTCACACAGAGAAAAAACAGATGTTCCGACAAAAGAGGAAACCGAAGGATAAAACTGAGAGAGAAGAAGAGAATGAGAGAAGAGGACTCCACGAGATCATTTACTACCGTCGGCACACGATAATCATAGTTGGGTCCATACGATCATTTTATTACTTTTGATCATTTCCCCACTTGCAATCGATTACTTTTTTTTTTTTATAATCTCTTATTCACCAACGCTTATGACTTACATGAACGCTCTCTTTTCCATTACTTGATCACCGGATAATTCTTCTTGACAATCAACGAATCCGATTTATATAAGCTAATAAACTACCGCAAAGTAATTCGGTAAAACTTTTAACTCATATATAAGCTAATAAACTACTGTGCACTTTGTGAACGAATCAAACTTGGACTTTAATGCTCGCTTGATTTCAAATGAGAGTTTAGTAACGAAGAAATTAATTGTTTAGATAGTTAATTCCGCGAGAGTAGTTTGATTTTACCTTTGTGATTTGTTTAACGTGTTCAGGAGATCTTAGTTCAGTGACACAGTCACCGATGATTTGAGACTTCCCGTGATTTTCAAACTCTTTTCTATGCTTAGCTTCTTTATTTTGCTTGCGGATAAACAAAATCTAAGCGTGGAGGAATTGATATGCTTGGATTTTACATGCTTTTCATACAGTTTTTATATAATAACTCAATAATTTCATGCGGTTTTCTGATGTAAAGAGGTAGTTTCTATTATTTGTAGTGTCTAAAATCTTTTCAGGTCAATAATGCAAAAATGGGACAAAAAAATGAGCAGAACAGCTCCTTGGACATGTTCTCTACTTCAAAAGCTTGGCATTCGTTGAAGAACTTCCAATCACCATTTTGAATGATTATTACACTACAAAAAAAAAAGAAAAAAGAAGTGTGTTGCATCAATTAATTTTTGTCAACAAAATAAATGATGCTAATTTGAATTAGTTATTACTAATTGATACAAAATATTTAATTTAACGTCGATTACAACAATTGATGTCATTATTGAGTGGGTTGTTATGAATTCACTAAAATTGATGCAATCACTTTTGATGTATTGATATAAAAATATCTTTCGTTCGTGCAATCTCCCCCACTTCATCATATATATAAAACCTATGAAAAACTCTGACCTCATGAACCAAAGCTTTGAGAAAACAAACTCTCTTCGTTAGATTTTTCAAGTTATGAGTGGAAACCAGAATGTTTCAAACACCATAAACTATGCATGAATGATTTGATTCTTTCTCCCCAAATTCTTAAAAATTCATCATTCTCACTTATTATGACTTAAAAAAAAATCATCTGTTTCATTGGTTTAAAAAGTCATATTGTAAGAATGGCGAAGAAATGACCTATTGTAAGAAATGTTCAAAGAACTATTTGTGGCTGCCACATAGTGGAACATCTAATTTGTTACGCCATTTCAAAAAATGCTCAATGGATATAGAAAGAAAGGTAGTGAAGATTGATGATAAAATTGATAGGGAGAAGTATTAGAGAGACTGTGAGTTAGAGTTATTACTGATGCATTGATTAAGATCAGAGAGACTATGAAGTATATTAAATGCTCAAAATCTAGAAGAATTGCACTTGGAGAATGTATAGAGGGTGATGGTGAAGTCATTTTGACTTTGGATGTTCAGCACATAAGAAATTCTACTTACTTGATGCTTGAGAAGACCTTGAAGTACAAGCGTGCATTGATTAGATTTAAAGCAGTTGACAAAAACTACAAACATTCTCCCTCGAGTCAAGATTGTAATAGAGCAAAAACTATCCATGAGATTTTGATGTCTTTATACAGTATTACAATCTTAATGTCAGGGAGAAGTTATTCAACAGCTAACTTATATTTTGGGCATATTTGGAAGATTCAGTGTTTGTTGGAAGTGAACAGGAACCACGAAGACAAGATCATTGGAGAGAGGATTTCGAAAATGACGATGAAATTTGATGAATACTGGGAGCAATATAGCGTTATTCTTGCAATGAGAGTTGTTTTAAATCCTAGGATGAAATTCAGAATTTTGAAGTGTTGTTATGATGAACTTGATCCATTTACCTTACAAGCAAAAATAGATCATCTCAAGAATAAACGTTATAAACTCTTTGCAGAATATCGGAGAAATTTTCTTTTGACTCCAGTTATGAGCTCTTCGAAAGCAGGCTCTTTTGTTTCTGAACAAGGAAGAAGCAACTTAGGTGTGCAAGATGTAAGTTGCTATACTTACAAGTTTAAGGATTTTAACTTTATTTGTTTATTGTTTATTGTTTATTCTAACATGTTAAAGTTTTGATGATATAGGATTTTTTCGACATAGATGATGTCCCAGACTATATGGAAGAAAGAAAATCGGCTTTGGATACGTATTTAGAGGATCCAAAGTTAGAGATGAAAAGCCATATTAATCTGAATGTTTTGCATTATTGAAAAGAAAACATACATCGTTTTGGCGCGTTAACATACATGACAAGTGACATGCTTAGCATTCCCATCAGAACTGTGGCATTTGAATCTTCTCTCAACATAGGATCTCATGTGATAAATAAGTATTAGAGTCGACTTCTTTCTAGTGACGTCCAAGCGTTACTTTGACTCGTTCTTGGATACATGGTTACATGGTGAATGATAACGTATAATACTAATGTAAGAATGTTTATTGATTGATTTGCTTTACTTAGATTAGTTTATACATTTATTAATATACTTTATTTTGAAATGTAGATAACAATGGTGAGCTGGTTATTATTCGACCAACATCAGATTATGTGGAAGAACATTCTATAGAAAAAGAAATGAATGAACATCGATGACATCAACTTTGTAGAATGCCTAAGATTTTAGTTTTTACGTCTAAAGTTTTGGTTGATCTTTGTAGTATTTTTTATTTTCGATTCCTAGTTTGTTTTGAACATGTGTAATGAATGAGATTGTTATGTTTCTTGAGACAGACCTTGTTTTAGGATCTTTTTATTTTTGTTCTCTCATCTTCTTATTTTTCTTCTTCTCTCATCATGTGTAATGATGATGATTAATTATGATCATTATTTAAATTATAACAAATTATTTAATGGTCAACCATGAATCCATTAATTTAGATGATTTATGGATTTACCCAAACCATTTGCTAAATGAGTTTGGTTAACTCATTATTCATTAAACACTAAATCCATATGAATATGAGTTGGTTTGGGTTGGTTAATCCAACTTGACACCCCTACTCTGGATTCTCAAAAACTAATCAAACCAAACCCAACACAAAAATAAAGAGAATTCCAAAAGAAGATAGTCAAAAGATGTGCCACATCAATATCATATTCCATAAGCCTTTTCGTCAATAGTCAAGAATGATTGGATACCATATAAATTTCTAATACAAACTGTATTAGATAAATATTGTTTTTAAAACACAATATTTTGGCAAACTTTGATTAGATAAATAAATTGGTTTTATCGTGATATTGATATTTGGTTTCTTTGAAGGATCTTGATTTCACGGGGTGGCAGTCGCCGCCCAAGGCCTTCGGAGAGAGAGAGGCTTCAGCATTGAGAGAGTTTTTTGGTTAAACGTACACAAATTATTAGTTATCTTCTCTCTTTTCTTATAATTTTTTTTAACACGAAACTAAAACTTCATTACGCCACAACCGTTGAAACGATACATTGCGAGTCTTTGTACAAAAGGACTTGAAACCAAGTCGGAGGAACAAAATGCAATAAGACAAAGTACGGATGCGTTAAGGCTATAACACCAGCAATGACATCCGCACACAAATTACAAGAACGATAAGTAAAAGCGAAATGAAAATGCTCCATATCTTGAGATAAACCAAGAATGTCTGAGATGAAATTTTGCAGACCTGGCCATAGCTGAGACTGCTTCACACCTTGGATGAGATTAGAAGAGTCCGACTCAAACTGAACCTTAGAGTAACCAAGATTCTTGACACATTGGATAGCCTAAACAAGTGCAGCAACATTAACATAAAGAAGGGAAGAGGTAAACATTTGGCCCCAAAATGAATGATTTTGTCCTGATCATCTCTCAGGATCCAGCCGATCCCTGAATTCTCCTTAGACTTACTCCATGAACCATCAGTGTTACACTTGAGCATCCCAGCCGGTGGAGTTTTCCATTTCTTGTGTTGAGCAAAACCTGATGGGAGAGAGCGAGGAATAGAGAGAACTGGATTAGAACTGAACCATTCAAGGCTGTCCTGGTCAGCTTCCTCTATCACAGAGCTAGTAGAGTGTTATAATGCCGAGAACACCATATCATTCCTACACTTCCACAATTTCCAAACAATCCAAGGCCAAACTTTAATTTCTAACTTGATTCTCTAACTTATCCATACCTGTAGGAATAAGGAGAGAGTTGAAATTTTCAAACAGAGAAGCAGATGCTTTCGGAAAGAACTTATGACCAAGGGGAGACATAGCCCATATCAGACGAGCGTAAGGACAAAGAAAGAGAATGTGATTAACCGATTCCTCCTTGTCAGGACATATAGAACAATGACCTTGCTTGGTTAATTTCTACTTCTTCATATTATCACCGATGCAAGGATTTTCTAACGCTATACCGTTCTCAGGTTTCACCGAGTCTACCCATAGGGTATTTTCAGAGTTTAACCCATAAGACAGCATGTGCGTCATGCAGTTGTAATAATATGGGGTCGATCCACAGGGACTGAGAATAACACACAGAGTACAAAATCTAATCTAAGCAAAATAGAGATATGGGGTTGGTTCCTAATCTAACATGCATAAAATAAATAAACTAAAACATTAAATAAAACCTAAACAAATATTTACAGAGGAAAAGGTGATAGTCTTAATTTTGGGAATCTAGATCTAGGGTTTATGTTTTATCTAAATAATTTGTGTTTGTCATTCTAGTGATTTTCCATGTTTTGCTAGTCCACTCGTGGTATGCTAGTCTCATATTCAAACCCATTCTCGTCGTGAATGAACATGCATTTCATACAATCCCATCATCGAATACTTTCATGAGTGATAGACACATCGCAAGGATTGTCACACCTCCAGGCGATCCAATAGGGACAGTATTGGTAAAAACGTGCCTAAGACACAAAGTAAATGATAGATATTTCTAGAGTCCATCCCACGTGGTGAAGTCCTCCTGAGATCTTTACCTAACTTGATCAAGGCTAGATAAGCATAGAGCTATTCTATCAAATAACAAACTCGACCATAGTTAATACTCCCAGTATGCAGATCTGAGATCTCTCTCTCGTGGCGCGAGAATCTCTAATAGTAGAACCACATCTAGTGGATTCAGTTGTACACTTAAGCATCTCCCATAAGAGAATACTTAACATTAAGATGCATAGAAAGGTAGCTAGATCGATTAAGAACAATCAAACATATATTAAACCCTAAAAATAGATCCCATCATCGACCACCACCCTAGTGGTCTAAAAGATCTACTCTAAAACAGAAGAAAAGAAGTAAAAGAAAGAAAGAACTCTTTCTTAGGGTTTTTAGAAGTGGTGGCTACAAAAGTTCTCGATTCAGAGTTGTCTATTCCGAGTTGTGTTTTCTAGTGAGATTACAAGTGATTATATAGTCCTAAGGATTCTTAAAATATTCTATTTCGTCATTATCTTATTTCTGGAAGCTTAAAACTCGAGATGATAAGTTGCCCAAATCATGTCTTGCCACGTAGGAAATTTCCCAGCTTTCTCGGACGTCAAAATCGACCTTGACTGGTCGATTCTTGGGTCGATATGAATCTCTTGGGCTTGACTGGTCGATGTATCCTCTGAGAGTATTCTCTGGAAATCCTTCGGACTCCATATCGACCCTGCATTCGATTTTGATATTTTGTGCTTCGGTTTTAAATCCTTCTGAATGTGCATGATTCAATTGGCGGTGTCAACTCTTCCATTGGTTCTAGCAAGCTCCCGAAACACTCTAAACATCCAGTTTTAGATCTAAGTACCTAGAAACATAAACACACTAAAACTATACTAAATGTTAGTTATAAAGCCTAAAACTAACTTATTATGATGCATAAAAACATGTAAAATACACATGCTATCACTCCCCACACTTATCCTTTGCTTGTCCTCAATCAAACAAAAGTTAAATATGGTGAAGCTATTTTATTGAAAGCATTAAAGATAAAGAGAGTGAACTCATACCTTGTGATACTGTTGTGTTAGATGTTTTTCGTCCTCGTGGAGGTGAGATGATTCCTACCGTACTCCATGTACTTCACCATAAGCATAACAACGCACCTTAGTTCAAACCACTCCTCCTTTGATCCTTGACTACTCATTGTCAACCTCTCTTTTTATTCTAAGTGTGAGTTCTCAACTTGGGAGTATTGATCATAAAACATGAACACTTACTCTTTCAGATTTCTGTACGCTCAAGACCGTCTTGGTACATTTTCTTTCCTCTCCCTTTTCTCACTTCAAGGTCGATTGATTTTTCCCTACTTTTCTAGGGTATCATTTTTTTTATCAATCGTCTTTTCTTTTTTTCTTTCTTGGACAGGTTTCCATGAGACGCGAATATTAAAAGTGGTAGCTTCCGATGTCCTTCTTCTTCTTACCTATATCCTTTTATTTTCTTTCTTTTCTTATTGAAGGGAAGGAAGAGGGGAAATATACTCGCATGGACGTGTCTTGCAGGGTCTCATAGAGGTATCACATCTCATGTATCTCAAGCCCCAAATCAAGAAGTTAAAAGTTCATTATGGTGAGAAGTCGACTTCGATTTGCCAAAGTCTTTGAAAGAACGATCCTTTTGGGGTTTGTTGATCCACTCATGGGTTTTCCACGTTTCCTAGTAAAAATCAAACACTCTCCAACAAAGCATCCAAACGTCAACATAAATAACACAATTAACAAGTTCTATTGCTACCTCATTAAAAACCTTTTCATACGTTATTGAACTTATGAACGAGGAAAAGAGTGTAACAATCTCTCAAAATGCGAAAAACTTATGGTAAAACTTACATCAAAAGATGTCAAGGAAAATAATTACCTCCATTAATMGACTCCCCACACTTATTTCACAATGTCCTCGTTGTGATATATAATCTGTAAAGGGGAAAAGCAAGAGAAATACTTACCGTAATTCTCTTATCAGGTTGTGGGTTGGCAGCTCCCACGTGTGCAAGTCCTGATTTTTTTTTATGGTGAAGAACACCTGAAAAGCAAGAAACAAAAACAAAAACATAGGAAAACCAAAAACTAGAAAAAAAAATGAAAATCCTAAAAGAAAATTGTATGTACAAAGGTAAGGTGTCTTTTGACGCCGTGAGCTCGATTTACCTCAGAGTGGTCATATGAATGTGGAGACGATAGCCAAGTGGTTGCATTTGGTTCCTCGAATCGATCACTTCGAGTCGGTATGGTGAATGGATTTCTCCCCAGCAGAGTGTAGTCATCGCTAACTGTCTCGACCAAGAGATTCCTTCCTGATTGTGATCGTGCCGGGTAACCCTCTCGGTATCTCCAGAACGGGGATCGATCATGATTGGTCGATATTTATATTTGATTCTACGACCATCCATCGTTGAGGGGCGATGGGGAGGTCTAGTGGTCGAGGCAGCAGCAGTATCGGTCCAGTTAGACCGATGGAGACTTCCAGCAGATCTGGAATCGACCAGGATAGGTCGATGTGCTTCTCCATGAGTTCGTACTGGAAGTACATCGACCTTGTTTGGTCGATGTAGTGGACCGATGGGCAGGGCATCGACCCTGATTGGTCGATGCTTGTCCGGGACATCGCTCTGGAAATTTGAATCACAATATCGACCGTGATAGGTCGATTCATTGGTCCGATGCTGTCCACCAATGGGTTTGGTGATGTGCTCTCCTCCAATCTCATCTCCCACTGATTAGCTTTGTCACCCAAAGAGAATGGGAATAGGCGTAGTGTCAGAGCGTCCTCTGAGACTCCGTTGATTTAATGTGCCACAAAGCTTGTCAAACTAATCCAGTGATCAATGATCGATCGCGACCTTTGGTGTGCAGCCGCCCGACGTGCATCACCACCTTGAGCAGCATCCCTATTAGGGTGAAGGATGCTCTCAAGCTCAACAGCATGTACTTCTTTTCATAGCTGCTCCATTCGATCTATTCTTTCTCTTTTTTTTTATATTTTGGTGATCACCGAAATTCAAAGAAATAAATAATCAATAAAAAAACAAAAAAAACTTAGTCTCAGATCTAAACTAAATCTCTATGGCTATTGCTTTAATCCCCGGCAATGGCGCAAAAAACTTGATGCAGGGATTTTCTTTCGATTATCCCGTTCTCAAGTTTCACCCAAATCTACCCATAGGGTATTCTCCGAGTTTAACCCATAAGACCGCAAAGTGCACAGTCATGCATTTGTAAGTAATTATGGGTCGATCCACAGGGACTGAGAATAACACACAGAGAGTACAAGTCTAAATCTAATCTAAGCAAAATAGAGATATGGGGTTGGTTCCTAATCTAACATGCATAAAATAAATAAACTAAAACATTAAATAAAACCTAAACTAATATTTACAGAGGATTGGGTGATAGTCTTAATTTTGGGAATCTAGATCTAGGGTTTATGTTTTATCTAAATAATTTGTGTTTGTCATTATAGGGAATTTTCATGTCTTGCTAGTCCACTCTCGTGGTATGCTAGTCTCTATATTCAAATCCACTCTCGTGGTGAATGAATATGCATTTCATACAATCTCATCATCGAATACTTTCATGAATGATAGACACATCGCAAGGGTTGTCACAACTCCAGGCGATCCAATAGAGTCAATATTGGTAAAAATGTGCCTAAGACACAAAGTAAATGATATCTATTTCATCCCACTCTCATGGTGAAGTCCTCCCGATATCTTTTACCTAACTTGATCAGGGTTAGATAAGCAGAGCTACTCTCATCAAATAACAAACTCGACCATAACTAATACTCCCAACTATGCAGATCGAGATCTCTACCCACTCGTAGTGAATCTCTAATAGTACAACCACACCTACTGGATTCAGTTGTACACTTAAGCATCTTCCATAAGAGAATACTTAGCATTAAGATGGATAGAAAGATAGCTAGATCGATTAAGAACAATCAAACATATATTAAACACTAAAAATAGATACCATCATCGACCACCACCCTAGTGGTCTAAAAGATCTACTCTAAAACAGAAGAAAATAAGTAAAAGAAAGAAAGAACTCTTTATTAGGGTTTTAAGAAGTGGTGGCTACAAAAGTTCTCTATTCAAAGTTGTCTATTCCAAGTTATGTTTTCTAGTGAGATTACAAGTGATTATATAGTCCTAGGGATTCTTAGAATATTCTATTTCATCTTTATCTTGTTTGTGGAAGCTTAAAACTCGAGATGACAAGTTGCCTGAATCATGTCTTGCCACGTAGGAAATTTCCCAGCTTTCTCGGACGTCAGAATCGACCTTGATTGGTCGATGTGAATCTCTGGGGCTTGACTGGTCGATGCATCCTCTGAGAGTATTCTCTGGAAATTCTTCGAACTCCATATCGACCCCTACAGGTCGATTCTGGGGTCAATATTGATGCTCTTCGGTTTTCTGAAATCCTTCTCCGAATGTGCATGATTCATTTGGCGGTGTTAACTCTCCCATTGGTTCTAGCAAGCTCCAGAAACACTCTAAACATCCAGTTTTAGCTCCAAATACCTAGAAACACATAAACACAAGCAAACACATTAAAACTATAGTAAATGTTAGTTATAAAGCCTAAAACTAACTTATTATGATGCATAAAAACATCTAAAATACGACGCTATCACACCCATGTCTAGATAATTTGATAGACATCTCCAAACAAAATGCTTAATCTTTGGGGATTCTTTATCAAGCCAGAGAGCTTCAAAGCAGGCTTAGTGCTCGGATTAGAGACCAAAAAAGGATTCTCCTATGGTTGCAAAACATTTCTCCAAACCCAATACCCAGATTTAACAGTATAATCACCATTTGGATTGTAGATCCACGAGAAAGAAGATTTTAAATGTTGTCCTCCACGCCTTATCTCAGTAATGAGATTTCAGTCCTGCTTTGTGAAATCTGCATTCAACATATACTTATTCCAAACATTAGAATTGTGCTCTTTGAAATGAGCAATATTGTAGCTCCCTTTATCAAACCCTTCTCTTGGATTAGGTGGTCTAGGTGGCTTAGTAGGGAGCCAAGGATCTCTTAATATTCTCAGATCAGCACCATTGCATATTTCCTTCTTCAACCCTAGCTTCATGAACTATTGAGCCCTATGAATACTGCGCCAACCAAAAAAAGGTATTGTACCCAGTTTAGCTTCCAGAGGAGAAGAAGAAGAGTAGTATCTACTTTTGAGGACCCTTGCCAGAAGTGAGGACTCATGATTCACCAATCTCCAAAGCTGTTTTCCTGACAAGGCTTGATTAAACCTTTCCACATCCTTAAAGCCTAGGCCTCTATCTTTTTTTGGAATACTGATCTTCTGCCAAGATTTCCAGTGAATGCTTCTACCTGTTGCAGGATTGCGCCACCAGAATTGAGCTAATTTAGTGGTTATCTTCATGCAAATTCCTTTTAGCAACTTGAAGTAGGACATAGTGAAAGTAAGAGGAGCTAGAGCCATCGCCTTGATCAATGTTTATTTCCCTCCTTGAGATAAAAACTTTGATTTCCAAGAGTTTAGCTTTTTTATCTACTGCCTCATTCAAAAACCCCAACGTTTTTGATTTGGAGCCTATAAAGGCCTCTAGTAAACCTAGATAAAACCATTTTCCTCCTTTACTTTGAATACCTGATACTCCCTTGATATTAACCTTCTCATGCTTTGTAATCTGCCTTCTAAACATAATGCTGGATTTAAGGAAGTTGACCTTCTGACTGAAATTATGTTATATTCCCCTAAAATGTTCTTGAGACAGAGGATTTCTTCTTTTGATGCTTTGCAGAAGAAAAGGCAATCGTCAGCAAAAAGGAGATGAGAGATTACTGGTGTAGAGCTTGCCACTTTGATTCCTGATAAGTCTCCTCTCTCTACAGCTTTAGTAACACCTGCCCCAAGAACCTCAGTAACCAAAATAAACAGAAGTAGAGACAAGGGATTACCTTGCCTGATTCCCCTTGAAGGGCTAATCATGTCATATTGCTTCCTATTCACTAGCACACTAAAAGAAGTTGTAGTGACACATTCCATAATTCTTGTAATCCAAGCTTCACAGAACCCCATCTTGAACATGTGTAATGAATGAGATTGTTATGTTTCTTGAGACAGACCTTGTTTTAGGATCTTTTTATTTTTGTTCTCTCATCTTCTTATTTTTCTTCTTCTCTCATCATGTGTAATGATGATGATTAATTATGATCATTATTTAAATTATAACAAATTATTTAATGGTCAACCATGAATCCATTAATTTAGATGATTTATGGATTTACCCAAACCATTTGCTAAATGAGTTTGGTTAACTCATTATTCATTAAACACTAAATCCATATGAATATGAGTTGGTTTGGGTTGGTTAATCCAACTTGACACCCCTACTCTGGATTCTCAAAAACTAATCAAACCAAACCCAACACAAAAATAAAGAGAATTCCAAAAGAAGATAGTCAAAAGATGTGCCACATCAATATCATATTCCATAAGCCTTTTCGTCAATAGTCAAGAATGATTGGATACCATATAAATTTCTAATACAAACTGTATTAGATAAATATTGTTTTTAAAACACAATATTTTGGCAAACTTTGATTAGATAAATAAATTGGTTTTATCGTGATATTGATATTTGGTTTCTTTGAAGGATCTTGATTTCACGGGGTGGCAGTCGCCGCCCAAGGCCTTCGAGAGAGAGGCTTCAGCATTGAGAGAGTTTTTGGTTAAACGTACACAAATTATTAGTTATCTTCTCTCTTTTCTTATAATTTTTTTTAACACGAAACTAAAACTTCATTACGCCACAACCGTTGAAACGATACATTGCGAGTCTTTGTACAAAAGGACTTGAAACCAAGTCGGAGGAACAAAATGCAATAAGACAAAGTACGGATGCGTTAAGGCTATAACACCAGCAATGACATCCGCACACAAATTACAAGAACGATAAGTAAAAGCGAAATGAAAATGCTCCATATCTTGAGATAAACCAAGAATGTCTGAGATGAAATTTTGCAGACCTGGCCATAGCTGAGACTGCTTCACACCTTGGATGAGATTAGAAGAGTCCGACTCAAACTGAACCTTAGAGTAACCAAGATTCTTGACACATTGGATAGCCTAAACAAGTGCAGCAACATTAACATAAAGAAGGGAAGAGGTAAACATTTGGCCCCAAAATGAATGATTTTGTCCTGATCATCTCTCAGGATCCAGCCGATCCCTGAATTCTCCTTAGACTTACTCCATGAACCATCAGTGTTACACTTGAGCATCCCAGCCGGTGGAGTTTTCCATTTCTTGTGTTGAGCAAAACCTGATGGGAGAGAGCGAGGAATAGAGAGAACTGGATTAGAACTGAACCATTCAAGGCTGTCCTGGTCAGCTTCCTCTATCACAGAGCTAGTAGAGTGTTATAATGCCGAGAACACCATATCATTCCTACACTTCCACAATTTCCAAACAATCCAAGGCCAAACTTTAATTTCTAACTTGATTCTCTAACTTATCCATACCTGTAGGAATAAGGAGAGAGTTGAAATTTTCAAACAGAGAAGCAGATGCTTTCGGAAAGAACTTATGACCAAGGGGAGACATAGCCCATATCAGACGAGCGTAAGGACAAAGAAAGAGAATGTGATTAACCGATTCCTCCTTGTCAGGACATATAGAACAATGACCTTGCTTGGTTAATTTCTACTTCTTCATATTATCACCCTGATGCAAGGATTTTCTAACGACTATACCGTTCTCAGGTTTCACCCGAGTCTACCCATAGGGTATTTTCCAGAGTTTAACCCATAAGACAGCATGTGCACAGTCATGCAGTTGTAGTAATTATGGGGTCGATCCACAGGGACTGAGAATAACACACAGAGAGTACAAGTCTAAATCTAATCTAAGCAAAATAGAGATATGGGGTTGGTTCCTAATCTAACATGCATAAAATAAATAAACTAAAACATTAAATAAAACCTAAACAAATATTTACAGAGGAAAAGGTGATAGTCTTAATTTTGGGAATCTAGATCTAGGGTTTATGTTTTATCTAAATAATTTGTGTTTGTCATTCTAGTGATTTTCCATGTTTTGCTAGTCCACTCTCGTGGTATGCTAGTCTCTATATTCAAACCCATTCTCGTCGTGAATGAACATGCATTTCATACAATCCCATCATCGAATACTTTCATGAGTGATAGACACATCGCAAGGATTGTCACACCTCCAGGCGATCCAATAGGGACAGTATTGGTAAAAACGTGCCTAAGACACAAAGTAAATGATAGATCTATTTCTAGAGTCCATCCCACTCTCGTGGTGAAGTCCTCCTGAGATCTTTACCTAACTTGATCAAGGCTAGATAAGCATAGAGCTATTCTATCAAATAACAAACTCGACCATAGTTAATACTCCCAACTATGCAGATCTGAGATCTCTACCCACTCTCGTGGCGCAGAGAATCTCTAATAGTAGAACCACATCTAGTGGATTCAGTTGTACACTTAAGCATCTCCCATAAGAGAATACTTAACATTAAGATGCATAGAAAGGTAGCTAGATCGATTAAGAACAATCAAACATATATTAAACCCTAAAAATAGATCCCATCATCGACCACCACCCTAGTGGTCTAAAAGATCTACTCTAAAACAGAAGAAAAGAAGTAAAAGAAAGAAAGAACTCTTTCTTAGGGTTTTTAGAAGTGGTGGCTACAAAAGTTCTCGATTCAGAGTTGTCTATTCCGAGTTGTGTTTTCTAGTGAGATTACAAGTGATTATATAGTCCTAAGGATTCTTAAAATATTCTATTTCGTCATTATCTTATTTCTGGAAGCTTAAAACTCGAGATGATAAGTTGCCCAAATCATGTCTTGCCACGTAGGAAATTTCCCGACGTCAAAATCGACCTTGACTGGTCGATTCTTGGGTCGATATGAATCTCTTGGGCTTGACTGGTCGATGTATCCTCTGAGAGTATTCTCTGGAAATCCTTCGGACTCCATATCGACCCCTACAGGTCGATTCTGGGGTTGATATTTTGTGCTCTTCGGTTTTCTGAAATCCTTCTCTGAATGTGCATGATTCAATTGGCGGTGTCAACTCTTCCATTGGTTCTAGCAAGCTCCCGAAACACTCTAAACATCCAGTTTTAGATCTAAGTACCTAGAAACATAAACACACTAAAACTATACTAAATGTTAGTTATAAAGCCTAAAACTAACTTATTATGATGCATAAAAACATGTAAAATACAACGCTATCAACTCCCCCACACTTATCCTTTGCTTGTCCTCAATCAAACAAAAGTTAAATATGGTGAAGCTATTTTATTGAAAGCATTAAAGATAAAGAGAGTGAACTCATACCTTGTGATACTGTTGTGTTAGATGTTTTTCGTCCTCGTGGAGGTGAGATGATTCCTACCGTACTCCATGTACTTCACCATAAGCATAACAACGCACCTTAGTTCAAACCACTCCTCCTTTGATCCTTGACTACTCATTGTCAACCTCTCTTTTTATTCTAAGTGTGAGTTCTCAACTTGGGAGTATTGATCATAAAACATGAACACTTACTCTTTCAGATTTCTGTACGCTCAAGACCGTCTTGGTACATTTTCTTTCCTCTCCCTTTTCTCACTTCAAGGTCGATTGATTTTTCCCTACTTTTCTAGGGTATCATTTTTTTTATCAATCGTCTTTTCTTTTTTTCTTTCTTGGACAGGTTTCCATGAGACGCGAATATTAAAAGTGGTAGCTTCCGATGTCCGGTTCACTTCTTTCTTACCTATATCCTTTTATTTTCTTTCTTTTCTTATTGAAGGGAAGGAAGAGGGGAAATATACTCGCATGGACGTGTCTTGCAGGGTCTCATAGAGGTATCACATCTCATGTATCTCAAGCCCCAAATCAAGAAGTTAAAAGTTCATTATGGTGAGAAGTCGACTTCGATTTGCCAAAGTCTTTGAAAGAACGATCCTTTTGGGGTTTGTTGATCCACTCATGGGTTTTCCACGTTTCCTAGTAAAAATCAAACACTCTCCAACAAAGCATCCAAACGTCAACATAAATAACACAATTAACAAGTTCTATTGCTACCTCATTAAAAACCTTTTCATACGTTATTGAACTTATGAACGAGGAAAAGAGTGTAACAATCTCTCAAAATGCGAAAAACTTATGGTAAAACTTACATCAAAAGATGTCAAGGAAAATAATTACCTCCATTAATCGCAAGACTCCCCCACACTTATTTCACAATGTCCTCGTTGTGATATATAATCTGTAAAGGGGAAAAGCAAGAGAAATACTTACCGTAATTCTCTTATCAGGTTGTGGGTTGGCAGCTCCCACGTGTGCAAGTCCTGATTTTTTTTTTATGGTGAAGAACACCTGAAAAGCAAGAAACAAAAACAAAAAACATAGGAAAACCAAAAACTAGAAAAAAAAATGAAAATCCTAAAAGAAAATTGTATGTACAAAGGTAAGGTGTCTTTTTGACGTCGTGAGCTCGACGACCTCATAGAGTGGTCATATGAATGTGGAGACGATAGCCAAGTGGTTGCGCAATGGTTCCTCGAATCGATCACTTCGGAGTCGGTATGGTGAATGGATTTCTCCCCAGCAGGAGTGTAGTCATCGTTAACGGTCTCTTGACCAAGAGATTCCTTCCTTGATTGTGATCGTGGCGTCGAGGTAACCCTCTCGGTATCTCCAGAACGGGGATCGATCATGATTGGTCGATATTTATATTTGATTCTACGACCATCCATCGTTGAGGGGCGATGGGGAGGTCTAGTGGTCGAGGCAGCAGCAGTATCGGTCCAGTTAGACCGATGGAGACTTCCAGCAGATCTGGAATCGACCAGGATAGGTCGATGTGCTTCTCCATGAGTTCGTACTGGAAGTACATCGACCTTGTTTGGTCGATGTAGTGGACCGATGGGCAGGGCATCGACCCTGATTGGTCGATGCTCTTGTCCGGGACATCGTTCTGGAAATTTGGAATCCACAATATCGACCGTGATAGGTCGATTCATTGGTCCGATGCTGTCCACCAATGGGTTTGGTGATGTGCTCTCCTCCAATCTCATCTCCCACTGATTAGCTTTGTCACCCAAAGAGAATGGGAATAGGCGTAGTGTCAGAGCGTCCTCTGAGACTCCGTTGATTTAATGTGCCACAAAGCTTGTCAAACTAATCCAGGTGATCAGTAATGATCGTCAGAGCGACCTTTGGTTGGTGTGCAGCCGCCCGACGTGCATCACCACCTTGAGCAGCATCCCTATTAGGGTGAAGGATGCTCTCAAGCTCAACAGCATGTACTTCTTTTCATAGCTGCTCCATTCGATCTATTCTTTTCTTCTCTTTTTTTTTTTATATTTTTGGTGATCACCTGAAATTCAAAGAAATAAATAATCAATAAAAAAACAAAAAAAACTTAGTCTCAGATCTAAACTAAATCTCTATGGCTATTGCTTTAATCCCCGGCAATGGCGCAAAAAACTTGATGCAGGGATTTTCTTTCGATTATCCCGTTCTCAAGTTTCACCCAAATCTACCCATAGGGTATTCTCCAGAGTTTAACCCATAAGACCGCAAGTGCACAGTCATGCATTTGTAGTAATTATGGGGTCGATCCACAGGGACTGAGAATAACACACAGAGAGTACAAGTCTAAATCTAATCTAAGCAAAATAGAGATATGGGGTTGGTTCCTAATCTAACATGCATAAAATAAATAAACTAAAACATTAAATAAAACCTAAACTAATATTTACAGAGGATTGGGTGATAGTCTTAATTTTGGGAATCTAGATCTAGGGTTTATGTTTTATCTAAATAATTTGTGTTTGTCATTATAGGGAATTTTCATGTCTTGCTAGTCCACTCTCGTGGTATGCTAGTCTCTATATTCAAATCCACTCTCGTGGTGAATGAATATGCATTTCATACAATCTCATCATCGAATACTTTCATGAATGATAGACACATCGCAAGGGTTGTCACAACTCCAGGCGATCCAATAGGGTCAATATTGGTAAAAATGTGCCTAAGACACAAAGTAAATGATAGATCTATTTCTAGAGTCCATCCCACTCTCATGGTGAAGTCCTCCTGATATCTTTACCTAACTTGATCAGGGTTAGATAAGCATAGAGCTACTCTATCAAATAACAAACTCGACCATAACTAATACTCCCAACTATGCAGATCTGAGATCTCTACCCACTCTCGTAGTGCAGGGAATCTCTAATAGTACAACCACACCTACTGGATTCAGTTGTACACTTAAGCATCTTCCATAAGAGAATACTTAGCATTAAGATGGATAGAAAGATAGCTAGATCGATTAAGAACAATCAAACATATATTAAACACTAAAAATAGATACCATCATCGACCACCACCCTAGTGGTCTAAAAGATCTACTCTAAAACAGAAGAAAATAAGTAAAAGAAAGAAAGAACTCTTTATTAGGGTTTTAAGAAGTGGTGGCTACAAAAGTTCTCTATTCAAAGTTGTCTATTCCAAGTTATGTTTTCTAGTGAGATTACAAGTGATTATATAGTCCTAGGGATTCTTAGAATATTCTATTTCATCTTTATCTTGTTTGTGGAAGCTTAAAACTCGAGATGACAAGTTGCCTGAATCATGTCTTGCCACGTAGGAAATTTCCCAGCTTTCTCGGACGTCAGAATCGACCTTGATTGGTCGATGTGAATCTGGGCTTCTGGTCGATGCATCCTCTGAGAGTATTCTCGAACTCCATATCGACCCCTACAGGTCGATTCTGGGGTCAATATTGATGCTCTTCGGTTTTCTGAAATCCTTCTCCGAATGTGCATGATTCATTTGGCGGTGTTAACTCTCCCATTGGTTCTAGCAAGCTCCAGAAACACTCTAAACATCCAGTTTTAGCTCCAAATACCTAGAAACACATAAACACAAGCAAACACATTAAAACTATAGTAAATGTTAGTTATAAAGCCTAAAACTAACTTATTATGATGCATAAAAACATCTAAAATACGACGCTATCACACCCATGTCTAGATAATTTGATAGACATCTCCAAACAAAATGCTTAATCTTTGGGGATTCTTTATCAAGCCAGAGAGCTTCAAACAGAGGCTTAGTGCTCGGATTAGAGACCAAAAAAGGATTCTCCTATGGTTGCAAAACATTTCTCCAAACCCAATACCCAGATTTAACAGTATAATCACCATTTGGATTGTAGATCCACGAGAAAGAAGATTTTAAATGTTGTCCTCCACGCCTTATCTCAGTAATGAGATTTCAGTCCTGCTTTGTGAAATCTGCATTCAACATATACTTATTCCAAACATTAGAATTGTGCTCTTTGAAATGAGCAATATTGTAGCTCCCTTTATCAAACCCTTCTCTTGGATTAGGTGGTCTAGGTGGCTTAGTAGGGAGCCAAGGATCTCTTAATATTCTCAGATCAGCACCATTGCATATTTCCTTCTTCAACCCTAGCTTCATGAACTATTGAGCCCTATGAATACTGCGCCAACCAAAAAAAGGTATTGTACCCAGTTTAGCTTCCAGAGGAGAAGAAGAAGAGTAGTATCTACTTTTGAGGACCCTTGCCAGAAGTGAGGACTCATGATTCACCAATCTCCAAAGCTGTTTTCCTGACAAGGCTTGATTAAACCTTTCCACATCCTTAAAGCCTAGGCCTCTATCTTTTTTTGGAATACTGATCTTCTGCCAAGATTTCCAGTGAATGCTTCTACCTGTTGCAGGATTGCGCCACCAGAATTGAGCTAATTTAGTGGTTATCTTCATGCAAATTCCTTTTAGCAACTTGAAGTAGGACATAGTGAAAGTAAGAGGAGCTAGAGCCATCGCCTTGATCAATGTTTATTTCCCTCCTTGAGATAAAAACTTTGATTTCCAAGAGTTTAGCTTTTTTATCTACTGCCTCATTCAAAAACCCCAACGTTTTTGATTTGGAGCCTATAAAGGCCTCTAGTAAACCTAGATAAAACCATTTTCCTCCTTTACTTTGAATACCTGATACTCCCTTGATATTAACCTTCTCATGCTTTGTAATCTGCCTTCTAAACATAATGCTGGATTTAAGGAAGTTGACCTTCTGACTGAAATTATGTTATATTCCCCTAAAATGTTCTTGAGACAGAGGATTTCTTCTTTTGATGCTTTGCAGAAGAAAAGGCAATCGTCAGCAAAAAGGAGATGAGAGATTACTGGTGTAGAGCTTGCCACTTTGATTCCTGATAAGTCTCCTCTCTCTACAGCTTTAGTAACACCTGCCCCAAGAACCTCAGTAACCAAAATAAACAGAAGTAGAGACAAGGGATTACCTTGCCTGATTCCCCTTGAAGGGCTAATCATGTCATATTGCTTCCTATTCACTAGCACACTAAAAGAAGTTGTAGTGACACATTCCATAATTCTTGTAATCCAAGCTTCACAGAACCCCATCTTTCTCATCATCACTTCTAAGAATAGCCACTCCACCCGATCAAAAGCCTATCATGTTAGTTTTTATTGCAACACATTCCTTGGCAATTAAATCCTGAATGTGAAGAGCATGAATCATCTCATCGGCTAACAGAATATTATCATAAATTAACCTTCCCTTTACAAATGATGCCTAGTTCTCAGAGATAATGAGAGGGAGAATAACCTTCAATCTGGTTAGTAAGACCTTTTAGATAACCTTGTAAGCAAAGTTACAAAGGCTAATAGGTCTAAAGTCACTAAACTTCTGAGGCCTTTTCTTCTTAGGGAGTAGAAAATTGATTGTCTCATTTAACCTTGCGTCAAAATAGCCTGAAGACCAGAAGTTTTGAGCCAAAAAAACCAGATCTTCTCAAACTAAGTTCTATTGGTCCTGATAAAATGCACCATTTATTCAATTCGGATCCGGTTAGCCCTCATTCCAAAGATAACTTTTTAAACCTTTGATAGGTGCCATTAGAGACAAGTTCCGTGCTAGAGACACACGAACATGGATGTCTTCTAACAGGCTGGACTGATGAATGTGATTGGCTTCAGACAGATCAGAACAATAAATAGCAGAAAAGAACTTGATGGCTGCCTTGCCTTTGTCTTCTTCATAAAAGAAGGAAATCCCTGTAGATTCATCCAAGATGTGATGGATCATATTCTTGGCTGAACTCTCCTTCACTGATTCATGGAAGAATTTCGTATTCCTATCCCCTGCAGAAAGCCAGGAACATATACTTTTTTGCTTCCAAAAGTGTTATTCTTCTTAATAAGCAATGTTGAGGTTACTCTTGGCTTCTCTAAGATCTCTCCAGACCAGATGATCCTGATGGGATAGCCAATCAATCTTCTCTTTTAGGTATTGAATATGGATAAGTGAATTTCGAATTCTCCTTTATTTTCCAGATGATGATTTCTTTCCTACATTCTTTGAATTTTGCCATCAGATCCAGTTCCACTCCATGATGATTAGTAGAATTGGTGCCCCATCCCCTTTGAATAACCTCTGAGAACCCTTGCTTTTTACTCCATCTTTTATCATAGCTAAAAAAATCATGTCTCTTAGGACCCTCCCCATCCATACAAGAGAGAATGGGGCTATGATCAGAGCCCACTCTAGATAGAGAAATAGATTGAGTAGTAGGAAAGAGACTAAACCAATTTGTGTTTGCCAAAACTCTGTCAAGCTTGCAGTGGACTTGCTTCCCATTTCTGTTACCAAACCAGGATAACTGATTTCCTTGAGATGGCAATTCAATCAAACTACAACCTCTAATCATATTCTTGTAGGGCAAGAATAAGCTTTCCTATCTGATTTTGCCACCTCTCTTATCTGAGCTACAGGTAATCTCAATTAAAATCCCCTAGCAAGAACCAGGGTGAGTCCCGGGATACTATAATGCGTTGAAGAATCTCCCAGAAATAACTTATATCTCCTGAAATAGGATTGCCATAGATCCTCGTGAGGTGGAAGGAGTAAGCGTTCTAGGATACTTCCACATCTATCATTCTTTTATTTGCCGACTTTTTGGAGACCTCTACTTCTTCAGTCCATAGAAAAGCTAACCCACCGCTCTTCCCAACTGGATCCACAATTATCATATTGTAGAAGCCTAAGTCCTGATAAATAATTTCCATATACAACCTCATTTGCTTAGTTTCACTCAGAAACAGAATGCTGGGAGAAAATTGTTTGATCATATCTCCCAGCTGATGAACTGCCAGACAAGAGCCTAATCCTTGGCAGTTCTAAGTCAGAGTCCTCATATTGAATGGTGAATGTTGTGGTTTCCCACAACTTTTTGACTCGGAGTTCTAACTTGAAAAGATTTCTGTTTTTGCGGTTCACGAGCTTCTGAAACCAAAGGTTGATTTTTTCCCAGAGTGAGTGGAAGGTGCTAAGGAGTTGCTACCCTTAGAGATATTATTACCAAGATCCAGAGCTTTAACAATGATACTATTGAGTTTAGCTCTCTTCCGGGCTTGTTTCCTTACGTAACTGGTTATTTTTTTCCTCTTAGACCCAGAGTTTTTGGACCTTGAGCCTCTTTTTTCCTCTGCTAAGAACTGAAAAACTGGTTGTGTCACTTCTACTAACTGCCCAGATGCTAAAACAAGGCTATCTGGAAGAGGGCTTCGAGTTTTTTCCCTGATGCAAGCTTTGGAACAGGTAAGTTTTGATCTGGAGGAACTTGCTTTATTCCCTGTTTTTCTTTTGCCAGATCCCACCAACTTGGAGCAATACTGTGGTCTTTAACAATCCACTCTTTCTGAATAGCTATGTATTTGCCCTTGTTATTGATAACACCCATTTTTACATGTTTCTATGCATTCATTTGGTTTAGTTTCATGCATAATAGCTAGTTTTTAGGATAATTTTTGTATGTTTGCATATGTTTATGTGTTTTTAGGTACTTGGAGCTAAACATGAACATTCAAGATGTTTCTGGAGCTTACTGAAGCCTACAGGAAGACTGGTGACATTGCTTGGATCGTGCACATTCGGAGAAGGATTCACAGAGTCCGAAGAGTGCAGAATCGACCCCAGAATCAACATGTGGGGGTCAATATTAAGCCTGAGGAATTTCCAGAGAGAATTTTTGGAGGATGCATCGACCAGTCAGGGCCAAGGAGCCAGAATCGACCCCAGAATCGACCTATCAAGGTTGATTCTGATCCGAAAAATAAAGGATTTTCAACACATGGCAACTGAGAACTTGGAATATTCGTTTTGATGTTTTGGTAACCCTAGAAACTCGACGTGGACGCCTCCAGAAGCCTAAAAACTATATAAACATGTTGTAATGCATAGTTACAAGTGTGGGAGATTTTAGAGACAAATACACAAAAGAGGATCTCACTATAACTCTCGCTCTTACGTTTTATTTATGAATACACAGTAGTTCTTCTTGTTTTGCAATTCCTCTATTTTTATTTACTGTTTCTATTGCTTATTATGTCTTTAATCTCATACCTTGTGATTGTTAGCAAAGGCATGAGTGAGTAGATCTTTAGATCTCTCGGGTGGATGATGACTAAGGAGATCTACTAGTTAGGGTTTAATGTTCAAAGCTCTTAATCTGTTTAGCTACCTCTTATGCGCTTTTAATGCTATATCTATTCTCATGGGAATGATCTAAGGGCTAGGTTGAATCCAGTAGGTGTAGCTTAGCGTTAAGAAACTCTCTTTACCACAAGAGTGGATAGAAGTTTCACATCTGTATATTTGGAGCTATAGTTATTCGATAAATTTATTCGTATTTGTGTGCTTATCTAGATTAGTTCTGATCAAGTTAGTTTAGCATCATAGAACCTGGATATCATGAGAGTGAATCTAGGTTTCGGAATTAGACAAGTTACGAGCTTAATTACTTTTGTAGGAATGCAACAGTTAATTAGGTTGGTCAAATAGAGATTGTTTTCAACGCTTGTAAATGTGCTACGAGAGTGGGTTTTTACAAAGATTTTAGCTTACCACGAGAGTGGACTAAACAACTTTTTATATATCTAGATTGATAGATATTTGCAATAGGCCAAAGAACATCGTTCTCCGATTAGGAAATTCTTAGAAGTCATTCCTTCACCTTTGAGGTCAACTGCTTTATTATTGTTTTACGTTTATTTATTTTATTGCATCTTTTACAATTTATTTTATGCAAACTAGCTATTAGAAACAAAACCCCAAAACCTTCATTTTCAGCTTAGATTAGATTTTGATATATCATGGATTTTACCCGTTTTTAGCCATGATATAAGTCGTTTTATCGAGTCTTTCTAGTGCTTTTTCTATCATTTTAGAGTCTTTTCAGGTTTTAGCACGTTTGGGACGAAATTGGAGATTTTGGAGACATTTGGAGCCTTTTTGGAGCAAACCGAAGAAAGTACCGTTTTCAAGCCAGTATCGATCGACACCATCCCGATGTCGATCGTCGATACTCGTTTTCAAGCCTGAGTATCGATCGACACCATCGCGGTATCGATCGATCGACTAGCAGCGGAGAGATAGATATCGAGGGCGAGAATTCTCGCCAAAAGAAGCCCAATACTTTCCCTTATTTACAAAGAGGCCCAGCTCGTGTTTTTAGACCTATTTAAGCAAACTCTTAGTCTTTAGGTTAAGGGACTTTACTTTTCACTATTATTCTTGAGCCACCATTGAGATTTGAGAGCTTTTGAGGGAGGCGGATCCAAGACTTTGTTATCATAGAAGATCCCGAACCCTTGTTTTTATTCTTTTGTTTAATTTCATGATTTATTCGTGATGTTATTTGTTTCATCTATCATGTAAGTAGTCTCCTTTTAGGTTTAGGGATTCCTCATATGGATTTCTCGATTTATGATAATTGATCTGTTAGGGTTCAAAATCTGAATAGTTCTTCACCATAGGTTGTTCTCAAAGCTATTTCTAACGATCACTTAGATTTGGGATCCTAGATTAATCGATTAGCATCCATGCTGCACCGAGCAATCCGATAAAACCTAGGTGAGCAATTGATTATCCGCAAAGAGATCGCTTAATCAAATCAGAACATATCAAACTTCAATTCGATCATGGTTTATCGCAGAGATTCGTTTTGAATTTGGACTTTAGACTTAGTTAGTTTTCGCAACGACAAATAAGTTAACTATACTTTGGTTTGAGTTCAAGAACGGCGCTTAATTGAATCAACCTTAATTGATTAATTGTTGTTTATCATTGATTTTGAGAATTTCCCTGAGCCTAGTTTCCTTCTATACAAATCAACCTAAGTTTAATTCGATCATCTGCTTTCTCATCAATCATTTGTTTAGCAAGACAATCGCATCTTTCATCTATTGTGTGAATTTTCAGTTCTTGTTCTGAATATACTGCAGCAACTGCTTTAGTACTTTAGGGTATTAATTTGAGCATATCAGATTTATTCTTGTAATCTCTCGTGTAGCTGTTCTCGCCTGTGGATCGATCCCGACGTACTACGACAGATCATCGCACTTCAGCTATTATCGGTTAAACTCGAGATACTCATCTCGGGTGAAACCTGTGAAGAGGTAATAAAAACCTCCTATTAAGTTTTTGGCGCCGTTGTCGGGGACTGCAGCAATAGCCATAAGGATTTAGTCTAGATCTGAGACTAGGTTTATTTTATTTTATTCTATTTTATTGCTTTTATTTGTTTTTATTTATTTATTTTTTTAATTTTAGGTTTTTAGACTTGTAAAATGTTGTTTTTTTAATTTCAGGTTTTTAGACTTGTAAAATGCTAAGGACATATCAGTTGCTGGAGTGGATGGATGAACGATGGATGTGTAGGCCAAAGGCTACAAGAACGATAGGGATGGTCGATGAGCCAACAAGCAGCAGCCACCGTACCAGAATTCGCCCACCACCAGTAGAAGATGTTGAGTTCGAAATCAAGTTTGACTTGATCCTTCTGGGTCAAGACAACAAGTTTCACGGTTTATCAACTGAAAATCCTGTGCAGCACCTAATTCAATTCAACAAACTATGCGATATAGTCAAGATGAATGGAGTCTCTGAAGATGCACTGAAACTTTGTCTATTTCCGTTTTCACTTGGAAGTGGAGCAAGCCAATGGGAGAAGCATCTTCTGTTAGAAACTATTACAACGTGGAGTCAATCCAGAAAAGTTTTCCTAAAAAATTCTTTTCGAATTCAAGGACAGCTCGTTGGAGAAACGGGATTTCAAACGTCAACACTTCCCCAGACTTAAATCTGAACGACTTCTTGAAGACCATCGGTTGAGAGATTGGTAACCAAATCCTTGCACGCACGTATTCAATCGAATCAGAATTTTTTGCGTGAAGTTGAACCTCCTCAACTTGACCAATGGTTGAACCAATAAGCTTAACAATCTTTTCCTTTAAGCAGTGAATGGGAACCCCTTTGATACGAACCAAGAACATGATTAATTCCAAGAAATCAGGATTTGGAGAGAGAGACCACGCTTCACCTTTGACAAGCCAACCGTTGACGAATCAGGGGGCAGTCTTGAGGATTCGACGGAGCTCTTCTTCTGAGGGAAAATTAAATATAACCTTTTCACTCCTGATTTCCTGATCTTTCACTCTGTCTTCTAGCTCCCAAATTTTTGGCAATGCGAAGATGACGTTCTGAGGTTTGAGAGCTGCGAGGTTGAGAATCTAGACTATGATACTATAGGCGTTTTCTGCGATTAAAGCTTGGTTGTCGAAATCTGGGATTTCAACAACCTCTTCCAAGTTAACAACCTCAGCCGCCTTAAGTTTACATATAATATCTTCGTCTTTTTGCTTTTGGGATTGATACATTCCCAACTTCCAATCGAATATAGAGAAATTCTCCTTCAGAGACCTTGTAACGAAATGGTCTAAATCCAACACAGAACTCAAGTTCTGTTAACAACTTTCACAAATTTACAGATCTGAATCCGAAGGGTAACAAAACTAAATTAATAGTCAAGGTCACTTAGCGAGTGTAATCCTTCCCTTAAGATAGATTTCCTCACTAATGTCCCAGTCCAACTTCGTCGCTCGAGGTTGTTCTTTATAATACTAGAAAGGCACTGGGACGTAAGCGCAAATCATTACACCAAACAACACATCCTAGTATCTGCCTTTGGCAATGAAGAACTACCAAGCTAGAAGGGTAAAATCCTAGATCTACAGAAAAGTTCGGCGAAAGAAAGTTCGAGCCAAACCCTAGATCTGAGGGAACGGAACGGTCAGAGGGAGAATAAGGCAAAACATGTATCAAAAGGAAGCCTATGAGAAGGGGAAGAGAAAGATCGGAACAGAAATTTCATCGACTTCGTGAGAAAGAAACGATGTGGGGAAGAAAAATTTAGATCTGGGTCGCCATTCAAATCGCCAAGGAAGGAGAGCGAAAATTTTCTTTTTTATTAACCTATTATTAGATCTATAACCTATAATTTCTAAATCATACTTTAAAATATATTGTTATTAGATTTTATACTTGTAAATCGTGCTTAATAGGTTTTAAATTTTGGTGTTATTCAACTAAGATTTCAATTGCTTCATTAAATCCAGTGTTATTCAAAACTAAAAGATTTTAAAAATATTTGTATATTGAGTCGTTTAAAATGAAATCCCCTGGAATTTCATGATTAAATTATTAGCATCAAAATCCAAAATATATCGAAGAGATTTTGAAATCCGCACAAATAGATTCATAAAATAATATATAAATTCAAAATTTAAAAATTGTAAAACCTCTATTGTTGTTAGTTATGGTAAAAAAAAGATGGTTATGGTGTTGTACACATGACACATGATAGTTGGTGCATGTCACCATGCAAATACAATAGTTGATGTAGTTATTAATATATTAAAATAGTTCATGTGTGACCATGTCGTAGCTTATATATAATGTAGCTAGGTATCATTTTTCCAATTATTCCTCTATTAAGATATAAAAGTTTGTGTAGAGAATAGAGAGAAGTGTGTCTAAAGAGAGAAAATTTATGTTGGCAAAAAAATATCCAACCTCACGGCAAAGCCAAACTTACTCAAAAACTAGCCCCAAACTGGGCTGGGCTGGGCTGCATTAACCCGATTGATAATCATCGTGAATGTACACATGTCATAAAACGATTGGCTATGCTTACGCAGACGAGTTTAGGACAAGAGTTCTTCTTCTCTTCATCTTCCTCTTCGCTTTCTGATTTCTTGTCCTAATGGAAAGCTTAAGCCTTTGATTATCACTCTATACGACTCTAATTATTACCTTCTCCTGCTCGCTCGTGATTTCTTCTTTCCTGTACGTTTTTTCTTTCTTCCCTGATCTTTGTGTTTGATCGACTTCTCAATTTTTTAAATGATGAGATTATTAAAAAAGATGTCTTTTCGTTGTAGTTTACATTGAACAATTAGATTTAAAAAAACTGAAATTTTTGAACTTACCCGTCTTTGTGATCTATATCTGAAACAGCTTAAAGACAATGATTCAGCTAAGGGTTTACGCAGGACTTAGTACTCTCGCAGCGTTAGCTGTGATTTATCATGCTTTTAGTAGCAGAGGTCAATTTTACCCAGCGACTGTGTATCTATCGACATCAAAGATCAGTTTGGTGGTTCTTTTGAACATGGGTTTGGTCCTAATGTTCAGTTTATGGAATCTAGTCAAAATTGTGTTTCTGGGATCTCTTAGGGAAGCTGAAGTTGAGCGTTTGAATGAGCAAGCGTGGAGAGAACTTATGGAGATTCTCTTTGCTATTACTATTTTTCGACAAGACTTCTCTGTTGGTTTTATCTCTTTGGTTGTGACTCTTTTGTTGATCAAGGGTTTGCATTGGATGGCTCAGAAGAGAGTGGAGTATTATGAGACTACTCCTTCTGTGACTTTACTCTCTCATGTTCGTATTGTTTCGTTTATGGTGTTTCTTCTGTTCTTAGATGGTCTCCTTACGTATAGTTCTATACGGCAATTGATTCAGTCCCGGAAAGCTTCAATGTCAGTCTTCTTCACGTTTGAGTAAGTGTCTTTTGCTTCGTACTTATTGTCATGGAATCCTGTAGAGTTAGAGATTTGTTCAGGAAAAGTTGTTTTAGAGTTATGAAGGATATACACGCAAATACATGTTTCCAGGAGCTTTAGGTTCTTTTGGCAGCAAAGAATTTGAGCTGGATTTTGAAAATGTTTGAAAGTTATGCCATAACCTCTGAATTTGACATAGCTGAGTTTCATGTGAGAAGGATCTCTAATATATCATCTGCCAAGATTTTGTTTGGTCTACGGTAATTTACCTCTTTGGTTAGATATCATTTTACCCTATTTGGATAGCTAGTTTGTTTTATATATGCTTGACGCAAGTAAAAGATGTGGGGTATCACAGACTGAAGAACTATATGGGAAACTATTATTATTTTGAACTATGTTTTTCTATGACCCTTACTTGAAGGCCTCTTAAATACAGTTTTAGTGACTAGAATCGTTGTTTAATCAACCCCCTAGTTAAAAGCTTATGCCAGCTATCAAACACAAATGAAACATCTGTTGAAAATTGCTGAATACATGGGGGAATGGCGCAGGTGATCAAAAGTTCAGAGCTTTTTATTCGTGATATTAGCTTTGTTGATGTTCCATATTGTTTAGTTATGTATTCGTCTTTGGATTTGCCATCGGTAAATCATGTGATATTCCCCCCTGTTTAGCTGTTTGTTCTTACAATTAAGTCATACTGAATTTTGCATCATACAGCCTAGCTTTAGACTTAGTTATGAATTTTATGTTGCAGGTATATGATTCTGGCAACAACAACTGTTTCTATTATTGTGAAGTATGCCTTCTATGTCACTGATATGCTCAAGGAAGGTCAATGGGAAGGAAAACCAGTATACACTTTCTATCTAGAGCTTGTCCGTGACTTGCTTCACTTGTCCATGTATCTTTGCTTCTTCCTTATGATATTCATGTAAGTTTTTAGTTCATTCACGTCTTTCATTATTCCAAACTTAGATGTTATACCACTAAAAAAAAAAACTGCAATTAGTATGTCACAACTCATTATCGCCTTATCTTTTAGAGTTTTTTGTTGCTGGATACTTGTTTCAAGAGTTACTTGCATAAATTTATCATTGCACTTATGTCCATGTATGAGTCTTGGTTACATTAGTGCTTTCATATATTTTTACTTGTAGACGATGAAAATCATAAATGAGAAGCAATAAGCAGCCAGAAAGCAAAAACAATATATCTACTGCGTCAGTCTATATGCAATTGATGGCATTTTAGTATTGTAATTTGTATCCTAATTTGAGTATCACTTTTTTTTTTGCATAGGAACTATGGCCTTCCCTTGCATCTAATACGGGAGCTCTACGAAACATTCAGAAACTTCAAGATTCGTGTGACTGATTACCTCCGGTATCGTAAAATCACTTCCAATATGAATGATCGGTTTCCTGATGCAGCTCCTGAAGAACTGAGTGCGTAAGTTCCAGATATTCCCACAACATTGATGTTTGCAAATATTCTTAATATCTTTTGAGCCGTTGGCAATTTCTTAACTTCATTATGCTGATATAGCTAGATCAATCACAGTTCTTTATTTGGGGTTGCAGAAATGATGCCACTTGTATCATATGTCGTGAAGAAATGACCTCAGCGAAGAAATTAGTATGTGGCCATCTATTTCATGTGCATTGTCTTCGGTCATGGTTGGAACGACAGAACACATGTCCCACCTGCAGAGCGCTGGTTGTACCAGCTGAGAATGCTACATTAACAGCTTCTGGAAACCGTGGACCACACCAAGAATCCCTGCAGCAGGGTACCGATCTTTCTATTTATACATATTTTCATAATGAATTTTGGTTATTTCGAACTCCGTGCTTCCAATTTTATTGGTCTCTTGAGGTTCTTGGTATGGAAAATGACATCTGTACAGCTGTACTCAGCACGTCCAGAAGGTGAATCCCTTTTTGTTTTTGTGAAACATCGAGACTAATGATGCTCTACGCTTTGAGCAGGAATCGGTACTTCAAGTTCAGATGGCCAGGGTTCTTCAGTAGCTGCTGCTGCCAGTGAGAATATGAGCAGGCACGAAGTTAGGTTTCAAGCTGCTGCTTCTGCAGCCTCCATATATGGGAGATCCATTGTTTATCCATCTTCTACAAACACACTAGTATGGTATGTGTAAAAGCTATTCCCAAAAAAATAACACATAGCATTCACAACAAAAATATTCAGACACGATCTTAGCTAGTTTCTTTTTGAGTCTTCCAGTTTCAGCTATTATGTTGCCAGTTTCTATCTCATGTCTTTTTATTCCACCTGAACATTTCCATGTGATGTCCTGCATATGTCATGTCAGCTCGGGGCTTATCTTGTTTTATTTTATCTTTCTTCTCTGTAACTTCTGTCATCATCCATTATATGATTTTAGAGAAAGAACTAACACTAAGATCGGTCATATGAAGGTCTCAAGGCTATTCATTGCTTCCTCAGACAGAGGTAGAAGCTCAGAGGATATTTCTCGAGTCCCAAATCGAGGTACATTGATATAATTTGTACAAAAACTACGTTTTCCTTGAGCAGCTCAGAGTTTCTAATAAAATTGTTTTCTCCGTAGGTGTTACAAAACCAACTTCGGCTTCTGGAGAAACCGACAACTGTAGATACGAAAGGAAAATCAGTTGCGGAAACTGCAGAATGAACCATTAAAGCAAAATGTGATAGAGACGAGTGGAAGAGGAGTTTAGGATGTTGGAGTAAAGAGAGAAGTAAGAGTAAACCTCAAAATGTGTGAATTGTTTTGCTATAGAGAGGATTTTAAAAATGTAAATGTTGCGTCTCATAGAAGCTTTGAAGAAGTAGCAAACTGGTCTTTTGTTACTTTACCACCATTGTCTATATTAGTTTTTCTTTAAGTTTTGTTCCCTTCTCTCATCAACTACAGCTGAAAAAAATAAGCAAAAAGATAACAAAAACCAAAAATTTTGAAAAAGAAAACAACAATTGGAACAAAGTAGTTTTAAGTTCTATTATTTGCACATAAAAATAGTTCTATCAAAATAATATTAAATTTTAAAATTGAAAATCAAATGGTAGTTTAGTTTGAGGTTTCTTTTTTTTTTCTTTTTTTTTAATATAAAAAAAACTGTTTAACTCGCTATTTTTTGTAATTTTACCCCTCATCATATTAAAATGCAGATTAATGCTACAAAGTTAAAAACAATACGAAATATAACTCTAATACATATTTTTTAAACGTTCTCAAGTTCATATACATTAAATTTTTAAAATTGTAAAGGTAGATTTGGACTCTTCGTCGTGAGGACTTCGATTTGATATATTATTTATCAAAATTTTACAAATTTGAGGGTAACGATGATGAATTATATTGCGTATTATTTTTGACTTCGCAGGATTAACCTGCATTTATGGATATGAAGGGTAAAATTGAAAAAAATAGTGATTTTGAGGATTTTTATGCAAAAAACTTGTTTTTTGTTCAAAAATTTAAGTTTGAGGTTTGTTGAAAGTTTTTGGGAAAACGATCTATTTCCCCTAACCTATAGGAGTATCTACCAAACTATGCTCTGAGTGCATATGACCACTCAAAATCATCCCTAAATCTAAATGTCCCCAAAAGTAAATTCAAACCAGTTTTTGAATTTGTGCCAAAGCAAATCAAATGGTTTGTCAATCCCAATAGGCCAAACCCCGATTTAAAACCTAACCAACACCAAAATGAATTTTTTTTCTCTCTCCCGTGTTTCTTCTTCTTCTTTGTTCAGCGAAGAACAGATCCCTCAAAATTTTGATTCAATCTTAAAATTCCTATCTATTGATGAAATCCAGTCCCATACAACCAATAATCCATTCCCATAAATCCAATATCAAAATTTCGATCTTTTGATGAAATAATCCATTTCGATTACAAAAATCTAATGAAAAAATCCATTTCGATTACAAAAATCCAATAATCCAATCTCGAAATTTCGATTACAAAAATCCAATAATCCATTCCCATAAAGATTCGATCAGTTTTCTCATATTTCTTGTTGCTGAATTTAATCCAATCGATCGAGAAATCAAAACCCGGAAGCCATAAGAGTCCACCCGATTCCCAGAAATCTCAACATAACATTGATCCATCATCATCAACATAACCCGACCCGACATCATGGCTCTGAATCTCCGGCGATTGCCACATATCTTCAACCGTGTGTTGGAGCTTCCATTGAGGTCAGAGGCAGATGTAGCGGTGGAAGAGAGACACGAAAGTTTCTCTCTGTGACGGAGATGATGGTGGCAACGAAGCTCAGAGACGGAGACGGAGGAGATTGAAGCTCAGAGACGACAGAGACGGAGGAGATGGAAGCAACATCATGGCTCTGAATCTCTTCTCCTCCGAGCAGGAGCAGAATTTGACGGCGACGGAGGAGATGTTTTTTTTTTCGAATCTCTTCAATGCTTCTTCTTTGGGACAAATTAGAGATTCTAAGTTGGAATTGGTCACTCTTTTTATTTGGAATTGGTCGATTAAGGAAGAAGAAGAAGGGGAAAGAGAATTTTTTACTTGAAAAAAAATGGAGGATCTTCGATTAAGGAAGAAGGGGAGAAAGAAATTTTTTTTTTTAATTTTTAAATATATTATTAATAATAAATAGAAAATCAGCAAATTGGATTATATTTGGGTTGTAATCTGGTTTAGATTAAGTTTAATCCGGTTTAATGATTTCGTTATTTGGTTAAACAAACCATACATCGAATAATTGAGATTCGTGTTAGATATATAGTAATTAATTAATATTTACTTCACTCCACATGTTAAATATTTTGTATCTAATTAATATTTTATTAGAAATATCTTAAGTCGATGACCGACTCTAATCCCCTATATAAAGGGGTATAATGCTCAGTTTGTAATATAGATTAAGCAAGTAGAATAAACACTTTACTTTCTCATTTTCGATCAATATCTCTCTATCATCAATATAATATAACAATAAAATATTATATCTTCTATAAATTAAATATTATTCACTACACGTTATCAGCACGAACCGCTCATTACCCTATCTAAGTCCGAGCCGATTTCTCTCTAATTTAAGGTAACTACCTAAGGTATGATTTAATTTATTATTGAATCAATTTAAATTCATATATTATATGGAAGATTCTACCTCCTAAATTTCATGGAAGGCTCTGCCTCCTCACTTATATGGAAGGCTATGCCTCCTAAATTGATATCTTATCATTTATGATTTAAATTGTTTTATTATATAATTTATGGTTTAAATTATTTTGTTATTTACATAAATTTATATATTATTATATATTTGTAGATATCATGTCGAATTTGGCAAAACTCGATATCGCTGCCCTTAATATATCTAGAAATAATTATATGACATGGGCATTAGATGCAAAGATGCATCTAAAAGCGAACGGGCTTCTGGATGCCATTGACCTGACAAAAACGGTCTCGGAAGATAAAAAGGCGAAGGCTATGATATTTTTACGTCACCACCTCCATGACAATTTAAAAATTGAATACATCACGAAAGAAGATCCTGCGGATCTTTGGCAATCACTCAAAGATCGGTTTGATCACCAAAAATATGTGATCTTACCGAAGGCAAGACACGAGTGGTTAAACCTCCGGTTTATGGATTACAAAAGTGTAGGTGATTATAATTCCGCGTTGTTCGGAATTACTTCCAGGATGATGTTGTGTAGAGAAAAAATAACTGATAATGATATGATCGAGAAAACTCTCCAAACATTTCATCCTGTGAATGTATCACTACAACAACAATACCGTACAAAAGGTTATACTCGGTATTCGGAGTTAATGAATACACTCCTAGTTGCCGAGCAAAATAATGAACTCGTGATGTTAAATTATAAGATTCGTCCTGTCGGATCAACAACATTCCCTGAAGCAAATGTCGCATCCTCATCCAGACATGATAATTGGCAAGGACATGGACGAGGTAGAGGCCGTGGTCGCGGTCGCGGACGTGGAGGCAGAGGTGGACAAGGAAGGGGATTCAACAATAATAGTTACAACGCGGGAAATGCCAACAAAAATAACAAGAAAAACGATAATACAAGTGCGGTAACTACTCAGAAGGAAAATATATGTTACAGATGCGAAATGAAAGGCCATTGGGCACGTACCTGTCGTACGCCTAAACATCTTGCCGATCTGTATCAAGAATCCCAAAAGGCAAAAGAGAAAAATGGTGAAACCAATTTCGTCTCTGATGAGCCTGAACTTTCCTATGATAATACTCATCTAGATATGGCCGAGATTTTCTCGTTGAACCGAGTGATGTTAACGAGTATTAAGATGAGTAGAATAATATAATATAATGTAATATATTGTCTAAGGTCAATGTATAATAATGTCTTCCTGCAGAAGACTATAAAATAAAAGGTTTAATGTATAATATATTTTATACTGTAATATAATGCTTAATATTATTTAAATTAAAATGAACCATTTTTATTAATAATACAAGTGATTACAAAGAGTATCATTACATAAAATAATAATAATAATTGGATAATATGATAATAAATATTGTTTTAATATTTTAAACATGTTTTTAATATATCTCCTTTTATTTTGACCTTGAAGATGTCAAAATATATAAATGAAGATGGAGATATATGTCTGGCAGATAGTGCGACGACGCACACGATATTAAAAGATAAAAAATATTTCTCCGTCTTAAATTAAGAGAAACAGGAGTGAATGCTATATCAGGAAATGCAAAAATTATTATGGGCTCCGGAAGAGCTCAATTCTCAATGCCAAGGGGAACAAAGTTTGAAATAAATGATGCATTATATTCTCCCAAATCTTATAGAAATTTGTTAAGTTTCAAAGATATCCGAAGAAATGGATATCATGTGGAAACCAAGAATAAAAATGGCATTGAATATCTTTGCATCACAAAAATAATTTCGGATAGAAAATATATATTTGAAGAACTGCTATCTTTTTCTTCTGGATTATATTCCACAAAAATTAATATGATTGAATCATATGCCACGGTAAACCCGAAGTTTACCGATATATTTAAAGTATGGCATGAAAGATTATGTCATCCTGGTTCAATCATGATGAGAAAAATTGTGGAAAATTCTAATGGCCATCCGCTGAAAGACTAGAAGATCTTTCAGTCAAATGAATTTTTATGTGATGCATGTTCTCGAGGAAAACTTATAATTCGGCCATCACCAGCTAAAATTGGGAATGAATCACCAAAATTTTTAGAAAGAATACATGGTGACATATGTGGACCGATCCACCCATCGTGTGGACCATTTCAATATTTTATGGTATTAATTGATGCATCAAGTAGATGGTCTCATGTGTRTCTTTTGACGACACGAAATATGGCATTTGCCAGATTTATTTCCCAAATAATCAGGTTAAGAGCGCAATTTCCTGATTATACTATCAAGAAAGTAAGACTTGATAACGCTGGTGAATTTACTTCACAAGCCTTTAATGATTATTGTATGTCACTGGGGATYGATGTTGAACATCCAGTGCCCCACGTTCATACACAAAATGGTCTGGCCGAATCTTTGATTAAACGGTTGCAATTAATTGCTAGACCGCTAATAATGAGAACAAAACTCCCAATTTCGGTATGGGGACATGCTATCTTGCATGCTGCAGCGTTGATTCAAATTCGACCAAGTGCATATAATAAATATTCCCCATTACAATTAGCATCTGGTCAGCAGCCAAATATATCGCATCTCCGTGTTTTTGGATGWGCAGTGTATGTGCCTATTGCACCTCCTCAATGTACAAAAATGGGACCCCAACGGAGATTGGGTATTTATGTTGGTTATACGTCACCAAGTATAATTCGTTATCTTGAACCACAAACTGGTGATATGTTGCTTCTGACGCCATTTTAATGAAAACGAGTTCCCATCGTTAGGGGGAGGAATTCGAGAAATTCCAAGGGATATTCCAAGGATTGCTGATCCTCCTACGAAACAACGTGAACTCGAAGTGCAGAAAATTGTGCACTTACACAATATGGCAAACGAGTTACCAGACGGGTTTGTGGATATGAAAAAGGTGACAAAATCATATATATCGGCTACAAATGTTCCATCAAGAATTGAAGTCCCACAGGAACAAATTGATGCTAATAAAATAAATGAGCCTAAAGTTCAGTTAAAGAGGGGGAGACCTATGGGTTCTAAAGACAAAACTTCCCGGAAGAAAAAGGCTATGGGAGAATTAAGTTCACATAAAGAGGTTCCTGAAAAAACTCAAAATGAAGAAACTCCAGAAGATTTAAATGAAGTAATTCCGGAAGAATTACCAAAAGAAGATACCCCTGAAAAGGGACATGATGCAGAAACTATGAGATTTCCATAAATTATGCTCAAAATAAAAAAATATGGGTAAGAAATGATATTGATGATGATGATGGAATTTTCTCATCTGTATAAAATGAAATAAAAATGATGATCCTGAACAAGGTCCATATCGAATGTCGGAAAAGATCGACTGGGAGAAATGGAGGATGGCCATGCAGAATGAATTAATCTCCTTAATAAAAGAAATGTTTTTGGACCTCAGTACCACATGTGAAACCTATGCAAGTGGGTATTCGTGAAAACGAAATGAGAATAATGAAGTTACAAGATATAAAGCCCTGTTGCTCAAGTTTTTCTCAAAGACGGAATTGATTAAAGAAACATATTCTCCGTAATGGATCAATTACGTTATATTTAATGAGTTTGACAGATCCCATAATTTAGAAATGAATCTTATGGATGTAGGACAACATATCTATATGGATCACTGATAATGAAATATATATGAAAATCCCAGGGGATGAAAACCAAGCATTGAGTTCAAAATCACATATGTTCGGTCAAATTACAACGATCACTTTACTGATTTAACTGACGCATGTGGTACAATCGTTTAAGCGAATACCTTTTAAAGAAGCGGTTACGTGAATAATACAATATGTCCATGCGTTTTTATAAAGAAATCGAACGGATTTGTGATCATCGCTGTTTGATTTAACTTAATCATAATCGGGACTCATAAGGAGATTGAAGACTAAATGATATGAAATCGAATTTGAAATGAAAGATCTTGGAAAGACAAAGTTTTTTTGGGACTGATGAAGCACCTCCAAGATGGAATATTCTGCATCAATCAAATTATACCAAAAACTTCTTAAACGCTTTAATATAAAAGAACTTTGAGTACTCAATGGTTAATAGACAACTAATGTCAAAAAGATCCATTTGACCATGTGAAAATAATGAAGAGATATTGGGTCCTGGCACTATCTATGTAAGGACTTATGTATCTTGCAAATCGCAAACCAGAGATAGATTTTTACTAATCGCAGAAGATATAATTCTTCCCCAACAACGTGACATGGAACGAATAAAACATATTTTCATCTTCAAGGTAATAGATTTAGATTATATTATCCTGTAAACTCGAAATCTTGCTTGTTGGTTTAGATGCGAGGTTATTTATGAGATCCACATAAGGCAAGATCTCAAACAGTATATATTCACATAAGAGGAACGCAATCTCACGACGATCTCGAAACAAACACCTGGTCGCTACTTCATCCAATTATGCGAGATTATCGCACTCCAAGTTTGTAGAATGGCTCAGATCTATGCAAGATATTCAAGAAACAAGTGGCATAACCGTGAATAAAGAACCCACAACTATATTTCAAGATAATTCTGCGCAAGTGTTAAAGAAGTTATATCAAGAAATGAGCATGACGAAGATATCCCACCAAGATTTTTCTCCTACACTCAAGAACTAAAAATATGGTGAAGTAATTCTAATGACTCCTTACAAAGGCGCTATCCACCACGATGTTCAAAAGATGTTCATAAAGATCGGACGGCCATCTACGAGAAAAAGCATTTTTATATATGTTATCAGACTTTTTTCCTTATCATGCGTTTTATCTCATCTCGGTTTTTCCATTTACGCTTTTTTAACGAGACATATTAAATAATTAAAGATATATAAGTAATTAATTAATATTTACTTCATGTTAAATATTTTTTACTAATATTTTATTAGAAATATCTTAAGTTCGATGACCGACTCTAATCCCTATATAAAGGGGTTTAATGCTCGTTGTAATATAGATTGCAAGTAACAAACACTTTACTTTCTCACTTTCGATCAATATATCTCTATCATCAATATAATATAACAATAAAATATTATATCTTCTATAAATTAAATATTATTAACTACAATTCGAACTTTGTTTTCGGAGAAATATAGGTTTGTAATTTTAGAGTTGTGGCCATTTAGATTTAGGGATGCTTTTAAATGGACATCTGTATCGAAGGTATAGTTTGGTGGATATTTGATACGATGCTCTTATCGTTTTCGAAAGTTTTTTTTTTGCAATATTTTCAGACCAAAAAGAAAAGGTTTTTTGCAAAATATTTCCTTTTCTAATTAAGAACTTATTTACTCTTTAATCCTTCAACCTCCCGCTTCCGCCGCTCTCGCTCGCTGGATCCTCGCCGTCCGGTGAAAATCTCTCACAGCCAGGTGAAGGCAAGTGATCGTGTCTTCTTTCTTATTTATGCTTTTAGATGCAAATCGATCGGATGTGGTTTTTTTTTTCCTACTACTGAAATCTCCAATTTGAAATTGCTTTTGTTGATTCGCCTTTTTATGTCTCAAAGATGGGACTTAAACCCTAGATGAATTGTGATATGAGATTACCATTTGTACATTTCCTTAACTCTGATTCTTGTAGCTATCAAATTGCTTAGGTTATGTATCGTTAATGATTTGATTTTTCATTGGTGTTTTGGATCTTGCCCACCAGGTGTTTGACAAAATTACTCAATGCACATTTCCCTCTTTGTTTGCAGGACATTATTGTTTCCATTTTTTTAAGGACTAAGCCATGACGAGTCTGATATGGTTAACGGCAGAAGAGGCTGCAAAGAACAGGGGAAAGGTTCTTTCTTTGTACCGACAACTACTTAGGAGCATCAACTCGCCAAAATTGCAGCTTAGTTATGCGTCAAGACTTGCCAAGAAAGCTGAGGTTAGGACTATCTTCTTGTTTGGCTCTGAGGAAATTTCAAAGCACAACGTTGCTGATCTCATCCGTACTGCTGAATATGCTCTTTCCCAGTTGAAACAAGGCAAAATACCCAACAACACCACTCAGTACTGAGTCATTTTTCCATTGTCACACATTCATAGATATATATGGCTTCATGCTCATTTCAATATCAGCCTTTCATTTATTGGAAACCTTAAATATTGATCAGCTATGTAACTCACAAGGCATGTTTCTTAGTATGACAAGATTGTGGTGTTTAGAAAACATGTCGTATATGTTTTTGCATATTGCTCAGTATATCCGAATAATCATTGAAGAAAACTTTGAACAGCCCTCAGCTTGATACTCTTCAATCTTGATGCATTTCATTTGTTGGGAACCTTAAGTATTGCTTCGAGTATTACAAGATTTACTTTTTGTTTAGAATACATGTATTATATGTTTGCATATTGCTTACTATATCCCAATAATCATTACTGGAAAGTTTGAACAATTTAGCCCAACAAGCCAATTAGGACTAAAAGAATAACATAATGAATTCACGTAATGATAATAGTAGAATGGATTACTTTCACAATTCGACGGTTTAACACAATGTTTATAATTGTAATTCGACAAGAATCTACTAGATCATATTTTTAAGATTCTACCAAAACTTGCATCACAAAATTGTCAGCTCAAAATCATTTAGTCAATAAACACCCAAATCAGCTCTTATCCTGAGTTGTCTTGTCCTTCGTCTACCTTCTGAGCTTGCTGCTTTCCAATCTGTGGCCGTCTCATAGCTGAAAAAAACAGAGAAAGATGAAGAACCATAATGTCACAACTTGTAGGAGTTTTATCAATTGTCTTTGTATGTTTTATAGAACTGTATACACTGAAAAATACTCACATTTAAGAGCTGACCCGGCAAGACATGTAAGCCTTGATTTAGTATTCGTCTCGGCTAATGGTTTAGTATTCTCTTTAGCCGCCATTCGCACGTCCCAAACATGTATGATCCCATCAGACGATGCAGAACCAATCAAGTATGGATCTTCCAAGGAGCTGTCACTATCATTCCTGGTAAGCACAACAATACCTTTGATTCGAGCTGGGTGAGCATCTTCTATTGAATAAGCAAGCTTCCCACTATTTGTGTCCCAAGCCGTTATAGCCCTATCCTCACCACCTGTAAACAGAGTTCCACTCTGTTGCAAATTAAGCAAACATTTTAGCCAAGAAATAGAGTCTCAGAATCAAAATCATAACCATTTCCAAAAATAAAAGGTTAACACGATATCAATAAGAAACTGGAAGAACTCTATTTAAGCCAAAGAAGTCGGTTTGGAGGCTTTAAGAAGGTAGGAACTTCTGAAATTTACACCACAACAACATAAACTTAAACTGAACACACGATTGAGCAAAAGAAGCAAACTTTTGTTGAAAGAATTTATCTGTTGCACTTTAAAAGGACGTATAGATATCATCACCCTTTCCCAAGAAGAGTTAAACCGAACTATCAGAGTCTAGGGCTAAATACTATGATAGCCTTAAAAGAGCCTTTATTCGTGGCTTCAAGGAGGTAGGCTCTTCTGCAATGTACACTTGAGCAACATAGTACTAAGCATTACAAGAAAGGAGAACACAATAACGCAGCTCTAGTTCAACTTATAGACAACATCAGACGAAGTAAACCATCTTGATCTAGCATTAAGAACACACACCAAGAATCTCAAAGTTACTTATAGAGAACACTTAAGACATGTAAAAATTCTGAGGATTCAGGAGTGTTGTCAAATCTTTCAATTAAGGCACAAAAGTTGCAATTGTAGGAATGTATAGAAATTGAAGCTTCCAAAGAGAAAGAAACACCACCTCTCCGGGAGTAGCGCAAAGTATACGCTTGCGGCTCGGATTCTCAAGCTCAAGAAGAAGCTTAGCATCCTCAGACTGATGAACTCCAACTTTATTATTCACAACCATGAAAAACCTTTCACCACTCGGATCAAATTTCACAAGACTCGCCTCATGACCTAACCTACAACAAAAACTCCTCTTTCCTCTCACAAGATTCAACATCGTAAAGAACTCATCACGATAAACAGCTAAAGCAAGCTTCCCAGAAGGATGAATCGCCAAATCATTAACCGCCTTTTTATGAGGACGAAAGGACTTAAGAAGAACAAAAGGATCGGTATCGAATATCGCGACGGAGCCATCAGCAGCGGCGGAGATGAGATTACGAGGGAAGGAGAGTGAAGAAGGAGTGTAGAAGGAGAGAGCAGTGATGGAGGCTGTGTGGTTATGGTCAAGTAGTGAGCCGAGGGAAGAAGCGGAGGGAAGATCGTAGAGGTGGATTGTATCGTCGGAACCGCCGGAAGCAGCGGCGGGACCGGAACAAGCGACGGTGGTTATTGGGGAGATGTGGGAAGGGTAGGAGAAGAGAGGGGAGAGCGTTAGGGTTTGGTTATCGGCGTCGTGCTTTGTGGGTTTAAGCTTGAAACCCCAAATGAATCTCTCGTAGGAGCCTGCGATGATGCTCATTGTAGCTTCGATGAGAGCTTTCGAAAGAAAGAAGTTTGATTGAAAAATTTTAGGGTTTTAGGTTTTTATCGAAGAGGAAGACAATTGTTTTGTAAACTAAACCGGATACTAAACCGGCTAGTTTTGTGGTTTATGGTTCGAACTTGTTCGCTCGATTGAACCAATTCTTTTTTTTTTTAGTTGATTATTTATTGAGGGAGTTCATTTGTTGGATTTTTTTTTAAGTAAAATAATTTTCTAATTACAATTGGGAAATTCGGCCACTGTATCAAATATTATTTACAAGAGTCTTTTATTTTCGCCTATTTTCTAATACTCATGAAGGATGCCACTAAAACAATTTTTATTTGAATAATAAAAAAAAGGTTTTCTCTTTCTCCTTTCATCTACCATCTCACAAAAAATTACTAGTCACATAATAAATTATGAAAGTAAAATCTACCTAAAATGATAATATAAGGGATTTTTGTTTTTGGTTTGTATCTAAGGACGAAAATAAAACTAAAGCAAGTAAAGGATAATGTAAGTTTAAGGATTAAAACACCGGGCATTAGGGATAATTTTCACAGTTTAAGTAATGACTCGAGTGTCTAGTACAAAACCAAACCGGTGGATCTAGGCCTGGATTTTCGGTTTTTTTGGTTTTTCGATTTTTTCGGGGAGGGATATTTGTGCCGAACTAAACCAAATTAGAGTTCGGTTCGGTTTGGTTTATTTCGATTTTTTCGGTTCGATTTTCGGTTTTTAGTAAAAACAAAAAAAAACAAAAATTATTATGGGCTCTTCCAGAGCCCAGTTCTCAATGCCAAGGGGAACAAAGTTTGAAATAAATGATGCATTATATTCTCCCAAATCTTATAGAAATTTGTTAAGTTTCAAAGATATCCGAAGAAATGGATATCATGTGGAAACCAAGAATAAAAATGACATTGAATATCTTTGCATCACAACAATAATTTCGGAGAGAAAATATATATTAGAAGAACTGCCAGCATTTTTTTCTGGATTATATTCCACAAAAATTAATATGATTGAATCATATGCCACGGTAAACCTGAAGTTTACCAATATATTTAAAGTATGGCATGAAAAGCTGGGTCATCCTGGTTCAATCATGATGAGAAAAATTGTGGAAAATTCTAATGGCCATCCGCTGAAAGACTAGAAGATCTTTCAGTCAAATGAATTTTTATGTGATGCATGTTCTCGAGGAAAACTTATAATTCGGCCATCACCAGCAAAAATTGGGAATGAATCACCAAAATTTTTAGAAAGAATACATAGTGACATATGTGGACCGATCCACCCATCGTGTGGACCATTTCAATATTTTATGGTATTAATTGATGCATCAAGTAGATGGTCTCATGTGTATCTTTTGACGACACGAAATATGACATTTGCCAGATTTATTTCCCAAATAATCAGGTTAAGAGCGCAATTTCCTGATTATACTATCAAGAAAGTAAGACTTGATAACGTTGGTGAATTTACTTCACAAGCCTTTAATGATTATTGTATGTCACTGGGGATCGATGTTGAACATCCAGTGCCCCACGTTCATACACAAAATGGCTTGGCCGAATCTTTGATTAAACGGTTGCAATTAATTGCTAGACCGYTAATAATGAGAACAAAACTCCCAATTTCAGTATGGGGACATGCTATCTTGCATGCTGCAGCGTTGATTCAAATTCGACCAAGTGCATATAATAAATATTCCCCATTACAATTAGCATCTGGTCAGCAGCCAAATATATCGCATCTCCGTGTTTTTGGATGTGCAGTATATGTGCCTATTGCACCCCCTCAACGTACAAAAATGGGGCCCCAACGGAGATTGGGTATTTTTGTTGGTTATACATCACCAAGTATAATTCGTTATCTTGAACCACAAACTGGTGACTTGTTTACAGCTCGTTTTGCTGATTGCCATTTTAATGAAAACGAGTTCCCATCGTTATGGGGAGGAATTCGTAAAATTCCAAAAGATATTATATGGTATACACCATCGTTGATATCTCTGGATCCTCCTACGAAACAACGTGTACTCGAAGTGCAGAAAATTGTGCATTTACAAAATATGGCAAACGAGTTACCAGAGGGTTCGTAGATATAAAAATGGTAACAAAATCATATATACCGGCTGCAAATGTTCCATTAAGAGTTGGAATCCCACATGAAGAAAATGATGCTAATAAAATAAATGAGCCTAAAGTTCAGTTAAAGAGGGGGAGACCCATGGGTTCTAAAGATAAAAATCCCCGAAAGAAAAAGGCTACGGGAGAATCAAATTCACATAAAGAGGTTCCTGAAGAAACCCAAAATGAAGAAAGTCCAGAGGACTCAAATGAAATAGTTCCAGAAGAATTAACAAAAGAAGATATTTCTAAAAAAGGACATGATACAGAAAAATATGAGATTTTCATTAATTATGCCCAAAATAAAAAAGTATGGGTAAGAAATGAGATAGATTATGATGAGTGAAGGCAAATGCAGGAGCACTTACCAATTTCGAGGTGCTTGACTTCCTAAACTCAAGAGGTGCATCAAAAGATACTACAAGAGTTATAGCTCCAATTGCTAGATTAGAGTACAAGGTTCTTGCCTGCAAAATTTCTTTTTTTTTTCTTCTGTTTAAGAGTGCTTTTGCTTATTCGAACGATCTACATAGGTCTATGATTATTTGGTGGAGACTGCTGCTTCCACTCAAACACGAGAGAGCGTTAACAAATTCGCAGAGAAGTGCAAAGATTTCAAAGTCGCGAAAGCTGAGATTCTCAATATCATCAATCTCCGGCCTTCTTCTATTATCGAATTGTTGCCGGTTTGTGTTGTGTTTCTTCTTGGTGTTTCTGTCTTCACTACCAAATGTCATGAAACATACCTATCATAACATTTAATTTCTCTTACTATTTTTTGTTGTTGTTGTGGTTTATAACTTTTGTAGACCATAGATAAACCAGATGATCGAGAAATCGACACAGACGGGATATTAGAGCTTGTGAAGGATTTGCTACCGCCTCTGCCTACTACTGAAAGTCATAAAAATAATGACAAAGAAGAAACAGAGAACGGTGAACAGTCGTAACATGCAATGAAGATTTAGAGTTATTATCTTTTTAGGTAAGAATATATATTTAATGGGAACATCAACAAATCAAGATTATAATGAAAAATCAAAAACATCTAGCTACTTTTCAGTAGTTAGAACTTTTAGTTACATTTACAGTACTTAGCACACTATGAATCAAAACTTAAGTGCAACCCTCGATTCGATCAAGCATAATGACTTATTTCAGACTAAGCGCCTGTTTGTTTTCTCATTGAGATAGTTCATCTGGATGAATATGAGAATTGATGTTTGTTTAATGTCTAAAATGAACATCATCTAGATGAACTATCTTAATGAGTTCTAAAAATTTAGGCAAAAATTTTAAATTCATCTAGCTGATCCAAATTGGATCATTTGAATGGAGATGAATCAATCAAAATAGCAAATACGAGATATATTCCTCACTAAATAAAAAAAATTACAAAATACGAAAGCATGATTTCTTCTCAATCTCTCAGAAATCCCTAATCTCTCCCAACTCTACATTGATGTTCGCTTTCTGCTTGGGGAGTATCGTATTTGTCCAAGCTCATTTCGCATTTATCCAAGCTCGTTTTAATGGAATCACTACATTTCTCGAGTCCCTGAAGCCTTGTCTCGCTCAGAAACCACATATTGCTTTCGTCTTCATTGCAATATGTGGTTTGTCTGGGATGCATTCTTTCAGGTATACACTTCTCCTCCATCTCTAATTGGGTTCAGAAACACTATTAGTTTGGATTATGGTATTTGAGGATCAGATGTGAAATTGATAGTGATATAAAAAGATTACACTCAAAATCCAAAACACTTTCATACGATTCACAATGTTAATCAAAACACCGAGAATCCAACTCACTAGCAAAGAGATATGAATCTCTACGCGAGAAAATCTAAATCCAAGTTCTTCCCAAAGAAGTTCAGAGAGATTACAGAAGAAGAGAAGCTAGAGAGAGTTTAGAAAACAACAACAATTCACAATGAATCTAACCCACAATACAACCAAATGCTTTATAGGGTAAAACAGGCTATCTCAAATCTCTAACGACTTCTCCCACGCTCTGCACACGCGCCATGTCACAACTCTCGTCATCTTCACACGCTCTCCTAATGAACATTTAACCAGTCTGGTAAACCGAAAAAATCAATTCCTTTAAACCGGCAATTCCAATTCTCTTTATGCATAATCCGGTATCAAATCCTTCCCCCTTAAAGGACCTTGACCTCAAGGTTCAAATGCAGGAAATTTCCTCTGAATGTCAAACAAATATTCCCAAGTTGCTTCATCCTCAGACTGATACCTCTACTTGATTAAGACTTGTGTCACTGCTCTGTTATGTTGCTGTACCATCTTTCTCTGCAAGATTTTTTCCCGTTCCTTTGCCAATACATCCTGCAACAATCTAGGCATCACTGTAGTTGTAGTTGCTTGACCAATCTGCAAATTGAGCTGTGCAATGTGTAATGCCGGATGTACTTGAGACCCACTAGGTAGTTCAACTTTATAAGCAACTTTTCCACATCTATCAAGCATTTTATAAGGACCATAGTACTTAGGAGCAAGCTTTTGATTTGAACGCATCACCACATATTGTTGTCTATATGGTTGTAACTTGACATAGACATAATCGTCGATATCCACCTCTCTATCCGTTCTATGTTGATTAGCCAACAACTCCATTCTGTTATGTGCTCTTAACAGATGAAACTTAAGTAATAAAGTCATATTCTCTCTTTCCTGCAAACTACGAGCCACCACGTCTACCTTTGCTTCATCAGGTAGATATGGTAAATGAATTGGTGGTGGAACACCATAAACAACCTCATAAGGAGTAATATGTGTACCAATACTCTGCTAGTGGAATCCATTTGCTCCACAAATGAGGTCTATCCGAACACATACACCTCAAGAAAGTTTCAAGACATCTATTTACCACCTCCGTCTGCCCATCACTTTGAGGGTGATACGCCGTAGACATATTCAATGTAACTCCATTGAGTTTGAACAATTCTGTCCAAAATTCACTCTGAAAAATCTTGTCCATGTCACTGACTATCGAATTAGGGAATCCGTGTAGCTTGAAAATGTTATCTAAGAACACTTGAGCTACTGAAGCCGCCGTATAAAGGTGAGCTAAAGGTACAAAATGTGCAGCCTTACTCAATCTATCCACACCAACCAACACCACTGATTTCTCAAAAGAATATGGCAATCCTTCAATGAAATCCATAGAGATGTCTGACCAAATAGTATTAGGAATAAGTAGGGGTTGTAATAAACCTGGATAGGCTGCATTGTCATGTTTGCACTTGACACACTTCACAAGACCTGATAAACCACTGCACATCCTTAGACAAACCTTTCCAATAAAACAATCCCTTAATCCTCTGTATTGTCACATCTCTACCAGAATGTCCCCCACAAAAACTATGTAACCATTCCAAAATCAGCTTCTTAATCTCATCTGAAGTAGGAATAACCATTTTCTCTTTTCTTCTCAGCACCCCATGTAACCAAGAATAATGTTTCTTTGAGTTCTTATCAGCTTTTAAATCCTCAATAATTTGCATCACCTCTGCATCATTTTTGTAAGCGTCTTAAATCTTTTTCATTAAATCACATTCCATCACTCTCATAGACATGTGTAAAATCTCTGAACCTTCCACCCTAGAAAGAGCGTCTACTGCAACATTTTCTTCACCTTGACAATATTGAATCTCATAATCAAACTCAAGCAACTTAGGGAGACATTATTTCTGTATAGGAGTGTTGAGCCGTTGCTCCAACAAATATTTCAGGCTCCTCTGATCTGTCTTGATGATAAAATGGTATATTAGCAGATAGTGACACCATTTTTGAACCGCAAAAACTACGCTAATAGCCCTTTCTCGTAGATTGACAGCTGCAACTGCTTCCCCTTTAAGTGTCTACTAATATAAGCAAGAGGATGGCCATCTTGCATTAAAAAGGCTCCAATGCCAACTCCACATGCATCTGTTTCCACCACAAAAGGTTTATCAAACTGGGGAAGTGCCAGAACAGGAGCTGAGCATAAAGCTTTTTTAAGATTAACAAATGCTTCTTCTGCCTCCGCATTCCACTCAAACCCATCCTTTTTAGTTAACATTGTCAATGGTCTAGCTATACTTCCATAATTCCTCACAAATATTCTATAATAACCTACTAGACCAAGAAATCGTCTTAAAGCTTTCAAATTCTTTGGTTTAGGCCACTCCTCAACTGTAACATCCGTGTTCCTAAGTCGTCCTCTCGAGTTGTATTTATTTATGTTGTTGTTGTGATGAACCCTCGGGATATTGTATTTTTGACGTTGATTAATAATATGATGGATTAATTGTGAGTTATAATACATGATGTGGTATTTCATGTATTATTAATACATGATGTGGTATTTCATGTATCGGCAGGCGACATATGATGTAGTATTTCATGTGTTGGGATTGGCCTGATTCGTTCCGTCTTGGTTCGGAGATTTTTGGGTTTACGTCAATAGATCCTGCTATGTGGTTGGGGTCGGTAAAATTATGTGATATTTAATTCTATCGACGGGGTCATTAGGATTATGTGGTATTTAATCTTAATGACGGGTCATTAGAGTTATGTGATATTAACTCTAATGATGTGGGTTAGGATTATGGGCGATTTAATCCTAACGGTGGTTTAGATAAGGATTATGGGTGATTTAATCTAATAGGCATAAACCAGGGGTGAGATACCGGTGATATTGGTTCTCACGGGGACTTAGCATATTAGATTCATGTGATACTGGATTCTAATATGCTAGTGAAACAAGTCGATCGAATCAGGGGATAATTGGATATCGGCGGGTTGCGTTGGGTGACCACGTAGGATCTTGCGATGTTAGACCGGGGTGTTATTGAACCAAGTATGGAGCGTGCCGAGCTTGATTGGTGGTCTAGGGGCGAAAGCGAGGTGAAACGATCGAAAGGTGATCGTTGTGGAGAAATCCGGCGGTTCAGTTCGTGGAGTGCATTAATTCAGGGGTTTTAGGCGAGAATGGAAGAAATATTGTCGGACGGAGTGATGTCTCGAATAATTCAGGAAGTAATGGATTGATGAAACAAGAGGAGAGATTAATGGATTGTTGAGGATGGGCTTGATTAAGAAAAGAGGTTAGTGGGCTAATTACCACTTAAGGTCCAATTATCTTCTTCTCCTCTCCATAAACTTCTACACACTTCTATAATCTTCTCCATCTTCATCCTTATCATTTTCTGATTTTGGAGAAAAAGAGAGAGAGAGAGAGGGAGAGAGCTAGAGAAGAAAAGGGAAGAAGGGGAAGAAGAGGAGAGAGAAAAGCTTGAAAAAACAGAGTTTTTGGGTGAACTTGTGAGGCTCGATCGGGGTATCATCCGTGTGCGGATTGAGCTGAATTTTGGAGGGTAAGTTCGTCAATCTCTTGCCTAGTTTTATACCAAATTTCGTGAGATTATGTTGAGTGGTTTGGGAGATATGATTTTTGTCCCTAGACTACTCTGTTTTCGGGCTGTAGCGACGGGGTGAGTTTGAGTGAGTGTTTGGACACTCAAATCTTGTTAGTTTTGGATGAAATTTGGTAGATGAGTTCTTGAGGGTGTTGTGTTGATGATCACCGAAGGGTTTTGTCAAATTCGACCTATAGTAAGAGTTATGAGCAATCGAAGTTGCCCCTGTTTTTGAGCAAAGGGAATCCGATTTGGGGTATGGGTAATCCGAGTTTAAGGGGTTGCCATGGGGTTTTTGAGCTTATGTTCATTCAATTAAAGTGTTTGTTGGTCTCTTGCTAGGCAAGAGTAAGATTTTGGCAAGTGGGAGCCAAGAGATTCAAGGGAAGCAAGCTTAAAGCTTGGAATCGTCAACCGAGGTGAGTGCGTAACCGTCGGCTTAGCTGTGTGATCTTTGAGCTTTCGTGATTGATATGTGTTTAGGGACTAGTCCATATGGGTGTGACTTATGGCTTAGCCATAATGTGTGATGATTGTGTGTGATTGAGCTCTTTCACGGTATGTATTGACTTGTTCTCTGAGCATGCGTTGATTGCATTAAATTCATTGATCATGTGTGTGTATAGCCGTGGGGACGGGATGACCGCCTCACTAAGCATTATCAATGCTTACGCACCTCTTTTGGTGCAGGTAAGGACAAAAAGACTTAGGCGTGGGCGCGTGGAACAGGCCGAGGAGAAGGGATGATCTCGGGGTTGAAGGTTTTGTTTTGATTCTTGTGTTCATGTGTGTTGGATGCCTTAATTGTGATGTCTGGCTCGTAAGAGCAGCTTGTAGGGATGTTAATCGAGTTATGCATGAGTTAAGGTTACTTATGATCGTTATGCACTTGACCTTGTTGTGGGATTGTTATGTAGTACTTGAATGAGGTTGTTTTGGGCGCGGGCAAGGGGATCGATCGAGGACCGTCGATCGATCCAACTAAGCGTCTAGAGTTTTTAAGGGTCGATCGATCGAAGAAGCGTCGATCGATCATAACTGAATTTCGCCGTAAGTTGTTTTGATCGACCTGGATACTTGAGTTCGATAGGTCAGAGTTCCGATCGATCGATCATACGGGTGGATCGATCGATCGAGTTCAGCGTATGGTTGTTTGATCGATTGGGGACCGTAGGATGGCCGATCAATCGTCGATCGAATAATGGATCGATCGATGCGTCTTGTTTTGGGTTAAAAAAAAAAAAAAAAAGTCTTGTAGATTTCGTTCTTTGTTTTGGGGCGGGTCTTTTCATCAACCGCCTTAACCTTCTGAGGATCAATAGATAGTCCACTATCTTGAATGAAATGTCCCAAGTACTCCACCCTACTCACTGCAAACTCACACTTACTCCTTTTTGCAAACAATTGGTTCCTCTCCATCACTTCAAACACTAACTGCAGATGCTGTAAATGATCTTCCATATTGGAGCTGTATATGAGGATATCATCGAAAAATATCAATACAAATTTCCTTAGAAACTCCCTGAAACATGTATTCATAAGATTCTGAAAAGTAGCAGGAGCATTTGTTAAGCCAAAAGGCATAACAACATATTCATAATGCCCACAATGGGTTTTGAAAGTTGTCTTGTGTATATCTTCAGGGTGCATATGCACTTGATGATATCCAGCTCGCAAATCAATTTTAGAATAGACTTGAGATCCACCTAACTCATCCATCAAGTCTTTAATCAATGGAATAGGAAACCTATCTTTGATTGTAGCTGCATTTAAGCTCGTGTAATCGACACATAACCTCTAGCTACCATCTTTCTTCTTAACCAAGACCACAAGTGATGCATACGCACTGGAGCTCTGCTGAATAGTACCTGCCTTCAACAATTCTTTCACCATTTTATCAATCTTCTCCTTCTGATAAAGAGCATACCTATAAGGTCTATGATTCACTGGATCTGTCCCTTCCATTAATGTGATTTTATGATTATGATTCAGTCTAAACGGAGGCAAGGTTTTTGGTTCCTCAAAAACCTATGCAGATTGCGTAAGTACAGCCTCAATCCCCTCATTGGACTCTGTCTTACATTCACTGTTTCTGTTTGTTTTCATCAAACTACATCTTATTATCTCTGCATCATTATGAACCTCCTGGACTTGAATCATTGCTAATTGAACAAAGTTTTCATCCAAACTTTTTCAATTTGCTAATCTTCACATCCCTGACAGATCCATTATGTAATCCATTCAATACCAACCTTCTTATCCCCACCATAAATTGCATTTCTAGTTTCTTAAAGTCCCATGTTATTGGACATAAAGATTTCAGCCACTGAATTCCAAGTACCATATCACAACCTCCCAGATTTATTACCATTACGTCATATTGAAACACCACATTCTAAAAACTCCATCTGAACCCTTTCACCTTAGCTCACACATTCAATTTACTGCCATCAGCAACAGCCACTCTGGTCCGTCCCATTTTTTGTAGCTCACAACCCAATTTTTTTGCCATTTTTGGATCAATGAAGTTGTGAGTTGATTCTAAATCAATCAAAATGTACATGATATCTTTGTTGTGCATATCTTTCACCCTCATTGTAGTGTAATCTGATATTCCTACTACGAAATTAATAGAAATTTGAGCTATGCTTTCCTCCTCATCATTTTCTGATTCCTGCATCATAAAATCCTGCAGGTCGTTTTCTTCCATTTCAGATGACTCTATCTAATAAAGTTGCTTATTCTTGTGCGTTAGCCAATGTTCTTTAGAATACTTCTCATCACACTGAAAACATTGTCCCTTAGCCATTCTGTCAGCTATTTCTTTATTAGACAATCTCTTAGATTAAAAATTGTTCTGCGGCTTCCATCTTTCCTTAGAAACTATCTTCTCATTCTTGAACTGATCATAGTTTGGTTTACTTCCCAATATGCCTTTCCTTTGATCATCTGTTCTCTGTGAATTACCAACAGACTTTCTAGGATGAGCTTGTTCATAAAGTTTTCCTAAAACCAAACAATCTGCAATTCTTTTAGGCTGAAACATCCGTATATGCATTTGAGTCTCATTCCTTAGTCCAAATAGATAAGAACTTAACAAGTACGATTCGGAAAGCTGCACTCTAGTCTTGATCAACTCAAATTTAGCATGATAATCAGCTATCCAATTTGTCTCATGTAACTGTTTTAATTCAGGTACCGGATCATCCAACACTTATGCAAACCTATCTTTTAAATCAGCAATATAACCACACCAACCTATGCTAAGATTCCTTCCCGTACTAGATTGCATCAAAGATCTATGCCAAGTAGCCGCCATTCCATCGAAATGTATGGAAGCTAACTTCACTTTCAAGTGTTCCTCAATATTTTCAATCTCAAAGAATTGTTCCACCTTAAACAACCATTCTTGAAGATTGTTTCCATCAAATCTAGGAAATCAATCTTTCTGAATCGTGTAATTCCCGAATTATAAGGTTGATTAACACAACGCGCACCTTGATTTTGTTGATTCGCCGGAAACTGCGAGTTTTCCCTATAATTAGCCGGATACGATTGATTAGAGAACATCATCGTCGTTAATCGTTCAATTGCTTCCTTCATCGATGAAAAATCTTTAATCGCATCTTTAATCGGTTGAATTTCTTAAATTAACATCGTTTTTGAAACAATTTCGTCATCGCCGTTTCTGCCGGAGTTAACCGCGTTCTCCTTCCTTGCCGCCATGCTTCTAGTTTCAGCCATTGATTTCGAGGTTCGTTTAGCTTTGATACCTTTAATACAAAAAGATTACATTCAAAATCCAAAACACTTTCTTACGATTCACAATGTTAATCAAAACACCGAGAATCCAACTCACTAGCAAAGAGATATGAATCTCTACGCGAGCAAATCCAAATCCAAGTTCTTCCCAAAGTAGTTCAAAGAGATTACAGAAGAAGAGAAGCTAAAGAGAGTTTAGAAAACAACAACAATTCACAATGAATCTAACCCACAATACAACCAAATGCTTTATAAGGTAAAACAGGCTATCTCAAATCTCTAACGACTTCTCCCACGCTCTGCACACGTGCTCTCCTAATGAACATTTAACCAATCTGGTAAACCGAAGAAATCAATTCTTTTTAAACCGGTAATTCCAATTCTCCTTATGCATAATCTAGTATCAGATAGTTGCAGAGAACTAACGAGGCAAAGTGGTAGAGGTTTGGCATAAATTAATTGATTCCCCTGAAAATTGGGCATTTCTTCATATTTACCCTGATAACATCATCACCAAAATCAGCTTAAAGTTAATAGAGTTGGAATCTTTTGGACGTTTTCTTTGTTGGAATGTGTATTCTTAGTTATAAATCATGTTTTTTAGTGACAATGACCGCTTTTACTGATTGTTTTAAAGAATTGATCAAAGCCATGTTGAAGTATTAACTATTGAGTTTGGTTCATTATTATATATTCTTTTGCAGGGTGAGGATGGAAAGTTATTAATATATGCTTATTGCCGTTTGTTTGATTTGTTTTTGCGATATTTTTTTTTGTTCGGTCTCTTTGCTAGGCTATGCATAATACGCTTTTAAGACATTGTAGTTCTTGTGTTACTCTTACTGTGTCTTTGATTCTTTATCGTCTCTGCAATTACTCTTATGTGTGATTCTTGTTGCTCTGACCTGATTCTTCTTATATGCAAAATCGACAAGTATCATGTGAGATAAGCTTTGGGGCTGTGAATTGCTTGGCTTTTCAATTTCCACTGAATATGACACTCTCATTACCAAAGATTCAAAGCAAGAGGATTGTGATTTTGGACATTGGGAAACAGTGAAAGCGTATGAACAACATGGTGATGAAAATGTTGAGCATGTTCCATATTTACCGGCTGGTGATAAAATGATGGAGGCTATGCGTGATTCTATCACTATAGAGATGGCGAGAGGAACTAGACTTCCATATTAATAGGTATATGATTTCAATTCTTGTCTGAAATTGTGATTTGGAAACAAACAACATTTAAATAGACTATCCAAATGAAGTATTTGGATGTAAATATTAGATGGAGAAACAAACAAGCCATAATTCAAGGGAAGAAAATAACATATTTCTCTTCTTTGACGGAAAGGATTCGAAGAGCTCCTTCGAGGTATGATTCAGGCGAAAAATCGTGGCAGAGATGGAGACCATGATTTGCACCACAGGTGGTTTCGGACTCGTGTCTGCTCAGTCGGGGAAAGAATCTGTAACACCCCCATTTCGCAAATTTTTAAAATTTTCTTACTATGTGTTACTTCTCGAATTACTAATCAGATTTTTTACGCAAAACGGAAGACTTAACCAAATTCCCTAATTCACTTAGGCGATTTCAACTTCAAGTTGACTTACAGAATTCACAAATAAAATTCAGCAACAAAATAATAAAAACACCACAATTTAATCCCAAGTCTAAATCCTCAAATTCCTCAGAAATATTCTCAAATTAATCTATCAATATTCCCAACTCCAAATATCATCCAAAACACTTAAATCATGCTCAAATAATTTATCAAAATATATTAAACTCAAACGCAATAAAAACAATAACCATCCATCCGTCCGCAACACCACCATGTCCCGTGAGCTCCTCAAGCATCACTACCTGCATTCGTAAGTCTGAATGCGTAAGCAAAAAAATTGCTTAGTGAGGCGGTCATCCCGTCTCACTACGCTTAGTACATAAACGATCAAATATAAACGTGCAAGATATATCAAGTATGATTAATGTAATGCAACAGTTCCACAAACGTGAATGCAATGAAACAAATTCAAAGCAACCACAAACCTCAAACGGAACCCAAACTTGTCATGACACTCAACAAACGCATACCCTTAATCAAACAAGACAATCAAAGCACAAATACTCAAAACGCAACTAATACATAGCCACGATCACACACTCACCTCAAATGCTACTGGCCTGAACTCAAAAGCACACCTAAATATGCCAACAACAAACGCCAATAGCCTAACAACACAAACAAATCGAATTAAAAACTCGATTCCTCAAATCACCCATATTGGATCCACAAACAGACCAAGCAAGGTCCATTACCAAACGATGATAAAACTGAGGTTACACACTTAGTCCTAACTTCTCACAGCAACCAAACACACTCTTGAACACAGAAATAACACACAAAAATCGATTCAAATTGATTCGACAAAATAACACCAAAACGATCTCAAAATGGCCACACGGGTCACTTACCCCAAACGATCACTTAACGAACACCAAAGCAAGTTCAAAATCAACTCAGAAGCTCCACCAACAGACGCTGAAGTTTCTGTCCAGAAACGACAACCACAACTCAATCAAAACGAAAACACCAAATTGTACCCGAAATGACCAGAAATTGGTTTTCCTTACCAAACGAGTGTAAAGACTACAGCCACAGCCACCAAACGATCACTCTCAGCCACAACAATACACGAACAAGCTTCTGTCCAGAAGCACCACAAAAATTCAAACATGACCCATGCATCAAAATCGTACAAAAAACAATTCCAAAAGTGGTTCCTTACCAACCGATGCAAGGACCCAAAAGCTACAACACTCAAACGACTTCTCCTGAGCCAAAAAGCACATGCTGGAGCCTACAACACACCATGAGACAGCTCACAAAAATGCATCAACAAAAAGCAACAAACTCATACTCAAATCGCCAAAAAAGAGCTTTTCTTACCAACGATTAAGGAGACAACACCACAGCAGCAACACGAGACTTCTCTGGCCAGAAACAACACTCAGCAGCGGCCAATTTGCGATTTTGAGACCAAACGATCGAGCTCTCCACCAGAAACGAAAGAGACTTCTTCTCACAAAGGATGGAACCAAACGGCCACAAGTTCTCCCACCACCAAACGAGTTCTTCTCCTTCTCTTCTCTGATGCGCACCTCTCTCTCTCTGATTGCAGGTGATTTGCGCGGCCAAGGGTGCAAAAAGAGAGCTTAAATAGGATACTTAGGTTAAAATGTCCCTCAGGCCAAGCTTTAGGCCAAACTCCAAAAGCCCTCCAAAAATCGCAAATCCAGTCGGTCCAAACTCTCCAAAACACGCCATTTTACCGAGTTTTACACTTGTCAAAATCAGAAATCCATTTAAGGAAAGTTCCCAAAATCGACCTGATTATATGTCCGTATCGCATCCGTACGGACGCTGTCCATTCGCCCGCAGGACGCAGTCCACATCAGTATGACATGTCCGCAAGACAACATTCGTTCGTCCGCAGACCGTCTGCAGGACGACATCAGGACGACATCCGGTCGACCCATTCGGACGTGTCCTCTTGACCGAACGAATGTTGTCCGCATGTCCGTACCATCCGTGCGTAACCTCTCATCCGGACATGTCCGTCATCCCAAATGCCGACAAACGCCGCACGTCCATCCGCACGTCCTGTTCGCACCAAACGCCGACGATAGCGGTTCCGTCAGTTCGTCCGGCTCGGCCCTAAAAGTCCGACGATTCCAAAATCTGACAACCTCTCAGAACACAAAAATGTCGACGATGCAGAAGCTGATCCGAACATTCAGAACATCAAAACACTGATGACAGAAACCCCCACAGACAAAAAAAACACCGATGATTCACCATGACCTGATCCAGCCCAAGCATCGATAAACCCGATCTCTCCACGTACGTCCAGTACACAAAACACCGATGAGTCGAGAACTACCCGACAAACTGACTGAGTCGACAAAATGGTTGCCCGAAGAACGGGTCTTACAGAATCCCCTAAAATGGCGTCGTTAAGTAAAACCCTAGGCCAAAACGTAAACGAAATAAAAAAAAACGTATGCTGGGCCTGTTTATGCCATATGAACATTATGTGTTATTGCTTCCACGGCCCTCTTCAGCTTCGTGGGCTTTAAACCCAAATACTTGTCACAATAGATATATTTATATTTTTAACTATGCACACTGAAAGGACCTACCCCGAAGTCAATGATCAAACAAGGCGTGAAAACCACAAAAAAATACGAGATTTTAAAAACTTTTCTTGAAACATTTCTAAACGATGAATAATTAAAAGATTACTTCCTACCCAAGCTAAAGACTCCACATCTAATACAAGACAAACACTTGAACCTTAATATAATAGGGATCGATCGATCTCACCCAGGATCGATCGATCCTAACCCCTAAAAACAGACCAGAAGTTTCTGACCCAAATGGATTTTCAGATCGATCGATCTTGCCGAGATCGATCGATCCCGATTCCTCAAAAGATTTCTGAACCAAAACGACCCCATAGGATCGATCGATCCTACCTGGATCGGTCGATCCCCACCCTTGCCCGACAACCCGAGGGCAATCTCAAAAAGCCAACGCAAGTCATAAAAACACAAGGCAATAATCATACGCAAAATGTGTTAAGTACCAAACTTAAACCATTCAAAAATCATCTTAAAATAACACTAACAAGTTCCAAGCATTAACTTTGGAAAGCATATAAACAACCCAAACACAAGATACAAGAACCCGTTTAAACCCGCCTAGATCATCCTTTTCCTTCACTTCGGCCTTGGTTCCACGCGCTCCAACACCTAGGTTTTCTCTTTACCTGCACCAAAAGAGGCGCGTAAGCATTGATAATTCTTAGTGAGGCGGTCCTCCCGTCTCACGGCCATGAACGCATATAACCATAGATTTAACGCAACCGAAAATGTACTTAAAGAACAATCAAAACACATACCGTAATAGAGCTCCATTACACACACAACACACAACATGGACAAGCCATGAATCACACCCAATGGTCTAGTTCCTAAGCACACATCAATCACGGAAAATCAATGATCACATAGTTCTAACCACGGTCACGCACTCACCTCGGTTATTCGAGAAGAATCCTCTTGCTTCGCGATAGCTTAACATCTTAAGTTTACCCTCTCCTTGGCTCTTACTCAACAAACACCAAGGTATCACCGAATCCCTAATAAAAGATCACCAAAGCACTTCTCAAGAGATGATAACAAGCTCTCAAACTCGGATTACCCAAACCCCCAAATAGGATTCCTCTTCTCAAAAACAGGGTCAACTTTAGATGCTCATAACTTCTTCCCTAGGAAATATTTCCGAAATTCCTTCGGTGATAATAACCATCATACTCTCGACAACCTATCTACCAAATTTTAGCCCAAACGAACAAGAATTGAGTGCCCAAACACTCACTCTACTCAACCCCGACGAAACTGTTCTGTTTTGAGCGGTTTTGGGAGAAAACTCATAACTCTCAAACCACTCAACATAATCACACGAAATTTGGTAGATAACTAGGCAAGAGATTGAAGAACTTACCCACAAAAGTTCAGCTCAATCCCGTCTCGTTTACTAGGTCGATCGGACCTCACGATCACCACCAAAACTCTGTTTTTCTCAAGCTTTCACTCTTCTTTCTCCTTCTCCTTCCTCTCCTCCTTCTTCTTCTTCCTCTCTCTCCTTTCTCTCTCTCTCTCTCTCTCTCTCTCTCTCTAAGTCTCGATTCTTCCCTCCCCAAATGAAAGAAGAAGAAGCTTCAAGAATAATGTAGAAGAGAAGGAGATATATATACATGTATGTATATATAATTGATGGTTTAATTAAAATTAAACCAAACCAACCCGAAATGCAACATCTAGTTCTCCTGATTAATTCTTCCCCTCGGTTTAGTAATTCCGTCAAAATTTTCTAAAATATTTGAGACATCTCCCCATCTCAAAATATTTCTTTTACTCTGCTAAAACCCCGGAATTACCGCTTAATTCCGTTAAAACCGAACCGCTCGGGATTACTTAATCGCAATCGATCTATTACTCAATTTAACTCAATCATCGCCCCTAGGGCCATCATTCGAGTCCAATATCTTCCCGTACTTGGTTCAATAACAATCTTGGAGTCAATACCGTAGATCCCACGTGGTCATTTGACGACTAAACCCATCGAGTCCTATACCCGGATTACTAGGTGAAGTCCACTCGAGAAGTAAATCCACATAGTTCTCACTCGGTTTATCGATATATTAGGACTAAATCCACATAGCCCTAATCGACAAACCCACCCGTCAGGATTAAATCCACATAATACCGACCACCCGAGGATTAAATCCACGTAATCCTCCGATAAGGGCTAAATCTATATAATCCTTATCCGTTTAGGATTAAATCCACATAATCCTAAACATGTCTCATTAGGATCTAATGATTTTAAACCCGACTCCCCCGAATCAAGTAACGTAGCGACACCTCGTCCGTCATCACTCTCACACATGAAATCTTCATCATGTGTCGAACCACCTATAACACGTGAAATCCACATCACGTATTATATGACACCCGATACGCGGAATCCGCATCATGTATCAATTATAAACATCTCATTTTATTAATAGCCTCTTTATTAACAAACCCCGTCTAAATACGACAATCCCGAGGGTTCCGATAAACATCAAGAGTCGAATAAACATAATACAAGAGAACGACGGGACACGGATGTTACAATTCTCCCCCACTAATTAGATTCATCCTCGAATCTTAAGGCTTATCCCGCCTTATGACCCATCTGGGAGAATTGCGCTTCCATCCTCCCTCAGACTCCAAGTTTTCCCGTCAACCTCAACATAATCTCACATGGCCTTAATCTCAGGAGTTTCCTTTTTCCTTTTTAACCCAGATTCTTCGATCTAGGATCTTCACGGGCCTCGTCTCGACCCTCAAACTCGGCGACAACTCAGGTGGAACCTCCGGTAACACCTGATCATCCCTCTGCAAGCACTTTTCAGCTTAGACACATGGAAAACATCGTGAAATGCTTGCATAGACGCTGACAACTCCAGCCTATAAGCAACAGGTTCAACTCGTTCCACCACTCGGAACGGTACCAAATACCCCAGACTCAGTTACTCTCAGAAATGTAACTGTTAGAACCCTTAAGTATCACCATCTTGAGATAAACCATATCTCCTACGGCGAACTTCAACTCCTTCCCGCGGTTATCCGCATAGCCCTTATGCACCAAACTCTCGCCAAACATGCTTCGCTCCCCCACTTGAATTCAGCATAATGGCGTCTTGCAAGGCCTACCGTATAGTGCCTCGTATGGTGCCATCCCAGTACTTGTCTGATAGCTGTTATTATATGTGAACTCTACCAAGCTCAAGTAGTCGACCCAATGGTCACCCCAATCCAACACACATATCCTCAGCAAGTCTTCAAGAGTCTGAATGGTTCTCTCGGACTGCCCATCCGTCTGAGGATGATATGCTGTACTCATGTGTACCTTGATACCCATCTCCTTCTGGATCTCTCGCCAGAATATCGATGTAAACTTACTGTCACGATCCGATACAACGCTCATAGGTACACCATGTAATCTTACAATCTCGCCGATGTACCTTCTAGCCCAAACTCGAGCCCCATCTGGTTTCCTTATGGCTAGGAGGTGAGCGGACTTCGTCAGGCGATCTGCAATCACCTATATAGCATCTCTGCCCCGAGAATCCGGTAACCCCACTACGAAATCCATCGTAACCATGTCCCATTTCCACTCAGGAATGGGTAACTCTATAATAAGCCGCTCGAGACTTGATGCTCAGTTTCTACTAACTGACAAGTTTCACCCCTAGCCACCCACTTGGCTACATCTCTCTTCATCCCAACCCAATGATAATACCGCTTCAAGTCTCGGTACATCTTAGTCGCTCCGGGATGAATAGAGAACCGACTCTGGTGTGCCTCCCGAAGAATGTCTCTCCTCAACTCCTCATCATTAGGCACATATACTCGACCATGAACCAAGATGGTTCCATTATTCGAAATCTCATACTCGGGTTTCTCATCCTTAGAAGCTTTAATCAAAGCCTCATCCTTATCTTGTGCCGCCCGCACTCCGCTCAAGATATCCGCCTGATTAGCCGCTTCTAACCCCAACGGGTCCAACTAATCAAAGACAACACACCACTGCAAGGCACTGATCATACTCACTAAGTCCCCAGCAAAACTCAAGTATTTGGATCGTCTACTTAGATCCGTCCCCAATTACACCTGCTACCCCCAACATCAGTGGTAACTCAACAGTCGTGGTACCAAACCATCGCCAATATACTAGAATTCCCCCTATGACCCATCTCTAGTCATACCCGCATACTCTCATCAGTGACTGCAGTCACACCCTACTATAACTAAACTACACCGTATGAGATTTTTCTACTTCTCTCATTACATCACACGTTGTTCTTACTTGATTCGATAACACCCTCGGATTTAATATCACAAGATCCTACATGGTCACACAACGGCAACCTTAATCCATCGAATCCAATATCACAGGATTCGAATGAGTTAAGTCCGTCAACGACCTAGCACATTTGAGTCCAATACCACAGGATCCAAATATGCTAAGCCCCTGTGAGATCCAATACCACAGGATCCCACCCCGGTCTACCGAGCTATTAGGATTAAATACCACATAATCCTAACTCGGTAAACCCCCCGGTTAGGATTAAATACCACATAATCCTAACCCACATCATTAGAGTTAAATACCACATAACTCTAATGACCCATCATTGGGGTTAAATACCACATAACCCCAATGACCCGTCAATAGGATTAAATACCACATAATCCTATTGACCCCAACCACGTATTAGGATCTAGTGACATAAATCCATAACTCACCCAATCAAGTAAGAAACAACCCGTCGCTTGCAACTCCCGCAACACGTGAAATACCACATCACGTGTCCAACCCGTCGATGCATGAAATACCCCATCATGCATTCGACGTCACCAATACATGAAATAAGACATCATGTATTTGGTGTTACCCTTACATGCATTCACATCACATTATTCACGGCCATGGTAACACATGAAACACCTCATCATGCGTCCATCCACAACGAATACACGAAATACCACATAATGTATCCGTGCCGTCCATCAACACATGAAGTACCTCATCATGTGTTCAACCATCACCGATACATAAAATCCACATCATGTAACGTCCACTACCGATACATGAAATCCTCATCATGTATCAACCATCCCCATACATGAAGTCCGCATCATGTATTAAATTACCATTGATACATGAAATCCACATCATGTATCATTCACCTCGCTAGATACTCGATCTAACAATAACACCCATCACATACTAATCTGGCCATCACGACAATGAGAACCATTAGCTCATCCCCTTATGTTTTACGATCTAATATACCCTTAGATCGTAACACTACTTAACCAGGACATGTCCTCACTCATAAAATAACCTCATCAATCACCAACCTAGATCACACGATCTAGCAACCATACTCATTTCCCAATTTTTTCTCAATCAGCAATCACCTCTTCGTCCATCCGTCTACTCCTCGAAAATCAACTTTCAAGATCAAATCGATCGATCATATCCCCAAACACAAGATACAAGAACCCGTTCATAACAACACAAGGCAATAATCATACGCAAAATGTGTTAAGTACCAAACTTAAACCATTCAAAAATCATCTTAAAATAACACTAACAAGTTCCAAGCATTAACTTTGGAAAGCATATAAACAACCCAAACACAAGATACAAGAACCCGTTTAAACCCGCCTAGATCATCCTTTTCCTTCACTTCGGCCTTGGTTCCACGCGCTCCAACACCTATGTTTTCTCTTTACCTGCACCAAAAGAGGCGCGTAAGCATTGATAATGCTTAGTGAGGCGGTCCTCCCGTCTCACGGCCATGAACGCATATAACCATATATTTAACGCAATTGAAAATGTACTTAAAGAACAATCAAAACACATACCGTAATACAGCTCCATTACACACACAACACACAACATGGACAAGCCATGAATCACACCCAATGGTCTAGTTCCTAAGCACACATCAATCACGGAAAATCAATGATCACATAGTTCTAACCACGGTCACGCACTCACCTCGGTTACTCGAGAAGAATCCTCTTGCTTCGCGATAGCTTAACATCTTAAGTTTACCCTCTCCTTGGCTCTTACTCAACAAACACCAAGGTATCACCGAATCCCTAACAAAAGATCGCCAAAACACTTCTCAAGAGATGATAACAAGCTCTCAAACTCGGATTACCCAAACCCCCAAATCGGATTCCTCTTCTCAAAAACAGGGTCAACTTTAGATGCTCATAGCTTATTCCCTAGGAAATATTTCCGAAATTCCTTCGGTGATAATCAACATCATACTCTCAACAACCTATCTACCAAATTGTAACCCAAACGAACAACAATTGAGTGCCCAAACACTCACTCTACTCAACCCCGACGAAACTGTTCTGTTTTGAGCGGTTTTGGGAGAAAAATCATAACTCTCAAACCACTCAACATAATCCCACGAAATTTGGTAGATAACTAGGCAAGAGATTGAAAAACTTACCCACAAAATTTCAGCTCAATCCCTGCTCTTTTACTAGGTCGATTGGACCTCACGATCACCACGGAAACTCTGTTTTTCTCAAGCTTTCACTCTTCTTTCTCCTTCTCCTTCTTCTCCTCCTTCTTCTTCTTCCTCTCTCTCCTTTCTCTGTCTCTCTCTCTCTCTCTCTCTCTCTATGTCTCGATTCTTCCCTCCCCCAAATGAAAGAAGAAGAAGCTTCAAGAATAATGTAGAAGAGAAGGAGATATATATACATGTATGTATATATAATTGATGGTTTAATTAAAATTAAACCAAACCAACCCGAAATGCAACATCTAGTTCTCCTGATTAATTCTTCCCCTCGGTTTAGTAATTCCGTCAAAATTTTCTAAAATATTTGAGACATCTCCCCATCTCAAAATATTTCTTTTACTCTGCTAAAACCCCGGAATTACCGCTTAATTCCGTTAAAACCGAACCGCTCGGGATTACTTAATCGCAATCGATCTATTACTCAATTTAACTCAATCATCGCCCCTAGGGCCATCATTCGAGTCCAATATCTTCCCGTACTTGGTTCAATAACAATCTTGGAGTCAATACCGTAGATCCCACGTGGTCATTTGACGACTAAACCCATCGAGTCCTATACCCGGATTACTAGGTGAAGTCCACTCGAGAACTAAATCCACATAGTTCTCACTCGGTTTATCGATATATTAGGACTAAATCCACATAGCCCTAATCAAAAAACCCACCCGTCAGGATTAAATCCACATAATCCCGACCACCCGAGGATTAAATCCACGTAATCCTCCGATAAGGGCTAAATCTATATAATCCTTATCCGTTTAGGATTAAATCCACATAATCCTAAACATGTCTCATTAGGATCTAATGATTTTAAACCCTACTCCCCCGAATCAAGTAACGTAGCGACACCTCGTCCGTCATCACTCTCACACATGAAATCTTCATCATGTGTCGAACCACCTATAACACGTGAAATCCACATCACGTATTATATGACACCCGATACGCGGAATCCGCATCATGTATCAATTATAAACATCTCATTTTATTAATAGCCTCTTTATTAACAAACCCCGTCTAAATACGATAATCCCGAGGGTTCCGATAAACATCAAGAGTCGAATAAACATAATACAAGAGAACGACGGGACACAGATGTTACACACACGCTTAGATTGTTTTGTGTTTAGCGTTTGCATTTACAACCTGGGAAGATTGTAGAGCTAGTGGGAGAGAGACTTGGCAAGTCAATACTCATCTCCCACAAGCGCTCAAACAAAGAGAAGGGTCAAACCGTCCACTGAGTCTGTCTTTGCCTCCGCTGCTATCGCCAACGATATGGGTATGTTCAGTTTCAACTGTAGCATCGTCCATGTAAACTTGATTTGTATTGATTGTGGTGGTTTTGAACATTTATATTATCCCATTTATTAATGATATGATAAATACTTGGATATGTGTTCAATACATATCCAACATACAAAATTGTTGACCACTTTGGCATGACATAACACTTAGACCAGGCAGCATCGCCATATAATTTCACAATCATAAGATAGATTACTGTTTTTGTTTTTCCCTTGTAAAAAAAAAATAAACAGTTTCACAATCAAAATCGATTCACAAACATGAATTTCCAAGTCTCACTATGAAGTAAGACTTTATTTACCATGTCATTATGAATTAATATAATTAATGTTTTGGTGGAGACTGACGATGTTTTCTCTGCAAAGATAAAAACATCTGAAGAAATAATCATTCGTTCAACAGTGACATTCACGTCTGAAGTAAAGTGAAACATGATGTTGCAGCTATCGAAATACTGCGATCATATCCAGAGATCATATCTCTTGTTGAGAATATGGAAGTTACCTTTCTAAATACGGGTGGGAGGATCATGATTTTACTATAATACTAATATACTTAGATTATAACATGATTCGATCAAACTGATCCCCTAATTGCAAGATTTGTTTTTATGTTTTAAGATCTGGATACGACAAAATTGATTGCTTTTTTTTTTTTTTCAAATTTAGGTTTTAAGATGGATTGGTGGAGGAAGAAGAAGCAACTATTGGAGAGAGGGGCGATGTTGTTAGAAGATCTCATTGAGTGTTGCGATGGCAAATCCAATCCCATCAAATTCTTCTCTGCTCATGAGATTCTTAAAGCCACTGACAATTTCAGCGACTCTAATTTTGTTTCCGAATTATCTTATTTTGATTACAAATAGTATTCAGGTAAAACCGAGAAACACCACAAAATACTCATCTCGAAAGATGTATTCGTGTTCGGTGAATTATCTAAATATGGCTTCAATCGCTATTTCGAAGGAACCTTTTGTCGCGACATAGCAGTTTCATCGATGGTGAGTGGTCACAAAAACTTCTTGAAATTGGTTGGATGTTGTCTTGAGTTTGAAGATCTAGTCATGGTTTATCATGGTGTCAAGAAACATTATAACTTAGATATAAGTGAACAGCCGTGGAAAAGGAGAATGAAGATAGCAGAAGATATCGCTACTGCTTTAGCTTACCTTCACACCAAGGCCCTTCGTATATGCGAGTATGACTCTTGGGAATATCTTATTGGATGAAGATGGTGTCGCAAAGCTGATTGATTTCTATTGTGTTGGACTTTGCTCATTCAAAGTCATTTTGTTTCAACGGATCGGACAACACACATATTTTACTCTGTTTTGCAAGTCTCTTTGTTTTGTTGTGATTGATGTTTCTTGAGTAACACTCAATAGATTATAATGAAACCACACTCTTTATTGATACTTGCACAACATATATATTACAACAAAACCTTATAACCTAACTGCTTAACGGTTATGACACAACCTACGACAACCGTTTATGACACAACATAAGAAACGTAACATACACTTGTGTTATATAATAACTAATATAATATGTAATGACTCTCCAACTTTATTAGAACATACATGAAACTCAATTACAGTCCAATACTCCCCTTTAATTGAGTTTTCGTCTAACACCAATCTTCATCGTTATCATCATCACACGTTTGAGGATTAATGGGCTTTTGAACTTCTTGAATTTGCTCTCTTTGTGAAGACTGATTTTCCATTGAGGAGACAAAATGCTTTTTGATTTCTTCTTTCCTTCTCCAAATGCAACGTCTTTGATATCTCAACCTTCTCATTATTTAAAATGAGCACTTTATACGCTTTCGATTGGTTACTATAACCAATGAAAATTACACTCTTGGATTTTACATCCAATTTTCTTCTTTTCTCGTCGGATACGTGTACGTAACACATACTTCCAAAAATCTTCAAATGGCTAATTGTCGGTTTACACCCACTCCATTTTTTGCCTTTGTTGTCACGTCTGACAAACGTTTGACACTTGTTTCTTCTTCTCATAAAACAAGGTAATCTCCAAGCTCTTAGCTAACCGATTAAAAGAAATTCTCCCAAAGATCATTGCACAAAACCAATCAGCCTTTGTTAAAGAGAGACTCATGATGGAAAATGTTCTACTAGCCACAGAATTGGTAAAAGATTATCACAAGGAGTCTATCTCCTCGAGATGTGCAATGAAGATAGATATATCAAAGGCGTTCGATTCTGTCCAATGGTCATTTCTATTAACTACGCTGGCTGCCCTAAACTTCCCTGAGAACTTCATTCATTGGATAAAACTTTGTATTACCTCAGCTTTGTTCTCAGTTCAAGTCAACGGCGAGCTCGCGGGTTTCTTTGGCAGTTCCCGAGGTTTAAGGCAAGGATGTTCTCTCTCACCTTACCTCTTTGTCATTTGTATGAATGTGTTATCAAAGATGATTGATAGGGCAGCGGAAAGGCGACAAATTGGCTATCACCCGAAATGTCAGAAAATTGAATTAACGCATTTGTGTTTTGCTGATGATTTGATGGTATTTGTGGATGGTAGAAAACGATCTATAGAGGGAGTGCTGTCGGTCTTTCAAGAGTTTAAAAAATGTTCAGGTCTGCGAATTAACCTCCAGAAATCAACCTTTTTTCTGGGTGGAATCGACGATAATACGAAAGCTGAATTGGCCTCCACACTTCCGCTTGTTATGGAATCCCTGCCGATGACTTATTTGGGGCTCCCTTTACTATCAAAACGGATGTCAACATCAGATTATATGCCGCTTATTGAGAAGGTGAGACATCGGTTTTCATCATGGACAGGTAGATTCTTATCTTATGCTGGTAGACTACAGCTTATCTCCGCGGTCATTATGAGCCTGTTGAATTTCTGGATGTCGGCGTATCGTCTCCCAAATGCATGTATAAAGGAACTAGAAGGATTATGCTCTGCTTTCTTATGGTCCGGGCCTGAACTAAACCATAAGAAAGCAAAAATACAGACACATATGAAACCCAAAAAGAAGCTGGATTAGGTGTTAAATCACTCTTGGAGGCAAATAAGACGAGCTGCTTAAAACTTATTTGGAGGCTACTATCTCAAAAGGAATCGCTATGGGTGGATTGGATTTGGAAACATAATATCCGGACTGCTTCATTCTGGACAGCCAAGGAGACTGCATCCACAGGATCTTGGATGTGGAAGAAGTTACTCAAATATTGTGAGCTAGCAAGGAGGTTCCACAGGGTTGAAGTGGAAAACGGTACAGATATCTCATTTTGGTTTGATAATTGGTCAGATTTGGGACGAATTATGGACATCACGGATCGAGGCATCATTGACATGGGCTTACGCATGGCCTCTTCAAACAGCCTTATTATCATGCGCCGACGAAGACTCCAGTGAAACTTTGATTAGAATTGACAAAGAACTGAAGGTGCAAACACATTCAAGAGTTTGGTGACGCAAATGGAATCGATCGTCATCTATGGCTTCACAAGCATGATAAGTACAAACAAAAATTCTCTACTAAAGATACATAGAATCTTGTTACCGCCTTGGCGCAACCATGCCGCAAGGAATCTGGTTCAGCAACTCAACACCAAAATACTCCTTCCTAGCGTGGGCGGCTCGTGTCGTCTTCCAACAAGCGCAAGAATACTCAGCTGGAATCCTTCTCATGACCCTCTCTGTAAGTTCTGCAATAGTGGTGAAGAGACAACCCAACACTTGTTTTTCTCATGTGTCTACTCCTCCAATATCTCGAAATCTCTAATGTTCGGCCTACTTCACAACAACTTCTCTTCAGATTGGAATGCCATCATTCCCTCATCAGCAAAGTTTTGCCACTCTTCCTCCTCCGTTACACGTTCCAAGCTACTTTACACTCCATTTGGAGCGAGAGAAATGATCGTTTGCATGGAAACCCTCCATCACCTACTGAACGTCTATCAAGACTAATAGACAAGACGGTTAGAAACCGAATCAGCTCCATTCAACAATCATCAAATAAGTTTCAAGATGGGTTAACGATTTGGTTTGCATCGAGAACCTCATAGCTTCTTCAGTTTTTTTTTTCCTTTCAAATTTGTAATCTTCTTCTATCCTTTTTTAAAAACAATAGATAAACTCTTATTGTAAAATGGGTTTCTTTGTGAAATAAATTTAACATTCATTCAAAAAAAAAAAAAAAAACATGAAACACTCTTTCGTTCATGCTTTCATTACGAGATGACTCACAATATCTGTTAGATATCATTTGCCCTACATTTCATGCGTAAACTTTCATCATGTCTTCTCCGTGATCTTCTATCACGTCTCCTCCGATTGTGAAACGCCCTACCCCGAAAAGACAAAAACGGAACCCGCGGAAAAAATACGAAATTTTTAAAACTTTTCTTAAAACGGTCTTAAACGGCAAATAATTGAAACTTACTTGCTACCCAAGTTAATGATTTCACCTCTAATACAAGAACAAACCCTTAAACCTTAATACACTAGGGATTGATCGATCTCACCCAGGATCGGTCGATCCTTACCCCTAAAAACAGACCATAAGCTTCTGACAAAAATTGGCTCCCTAGGATCGATCGATCTTGCTAGGATCGATCGATCTTAATTCCCCAAAATTTTTCTGCGCCAAAACAATACCACAGGATCGATCGATCCTATCTGGATCGGTCGATCCCTTCTTGTCCGAGCCGACCACACAAACACACGAAGACAATTTCACATTCAACATAGACCACTCTTAACAAGCATTCTCATGAATCCAAAACACACCACTAGGCATCATGGCAAGTTCAAACATTAACATCCTAAAAGCACGAGTTCATAAACACACAAAAGATACAAAAAGGGAACCCATTATGCCTAGATCATCCATCTTCTTTCTCGGCCTTGGTTCCACGAGCTCTTAAGACTTCTCCTTACCTGCACGCGCGTAAGCATTGATAATGCTTAGTGAGGTCCTCCGTCTCACAGCCATACACACATATGATCAAGATTTAACGCGATTGAAATGTAACTTAATGAACAACCAAACACATACCGTAATAGAGCTCCATTACACACACAACAAACAACATGGATAAACCATGATTCACACCCAATGGTCTAGTTCCTAAGCACACAACAATCACGAAAATCAATGATCATACAGTTCGAACCACGGTCACGAACTCACCTTTGCTTTGACGGTTAAGACTACACGAAAATTTTAGAACCTCAAGCTTGATTCCTCTTGGTACAATCACACACTAAGATATCCACTACAAGCCTGCCAAGATAGAACACAATATTCCCTCAAGAGATTAGTCTCACTAGCCTTAAGCTCAAAAGCTTAAACCTCAAACTCGGATTCCTCCTTCCCAAAAACAGAGTCTCACTAATCCGATCATAACTCTTAGTTTAGTCAAACGTTTAACAATTCCTTCGGTCAATCTCAAGATAAGACTTTCAAGAATCTATCTACCAAATTTCAGCCCAAACAAACGAGATTCGAGCGCCCAATCGCTCTCTCTACTCAGCCCTGTCGAGATTGCTCTGTTTTTGAGTGATTTTGAAAGAAAATTCCAAACTCCCAAACTACTCAACTAAACGTGATGAAATTTTGTGGATAACTATTCAAGAGGTTCAAGAACTAACCCTAAAATTTCCAGACCAAACCAACAAGATTCAAGTGTTCAATAAATCTCTCAAACTCGACCCATCTCTATTAACCCGAAAAAAGAGCAGTCTTGGGAGAAAAATCGTAACTCCCAGAATACTCAACATAATCCCACGAAATTTGGTAGATAACTAGGCAAGATATTGAAGAACTTACCCACAAAATTTTAGCTCAATCCGTGTTCTTATGCTAAGTCGATCGGACCTCACAATCACCACTAAGATTCTGTTTTCTCAAACTCTTTCCTCTCCTTCTTCTTCCTTTCTCTTCTCCTTCTCCAGATTTTTCTTTTGCCCAATGAAGGGAGAAGGAGCTTCAAGAACCCATATATATGTGTGGGAGAAGGAGATATTTTTCATATACATATATATGTATATGTATATGTTGGTTTAATCCAATTAAACCAAACCGAAGTCACTAAACCGCAACGATTAATTTCCTAATTAATTTCTCTCGCTCGGTTTAGTAATTCCATCAAAATTTCCGAAATATTTGAGACATTCCTCCATCTCAAAATATTTCTTTCATTTTCGTCTAACCCCGAAATACCGTTAAACTCCGCTAAACCGAACTATTCGAAATATCATCTCAACGATCAATCCTTTGATCGAATCAACCCGTTTACCGTCCCTAGAGCCATCACTCAAGCTCGGTATTATCCACAACACTTTCCATCTCATTTCCGTCAAAACACTATTCCGAACCAAATCGACCCGAATTGGTTCCGAAACGATTAGGAAGACATGATAAACAATAAAATAAAGCAGTAAACAAAATAAAACAAAAAGAAGAAGAAGAACTAAAGAACTTTTATAAAATCATAAGTGGTGGTTCTCAAAAGTGGCCAAAGGAGGCCAAGAGAGAGGAACTCCTTTACAATGAGGTAACATGTGTTTATATAGAGTTTAGATGGCTTGGGGGAGTCTAGGGCATCCTTAGGAGCTTCTGGAAGGTCATAACTCGAGATCCTAAGCTTCCATAACTTTCAAGTTCGCATTAACCGAAGTTTCCTTTTCTGCACAGTGACTCAGCATCGACATGCTTGGGTTGATGCTTGTGGTCGATGGTCTTCGTCAGGCCGGGCGTCGACCACTCATAGTCGATGCTTGCGTCGATGGTCTTCGTTTTCGGCTTCGAGTTCAGTCCGAAGCAGAGCATCGATGACCCTTGTTCGACGGTGCGGGTCGATGGTCCTGCTCAGGAGTAGCGTCGATGGCCCTTGTTCGATGCTAGGGCCGCTGCCTCCTTTGGGATGTTCTTGAGATGTCTCTCCATGATGTTCTTGGCCCAAGCAAGTAGCTCCAAGGTCCCTATGGCTCCATGTGGCTCCAAAATACTCTAAAAATACATCATTTCTTCAAAGTACCTATAAACACATAAGCTCATGCAAATACACCAAAACTAATCCTAAATGCTAGTTATATCGTATTAAACTAACCTATAAGAATGCAAAAGAACATGTAAATAGGAGTGTTATCAACTCAAAAACAAATCTACACTAGTGAAGAAGTTACACAATATTTATATTGAACATCTTACCTTACATTATCTTATCGTATTAATATCCTTCAACTTAGTGAGATAGAAATAGCTCTAAGTGTACTACATGTACTTCACCATAAGTATAGCAAGTTATCTTAGTTCGGAGCCACATCCATCTTCGAACTTAGGCTCCTCTTTGTTGAATCCCCTTATTTATTTTAAGCGTGATATCTCGACTTGGGACCATTGATCAAATGACACGCCCCATCCCGAGTACAAAAACGGAAAACGCGCGGAAATCATAAAACCCGGGATTTTTTTTAAAAACTTTTCTTAAAACGGTTGAAAACCATTCGTGTAAAACCCTTTTCCAATTGAAAAGACCTACCCTTTTTTTTTTTTTTTGAAGGATCGGTCGATCCTTCTTCGACCGATCGATCTAGAGATAGAGGATCGATCGATCTGTTATGGATCGATCGATCTCGAGACCCCCGATTTCCTCTAGAGCTCTCTGGCCAAAAATGGCCCCCCAGGATCGATCGTTCTTGCCCAGGAACGATCGATCTTGATACCCCAATTTCGTCCAGAGAGCACATCCAATCGAACAACTTTTCAGGATCGATCGTTCTTGCCCAGGAACGATCGATCTCTAAAAATCGACGAGGCTCTCCCAAAATCGACCCTCGGATCGATCGTTCTTGCCTAGGAACGATCGATCTTGAATCCCCAAGGACTTCTGCCACAAAACGATATTACAGGATCGATCGATCCTATATGGATCGGTCGATCCCTTCTTGCCCTGCAACTCAAGAACAACACTAAGCAAGCCACAATTCACTTCAAACACATCACAACAACWTCCAAAACTATTTTAGCATACCGWTATGCATCATATAGGGTTAAATCATTAGCATCCTAAGAACACAAGTCTATAAACAACACACAAGATCACAAAACACAAGGAAATCAAAACCCAAAACCTTCAACGAGATCATCCCTTCTCCTCGGCCTTGGTTCCACGCGCTCCACATCTAAGCCTTTTCTTTGTCCTTACCTGCACCAAAAGAGGCGCGTAAGCATTGATAATGCTTAGTGAGGCGGTCCTCCCGTCCCACCGGTTATACACACATGTGATCAAGGACTTACCGAAATAAAAGCAACACAAGCAAGCAATCAACAAGGAATGATAGAGCTCCATCACACAAACACACACTTGGACAAGCCATAAATCACCCATATGGTCAAGTCCTAACACACATATCAATCACGGTAAATCAATGATCACACAGATAAACCACGGTCGCGCACTCACCTTTGCCTTGACGTAAGGAAGAATACACTTTCCCCTTTTTGATAGCTTCAAGCCTTAAGCTTGATTCTCTTTGGCTTCTACTCAACCAACCACCAAGTTATCACCAAATCACCCACAAAGTTTCAGCTCAAACCGAGCTCTCTTGATATCCCGATCGGACCTCCCAACACAGCCCCAAAACTCTGTTTCTCCACCTCTTTCTCTTCTTCCTTCTTCTCCTTCTTCTTCTTCCTTCTTTCTCCTTCTCTCTCCCTTTTCTCTCTTTTCTTCTCCCTTTCTCCCTCTTCTCTCTCGTCTCGATTTTTCTTGTACCAAATGAAGAGAAGAAGCTTGAAATAATGTAGAAGGAGAGGAAGATATTTTACATACATATATGTGATGTATATGTTGGTTTAATTCCATTAAACCAAACCGAATTCTCTAAACCGCCACATTCAATGAAATTTAATTTCCGGTTTAGTAATTCCGTTAATATCGAAATATTTGAGACACCTTCCGTCTCAAAATATTTCTCTACTCCGTCAAATCCGAATTACCGTTTAATTCCGTAAAACAATCAAACCGCTCGAATTACTTCTCAATGATCAATCCTTGATCACTTCAACCCAAACACCGCCCATTTGGCCGTTAATCGAGCTCGATATTATCCATATCACATTTCATCCACATTTCCGTCAAAACACTATTCATCCCGCAAAAATACTATTCATTCCGCAGAAATATTATTCCGAGCCGAATCATCCCGAATTGGTTCCAACGATAAGTCAATCAATACCAACCCCAAGAATTATAATTTGAGCTCCCCATCGTTCCCATTCTCTCAGAAACACGACACGGTACAAACTTTTTACGACACCCGAGTACTAACTTGTACCGCAAGAAATGTATTAACTCTTATTACAAGGAAACGACTTGGGATACGGATGTTACATCAAAGGACATGAACACTTACTCTTTCAGATTTCTGTAAGCTCAAGACCGTCTTAGTACAATCCCTTTCCTCTTCTTTTTCTCACTTCAAGGTGAATCGATTTTTTCCTACTTTTCTAGGGTATCATTTTTTTTTTTTTATCGATCGCCTTTTTCTTTTCAACTCTTCACTTTCCTTAGGCCAGGTTTCCATGAGACGCGAATGTTAAAAGTGGTAGCTTCCAACACCCGATTCACTTCCTTATTACCTATATCATTTCCATTTCTCTCCCTTAGGACAGGTTTCCATGAGACGCAAATGTTAAAAGTGGTAGCTTCCAACATCCGGTTCACTTTCTTATTACCTATATTCTTTTCTCTAATTATTGAAGGGAAGGAAGAGGAAAATTGCACTTACTTAGACGTGTCTTGCAGTGTCTCATCGAGGTATCACATCCAACGTATCTCGAGCCCCAAATCGAGAAAATTAAAGTTCATTAGGGTGAAAAATCAACTTTAATTCGTCTAAGTATCCGAGGGAATGGTCTTTTTGGAGTTTGTTGATCCACTTATAGGGTTTCCAATTTTCCTGCTTGAAACTATTTCCTAATCTCAGAAAAGCATAAAAAATATTAGTATAGATAACATAGTGGTAAAGTTCAATAATTGTTGCCTCATTAAAAACATTGCCACGAGTTATTGAACCGTGACTAAGGGAAAAAGAGTACAACAATTTTTAATTCCTAAATGCATAGAAAAAAATAATAAAAGAAAAATACATTAAAACAAAATCAAAAGAAAACATGAAAAGATTAGAAGTTTACGATGCCTCCCCCAAACTTAATTTTCACCGTCTCGGTGAAAACACATCAAAAGAAAAAACATCGTAAACAATACATAGAAGGAAAAATAAAAAAAAAGTATAAAATTAAAAAAGAAAAATAAAGAAATGTCTTACTAAAAATTAGTAGATTCTGAAGTGTTGAGCGACATCGGAGGGTTGCTCGAGCTGGCTGATGGAGAACGTGTGGCACGACGTTTGCCTCGTCGGCGTGCCTCATGCAATGATGCTTGCGGGGCCTCTAAAGGGACCCTAGAATAGCTAGGCATGTCATGGACTGAATGTGGTACGACCGGCATGTCATCTTCTGAGTCAGCTACAGTTTGTGACTTTTCTTTTTCCGTATGACTACTCGATCCAGCGATCTTCTTCTTGAGATTTTTAATCTCAAACTTCGTACCCTTCATCCCATCCACTAGTTTACGAATCGTCTTGTCTTGCCATTTGTTCCATCTTTGGAGGAAGCGGATGTTCTCATGAGAATGGTGACATACCTTGGAGGCGATAGGTCCGTCATAGGCCTCAATATAGTATCTCTCACTCCCATAAGTGCCTGATGTATCGCGACTCCTATCTGCACTTGTGGCGGAAGGGCGTGTGCTGGTTTTGTAGATAGGAGGGTGAGCAGCTGCGTTGAAATCCTACTCTAGATCAGGCATGAAACTCACGTTAGCTGGATAGTCAACTGTGGTGATCTCTCAGTTTGGTAGCAGGACCTTGCGTTCTGATCCTCTAATGGCTGATTCGCAGAACCTGTAGATGAACTTATCTTCAACGCGACCCATCAATATCTTGCTATCTGAGAGATAGCCTGCATCTATGATCAGCATCGGCCCGTCGACGTCACCACAAGGGATCTCGCAATGTACCAAAATGGGTGTAATCACTCCACCTATACTCACCGTGAAGTTAGGCATCCTTGTCCGTCTCGCCACCACCCCATAGTTGACCAAAGTTTGGGCAAAAACAGCGGCGATACAAAGCTGCTCGGGAATCCCCTCTGGGTAAGTTCCATCGTTGTATGCTACTATCAAGTTTCTGATCCCCTGAGTGAGTAAAGCTAACTCCTCCCTCTGCATATTCCCCGTTTCAGCTCTAGGGAAAAATGTTTGTGATAACACCTTCTGTGCATAGTGAATAGCAGGATTTCGGATCAATGACGCCTTAGACTCTCCCGATCTAAATTGACCGCTCGCTATGGTGTTCCAAACTGAATTTGCTTGTCTCTGAGAAAATCGAGCTTCTGTCTTGTCCCCCGCTGGAAAACCATACAAGTCATTCAGCTCCTCAAATGTGATTTCTTTCTCCTCATTCCCATGGAAAAAGATTATAGAACCCAACGAGTCACTGTCGTGGTCTCCTAACTCAACCCTCGTTGTGGCCAAGATATCACAAGTCTGGTTCCTATAGGCCACGTTTCTCGTCTTGGAAAAGTTACCGAGTCCCATGTTCTCAAATATTAACTCCACATCGTCATAAATACCCAGCTCTCTGAGTAGCTCGAAATCGGCAAACCGAGTCTGTGTGAAATTCAGGGAACGCAACTTCTTCCTTTGTTCTTTGTTTTGACCAAGTATTGGTGAGCTTTCGTCTTCTATCGGTTCATTGCGAGCACGTGAGCTGCTGGCTATCTCTTTCCCCTTAGCTTTTTCTCTAGGCTCTCTCATAGATTGTGATCTGGTTGTTCGGCGTGGTGGTGGTGGTGAGCTAGTCTGTGGAGCTTTAGATTTTCTCATTTAATTTTTGTAAAATTAACAAACTCAATACTCAAATCACTATTATGTGACCCATGACATTAAGCAAAACTAAACTTAAATAAATTATCTAGAAACACCCTAATTGCTTAATACCATGATACCACATCCAATAAATTAATCACAATCAAATACCTCCACTAAATTAACAACACATTTATTTTTAATCTAATGACATATGGCATAATTATAGTAGAAAAATTAGAACTAAATATTTTTCTACTTAATTACTAATCTAGTTTTCCCAATAATGCAATACCAATTTCAATTTATCATTAAAATTATAAATTTCTATTTTCCCCTAAATTAATTTCTTAATCCCGATTTAGAACCCTAACTACCAATCAACCTAAATTCCTTAACTTATACGAAAATTGACTTCTAATTCCAACTTCTCTATCATAATTTAGCAAAGCCCATGATTTTTAAGCTAATCCAACCATAATTCCTCATGAAATCAAGCTTCTACAACTATGGAGAATTTGAGAATTTAGAAATCATACCTCGAGTTGAAGAGGAGATGAATGGAGTTTAGAGAAGTAATCTAGAGAAGAAACCAACTAATCTCCACAAATTTTCAAAGTCGGAAAGGTGAGAGCATGTGAGAGTGACAGAGCTTTGGGAGAATGTTAATGGAGTGTAAAACTTAGTTTTTGAGAGTGAAGAAGAAGGTGTGGTCGATTTTGGTGTTTATAAAACACTAAACCGGGTCAAATTACTTACCTTAATTGGACCGAACCGAAAAATTCAATTTTTCTCAAAACTTTAATGAGCGTCGACGTGTCACGCTCAACGGTGACCGTTGATGCTGTCCGTTGTGGTGGCCGTCGACCGTGTATTCTCGATGTGGCCGGTCGACGTTGGCTGGCGGGTCTCCGTCGAACAGGGCCGATCGATGCTTGGCTTCTTGACTTGTCTTTTGGAGAACGCCGACCACTTGTGCTCGAGGTCAAGGGTCGACGGGCAGAGCATCGACCTGGTATTGTCGGTGGTTCCGCTCGACAGGTTTCGTCCCATGCATCCATTTCTCGTCCATCCATTCCAATAACTGGTCCATTTTATTTATTTATTTTATTTATTTTATTTATTTTTTTAGTTTTTGAGTTTATTAACCTGAAAAAGCAAAAATTAAACTGAATAGAAAAAGAAACATAGTCTCAGATTCAGACCAAATTCCTATGGCTATTGTTACAGTCCCCGACAATGGCGCCAAAAACTTCGCAAGGAGCGAGTTTTTAGTTCTCACTCCTCGCCTGGTTTCACCCGAGCACTACCTACAGGATAGTCTCGAGAGTTTAACCCAATGTGACCGCAAGTGCATGGTTAAATGCAATTGTAGTACAAAAAGAGTGATCTATAAACACTGTGAATAACACACAGAGATTGAAGGAATGAATCTAATCTAGGTGAATTATAATTGTTTTGGGTTTTTATTCTAAGTCCTAAGATGCGTAAAATAAATAGATAATAATTTAAATAAGAAATAATTAAATAAGCGATAATTAAATTACTGAAAATAAATTACGTAAACTAAATTGTAGAAAGTAAATTGCGTAAATTAAATTGCGTAAAATAAAGGTGCAGAAAGTAAATAGCGGAAAATAAATTACGAAAATATAAGGTGCGTAAATGTAAATCATAGAAATGTAAATTGCATAAATTAAAGTGCATAAATTAAATAGCGTAAATTAAAAGGCATAAAATAAATAACAGAAAATAAAAGTGCATAGATTAAATAACAAAATTATAAAATAACTTATGTTAAAATAACTTAAATAAATAAATAACAATGATATTTATGGTAAATGAAAATTATTTCAAGGAGTTTATATTTAGGATTTATGTTCTACCTAATATGTTTATGCTTGCATTCTAGGGATATCGAAATTAAACTAGTCCACTTCCGTGGTATGCTAGTTACTATGTCAGACCTACTCTCGTGGCGACTTTCACGCATTACACGCAATCCCATCATCGAATACTAAGTGTTCCTAAACTTCCGTTTGATATGTCATAACCAAATAGCCTTGTGTTTTCAGATACACGAAGTGATTGATAAATCTATTTCCGAAATGCAACCCACTCTCGTGGTGAAGTGCTTCTAAGATTTTAATCTAACTTAGCTAAGGCTAGATTAATGATTAACTTTACCAAACAACAAACTCGACCACAGCTAATACTCCCTAATATCTAGATCTAAAGTTTTAACCCACTCTCGTAGTGCTAAGGGCTTCTATTCGTATAACCTCATCTACTGGTTTGGTTATAACCTTAAGCACATCACGTAGGACATAGCTTAGCATTAAGATTGAATATTAGAGTAACTAAAATCTATTAAGAACATAAAACATATGAAATCCTATAACATAAATCCCATCATCGATCAATACCCCAAAGATCTAAGGGATCTACTCACTCATACCTCTGAGGGTGACAGCAGGATATGAGTAAGAAGACATGATAAACAATAAACTAAAGCAGTAAACAAAATAAAACAAGAAGAAGAAGAACTAAAGAACTTTTATAAAATCATAAGTGGTGGTTCTCAAAAGTGGCCAAAGGAGGCCAAGAGAGAGGAACTCCTTTACAATGAGGTAACATGTGTTTATATAGAATTTAGGTGGCTTGGGAGAGTCTAGGGCATCCTTTTTAGCTTCTGGAAGGTCATAACTCGAGATCCTAAGCTTCCATAACTTGCAAGTTCGCATTAACCGAAGTTTTCTTTTCTACACAGTGACTCAGCATCAACAGGCATGGGTCGATGCTTGTAGCCGACGGTCTTCGTCAGGCCGGGCGTCGACCACTCCTGGTCGATGCTTGCGTCGATGGTCTTCGTCTTCAGCTTCGAGTTTGGTCCGAGGCAGAGCATCGATGGCCCTTGTTCGACGGAGCGGGTCGACGGTCCTGCTCAGGAGTAGCGTCGATGGCCCTGGTTCGATGCTAGGGCCGCTGCTTCCTTTGGTAGGTTCTTGAGATGTCTCTCCATGATGTTCTTGGCCCAAGCAAGTAGCTCCAAGATCCCAATGGCTCCATGTGTCTCCAAAATAATCTAAAAGTACATGATTTCCTCAAAGTACCTATAAACACATAAGCTCATGCAAATACACTAAAACTAATCCTAAATGCTAGTTATATCGTATGAAACTAACCTATAAGAATGCATAAAAACATGTAAATATGAGTGTTATCAGAAGCGAAGGAAAGAAGCTTGAGCTCGTGGAGGAGACACAACCGGCGAAGACAAGACACGATCAGATCTCAAGGAGAAGATAAGATCGGAGCTTGATGGAGAGATCGAGATCATCCAAAGAAAACGGAGGAGTTTCTAGGATGATAAGAGGATCGCAACATGAGGTCGAGGAAGGACCAATACACAACAACAACAAACCATGAAGAAATGGCTTGGAGTGCAAGTAATTCAAGTGTTGGAATTAAGGGGGAGAATGTTGGGTAATTCCAACATTACTTGGACCGCAAGATATTAATCGAGTCAAGGATTAATATCAAGGGTGCTTTATTATTTAGCTTTATCAAGATTAGGATAGAGTTAAGATAGATTCTAATAAATTTGGAGTTAGCAAATCCTAACGTGATTAGGAGAGACTTCTCCCTATAAATACTAATGGCTATGTGAGCTTTTCTATAATGAGAGTCATAAGATTGTTTCGTTTTTGGTGAAGTTTTTCTAAACAAATAATAAAAACAGAATTCTTATAAACTTGTGACTTACAAAATAAGAATTCAATTCAAAGAGTTTTGAAGTGTTTATGCAAACAGAATTAAAAGAACAACTTTTCTTTTATTGATTTAGAAAACTTCTCGAAAACTAAATCTCTTTCTCTAGGCCTTATGAAACAACTCTTCATAGGTCTCTTATTTATAGGAACTAGCTCACCTTGATCCTATTTTGTTTAGGTGTTACAAACTTTATCATATGAGAACTAACTATATCTTTTAGATCTCATCTAATCTTGTTTGTAAACCTTATCTTTATCTCACCAAACCGACTTGTTTGGGAGATAGCATATTACTCAAGTAACCAGAATTACCAACAATCTCCCCCTTAAATTCCTAAACTTGAATTAGGGAGGTCTTCTACTCCATTGATTTTTTCTTCCTCTATTGTTTTAGCTTTTTTCTTCTTCTTTGTCTTGTGTTCAACGATCATCTTGTGTGTGACACGTTCCTTGTGATAATCGAACACCACCAAATCGCTTCTCACGATTGCTTCTCATGATCGCTTCTCACGATCACTTCTCACTAGTTGTGTTTGGTCGTGTCTCCTCCTCGAGCTCGACCTTCTAACCTAATGAAAATCTCTCCATTGTTTGTCTTGCCTTTGTTACACATTCCTTGTGATAATCGAACACCACCAAATCGCTTCTCACGATTGCTTCTCATGATCGCTTCTCACGATCACTTCTCACTTGTGTTTGGTCGTGTCTCCTCCTCGAGCTCGACCTTCTAACCTAATGAAAATCTCTTCGTGTTTTTCAAGTCGAATAATCTCGACCTCAACGTCGATCTCCAATCTTGTCACCGCCTCGAGATCAGATCGTGTCTCCACCTCTCTTTCACTCGATCGTTCTTCTTCTTCAAGAAGAGGCTTTGATACCAATTCTTATCTTTTAAGGGTTTAACACAAGAGAATTAAGAACACACTTCTTATTAAGCTTAGAAAACCACAAAAAACTAAACTTGTTTCTCTTAGTCTTATTTTAACACCCTCTAATGACTCTCTTATTTATAGACTACATCCTACTCCTATTTGCATTAGGATTACATCAGTTAAGATAACATCATTATCCTAAACATATGTAAACCTTATCTACTTACTTAGGTTTATCACATTCACCATAATCTTCGTGGTTTAGTGACATCGAAACCATAAGTTCGGTTCAATTAACCAACATTCTCCCCTCCAATTTCCGAACTCAAAATTAAGAGGTCTTCCACTCCGATCTTAGCTCGCATCTCCTTGAACTTAATCCTCGCCAAAGGTTTAGTCAAGATATCGGCCTTTTGATCAATTTCGGGAACGTGTTCTACTTCAATCTGCTCATTCTCGACGCATTCTCGAATGAGAGCTATGTTTGCTTCGCCCATGGAAGACAGGATTTTTGGTGAGAGCTATCGTTGACTTGTTGTCTATCCTCATAATAACTTTCTGGTCAGCAATACCTTGTATCTCACTCAATAACTCTTTGACCCATATGGTTTGACAAGATGATATGTCTATATTTTACATGCTTTGAGCATGCATTTATCATCCATTTAGCCTTGTCTCATAGCATATTCTTACCATTCCATGTCACCTGTTTCCAGTTTTGCATACTTGGAGTGTTTTGCATTAGGATTGCATGCATATTGCATTTTGGAGCTGTATCAGGTACATTTAAGGAATATTGAAGATGTTGAGGTCAAATGGAGAGAAGGAAGGAAGGGAGAGCTTAACTCGACCATGCACTCGACCAAAAGACTAGAGCACAAAACAGAGACCTTGGAACCGGACTCGAACAAGAACTCGAGTATAGAGTCGAGTGGAACCAAAGAAGAGGACTTTGAGACTGACTCTAGCCAACCAATCGAGTCAGTACCTCGAGTCTGCACCAAAGACTGCACCTTGAAGCCAACTCGAGCCACCCACTCAAGTCACCACCTCAAGTCCACCACAAAAATGCAATCTTGAGACGGACTCGAGCCAACCACTCGAGTCACTACCTCGAGTCCGACACAAAGTTGCCATCTTGAAGATTTTTTGCTGGACTCGACCAAAGGACTCGACCACCAGCTCGAGTGCACCTCCGAACTTAGCTATTTTTTCTGTTTGTGAGCTAGGGTTTTGTCCTAATCTATAAATACCTTGTATTGCCCTCTGGGTAAAGGGAGAGTCTGCTGGGTTTTTCTCTGCCTCCAAAAATTGTTCTTGCTTTGTAATCAGATTTCTTTTAATCTGCTTAGTATTTGTGATTGATTCTCAGTAGTCTCTCTATTTTCATCTTAATCTTTCCATTTATGCAAGTTTTAATGATTTCTGGGTTTGTGTTCGTGATGTTCTTCATGGGCTCTGAGTAGTCTTTAGGGTTCTTAAGGATGTGATAGATTAAGTGTGGAATCTTAGTCTCCTAGGTGGTTTAAGTTTAGATTACTTGATTTCTCTTCTGGATTAGTGTTATTAATGCTAGTTCCTCTCTGATCAATTAGAATTAGAACTTAGGCATTTCCACGCCCACCAAGTGTTTGATGAAATGCCTGAACCAACTAATTCCAAAGATTTACATTCATAGCCTAAGACATTAGTTGTCTACGGTGTCTATTGGCTTTAATAAACTGAATCTTAATGTCTGCTAGGCTAGATTTCGCTAAAGAGATTTAGATTTGGAACTGGTTTAGCTTGAGGTTATCTGTCATGAGAGTGGATTTAACTGCTGTTGAGTTTATTGTCTAGGGATTAGCTCTGTTTGAGTATGTTAAACACCTAGGTAGATTAAGAGGATACACAAATCAATAACCCCATCCTTAGGAGCTTCTGTTTAGTTGATTGAATTCTGTTTACATTGCTTCTGTAGTTTCTGTTAGTAACTGCTAGTTCTGTTATCTTCTGTATTTAGTTTCTGTAATGCTTTTAATATTTGTTCTGTTAGATTGTTAATCTCATGATCTACTGCTTGGCTTGAGTTAATTTGGTTTGATTGCATCCTTTCTGGTTAATAGCTCATCCTTTCTGTGCTACAATGATAGTGCATTAGGGAATTGACCCATATCAGTTTGACTTATATCAAATTGATGTATAACAATTTGGCGCCGTTGCCGTTTGGGTGTTGTTTGTTACAATTAGGATTTCAAATAATTTCAGATTAAATTCTTTTACGTCTACTTTGTTACTCACCTTATGTTTCCTTCATTGTCTTTGCATCTCAGGTACTTGTACACGTCATCAGACAGACTCTATCAACTGACTCGACCAACCAACTCGAGTCAGTCAATCGAGTCTACCTTCACCTCTATGCAAACGAGATCAAAAGGAAACCAGAACCTCCTGCGCTACCTCGACAATATTAATCAGCTACCAAGACAGTTGCGAGAGTAGGAAGAACACATCAGAGTAGATCAACAGGATCAAGTGGGAATGGAAGAAAATCCACAAGGACAGAATGAACAAGGACCTCCTCCAAGGAGGCTACGATTGATTGGAGTAGGAGATGCTCCTAATACTCACACCCATAGGCAAGGGATTGTACCTCCTACAATCCAAAACAACAACTTTGAGATCAAGAGTGGTTTGATAGCTATGGTGAAAAGTAACAAATTCCACGGGTTGCCTCTGGAGGATCCTCTTGATCACTTGGACGAGTTTGATAGGCTCTGCAGCCTCACTAAGATCAATGGAGTCAGTGAAGATGGCTTTAAACTTCGACTTTTCCCCTTCTCTCTTGGTGACAAAGCCCGTCTATGGGAGAAGAATTTACCTCATGGATTGATTACATCCTGGGATGACTGCAAAAAGGCTTTCCTTGCCAAGTTCTTCTCAAACTCAAGGACAGCAAGACTCCGCAACGAGATCTCTGGATTTGCATAGAAGAATGGTGAAACTTTCTGTGAAGCTTGGGAAAGATACAAGAGCTACCAATCTCAGTGTCCTCATCATGGATTCAGCAATGAGTCCATTCTTAGCACTCTTTACAGAGGAGTTCTCCCAAAGATAAGGATGCTACTAGATACAGCCAGCAATGGAAACTTCCTAAACAAAGATGTTGATGAAGGCTGGGAGCTAGTGGAGAACCTTGCTCAATCTGATGGGAACTACAATGAGGATTATGATAGGAGCGTAAGGAGGAATGCGGATTCCGGTGAGAAGTATAAGCAAGAAATCAAGGATCTTAATGAGAAGTTGGATAAGCTCCTCCTAGTCYAGCAAAAGCAAGTTCACTTTGTTAGTGAAGAAGGGCAACTTCAAGTTCAAGATGGGGAGAGCTATCAGCTAGAMRAAATAAGCTATATTCAGAACCAGGGAGGCTACAACAAGGGTTTCATCAACTATAAAAGCAACCCAAACCAGCAGGATCACCTCTACCCACCTCAGCAGCAACAGCTACAAAACAAGCCTTTTGTTGCTTACAACCAAAATCAAGGCTTTGTTCCTAAGCAGCAATACCAAAGAGGTTATCAACAGCAAGGAGTCATGGGTCCACCTCCGGGTTTTGCACAACAAGTTCCACCGTCTACAGCCCTAGATAAAGAACTCAAGACAATGATGCAACATCTATTCCAAGGTTAGGTAGTAGGTGATATGGAAGCAGCAAAGAAGTTTGCTGAAGTGAAAACCCAGATGGACTACACCTACAATGATCTCAACAGCAAGATTGAGACACTGAACTCTAAAATTAAGTACATGGAGAACACGACTGCCTCCACCTCTTCCACAAAGCCTATTGGACAACTTCCCGGAAAAGCAATTCAGAACCCAAAGGAGTATTGCAATGCCATCTTTTCAATGGAATCAAGTCCCATTGCTGATCATGAAGCTGAAATTAGAGAAATTGCGTCTTTGCTTTATGGTTCAGATGCTAACACCAATGCAATCACTTTGAGGAGCGGAAGAGCGCTCCTAGTAAGAGAAGGAACTACTCCAATCACTGTGGACATTGAAGACCAAGATGGGGAGGATTTGTGCCAAGAAAAAGTTCAAATTGATCAGCCGAGTATGGACTCGAACAGAGCACTCGATCAACCTGTTCGAGCTCCATCTCGAGTTCAGCCACCACCTGCTGAAAAATCAGTTTCTTCCAAGGAAAGGAAATCACCCTTTGTTCTACCTCCATACAAACCCAAACTTCCATTTCCAGGAAGATTCAAGAAAGGTAAGGACGTAACCATGGTTGAATACAAGGGTAGTGTCGATTGCATTGATTCACCAAGCACGACAAGGATTGAGCCTAAATATCTCCCCAAGCTTGGGAATCCCGGTATGTTCTCCATAACCTGCTTTCTTGGTGATTTGGAAATTGAGGATGCTCTATGCGACTCCGGTTCAAGTGTGAATGTCATGTCCCGTGAGATGTTAAAGAGTCTAGGGATAAGAAGCATCACTCATCACCCATCACCCATCACTTTTGGAGACGCTCATTCACAAAAGCAACTTGGTCTTCTTGAAGATTACCCACTTAAAGTTGGGGATTGTATAGTCCCAACGGATTTCGTTATTATGGAAATGAAGAAGACCAACAAGCTCCCACTCCTCCTTGAAACTCCCTTCCTCAACACTACTGGTACAAACATGGACTTCAAGAACCAAAGGGTAGTTTTTATGAATGTGAATGACAAGGTCTACTACCCAATGAAAGCTTCTTCCAACAAGCTATGTGGCACAATTACTATCAAAGATGATGGCTACCGTGATGAGGAAGTAAAGTACATTGGTACAATTGAGAAGGTCGATGAAGCTCCACCCCCAAAGGTTTATGAAGAGAAAGAGAAGTCTCTGGAACGAAAGGATGGAGCTGAGAGCACAATGAATGAGCAAGGGGTCCAGCCATTCATACTTGGTCGGATCATTGCAGAGGAGACCTTAGTTGCCCTCCATGAACCACCCTAGACCTCATAAGGAGGTGAAGTCAAGCTTAGAGACTTTAAACAAGCTCACTTGGGAGGAAGTCTCATGTCTATCCTTGTACATAATGCTTTAAGTTTTTGGTTTTTTGACTTGTTTGCTAGTGTTTCAGGTGGTCAATCAACAGGGAAGTGGTTTGAGCAAAGAAAAGAAGGATTGGAGGAACCAAAACCTTGACTCGAGTAACAGACTCGATCCCCACGTCGAGTCAGTGGCCGAGTCAGCACACCAACCTGMTTACACCAAGGAGAGCATGGAGGAATCAATAACCTCACTCTTCTCCAACCCTTGAGGTACCAACTCCATCTATCTTTGTACATATCATTTGCATTTTTCTTCGTTTTTGTTGTTTCTTAAACCATCCTTCAATTTTTTATTACACAAGGGACTGTGTAATCTAAGTTTGGTGGAGGGCTTAAGATGTGTTTGACATGTTTACTTTGTTCTTATTTTTAAATTTTGTGCATACTTGAGTCTGCATACATGTAAGGCATAGAAAAACCATACAAATTTGAAAAAATTTCGAAAAAAAAAAAGAGTGTTCATGTAGTTGCATTTGCATTTTAGGATTGAGTCTATTCATAGATGGCTTTTGCATATGCATAAGGGATTAGGATGATTATAACCTTGTAAGCGTGCAGATTCAATAAGATAATCTCAATGCCCTCGTTTCTAGTTGTCTAATGCATTGTGAATGAACTTGAAGTAAGACTGCACCATACTTTGAATGCACAACTAGATAGTCTTGTTTGAAGCATGCTGTGATTTGACATCATTCCTTGTCTAATTAAACTTGAATTTGACTTGCAATTATCTCGCTTATGCATTGCATTTGAACTCATGGATACCACATACATACTTGGATTTTCTTTCACCTGTTTACCACTCTTGCTAATCCAAGTAGCTGTTCTCATCCTTAGAACAGCTTCCCTACCCTTAACTTAGCCTTCTTTCAAGCCATGTTTACTTTATTGAGCGTGTAAGGCCTATTTTTGAATGAGCTTGGCAGAAAGTGTTAGGTTTGAGCCGACAAGAATAGAATCTCATGTAGTTCTGATTTGCAATTTTTGAATCAGATAGGACTAGGTGGGAACTTGATTATTGGGTATAGGGTTTGGTTCTGCAAAGAGAAAAATTTAGAGAAAGATAAAAGAAAAAGAAAAAGGGTTAAAAGTTTTTAGGAGAGGAAAAGCTGAAAGTAAATTGATCTAGTAAAGGATTTGGGGCTGTGCTAAGAAGAGAAAAAGGGAAAGAAAGGCAAAAAGCCTAATGTCTTAAGAAAGAAAGCCTAAGCTGAAAGTGAAAGACTCCTAATCCGCTAGAAGTCTTAAGAGCCTCTCCTTAGAACAAGAACAAGAAGAAGAAAACGAGTTTGATCCAAGAAAAAGTTCAAGGCAGAAAAATGATTGCCAAGAGTTAAGGGTAGAAATAGGACATTTTTCTGAGTTTAGAACTAGGAGGGTTAAGATCACTTGTGTATCATTGGGTAGATGAGAATCGATCCTTGTATGCATAGGTTGGTTCTTACCTTTAGCATTCTGCTAAAGCTCATTCCTTTTCTTGAGTGATCCCTATTTTGGAATGATTAAACCATACGAAAGGGACCATCTTTGTCTCTTAACCATACCCTTAGCCAAATGAGTTCATTGAATGTGCATAGCTTGATTCATGGTTTCTGCTTAATTGAATGTTAAAGGGATTGGTAGATTTGAATGCTTGTCTAGATTGAGACTAATCGAAATTGTGTCGTGAAGAGTATGGCTAAAGTTTTTAAGTAGAGTTCATACATCTTGCATTCTAGAACTGGCAACTTGGACATTGATATCATCTATTATATCAGCATGTTTTGGTTCTGAATCCCCACCTTCAAACCTCTCCTCCATCTTATACTTATCTGTTTGCTTGAGGGCAAGCAAAGACTAAGTTTGGGGGAGTTGATATGTCTATATTTTACATGCTTTGAGCATGCATTTATCATCCATTTAGCCTTGTCTCATAGCATATTCTTACCATTCCATGTCACATGTTTCCAGTTTTGCATACTTAGAGTGTTTTGCATTAGGATTGCATGCATATTGCATTTTGGAGCTGTATCAGGTACATTCAAGGAATATTAAAGATGTTGAGGTCAAATGGACAGAAGGAAGGAAGGGAGAGCTTAACTCGACCATGCACTCGACCAAGAGACTAGAGCACAAAACATAGACCTTGGAACCGGACTCGAACAAGAACTCGAGTATAGAGTCGAGTGGAACCAAAGAAGAGGACTTTGAGACTGACTCTAGCCAACCACTCGAGTTAGTACCTCGAATCCGCACCAAAGACTGCACCTTGAAGCCAACTCGAGCCACCCACTCGAGTCACCACCTCAAGTCCACCACAAAAATGCAATCTTGAGACGGACTCGAGCCAACCACTCGAGTCACTACCTCGAGTCCGACACAAAGTTGCCATCTTGAAGATTTTTGCCGGACTCGATCAAAGGATTCGACCACCAGCTCGAGTGCACCTCCGAACTTAGCTATTTTGTCTGTTTGTGAGCTAGGGTTTTGTCCTAATCTATAAATACCTTGTATTGCCCTCTGGGTAAAGGGAGAGTCTGCTGGGTTTTTCTCTGCCTCCAAAACTTGTTCTTGCTTTGTAATCAGATTTCTTTTAATCTGCTTAGTATTTGTGATTGATTCTCAGTAATCTCTCTATTTTCATCTTAATCTTTCCATTTATGCAAGTTTTAATGATTTCTGGGTTTGCAGTCTTTAGGGTTCTTAAGGATGGGATAGATTAAGTATGGAATCTTAGTCTCCTAGGTGGTTTAAGTTTAGATTACTTGATTTCCCTTCTAGATTAGTGTTATTAATGTTAGTTCCTCTCTGATCAATTGGAATTAGAACTTAGACATTTCCACGCCCACCAAGTGTTTGATGAAATGCCTGAACCATCTAGTTCCAGAGATTTACATTCCAAGCCTAAGAGATTAGTTGTCTAGGGTGTTTATTGGCTTTAATAGAATCTTGTCTGCTTCAGATTTGTTAAAGAGATTTAGGAGTGGGAACTGGTTTAGCTTGAGGTTATCTGTCATGAGAGTGGATTTAACTGCTGTTGAGTTTATTGTCTAGAGATTAGCTCTGTTTGAGTATGTTAAACACCTAGGTAGATTAAGAGGATACACAAATCAATAACCCCATCCTTAGGAGCTTCTGTTTAGTTGATTGAATTCTGTTTACATTGCTTACGTAGTTTATTAGTAGCACTAGTTATGTTATCTTCGTATTTAGTTTAATGCTTTTAATTATTCGTTAGATTGTTAATCTCATGATCTACTGCTTGGCTTGAATTAATTTGGTTTGATTGCATCCTTTCTGGTTAATAGCTCACCCATTTGGATTGACACCTTTCTGTGCTACAATGACAGTGCATTAGGGAATTGACCCATATCAGTTTGACTTATATCAAATTGACGTATAACACAAGACGCCGATGTCGGTGCCATAAACTCAACCTCGCATGAAGATAAAGCAATCGTCGGCTGTTTTTGTGAACACCACGTGATGGGAGAGGACCCGAAGTAGAAAACATGGCCTAAGGTGCTTCTACCATCATCAATATCGATATTGTGACTACTATCACTATATCCAACAAGTCTCTTCGTCCAGTCACGTTTGAATACTAAACCATAGTTTGTGGTTCCTTGAACGTATCTCAAGATATGTTTAATGGCTTGTCCATGTGATTTTCTTGAGCTTTGCATGTATCGGCTAAGAATCCCAACTGAATATGAGAGATCTTGTCTCGTGTGGAGCAAGTACCTTAAACATCCGATTGTTCTTCGAAACCTTGTAGCTTCAATCTCCGCCTCATCTTCTGCTTTTGAGAGCTTCAAACCCGACTCCATTGGTATGTGTGTTGCATTACACGTCTCTATGTTTGTATCTTGAAGAATTCTTTGAGCGTATCCTTCTTGTTTGATTTGTATTCCTTCTCCATCTTGCATAACTATTATGCCAATATACTATGTTAATTTTCCAAGATCGGATATCTCAAATTTCTCTGACATGTTCTTTTTGAATTCATTGATGATCTCCAAAGATGTCCTTGTCACGAAAAGATCATCTACATAAATCGCCACAATCAACATATTTTCGTTATCGGCCTTACGATATACCGATGGTTCCTTTAAACACTTCTTGAACTTCAAATCTTCTAGTATACGATTCAGCTTCATATTCCATGCTCTAGGAGCTTGTCGTAGACCGTATAATGCTTTAGACAGTCTATACACCTTCTCCTCTTCTCCTCTCTTTATGAATCCCTCGTGTTGGCACACAAAAACTTTTTCTTTCAGTTCACCATGTAAAAATGTCGTCTTCACATCAAGGTGATGTATCTCCTATCCGTTTGTTGCAGCATACGATATGAGTAATCGTATTGTTTCGATTCGTGCCACCGGAGCAAACGCCTCATCAAAGTCTATTCCTTGTCTTTGAACGTATCCTTTTGCTACAAGACGTGCCTTGAATTTGTTTACCAGATCCATTAGAGTTCTTCTTGATCTTATAGACCCATTTCAAACAGATAGGCTTGATTCCAATAGGCTTGTCTACAAGCGTCCATGTCTTGTTCTTGTTGATAGACTCGATTTCGGCTCTCATTGCTTCAATCCACTCATCAGATTTTTCAGGTTCTTGTACGTTCTCTAGCTCTCCATCGATTGTCAACAAAACCTTTTCACTTTCTAAGTCCGCAAGCAATACGTAATCATCGAGATGCTTTGGCTGTGTTTTTGGATGAGTGGATATTCTTAGAGCTGGTGTTGGTGGTGATATTGGTCTGCATAAGTCTCCATGAACCAACTCAAGAGCTTGTGATGCACGAAAGGTTGATTGTGGCGGGAACGAGTTTCTTGTTTGTTTTCCGGCTAAACATACATCGCATATGTTCTTCTCGTTTTCTATAGCTCACATAGCCATTAGTATTTATATGGAGAAGTCTCTCCTAATCACATTAGGATTTGCTAATAGTTTGCTAACATTAGTATGTCATATCTCACCTTTGTGTCTGTATGTTTTGGGTTCGATCGCTCCCTCTATTTTTGTTAACGTTAACATTAGTATCAGAAACAATTGTTTTCATTATCTGGTGTCTTATACATGTATTCACCTTTATTGAACCGATAATCAAGTATCTTACATGCTCTTAAATCTTCGTCTACATAAAATAATTTCTTTCATGGCCTTTAACCAGTGGCGGATGTAAAAAATAATATAAAATATTAAATTATCAAATAAAACATAAAATTGTCATATGAAAATTTCAAAACATCTTACAAATGCACCCTATGCCCATTTATCATTTCAAACTTTTTTTTATCACATATTCATTTGTGACAGATTCGAACAACTCTTTTTCAATATAGCAAATGAGACAATCATTTAGAAACTGGTCTCTAATTCTATTGCGTATAGTCGTCTTCACCAGTTTCATTGCAGAAAAATATCTCTCAACACTTGCTGTGGCAACTGGTAGAGTTAAGACTAACTTCAAAAGCCTGTAAAGCAAAGAATGTGCAAGATGTTTGAAAAGACCATATGCTTGAAAACGAGTCTTCAACGCCTTAGTTTTGGATATACTCAAGAACCTCAATGATAGAAGAAAACAACTCAACTAATCACTGCAACGTTCTGTGATGAGAACCCCAACTAGTATTTTGAGGCCTTTGTAGCAAAATTTCTAGATTCAATCTTGTACCAGTGTTAATCTCACCACTACTAATTCATTCCTACCTTTTTCGTAATTTTCTCAAATCATGTCTTGTCTTTTGCAAGAGCTCCAACTACATTCAATAATGTAGAAATCATATTGAAAAACTCACCAACCTCAAAGTGCTTTTTTTTTTTGCGATTGCCACCACCACCAACTGAAGTTGATGAGCAAAACAATGAACATAGTAAGCAGCATTGTTTTCTCTAACAACCAATTATCTCAAACCATTAAATTCACCATTCATATTGCTTGATCTATCATAGCCTTGTCCCCTTAGCTTTTTCAAGCTCTACCCGTATTTAGCAAATAAATTGTCAATAACAGATTTCACAGATGTAGATGATGTTTCTTTTACATGAACAATTTTAATAAACCTTTCTTTATTTGTTCCACTCTTATCAACAAATTGATATATGATAGCCATTTGTTCTTTGTGAGAAACATGAGCAGACTAATCAACCAACAAACCGAACACACCATGATCAATTTTTTCAATAATAGATTTCACTACTTCTTCTGCAAAAGAATTCACAATCTCTTTCTGAATCTTTGGAGAAATCATCTGGTTGTTTTTTGGAGCATTATTCAAAATAAACTTACTTATAGCATCATTATGTTCTCATGTGTATTTCAGGAGTTGCAAGAAATTCCTTCTATTGGAAGACTCTTCAGACTCATCATGACCATGAAAAGGTAATCCTTGTCGCAACAAATATCTAGAAACATCAATTGAAGCATTTAAACTAATGCGATACTCATTCTTCACCACATCATCCTGCTTAAACATAGTCTAACCTTGATTCATCAAGTTATGACACTTTTCAGCAACACTATTGTGAGAATTGTTGGGTTTACCGATATGAGTGGGTAATCTTTCAGGCTTATTCCACAAAAGCCTTCTTTCACAAATGCATCACCCCCATCTTGCTTTCGTACGTCATCTTTAAATAAGTAGCAACACAAACAAAAAGCTCTGTCTTTTGATACGCTATACTCTAGCCAAGTACCATACTGTTCAAACCAAGCTGGGTTAAATCGCCTCAATGCATATCTATCATTATTTTCTTAAAAGAAAGACCATAAGGTTGACATGGACCTCTAGCAAAATATGTGCGTCTGATCTCGTCTCTTTGATTTGGATGAAAATTCGCTATCTCTTTCTTCTCAGCATGATCACATGGCAAATCATCGACATTGATGTTGGACATTTAAGTAGTTGTTTTTTAAAATACTTTTCTATTGATTCCATTGACTACCTATAAAAATGTAATTAATTATATAAATAACTTGAACTCATATAATTGAAAGTATTTTGTAACACTAAAATAAATAATAATACTAAAATAATAAGTACTCGATTTATGGTCAATGACTTTTGAATTTTCAATCATTAACATTTTTTTTTACTGAAATTCTATTAAAATCTAAACATATAACAATTGTTAGATTCTAAATTAGGGTTTTAAAATTTTAATTTGGAGTCAAATAATTTATTACAATTTGGAAAAAAGTAAATGGGCTACGATCAAAATAAAAGAATATGGACATTAGGGTTTCAAAACATTCTCATGTGAGTTAGGGGGGAATATTTTTGAGAAAATTATGTGGAATGCCATTTCATTCCTTAAAATTATGCCAAATGCCACTCTGCACATAAAGTTAAACGATAGATTTGCCTTTTACATTAAATGACACGCTTTCTCTACTTTTTTTCTCTTCTTTTCTTCTTTGTTTTGAAACTTTCACATTCCCTCTCCCACACGCTACATTTTTATTCTCTCTCTCTTTCTTCATCTTCTCTAGAAAAGTTTTTTGACTCTTTTTTCATCATTTCTCAAAAAATTCCCAAATACATATCTAATTTAAATCCAATTCAAAACCAAAAGAAAGATTGCTGAGAAAACACGTCGTCTTTTATGTAACTTTGTTTTTTTCTCTTTTTTTGGTGGTAAATTCTGAAAAGATTTTATATTTTCTTCGTTCGAACGTGATTGACTAATTAGAGAAAAAGATGGTATTCTGCAAATTCTTTCACCTTTCTGTAAGATACAATATGATTTCTTATATATAGGGTTTCGTACTGTTTTGGAAGTTTTGGTATCATGGGTTCTCTCTGTTTAGGTTAGATCCAATTAGTGATACTAAAGAGTCCGATTAAGTTTGTTGTTCTTATTGATTTGATTTTTTGTTTGTTGTTAGTGATCGATGATGCAACCATCTTTTGGAGTCACATGGATGGTGGAGATTGCATCACCTTCGATGATGTTTATTGAGTAGCCACATGTCTCAAACTTGAAGTCATAGATTTGGGATTGAGGAAGTATCTTTCTCATGCCAGAGTTATCGGTCATAGAACCAGCCGAGCACCAAAATATGTTCACAACAACGGACATGGAACCACATGGCAAATTATGTCAACAAATTAGGTTGTATGTCCACTAAATAAGTTGGTGAAGACATATTGTCCACTGCTTAAAAGATATGTCCACCGGAGAAATAATGTCCACGAAATATAAAAAAAATATGTCCACTAGATAAACATGGTTTGATATATGTCCACAGCACAATGAATTTTCTGATCTATATGTGTGCGCTGATATATGTCCACAACTTATGTGATCGATTTTCTTAAAGTTCTACCAATTCCTAGGATCTGGCATTTTAAATTCTTCTGACTCTGGAACTGTATTATTTGATTCATGATGTTTGGTTCTGGATCATTTGTTTGTTTAATTCTTTGGGTTTGTGATGTTGGTGAACAAATAATGGAGTGGTGGACAAATAACGGAATGGTGGACAAATAATAAAGTGGGGGACAAAATAACAAAGTGGTGGACAAAATAACAAAATGGTGGACAAATAACGAAGTGGTGGACAAATAATGGAGTGGCAAAAAAATAATTGTGTGATGTCCACAAATTGAGATGATGGACAAATTATTCGTTTTCGTCCACTAAGTTTGTTATTTATCCAAACGAATTGTATTTGTCCATAATTCTTGTACATATTTTTCTTGTCCATTGATGCAAAGATTTTCTTTCGATTATCCCATTCTCAGGTTTCACTCAAGTCTACCCATAGGGTATTCTCAAGAGTTTAACCCATAAGACCGCAAATGCACAGTTATGCAGTTTTGGTAATTATGGAGTCGATCCACAGGGATTGAGAACAACACACAGAGAGTACAAATCTAAATATAATCTAAGCAAAATATAGAAATGGGGGTTGGTTCCTAATCTAACATGTATAAAATAAATAAACTAAAACATTAAATAAAACCTAAACTAATATTTACACAGGATTGGATGATAATCTTAATTCTGGGAATCTAGATCTAGAGTTTATGTTTTATCTAAATAATTTGTGTTTGTCATTCTAGGGATTTGCAATATCTCGCTAGTCCACTCTCGTGGTATGCTAAACTATATATTCAAACCCACTCTCGTGGCGAATGAATATGCATTTCATGCAATCCCATCATCGAATATTCTCATGAGTGATAGACACATCACAAGGGTTGTCACACCTCCATGTGATCGAATATGGTCAGTATTGGTGAAAACGTGCCTAAGACACAGAGTAAATGATAGATCCATTTCTAGAGTCCTTCCCACTCTCGTGGTGAAGTCCTCCTGAGATCTTTACCTAACTTGATCAGGGCTAGATAAGCATAGAGCTACTCTATCAAATAACAAACTCGACCATAAATAATACTTCCAACTATGCAGATCTGAGATCTCTACCCACTCTCGTGGCACATAGAATCTCTAATAGTACAACCACACCTACTGGATTCAGTTGTACACTTAAGCATCTCCCATAAGAGAATACTTAGCATTAAGATGCATAGAAAGGTAGTTAGATCGATTAAGAACAATCAAACATATATTAAACCCTAAAAATAGATCTCATCATCAACCACCACCCTAGTGGTCTAAAAGATCTACTCTAAAACAGAAGAAAAGAAATAAAAAGAAAGAACTCTTTATTAGGGTTTGTAGAAGTGGTGGCTACAAAAGTTCTCTATTCTAAGTTATCTTTTCTAGTGAGATTACAAGTGTTTATATAGTATTAGGGTTCTCTAGGAGTCTTCATTTCGTCCTTATCTTGTTTCTGGAGGCTTAAAACTCAAAATGACAAGGTTGCTCAAGTCATATCTTGCCACAGAGGAAATTTTCCAGCTTTTTCGGACGTCATAATCGACCTTGATTGGTCGATTCTTGGGTCGATTCTGACTCCCCTTCTCTAACTAGTCGATGCATGCTTCAGGAATTCTCTTTGAAAAATATTTGGACTCAATATCGACCCCTACAAGTCGATATTAGTGTCGATTCTAGAGCTCTTCGGTTTTCTGAAATTCTTCTCCGAATGTGCATGATCCAAGTGGTGGTGCCAACTCTCCCATAGGTTCTAGCAAGCTCCAGAAACACTCTTAATATCAAGTTTTAGCTCCAAGTACCTAGAAACACATAAACACATGCAAACACACTAGAACTACACTAAATGTTAGTTATAAGGCATCAAACTAACTTATTTTAATGCATAAAAACATGTAAAATACGGTCTTATCATCCACAAAATAAATTACTTGTCCACATGATTTGTATTTTTGATTTCTTCTTCCTCCATAATTGTTGGCAAATCCAAATCCGGAATACAATCATCAAGTCAGCATCATCTCAGTAATCACAAATAATAAAATGTAGGGTTTCAAATTAAATAAAAATCCTCCAAATTAGAAGATAGAAAGACGAATTTACCAAACGGCTATATCCACCATTCCGTTTTTTGTCTACCACTGTGTTATATATTCACCACTGCGTTTTTCACCACCACTATGTTTTTTCGTCCATTAACTTATATGGTGAAATATTATTTTCGTCCATTATATAGACGAGAGAAAAGGAAGGCGAGAGAAAAAGAAAAGGAATATTATTTTATGTGGAAGGAAAGAGAAAAAAAGGGAGAGAAAAAAAAGGAAAGAGAAGAAGAAGAAGGAAATCAGGGTATTTTTGCTATTTTCTCTCGCTAGACAAAAGTGGCATTTTGCAAAATATTCCAATTTGTTTTTTTTTAGGATAATTTAAACTATATTAAAATTACATTAAAAATAAATAAAAACTAAAAAATTAGTGGTGGCAGCTGCCACCCTGTGCTTCACGTAGATCCGCCCCTATTTGCAATCTCTTGGCGTGTGCATACAAGTTCAATATGGTTTTCTCATGTCATTGTTACTGTTTGTTATGCTTCTTGCAGTTTCAATAATCTTTCTCTTATTCAGCCATTTTTGTATCCATATGAACCTTGCATGCGCTAAGTAAAGATCCCAAAATTGTATCATATTGTTTCACAGGTGATTCATAAAACATCCACTAATGAAATCCGACAACAAAAAATCCAAGTCGACGAGATTGATTTCTCACAACGAAGTCATTAGAGGGTAGTTGCTAATCATCTTCTCATGCACATCCTTTGAGCTGAGCTCACCATTCGTTATACCACCAAGCTCGTCAACCACAACTTTCTAATCAGTAAACATCATGAGTAGTAACTGTAAGAGTCGCAGGAGCAGCTGGTTCCTCCAGCTGAATTGAAATAGGAGTACCATGAACTACACTAGCTGCATCATCTAGTAAAACAAAAAACGCAATTGCAGGGAATGACATCTGATGCTCGAGCTATGTCATTAAATCAGAAATGCGGGTTTTTAACTGCTTTAATAGAGGCTGAGAGTGGTGATAACGAAGGAAGATGAAGAAGATAACAAAAGAAGATTTTTTTTTTTTGTCGGCAACAAAAGAAGATCAATGAAGAAGAAATAGATAGAAAAGACATTTTTTATTTTTGTTTTTCATTTTTCTCATTTAAAAAAAATATATATATTAATTATATTAAATGAAAGATATTAAAAAAAAAATTATTAAAAAATCATACAAAGTTGAATGTGTTAAACGGAATAGTCGTTAACCGTTGGTCAACTGTAACATCCGTGTTCCGAGCCGTTTCCTTTTAATATAGGTCGTTGTTTTTCTTGCGGTACAGGTTATTGGACGGAATTGTAATAGTGACCGCAAGTTGTTGGAAATGTTGTGTAACTTGTTCCCGAGGGAAGTAGGAACAATATCGAGCTCGACTAATAGCTTACGGGTTGTGGTTTAATGGAATTAATCGAAGGATTAATTATTCGGGATTAATTTCGTGTTGTTTGGTTTAAATAGAATTAAGCAGTAATTCCGGAGTATTAACGGGGATTGAAAGAAACAAATTGGGGTGGAGGAACGTCTCAAATATTGCGGAGAATTGACAGAATTACTAAACCAAGTGACGGGAATTAATTGAATCAATTGATTACGGTTTAGTAATTTTGGTTCAGTTTGGTTTAATTGGATTAAACCACAAAAAAATCTTCTTCTTCTATAAACTTCTGCAAGCTTCTCAAAAACCCATCTTCATCATTTTGGGAGCATTGTGTCGTGAGATAGAGAGGGAAAGAAGAGAGTGTTAGAGAAGAGAGAAAGCTTGAGAATGAGAAAGAAGAAGAAGAAGGAGGAGAAGAAGAAGAAAACTTGGTGAAAAACAGAGTTTTTGGGTTGGGTTGTGAGGTCCGATCGGGCGATCAAAAGATCACGGATTGAGCTGAGAGTTTGTGGGTGAGTTCTCCCATCTCTTGTCTAAATATCTGCCAAATTTCGTGGGGTTATGTTGAGTGGTTTGAGAGTTATGAATTGTATACTGAAATCGCTCAAAACAGAGCAATCCGCGACGGGTCCGGATTGAGAGGGGGTTTGGGCTTTCCAAACTTGTTGGTTTGAGCTGAAATTGTGTGGGTATGTTCTTCAATCTCTTGAGTAATGATCTACCAAATTTTGTCTAGAATTGTTGAGTATTTTAGGAGTTATGATATTTCTCCCTAGACTGCTCTGTTTTCGGGCTATAGCGTCGAGCCGAGTTTGAGTGAGTGATTGAGCACTCAAATCTTGTTTGTTTGGTCTGAAATTTGGTAGATAGGTGCTTGAGAGTCTTATATTGAGTTCCACCGAAGGAATTTCGCAAATTTGGTCTAAGGCAAGAGATATGCTCGATATAGTAAAACTCTGTTTTTAGAGAAGGAATCCGGGAATTGTAATTGGGAGTTCTTGTTGATCCGAGTTAGAGCCTGGGATTCCTTTATTGAGAGTGTGTTTGGTGTTAGAATTGACAGGAAATTGTAGTCATCTTGGGGATACCTTGGTGCTTGGTTAAGTAGAAGCCAAAGGGAAACAAGSTAGAGGCGTGAAGGAATCGTTGTTTCTAACCGTCAAAGCAAAGGTGAGTGCGTGACCGTGGTTTGTACCATGTGATCATTAAATTACCGTATTTGTTTTGTGTGTTAGGACTTGACCATATGAGTGTGATTATGGCTTGTCCAAGTTGTTGTGTTGTGTGTTTGATGGAGCTCTATCACTTTGTTTGCTTGATTGCTTGTGTGCGTGTGTATATTGTTTCGGTAAGTCTTTGATCATGTGTGTGAATAACCGTGAGACGGGATGACCGCCTCACTAAGCATTATCAATGCTTACGCGCCTCTTTTGGTGCAGGTAAAGAAAAGTCGTAAGATGTGGAGCTCGTGGAACCAAGGCCGGAGAAAAAGGGTGATCTAGGAGTATTTTGGGTTTCCTTTTTGTATCTTGACGTTATGCTTATAATGCCTTGGTGATGGTTGTTTTGGACTCGTAAGAATGCTTGTTAGGGATGTTTGAAACGAAATTATACATGAGTTAAGGGTTGTTTATGTTTGATGTGCATTTGGCATTGTTTTGGGCTTSTTGTGTTGTTCTCGGGTTACAGGGCAAGAGGGGATCGACCGATCCAGATAGGATCGATCGATCCTATATATGGTATTGTTTTGGCGCAGAAACTTTTGGGGAATTAAGATCGATCGATCCTAAGGGGTCGATTTTGGTCAGAAGCCTCGGGTCTRTTTTAGGGGTCAGGATCGACCGATCCTGGGTGAGATCGATCGATCCCTAGTGTATTAAGGTTTAAGTGTGTGTTCTTGTATTAGAGGTGCAATCCTTAGCTTGGGTAGCAAGTAAGTTTCAATTGTTTTATTTTAATATAGATGTTTAGTAATTGACTTGGATCGCAAGATAAGGATTTTACTCGAATGGTTTTCAACCGTTTTAAGAAAAGTTTTTTTTAAATCCCGGGTATTATGCTTTTCCGCGTGTTTTCGGTTTTCGTACTCAGGATGGGGTGTGTCATCAACTCTAGTTTGGACTCAAATTTGGTGATATGCAGAATTTTTTAGACAAAGTTATTTAGTTGGAGGTTTGAAATGAGAATACAAAAAAATTGAAAGTTTTTTTTGGGATTTTCCTTTGGTTTCTCTCACCAATAAACGTATAAAGAGTATATATATATATATATATATATATATATATTAGTGTTTTAGCTGTTATTTGATGTCTATGTTTGGTCTAGTGGTATGATTCTCGCTAATGGTGTGATAGTTTCTGAGTTCGAATCCCAATACGTTCGTACTTTTTTAAAGAGTATAAAAGCAGTTTACTTCTTCGAAGAAACAAAGGTAAGTGGTATAGACTTATGTCAAAACTAGTGAGTTTAAGCCTAGGGATTTCTCAAGACCTCTTTTCTCCGTTTTTACTCTCAACATTTTCAGCTGTTTGCCATTTCTCGGTGTGTGCATACAAGTTCAATATCGACGCAAGATGGTTCTCGTTAGTGATGCTTCCCGCAGTCTCGATCATGGCCTTTGCAGAAATATTTGTTACAGGAGTCATTATTTATATAATTATATAATGACATTAAATCATTTTTCAAAAAAAAAAATTCAAAATTTTTAGGTATTACAATTAGTATTTTAATGAATAAGCAAATATAGTGTTAAACCCATAATGTTGTAGTTGCATATTATTCATTAACTCCCACTTTTAAGTTGTTTTTATATATTGGTGAAGAAAAATAATATTGGTATTGAAAGAACTATATATGTTTATATATTGTAAATAAAAATTGTAGATTAGAAATTATACACTAACATACCAAAAGCAAATAAGAAAACGATTAAAAAATATATGTAACACAATGGGTGCAAAGACATGTACTGAATTTTTATCATAAGGTTAACTTATATATATATATACGAATTTTTCCATCAAATACTAACTAAATAAACATGTAAACAAAAATTTATAAAAGTAATGTGGGTCAACTGACCCCCCTCCCCTTCAACTACCTCCGCCACTGGTCTCGATAATCTTCATCACTTGTTCAGCCATTTTTATATCCATATGAACCTTACATGCACCAAGTAAAGCTCCCAATATTGTATCGTTCGGTTTCACATGGATTTCTTTTACCAATCCGTAAGCCTCTTTYAATTTCCCTGAGTGTCCTAAGAGATGTTTCAAACATCCAAAATGCTTTACATTCGGTTTCACGTCTTGTGTTTTCAGCTCCAAGAATATCTTTAGACCTTCCATTAGAAAGCCTCCATGGAAACAAGCAATGAGAACCGCCAGAAAATTGATCTCGTTGGGCTTTATATCTAAGCTCTCCATTGTTCTGAACATCTCTAAAGCTTCTTTGCCTTTCCCATGAATGGCAAGGCATGAGATCATAGAGTTCCAACAAGCTACACTTCTGAGACTTAGCGACTCAAACATGGATGTTGCATTCTCTAGATCACCACATTTAGCATACATATCGATCAACACATTTGAAACAAACTAGTTAAGCTCGATTCCATTATCATTAATCAGAGAGTGAACTTCTCTGCCAACATCAAGACGACCAGATTGAGCACAAGCAGATAAAACACTTGAAACCGTTACCGCATCCGGTTCATACCCTTCTCCTTGAATATTATGGAAAGCATCAATAGCATCATAAGAATACCCCTTCTGTGCAAAACTCCAAAACCCGACCAAAAACGGCAAAACGCACCTCCAATCAAAGCCCTACCAACAAGGAAATGAGATGCTAAGACCATATTAAAGCTAATATGGGGAGGACAGAGCCGGTGCTGGGGAAGCCACCTTGATCCAGCCTCGATCTAGAATTTTTTTTTTTCTCGCGGCTGAAGGTTGAATAATCCTATAACATATGTAACGAATAATCAATGTACGTTAGTTAGTCCAATCGGTTTTTTGGAGTGCAACCTCCACAACCAAATTTTGGGTACTTATTGACAGTTTCTAAATTAAAAAGAAAATAAAAAACTAGAGAATTCTTATTATGGACGTAATTGGTAATTCTTTATCATTACGGTAAACAATATATAACTAGTATTAAAGCAAAATATATATATATATATATATATCACTAGTACGTTTACCAATCACAAAACTGTAAAACTTAGCAGTTCCAAAAACGGTTATATCAAATCTATTTGTGTATCGCTTAATTTTTACTTCCTTTTATTTTTTCTAAGTTCTAGTTACTCTTTTTTGTCAACAAGTTCTAGTTACTCTATCAGATCATCCCTCTTTTTTGTCAACAAGTTATAGTAAAATCCTCAGATCATCCCTCTATAAGATTAGAGGGTCTGTCTAACCGCTTGCAACTCAGGTCTTCTTCAGGCTTCTTGCCATCACTGACGAAGAGACGTACTGGTAGTGTTCTATGCTTCTCTTTGCCTCAAAATTTGTTCACCCATTTTACAAGCATGAGTTGTCCGTGCACACATACAATTTTATATATGCATGAGTCTTTGCTTGGTGCAAATTTTTTTTCTCAAGTACTGCAGTCTTTCTGGTGTCATACCATGTTGTTGAATGCCTTGCAGAATCAGCTTAGATAGATGCTCTTTCCTTTATTTTACTAGCGTCAATAATGTACGATAGAAATTGTAAAAAAGTTTCTTGAGAAGATGCAACTCGAGTTAGTACCCTCTAAATGTATGAAGTGGGATAAAATTTACCTCCCCGTAATTTTATTGGTTCATTAATTATCTATCTAATGGTTGCTAACTTTTCTTTTAATCGTAATTTGCATGTGCCAAGAGACCGTGCCTCGTGCTATTGGAAAAAGGACTCCTAGAATTCCTATCTCATATACCGAGAAGGATACTAGGAAAGATATTTATCACCTGTTAAGAGGGGTTTAAGTCAGAAGGGGATTGATACTGATGACGATATGGAACATGAGATTGCATTAGCATTGGCTGAGGCTTCGCAACGAGGTGGCGTTACCAAGAACTCCCACACACAAATAAAAAGCAAAGATGTACCCCCTGATAAAAAGGGTAACAGAATGGTAATCTCCTTTACTGTTACTTATGATTCACGTTCTCTCTTCATGAAGCTTGTGATTTTTAAAATTTGTGCTGCTTGTATTCACTATAGGAAGAAGTTTTAAGGAAACTATATCTCGGTTTCCTACATGATAGCCTATTGAAAATTCAATTATATAGAAATAAAAAGCTTTTTGCGTAAGTAGGAACTGTTTTATAGAAATACGAACTGATAGATTTTGATATTCAGCGTGCCGATATTGACTTGGCGATTGCCAAGCGTGCCGATATGGAAGATGTCCTGTGAACTGATATGTTAGGATTTTAGCTTATACTAACTAGTCCTTTTGAGTCTTTTTGTCTTTCGAGTCATTTTGAGTCTTATCAGGTTAGAATGAAGTCTTGGAGCATGGATTTGATGGACTGGAATTGAGCTTTAGGAGCAAGAAGGGACGAAATCGCAGCTATAAAGCACAAAACAGGCAGCACCCAGTCGGTCTCGGGAGCCGTGCTCCTAGAGTGCTCAAGAATTAATAAGGGTTTCGACTTTTACCTAATTTTGGACATGCTGGCGTGGACAAAAATAGAAGGAGCCGCCGTTAAAAGAAACACGTTCTCAGACACTGAGGCGCTTCCTCTTCGCTTCCCATCGTTTTTTCCTTTTCTCTGACTTCTCTCGATTTCTCATCAGACCTTGGAGATTTATTATTTTTGGTTCATGCTAAGATCCGAGGATCAGCTACTTTGTTTGAGAAAATTCTGAACCTTATTCTATTTCAATATCAATCATGAATTCCTTTTTATCCATTGTTGTGATTTGTTCTTCCATGGCTGAGTAATTCCATTAGCTAGATTAGGGTTTCAATGGTATTCATGAGTTGATAAGTTGAGCACAGATAGGATCCATATATATGTTGTCTTGCATAGTTAGACTTAATGCTTAGATTAAGATCACTTAGTCTATGATCTTAGGTTAAACCTATTCATGAGAGTGTTTTAGGTTGCTAGAAAAGACATTGGTGAGCATTCATTCGTAGGCGACGAGAGTTGGTGCGGTTGCTTGTGAACATATCGAATCATTACATTAATGCTTATTTTCATCCCTAGGTCCAAGCGAGAGTTTAGGTATTTAGGCTGTTAGATAAAGAGTTCTGCGCCACGAGGTGGAGTCGACTTTTTATATTAGTTCTAGACTTGTGCTGAATTTAATCCTGAATAGTTGCTCAAGTTTCATCTCGAATACCGGAGAAATACCTAGTCTAGTGCCTTTTAATTATTAATTTACATCGTTTTATTTGCTTGCATCTATAAAAACAACCTCATGTCTTAGCTTTATTTGAAAATCTCACAAAATCATAGTGTAACCTTGGTCTCGTGGATTCGATTCCTCTTATACTATGCGTGTCTGTGCACTTGCAATAATTTAATTGGTTAAAACTGTATCAAGTTTTTGGCGGTTGGGACCAATTCGTTTTTGATTTTGATTTAAGATATAGTCTAAAACTACTTTTCTTTTCTCTTTTCTTTTTCCTTATGTTTCAGGTGCCGTAGAAGAACAAGAAGAAATTGCACCGAGCCCTTAGTTAATATCTCAAGCGCCGATCTAGCTAGACTTGAGAGCCGACAGCRAAGACTCACAGCTGACATGGCCGAGCAAGAARRCGGAATGGCTGCTCARGTRCAGATGCTCCGTGATGAGATAGAGCAGATGCGGAGAGAGAGACAAGAAGCTCCATGCACGCCGGAATCGGAGATGCGGACAATCCACATGCCTACTACCGGAGGCTGCCATCGTGCCTCCCATTCAGAGGCAAGACTTGAAATCAAGCCTCAGTTGATTTCATTGGTGGCAACACCTCTTCCACGGGCTTCCAGCTGAGATTCCGATGGACCATATCGAAATTTTGAAGAAATTTCCACCAGGTTCTAATGGAGTGCTAGCGAGTTTCTCAAGTGCAAGTTGTTTCCTTTTTCACTTGCGGACAAGGCYTCACGTTGGTTGAAGTCACTGCCATCAGCTTCATTGACGACATGGGCTGAGGTTAGAGCAGCATTTTTGGATCACTTTTACACCAAATCGAAAACTGCCGCTTTGAGGAACAAGATATCTTCGTTCCAACAGCATTCTGGAGCTTTTGTGAAGCTTGGGAAGGCTGAAGGAGTACAGAAGAGAGTGTCCTCACCACGGGTTTAAGGATGAGCAGATCCTAGGTATCTTCTATGATGGTGTTGAGTGGGATTATAGGAAAATGCGCTGAATGCAGCCAGCAATGGCGATTTTATGACCAAGATTAAGGAAGGCGCTTTTGAGCTGATTGAGAACTTAGCTTCGAGCTCCAGCAACAAGTCTCCTGAGTATGATAGATCCAAGAAAGTGAGCAGCATGGAGACACAAAAGATTGATGAGGTGACAGCAAAAGTAAATCAACTACTTAGGGGAAGCAAATCGGTGCATTTTGTGGATGAGAGTGGTAACATGCCTATCTCCCAAGATTTTGAAGAAGACGATGATGCTGCTATGCAAGAGATTAATTACGTGAGTGGGCAGGTATGTTCGAACCGTGGTTTCAATGCAGGAAGCCTTCACCATGAGACCAAATCTATCCGGCAAGGAGGAGGTATGAATCAGTTGCCACAGAACCAAGGGTTTCAGAAGTTCTACTCCAGCAACCAGCAAGGGAAGCAGTTCGTCCCTAATCAAAACCAGAACCGATTCCAAGGAGGAACTCAACAAAAGCCCAATTTCGTAAACACTCAAGAACCAAACGCTGCGCCAAACTCTCAAGATAAACTGAAAAATCTCATGCAGCAGCTCTTGATGAATCAGCAAAAGGCAGCAACTGAGATCAATGCCAAGGTGGATCACATGTATAATGATCTCAATGCGAAGTATGAAGCCGTTACCGCTCACGTGAAGAAGCTAGACACGCAAGTTGTACAAACTGCTGAAGCAATTAAGCGACCTAGTGGGACTCTTCCTGGAAAAGGAGAAATGAATCCCAGGAATGAATATGTCAACGCAGTGGAGCTGAGAAGTGGTAAAGTGTTGGCACCTCCAACTAGTCCCAACGTCACTAGAAAAGGGAAGGAGAGTGTTATGGAGCACAATACCCAAGGGAAAGATATCACCACTGATGAATACATACTGGAACATGGTTCACACTCAGGAAAACAGGTTGAGACTCCGCCGGCTGAATCTCAGGTCAAACCGAGCGAGCACCTTACCAGATGTCGCGAGCACATGCTCGCCAGGGTGCTCCGCACGCGCCAAGGAAATCCCAAATTTTGCGAACATAATTGGGCCCACGAGACAACAAAAGGGTCAACCCTAATTTGACTTCTCCTTTCCTTCTCTCACCAATCGCCCGCCGCTCGCACCAAATCTCCCTTTCCCTTCAACCGTCACACCGTCGCTCAACAACCAGCACCGTCGCTCGCCACCGCATCCAATCGCTCGCCGCCGCACTCAATCGCCGCCGTCGCTGTTACCATGCCCCCGAAGCAACGATTCTCCGGCTCCAAGGGGAAGGCGTACTCCTCCTCCGCCGCTAATCGCCTACCCACTTACCCATGGCCGCGACAAGAGAACGCAGCCTTCTCCCTACCCGACGACAGCTTGCCGGCACAATCCTCCACTCAATGGGATCAAAAAGCTTCATTCTACTACAACCAATTGCTCCGGGTGAGAATCGAACCTACACACCTCATGTGTAGTGAAACACTCAAGGAATTGAGCATATTTGAAGAAGTACAACAAATCCTATATCACGCCCAATGTATGAGTTTTGCTTTTGAGGAGGACTATCTCTTTCCGGATATCACACGCCAATGTTTGGCTACAGCCCGCCTCAATTACGCGAATCCAGAGAAGCCGTCGTTCGAAGAAGCAACATTTTCTTTCCTTGCTGGAGGGAAGAAGTATAGCATCGCTATGGAGGACTTTTGCATCCTCTATGGATTTCACCACGAGGTGAAGGAGCTTGCATTCCCAAAGAAGTTCGAGCAATCCGCAAGTTTTTGGGAGACCATTGCCTCCGGTCCGTACCGCTCCAACTCGGCAAGCCAAACTCGCATCCGTCATCCCGTAGTTCGCGTTTGTGCTCGGATTTTTAGCAACATGTTGTTCAATCGGGACGTCGGGAATAAAGTACACATCGACGAGCTTTTATTGTTGTACTTGGGTTGCCGTTCTTTGTTAGGTCACGATGAAGAGATGGCGAATTCCTACAAAGCCAATCTTGGCATCCGGTTCGCGGAGATCATATGCGCCATTAAGGACACCTCCACCGGCGGGACTCAGCCTCGGATTGAGCGTATCGGTAGCCTGCTTACCACACTGTTCCGTCAACTCGGCGTCGATCTTTCCTCCGCCACATGTGTTACAAAGCTGGAAAAGATGGATATAAGCCACTTGGTATCTTCCAAGATTCTGCGCGACCCTACCACATACCGGTTTCTCGATGCTGACGGCCAAACCCGATTCTCGTGGTCGCTCCTAACAAGGCGTTTCACAAGCTTGTCACGCCAAGACCTTGATTCAAGGTACCTCCGCAGCAACTCACCGGCACACCACCACAGCGAGCACCCGGTTCGTCATCAGGAGCACATGCTCGCCAGGGTGCTCCAACAAACAAAACGACGGAGACGTCACGCCTTGCTCGCCGATACAGCCACAAGGCTTAATTTGATCTTCCACCATATCCAATGACCTAGTACTGGTGAGTATAGCGATGGATGATAACTTCTCAGCGGAAGAACAACAGCCTTATGCAGCATAATGCACATTCGAGGATGCTGTCACCGCGCCACGACGCTGCTCCCTCCACATGCCTCCTCCAGCAGTTCGGAAGGAAGCCAACGCCTACAAAGGAAGAAGCGCAGAGCCGGCCAAGATGATCTGGACACCGCTACCTCGCGGTGAATTCTACCCACTATTTATTTTCACCATTGTATTATCCATTGCTATTTCCTTTTTATTCGACTAATCCCTTTGATCTTTTTCACACCGAGACGGTGTGATTTAAGTCCGGGGAGCGGCCTGCTACTAATTTATTTTCTTTGTCTTTGTGTCTTTGTTTCAGTTTTTCATTTTCTTTTATTTTATTTGATTGAGTCAGTTTGTTCGAAGTCTAGTTGCGTTTTTATTGAGTCAAAACTGTTAGAAATTGACCTTGATCTATCGGATTATTTGGACTTGAGATTACTTGTTATGACTCAGATTGGTGGAGGTTGTTCTGAAGATCATGGATGGATTAAACATTCCCCAAAGCTCTTTTCCATTGGGAAATAGGTTGAACCAAAGTTATCTCTAAGCTTTATTGAACTTTAATCGGATATTCAATTTCTTTCTCGGGGTTTGACGTTCATTGGGGAAGACCTATTCGAGCCAAAACAGACCACGCAACTCTCCACAAAGTATGCTATTCCTCTCTCACTCCCTTCCATTGAACCTAAAAAAAAAAAAAAAGAGAAGTTCAAAAGCAATGTCAAGTGAACCAAGGGATGATGCAGACCGTGTTCTGACCTCATGGAAAGCTTGTTGTAAGGGAAACTAAAAGTCAAAGTGAACCAAGGGATGATGCGTAGACCGTGTATCTTTTGTGACCTCATGGAGATTTGTCCCAATAAAGTAAAGAAAGCATAGAAAAGTGATGACTGTGAAACATCGGCAAATGAAAACCGATGGCTGTAGAAAAATAATCAAAAAGATGGTGGTTTTGGAAGAGGAAAAGAGGGGAGAGGAAAGTTATATGGGAGAGGGTCTTTGGTTAGAAGAATGGCACCCTTTGGATTTATTCCCCCTGGTAAGACCACTGCACTTTCTATTTCATTAATCTATGTAAAGAGATAACAATGGGGATTCCGAAATTTCCTTTGGATTGTGAGTAACTAAGGTTTGATGATTCCCATGGTTGAATGGATCGTGTTCCAACACCCAGTGACGAGCCGTATGAAGTCCAGGCATCCCCAACAGCTAAGCGAGTTCCCGTGATTTTCAAACCTCTTCTCTCTTTTTTCCTAGTTTGTTTGAGGACAAACAAAGGTCTAAGTGGAGATGTTAGATTTTTACTTAACTTTTTTGAGTCTTTTGTGTTTTTCGAGTTTTATCAGGTTAGAATGAAGTCTTGGAGCATGGATTTGACTGAAAGCTAATTGAGCTTTTGGAGCAAGAAGGGACGAAATCGCAGCTATAAAGCACAAAAACAGAGCACGTCTGAGTCTGCTCGCTAGTGTGAAGAATTAATAAGGGTTTCGACTTTACCTAATTTTGGACATGCTGGACGTGGAAAAAAATAGGGGCCGCCAGTTAAAAGAAACACGTTCCGCAGGGCGCTTCCTCTTCGCTTCCCATCCTTTTTCCTCTCGATTTCTCTCATCAGACCTTGAGATTTATTATTTTTGGTTCATTTGTAAGATCCAGAGGATCAGCCACTACTTGTTTGAGAAGAATTCTGAACCTTATTCTATTTCAATATCAATCATGAATTCCTTTTTATCCATTGTTGTGATTTGTTCTTCCACCATGAGTAATTCCATTCAGATTGGGTTTCAATGGTATTCATGAGTTGATAAGTTGAGCAGATAGGATCCATATATATGTTGTCTTCGCCAATAGTTAGACTTAATGCTTAGATTAAACTGATCACTTAGTCTATGATCTTAGGTTAAACCTATTCATGAGAGTGTTTTAGGTTGCTAAAAGACATTGGTGAGCATTCATTCAGAGCGACGAGTAGCGGTTGAACATATCGAATCATTACATTAATGCTTATTTTCATCCCTAGGTCCAAGCGAGAGTTTAGGTATTTAGGCTGTTCGATAAAGAGTTCTGCGCCACGAGAGTGGGTCGTTCTTACTTTTATATTCGAGTTCTAGACTTGTGCTGAATTTAATCCTGAATAGTTGCTCAAGTTTCATCTCTGAATACCGGAGAAATACCCTAGTCTAGTGCCTTTTAATTATTGAATTTACATCGTTTTATTTGCTTGCAACTCTGTCACTAAAAACAACCTCATATTCTGTCTTAGCTTTATTTCAAAATCTCACAAAATCATAGTGTAACCTTGGTCTCTGTGGATTCGATTCCTCTTATACTACTGCGATTGTCTGTGCACTTGCAGTAATTTAATTGGGTTAAAACTCTGTGTATCATGAACCAAGCTTAGGAAGCACTGAAGCTGATAATGCGGATTATTCTGGAGGTAGAAATGACATCATGTCTCAACTCATGTCTACATTCACTTAAATTAATAATTATAGCCATTCTTTGCATGTATGCATTGTAATGTTGCCATGTTTCAATTTTTACTGTTTATATCGGCACTTCAACTTCTTTTTCTTGAAATGCTCTCTCCAGATGAAGTCACAGCATGTGATGCCCTCCAGACGCTGGCATATCTGTCGCTGATGATGCCTGAAAATGCCACAGATACTGGTGGGATACATATGTTTGACCTATAAGCATTGTACATTTAAACGAGTGTCTTAAGCTTGTTAATGTTATTGGCCATATACATATAAATTACACTGATACACAATTAAGTTCAGAGTCAGATTTACCTTCATGAAAATTCATGTCGGTTGTCTTCTTTCTCACTCTAATTTTGGTGTAATTGCAGAGTCATCTGTTCAAGTTGAGGAAAAGAGAGCTGGAAAAGCTTATGTGTCAGATTTAAAAGGGACTGATCCAGCATCAATGTCTAAAAGTTTTTCTCTTAGAAACTCCAAACAGAGAAGATCAGGCACCGATGATCATTGCAATACTGAAGCCGAGAGAAAGAGTCTTAGTAGCTCTTTAATCCGAAAGAGACGGCAGAAAAAATCACCAGCTAACGTAAGAGAAGATATATATACTTAACAAAGACAGAGGTTCTTTTACTGTTCTGTTGTCAGAATTCATGATCATGTTGAAGCTGTTCTCTTCCTCCAGGTTACGAAAGATGAGCTTGATGCAAGCTCACAAGTCATAGAGCCTTGCAATAACAAGGTACATATCTTCTGTACAACACAACTCTTCTGATTACACAATATTTCATACAGTACTTATCTGAGTGCTCTTTGGAATGTACTATAAGTTATCTTCATGCTCTTTGGAATGTATTATATATCTTTGAAATTATTTTTAAAAATATTTCTGGCTTTTCATCGTGGAATCTCTTTTGTAGCTTTAATCTTAGGACTGATTGTGATGTTGACTGTTGTAGGGAATAGGTGAGGGAAATAAACCTGTTGGGAGAGGTAACAGGTCTGCTAGTATTCGAAACTCACATGAAAAGAAGTCTGTTAAACCTCAGGATCGTACTTCCTCAAGTAACAACATAGTAGAAGAAGATGAGTCAGCTCCATCAAATGCAGTCATAAAAAAACAAGTTAACTTGCCTACTAAAGGTAGGAGCAGAAGAAAGATAGTAACTGAGAAACCTCTAACTATTGATGACGGGAAGTTTTCTGAGACTTTAGTGAGTGGACTTTCTGATGCTAAGACTCTATTTCCAAATGATAAAGAAACCCCATTGATACATCTGTCAATCTTAAGATCATTAATTTCTATGGAGTTTAGTCTGTGAGTTCCCTGATTATATGTTATACCATATCCTTTTAATCTGCAGGAGAAGTTTTTGCATTGCATATCTAGTTTCCGAGCACGAAGATGGTGTCTTTTTAAGCGGTTCTACAGTGCAATTGACTATCCCTGGTTTGCCAGACAAGAGTTTGTTCAGTATCTGGATCATGTAGGATTGGGTCATGTTCCTAGATTAACTCACGTTGAATGGGGTGTCATAAGGAGGTTATCACTAACTAAATTGCTGCTAATTTTCTTTTTCTTTTTTGGTGTGCATATGGATGTTTCATTAATCATACTTTGTTGGTGCAGTTCTCTTGGGAAACCGAGGCGATTTTCTGAACAGTTTTTGAAGGAGGAAAAAGAAAAGCTATACCTATACAGGGGCTCTGTAAGAAAACATTATGATGAGTTAAACACGGGAATGAAGGAAGGACTTCCAATGATCTGGCTTGGCCTCTAAATGTTTCACAGAGAGTCATTTCCCTGCATCCAAAGTCAAGAGACATTCATGACGGCAGTGTCCTAACTGTTGATCACTGTAGGTACCGGATTCAGTTTGAAAACCCTGAATTAGGGGTGGAATTTGTTAAGGTACCCTTCCTTACACTGAATTTTTTTCTGGCATTGGTAGAATCGGGATTTTCTGACACTATATATATATATATATATATATACGTGAAAAATCACAGTGAATATGGAAAACGAAAGTAAACAAAAGGATAAACTAATCGTAGCAGTTCACTGCACATTAGTGAATATGACCAAAGTCTCAAATAATTTTGTGTGTTTGCTTGAACAGATAAAAAAGATGATAATCTATGCAGTCGATCAGGCTCTCAAAGACTTAACTCCAAGTGGAAAGGAATGAGTTTTTACATCTCTTCCCACTACCTATATCAAACATCAGTTAAACTGAGTTTCTTTTTGTCTAATCTTTGAGTTTTTGTTTTTTTTTTGTGTTGGTTCAGGCCTCCAGAAGCCGAAGTGAAGAAATCAAAGCTTATAGTCTCTGTAATCGACAATGCCTTCAAAGACTCTATGCCATGTGAAAAGAAGTGAGTTTTTATTTCTCTTCTCATTAATAGAAAACATTAGTAAACTGAGTTTGTGTTATGTCTAAGATGAGAGAGATTATTTCTTGATTTTTTTTTTGTTCAGGTCTCCGAAAGCCAAAGAGAAGAAAAAGCCAAAAATATTGAAGACATATCAGCGTAGAAATCGACAGGGTACAAATGGAGGAGATGTAAAGTAAATTTTCGTTGCATCTTAAATCTCTCATCATCTTTAGTTATACTCTTCTTAACCATATAGAATGTATAATCATATTTAAAACATTATATCATTTTGGAGGACTAGGTCTCCAGAAGCCGAAGAGAATAATAAAGTAAAGGTTGCTGCTGCTGCGCTTGAATTAGCTTCCACTTCAGGTGAGGCGAAGATTTGTCTTAGTTATACTCCTGCAACTGGAGAAACAGCGAATTTGTGTTTGCCTTCTATGGAAGATCTTCGGAGTAAACTTACAATGTCAACCGGATCACTGCCTATTCGATTCTTTACGCGTGGTACAGAACCTGCATTCAAAAAGAGCTTCGCGTACTATTCAGGTTTGGAAAAATTACCTGTCTTGTCAAATGAAATCCCATCAGAAGAGCTAGATGAATTCAGAAATGGTACACTAGGAGTTCTTCTAAGGTTCTGTGAGAATGGGTTCTTGTGGTCAGCAAAATTAGTGCATGAACTGCTCGTGCATCAGCTTGCGATAGGTAAAAAAATATGAATTATGGACTCTTTGTGGTGGCCAAGCTGTGAGGTTTTCTTTGAAAGAGTTTGAGATTATTACCGGGCTTAATTGTGAACCTTTTCCTGATGAAAGTGTGGCTGTAGATGAGGATCCTCAGTTTTGGGGACGACTTGGTTTGGAAGACAACAGAGAACCGTCTTTCAAAATGATCGCAGAAAGAATAATGGACTGCAAGAATTGGAACAGGAGAGATAGGATTAGACTGGTGTATCTATTCTTGGTTTCCCGGTTTTTGCTAGCTCGTAATCCTGGGTCAGGAATACCAAGGAAAATAATTTCCTTGGTTCTTGATCGTGAGAAATTTGAAGCGTATCCGTGGGGAAGAGTAACTTGCAAACATATTATTGACTCGGTAATGAAAGCCAACCTAGATTTGACCCACAATTCATACACTGTGGACGGATTTGTCCAAGTATTGCAAGTATGGGCGTATGAAGCTATTCCTGCGATTGGCAACAAATGTGGAACCCCAAAGAAAGATATGATGGAGTTTCCACCACTCCTAAGATGGAAGGGATCTAGGAAAATATTTAAATTTGACCTTCCCCAGAACAGAGAACCGGTATGTTTATGGTTCGAGTTTTTATTTCTTGTTAAGTCTCTAGTTTTGATGCCTTGTTTTCTTCTAAATGAATCTGATTTTGACTAGTTGTATTGTAAATTAAATCTAACGGTAATGTACTTTTTACAGGTTTTCGTGAAATATGTTATGGGTAATATTACGGAGAACCTTTGGGACGATGAAACAGAAGATTTGAAGGTCGAAAATATGCTGTCTATGATATCTGGAACTTCGAGCAAAGTCTTTGAAAAACATTCTTGGGAAGATAAAGGACTGTTTGATGGACATGAGCATATGGTTGAAGAAAGAGACCCATGTGACAGCAACAATGATGCCTTGAAGACATACTTTGCATCTACAATAGAGCAAATGACAGAGACGCTACAGAAACAGATCTCTACCTGTGTAGATGATGCTTTTAAGAAGCTAAAGTTGACAATTGAAGAAGGCATAACGACACTTAAGGAAAATTTTAGGCCGGTGGAGGAAACTGGTTCTCAGAAAGAGAAAGAGGCGATGTGCTCTAACATACGAGGTGGAAAAAAGTCAAAGCCGGTAAGTAAACGTCAAATTTGATTATTAAAAGTAGTTAATATTTCTGTGATTTGTTAAGAGATAACTAAAATGTGTTGTGGCCATAACTCTAACTCTAACTCTGTGAGTGTAGTAACTTAAGAATTTGTGAGCTGTACATTGTTTTGTAGTAATTTTGTGTTGTGGCCTTAACTTTGTGAGGTGTTATATATTAATGTACTTCCCACATATATGTGAATTTATATGTTTTAAGGACTATTAATTTTTACTCTTTTTTAGTTTTCTTATATTCACGTTGGAAATCTATGGAGTTTGTCAGTTACAATTGTATATGTATTTTATTTATATTTTTAAATTTTGCAGAATTTGAAGTACGAATTAAAAGATATATCAGTTGATGATTTACCAACGGAGGAGGATACCGAAGATGGGCAAAATGGATAATGAAAGTGGTGGAGACCAAGCAGATTCGTGTGTTAAAAACCTTATCAGAGACATCGTTAATCAGGGATCAAAATATGAAGAGGCAAATGGACATATTTACTATGCAAGTAAAAGCTTTGTTACAAAAGTGATAGCTTCTGTATATATTTGAGCCCAAGCTAACAGAAAACACAACACATTCGATTCACCTTATCTTCTTATAAAGGACGTTTCCTAAGCTAACAAATAATATTGAGCTACAAAAAGACTAACGATGTGAAACAAAAAATAAATCAAACCAAAAGATAAATGAAACCACAACGTCTTCTATTTGATAGTTACATATGATTATGACCGGTTACAAGACGTGCGATTATTGTCAATTTTAGCTTAGAAGATAGATTAGAGAATGAGAATATGGAAGTAGAAGAGATAATATGAGAGAGAAGAAAGAGAATAAACTGAAAATTCTTGTATATCTTTTTTCCAGACAATAGTTACAAGTATATAGCTAATCTAGGTTATGGGAAAAGCTAAAACAGGCTATAAAGTAAATAGCATTATAATGTTATTTTGATCACAAGCTTCTCACTTTCCCTCCATTTGACTTGTTTCCAAAGATGACTTATTTTCTTCTGTCGACTTATTTTCTTTTGTTTGACTTGTTTCCAAAGATGACTTATCTTCTTATTTTCTTATTTTCTTCTGTCGACTTATTTTATTTTGTTTGACTTGTTTCCAAAGATGACTTATTTTCTTCTGTCGACTTATTTTCTTTTGTTTGACTTGTTTCCAAAGATGACTTATTTTCTTCTGTCGACTTATCTTCTTCTGTTTGACTTGCTTCAACATTCCCCTCAAGATCGGCAGGTCCAATACGCAAGTTTGCTTGTTGACTAATAAAACTGCTTAAGCTAAGCTAATAAAGAAGTTTTGGTTTCCAAACTAAAATAAAACAAACTAACCAGTTAAATATTAACAAAGCAATTCCAAGCAAAAAATATTGGTACTTATATGACTAATAAGATTTAAATCAAAATCAGCAAAAAAAAGGAATTAGAAACTAAGCGGTTAAAGCAAAGATAAACAAATGAATCTTTGGGTTAAACTTTAAAGGCAATTGATTTGGGTGAATCCTAGCTAATTCAAGAATGTTAAACAATCTAACAATGCTAATCTTTAGGCCTTAGCCCACTAGTTTAGACTAATCCACTTCTATGGCAATAATCATATGCTAATTATATAATTAACATAAACATGCATTCATAATCATGTGATAAACATGTATTAATTACAAGCTTGAATTAGCCACTAAACACCCCAATCATTAATTCTCTTCGGTTATGTTTGTAAAGCACTTAATAGGTTCATTCAAACATTCATCACTTTTCAAACATGAAATCACTTAGGTTTTAGATCAATTTGGCCTAGGCTAATCTAGCATTAAGAACAACTAATGGGTAAGGATCAATAAACTCTAAGACTTAATCATCTTGAATCAACCAACAATCACCATAATCTACCAAACTCAAGGCTCTAAGAAGACTATTCACTAATCATCATCAAAACACAAAGATCTATGAAAGATTATTTGCATAATCATGTTAAAAATTAGAATGTTAAATCTAAAAGGAAACAAAATTGTCAGATAACCTTAAAGTGGCTAAGATTTTTCAAAAACAAGCATCAGTCTTGAGAAAATAAGTCTAATATCTTTATATAGTGAATAGTGAGTGAACCGGGTCAGCCCGGGACAAACTGGACGAATTAGGATCTTGGAACTTCGAGGGGGAGGTCTGGTGTGCAGCACATGTCGCTGTCAGTGGTTGCTAAAATCTCTAGACGTCTCACAAGAGTAGGAGTGGGCAGCACAGGCCGCTAGATGTGCCTGCTGGACCTTCAATCTTCAGGGGAGTCTCTAGTGGATCACATGTCGATGTCAATGCCCACTATGATTTTCAAATGTCTAGTTTCTGGCTTCACTTTGGCCTTCTTTTATATATTTTTTTTACTTTCTTTAAAAATAACATTTTTATTTTACCCAACCTTTAGCTTGTGTCCCTAAATTCTACCCTTTGTTAAGCTTTCTTTCCTCTTAATGGTAAACTCCATACTCTTTCTTAATTAGCAAGATACATTATTAAACCTCAAAACGATCTTTTTTCTTTTCCAAACACTTAGGAGAATCTCTTTTTTTTTTTTGAACAAGCACTATTCTCTTCTTTGGTTTTTCTTTCACCCACTATGCTTTTTACTCTTTGGATTTTTCTTTAATAATTTAGTGGATTCTATCATTTATTCATTTTGTTCTAAACCTTAGCGTTATTCTTCCTTTTGTTTTCCTAGAGTGTTCTCCTCGTGTTTCCAAGGGGTTTTCTTTTCTTTCTCTTCCTTAAACCATTGTTTTCCTTCCTCAAACTCAACAACTATTTATCCTCTCAACACCATGTCCCCAAACCAAAACCACATACCCAATAAGCACAAAATGCCCCTAGTTTGCCAGCCTTAAAGATCAATATACTAGTCTTAAGGAAGATCATCTTTGTTGTTCCTCTTTTACAAAATTGTGCACATGTATGCCTCACGCAAGCAAACAACGAGGGGTGGAATGAAAGTTAAAGGTTAAGGTGGGGAACCGTCCTAAAGGTAACAATGATCATTCGGGTTAACCAACACTAGTATAAAAGGATAAGATAACCGGAATGTTTTGTATAAGACCATGGTCAAGTATATAAAGTCCCTAAGTGAGTAGATTAGATTCAATTTTAAGTTCAAATTCATAAAGTTTCTTTAAGAAATCATGCAACCTTTACAAAAGTAGGGATTTTTCAAAGAGAAAATGTCCAGTCATAGGTTTTCTGATTATTCAAGATCGTTTAATGCACCAATCAATCATGAGCTTCAACTTCTACAAGACAGATTTTTTTAATATTATAAAGTAAAAATAAATATTTAAATATAATGGTACTCATATAAATATCTATATATATATATATATATATATTTAAAAAGCATCTTATTATGTAAATCTTGACCCTCTCATGAAAATTTGAAACGTAGCGTGATTGTAATAACGAGTTTGTGACACATGTTAATTAGTCGATTAAATTTTGACACGCGACAAATATTTAATCTTTTTATTCTTGTGTTTGTTATATTAATAAGTTTTTAATTAAATTTTCACACATGTCAAATATTTAACTTTTTAATTCTTTTGGTTTCTTAACAAAATTTAAATTAAATTAAAAAGCACGGTAATTTATCTAATAAGATTAAAAAAAAGGTGTCGTTGATTCACCATTTTCTCAAAATTAAAGAAAAGTTTCTAAAATATGTGCAAAAACTCACTTAAGTTTTCTTATCATTGATAAATTATTAATTTTAAAATAACTTTAAAATAATATTTAAAGTATTTTACAGGCCACAAACAAATTGGTACGTAAATGTTTTGTTCAAACATTTAATACCAAAGTTTTATTTTCAGGTTTAGTTAGCTTATCACCGTTTAGCCACGGAAGATAAAACCAAACAATGAAATTCAAATTATAACTCAACATGTCTTTTTTATGGCTTGTGTGAGGAAACTAGAAATCATATTTTCTTTAAATGCGATTACACAACACTATTATGGGCTGCTCTTGCACGGAATTTGATTGGGTTCTCTTTCTCTACGGACTGGTGGACATTCACCAAAAGATTCAGTTTGGCATCGTGTTTCACGGTCCAGTTTCTCATTCGATATTTGTTTTACTCAGCAGTTTACCATATTTGGTGGGAAAGAAATGCAAGGAGGCATGGTAAACCTCCTCAACATCAAGAATTATAAAAAAAAAATGAAACCAATTATATGATAACAAGTGTAATATAGATCTATTAAGAGTTTTTTAATGTTTTTCCATTTGAAAGTCTTTTCACTAAGTCTCTTCTTTTTTTTTATTCTTTTTTTATTTTTATATTGGTGAGACTTACGCTTTAAATCTCTCTCATGTCATATCATCTTTTTTTCTCACTCACAGTTATTACTTTTATTTTCAACATTAAGTGCGTTTTCTCGTAATGTGTTTTACATGCTCGGACGGCTTTGTATATAGCGTCATGCATGATTAAATATTGCATAATGTAACAACATGTTACTTTGCACAAAAAAAAGTCATTTTAACTAATTAAATATAAATGACCTCATTTCACGTTTTCTTTCTCATCTTTAACCAAAAAAAAGAGTCTAATTGTCACTTATATCACATAGTCTTTTCTTTCTAATATCTACTAATTATTTAATATGTCAAAGTAAGTCGGTCATAGATATTTGTTAAATAATCATTTTATATGTAAAAGTAACCCACTTACACTCCTATATAAAAGGAGTTGGTTTCATCTTTGTACTACTAGAAAAACGAGACTAAAAAAAGCAGAAGAATAAAAAAATCATTCTTCCTTCCTAAAACTCTTCATTCCTCCCCACTCTCGACATCTCTTATAAAATATAATATTTAATTATATAATATCATAATTAAATCATATCATATAAAATAATATTCATAACACGTTATCAGCACGAACCGCTCACTATCCGATCAAAATCCGAACCGATCTTTATCCGATTTAAGGTACGATCTAAGATATGATTTAATTTATAATTAAATCAATTTTCAATTTATATATTATTGTTTATATGGAAGGCTATGCCTCCTCACTTCTATGGAAGGCTATGCCTCCTAAATTGATTTAAATTATTCTATTATTTTTATGTTTTATAATGATTTAAATTATTTTGTTATAATTTACATATATTTATATATTATTATATATGTGTAGATATCATGTCAAATTTGGCAAAGCTTGATATCGCTGCCCTTGATGTATCTGGAAATAATTATATGTCATGGGCATTAGATGCAAAAATGCATCTAAAAGCGAACGAGCTTCTGGACACCATTGACGAGACAAAAAAGGCCTCAGAAGAGAAAAAAGCAAAGGCCATGATATTTTTATGCCACCATCTCCATGACAATTTAAAAATTGAATACATCACGAAAGAAGATCCTGAAAATCTTTGGCAGTCACTCAAAGATAGGTTTGATCACCAAAAATATGTGATCTTACCAAAAGCCAAACATGAGTGGTTGAACATCCGGCTCATGGATTATAAAAATGTAAGTGATTATAATTCCACGTTGTTCGGAATTACTTTCAGGATGATATTGTGTGGAGAAAAAATAACTGATAATGATATGATTGAGAGAACTCTCCAAACATTTCATCCTGTGAATGTATCACTACAACAACAATACCGGACAAAAGRTTATACTAAGTATTCGGAGTTAATGAACACACTCCTAGTTGCCGAAMAAAATAATGAACTCGTGATGATAAATTATAAGACGCCCATCATCGCAGAATATCCTGCCGCATCTACACAGGCAAGGACAAGGATGAGGTAGAGGTCGTGGTCGCGGTTGTGGACGTGGAGGCGGACATGGAGGCAGAGGTGGACAAGGAAGGGGATTCAACAATAATAGTTACAACGCGGAAAAAACAAATAAAAGTTACAAGAAGAATAATAATACAAGTGCGGTAACTATTCAAAAAGAAAATATGTGTTACAGATGCGGAATGAAAGGCCATTGGGCACGTACCTGTCGTACGCCAAAACATCTCGCCGATCTGTATCAAGAATCCCAAAAGGCAAAGGAGAAAAATGGCGAAACCAATTTTGTCTTTGATGAGCCTGGATCTTCCTTTGATAATACTCATCTTGATATTGCTGATTTTCTTGTTGAACCAAGCGAGGAATAATAAATGAGTGTGGTCAATGTAATATAATATAATGTCTTTCTGAAGAAGATAAGAAAAATAAAAGTCTCAATGTATAATATGTTTTATATTGTAATATAATGTTTAATATTTTTAAAATTAAAATGAACCATTTATATTGATAATACAAGCGATTACAAAGAACATTATTACATAAAATAATAAAACGAAATTAAGAACAAACTCTTTGTGGATATACTCCCCAACGAAGAGTCTATAAATACAAACAATAATTAAAACTAAACAAAGAATTAAACACAAGCGAAACATCTTCAAAAATAAAAACTAAAGAAATTTTTCAAGATGAATGAGATAAGATTTTTGTGTAAGTAAATGAATGGATGAATGAGTATATTTATAGATTGAAAAATACTATTACTAGCTGTTTGAAAAGTATAAAGATTTTGAAAGAAATAAAAAATAAAATTCATCATAACCATTGGTATATCCGACCGTTGGTGATATATTAATCAGTTGAATTTTAACAGTTTCAAATAAATAATAAATTTTTATTTTTGATAATAAATGTTGTTTTAATCTATCTCCTTTTACTTTAACCCAGAAGATGTCAAAATATATGAATGAATATGGAGATATATGTCTGGCAGATAGTGCGACAACGCACACGATATAAAGATAAAAAAATATTTCTCCGATCTTAAATTAAGAAAAACTGTAGTGAATACTATATCGAAAAATGCAAAAATTATTATGGGTTCCGGAAGAGCCCAGTTCTCAATGCCAAGGAGAACAAAGTTTGAAATAAATGATGCATTATATTCCCCCAAGTCTTACAGAAACTTGTTAAGTTTTAAAGATATCCGAAGAAATGGATATCATGTGGAAACCAAGAAGAAAAATGACATTGAATATCTTTGCATCACAACAAATGATTTCAGAGAGAAAATATATATTAGAAGAACTGCCAACTTTTTCTTCTGGATTATATTCCACAAAAATTAATATGATTGAATCATATGCTACGGTAAACCCGAAGTTTACCAATATATTTTAAGTATGACATGAAAGGCTGGGTCATCCTAGTTAAATCATGATGAGAAAAATTGTGGAAAATTCTAATGGCCATCCATTGAAAGACCAGAAGATCTTTCAATTAAATGAATTTTTATGGGATGCATGTTCTCGAGGAAAACTCATAATTCGGTCATCACCAGCTAAAATTGGGAATGAATCACCAGAATTTTTATAATATATGTGATATATGGACATCCATCGTGTACCATTTCAATATTTTATGGTATTAATTGTATCTAAGATGGTCCCATGTGCTTTTTGACGAATACCGAAATATGGCATTCGCCAAAATAAAGGTTAAAAGCGCAATTTCTTGATTATACTATCAAGAAAGTAAGACTTGATAATGCTGGTGAATTTACTTCACAAACCTTTAATGATTATTGTATGTCATTAGGGATCGATGTTGAACATCCAGTGCCCTACGTTCATACACAAAATAGATTGGCCGAATCTTTAATTAAACGGTTACAACTAATTGCTAGGCCGTAAATACTGAGAACAAATATTCCCCATTACAATTAGCATTTGATCAGCAACCAAATATATCGCCTCTCCATATTTTTGGATGTGCAGTGTATGTGCCTATTGCACCCCCTCAACGTACAAACATGGGGCTCCAACGGAGATTGGGTATTTATGTTTGTTATATGTCACCAAGTATAATTCGTTATCTTGAACCACAAATTGGTGACTTGTTTACAGCTCGTTTTGCTGATTGCCATTTTAATGAAAACGAGTTCCCATCGTTAGGGGGAGTAATTCGTGAAATTCCAAAAGATATTACATGGTATACACCATCGTTGATATCTCTGGATCCTCCTACGAAACAACGTGAACTCGAAGTGCAGAAAATTGTGCATTTGCAAAATATGGCAAACGAGTTACTAGACGGATTCGTATATACCGGCTGCAAATGTTCCATCAAGAGTTGGAATCCCACAAGAACAAAATGATGCTAATAAAGTAAATGAGCCTAAAGTTTAGTTAAAAAGGGGGAGACCCATGGGTTCTAAAGATAAAAATCTCCGAAAGAAAAAGGCTACGGGAGAATCAAATTCACATAAAAAGGTTCCTGAAAAAAACCCAAAATGAAGAAATTCCAGAGGACTAAAATGAAGTAGTTACAGAAGAATTACCAAAAGAAGATATTCCTAAAAAGGGACATGATACAGAAAAATATGAGATTTCCATAAATTATGCCAAAAATGAAAAGGTATGCGTAAGAAATGAGATAGATGATGATGATGGAATTTTCTCATATTCTGTATCTAAAGAAATTGATAATGAAAATGATGATCCAGAACCAAGGTCCATATCAAAATGTCAGAACTAGGAGAAATGGAGGATGGCCATGCAAAATGAGTTAACCTCCCTTAATAAAAGGAATGTGTTTGGACTGGTAGTCACTACACCTAAAGATATAAAACTGGTTGGGTGCAAATGGGTATTTGTGAGAAAACGAAATGAGAATAATGAGGCACAAGATATAAAACCCGACTTGTTGCTCAAGGTTTTTCTCAAAGACCGGGAATTGATTATGAGAAAACAGATTCTCCGGTAATGGATGCTATTACGTTCAGGTATTTTTTGAGTTTAGCAGCATCCCAAAATTTAGAAATGAATCTTATGGATGTACTGACAACATATCTATATGGATCACTTGATAATGAAATATATATTAAAATCCCAGAGGGGATGAAAATGTCTGAAGCATTGAGCTCAAAGTCTACGGATATATGTTCGATCAAATTACAGCAATCACTTTATGGATTAAAACAATTCGGGCGCATGTGGTACAATCGTTTAAGTGAATACCTTTTAAAGAAGGGTTATGTGAATAATACAATATGTCCATGCGTTTTTATAAAGAAATCTTTGAACGGATTTGTGATCATCGCTGTTTATATTGACGACTTGAATATAATTGGAACTCAAAAGGAGATTGAATAGACACAAAATCATATGAAATCAGAGTTTGAAATGAAAGATCTTGGAAAGACAAAATTTTGTCTTTGGCTCTAGATAGAGCACTTCCAAGATGGAATATTGGTGCATCAATCAAATTATACTAGAAAACTCCTCAAATGCTTTAATATGGATAAAGCAACTCCTTTGAGTACTCCAATGATTAATAGACAACTCAATGTTGAAAAGGATCCATTTAGACTATGTGAGGATAACGAAGAAATATTGGGTCCTGAAGTACCCTATATGAACTCTATTGGTGGACTAATGTATCTTGCAAATTGCACACGACCAGATATAGGTTTCGCTACTAATCTACTTGCAAGATATAACTCTTCTCCAACGCAAATACATTGGAACGTAATAAAACATATTTTCCGTTATCTCCAAGGTACAATTGACTTAGGATTATATTATCTTAGAAATTCAAAATCTTGTCTAGTTGGCTTTGCAGATGCAGGTTATTTATCAGATCCACATAAGGTAAGATCCCAAACTGGATATATATTTACTATAGGAGGGACTACAATCTCGTGGCGTTCTCAAAAGCAAACAGTAGTTGCTACTTCATCTAATTATGCAGAGATTATAGCACTTCATGAAGCCTGTAGAGAATGTGTATGGCTCCGATATATGATCCAACATATTCAAGAAGCTAGTGGAATAACCACGAATAAAGAACCTACAACCATATTCGAAGATAATGTTACATGCGTCGCACAAGTTAAAAAATGTTATATCAAATGCGATAGGACGAAGCACATTCCACCAAGATTTTTCTCTTACACTCAAGAACTCGAGAAAAATGGTGAAGTCAATATTGAATATATCCGCTCCTGCGATAATTCAGCAGACCTACTTACGAAGGCACTACCCACCACAATGTTCAAAAAGCATATTCATAGCATAGAGATGTGTCATCTACGAGACTTATGAAGAAAAGAAATATTTTCCAGGGAGAATATCAGATTTTTCCTTTATCGTATTAATTTGAGTTTTTGTGACAAGGTTTTTTAACGAGCGATGCATATTAAATAATTATAGGGGAGTGTTGGAAAATATCTAAGTCGGTTATAGATATTTGTTATATAATCATTTTATATGTAAAAGTAACCGACTTACCACTCCTATATAAAAGGAGTTTGGGTTTCATCTTTATACTAAAAAAAATTCGAGACTAAAAAAAATAGAAGAATAAAAAATTATTTTTCTTTCCTAAAAATTTTCATCCCTCCCGACATCTCTTATAAAATATAATATTTAATTATAATATCATAATTAAATCATATCATATAAAATAATATTCATAACATTTTTCTCTTTTTTTCGCTGGCAATTATTCATTTTAATTGCTTGATCGACTTTGTATATAGCGTTATTTATGATGCAGACCACTATAGTGTCATGTATGATGTAAGCGAGATGTGGACTAAATAATAGGTTTCAGTAAATAATATCATTTTACGTAATTAAATATACGCTACCTCACTTCAGTTTATCTTTTATATCTTTAGCAAAAAAAAAAGAAAAAAAAGTCTCTTTTATATTACATCATAATTGTATCCCTGCATAAAAATATAAAAAAAAGGTTTTATCATAATTGGTAAGAGTAAAAAATAACCAAAATGAAAAGATTATTTTCCTCTATCATATTTACGTTAATATGACATAAGAGTCACACCCTAACCATTTCTTATATTACCTCATTTTTCACACCTTTTTTCATCTGCAATTATTACTTTTTACTTTCAACATCGTGCGCGTCTCTCAGTAATGTGTTTTTCTTGCTTAGTCGGCTTTGTATATAGGATTCTCTTATAATGCAAACAGTTATAGCATCATCCATGATGAAAATGACATGCAGACTAAGTAATAGATCTTAGTTTTATATCACTTTACCTTATTAAATATAAATTATTCCACTTCACTTTATCTTTTTGTTTTTACCCCAAAAAAAAAATTATCTCATGTCTCATCGTACATTTCTCATTTTTTTCATCCGCGATAACTATATTTTTATTTATAATTTAGTGTACGTTTTTCCGTAATATTCTTTTAATGTTTGATGAAGTTTGTTTGATGAGTCATGTATGATGTAAACGAGTGATGAAAAAATAATAAACATGGATAAAAAACATAAACTCTTAAATTTGATAAATACAAAGTTTGTGTACAATAAGATTGATATTACAAAATAATAAATAATAATGATATATGTGACTATAAAAAAATTTGAAAAGATTTAAAATAATTATGCATATGTCATTTACGACTGGTTAAATACAATACATATATACATTTTATACGTTTAATACTTTGTAGATTTTGTGTTTACCGTCATGAATGATGTAACCAACTAGTATTATATTTTTATTCAGGGTCGAATGACATGTTTTGATCATTTTTTCCAAATTTGTTGTATGATAGTAGAAGAAGTTATCTCCAAATAAAGTTGTTAGATTTTTTTTTCCATCCATAAGGTTTTGATTATGTTCCCCTAATTTTTTTTTTGTTTTAAGTATAAAATTTGATTTTTTTTTGTCATTTGTTATTGAATTCAAGTATATTGTGAGAGAAAACAAATGATATAGAAAACATATCCTGCATTTCAATCTCCTAGCGTAAGACATAGAAAATGTGACATTCTTTCTTTAGTCTCTTAAATAAAGAGACCTTAATTCCCGTCTCTCTTTGAGAAAAGTAGGCTGGATCTCGTTTTTCAAGTAATCTACCTTTGGGAAAAAAAAATAGAAGTCAGGGGCTCTAAGTTCAATGTTGAATTTCTTTCGCAACGGTACCTTCAAAAAATAGATCTAAAAGTTAGCATGGCTGAACCATAGCACACAATTTAATCTACTAGGTAGTCCACAACATGAACAGAGAGAAGTGTTTTCTGTTACAAGAGGACCCTTTCATTGGATCCACCCTACTAACAAGGACATCACGAGAGCTAGCTTTGATGGTTCGTTCATGTTGATCATACCTACAATAAAAGAAAACTAAAACAAAAAGAAATTCAAATGCAAATAAACAAAAAACTATACCAGTTTTTTAGTCTTAAACCCACTGCATAACATGTAGTCCCACTAAATTTAAGGATTATATGTTTTATTTCAACCTTCTTGTTAACCTATTAATACCAATTTTCAGAGGTAGAAATGAAAGGCTTTCCATAATAACAACTACTGTTACCAAGTGATTAATTATAAAACATTGTGTGGAAAGACATCTATTGTAGAAAAGATGGAGAGGAGCATAAACATATAAAGACCAACCTTAAAGCAAGCATGTCAAGAAAAATCTCCCTGTTAATGGGATACCATTTTGGAAACTGATCAAGAAACCAAGAAAAGGCAAAACAGATCTCACAAATAACGGAGGTCAAGCACATGGCATATGCAGTTTTTTACTGGATTACTCTTTATCACAATTGAAAAGGGCGTTCGAAATCAGATATCAACCATCCCAACTACAGATCATCGCTTCAAGGGCTGCTTCTCCACATGGATCACAAACCGAGGCGTTATATAATCGGTCTCAGTCCGATTACTCGACAACCTTCAGTAATAATCTCATGTGTGATTGTGTTTCTCTGCTTCTATATCTACTCTGGCTCTAATGAACTGAACAGTTGGTACTCTTTTTTCCATAGTTGGTTTTGTCCCAATTGGTTTTTCCAACTTTGGGTTTTAATGAAGATACTATTTATTATCTATAAAGTGTCGGATTCTATTTTCATTGTCAGCTTGAAGATGCATTCGTTGTAAAAACGTTTATTTTTTGTTCTGAATATAATTTACCATTCATAAAAAAAATATATATTTAAAGTATGTAAAAATTATGGTTGTCCGATAGATTTTTTTTCCCTCAAAACCACATTCTAATTAACCAATGACATAGTCCGATTGTATTAAAACACTTAAACTCAAGGGAGCCACAAAATCAATACTAGCCACGTTCGGATTCAAGCTTGAAACCGTAGCCAAATGATCAGCCGCTTTGTTTGCGGTTCTGCCAATATTTTGGAATGTGATGGAATGGCTTGCGGCTTTCTTCAAAATCTCCAAGGTAAACGTGTGCAAACAAGGCCATTCTCCAACATTTTTCCAAAGATTTGATCAGCAACTTAGAGTCAGTCTAAAAGATTACTGACCTGTAGCCAAAATTGATGACACAATTCGTAGCCCAAGTCAAAGCTGCAGCTTCAGCTTCAAGTGGGGAGCAAAGTTGCGGGTATGTCTTGGAACCAAAACAAATCATTTTTCCTGCTGCATTCCTCAAAATCCAACCCACAATATCACAAGCAACTTTATTCTTGGACCAACTTGCATCTACATTACCTTTTAAGAAACCTAGCTGAGGTGGTCTCCATCTGCAAATGGTAGAGGTCAAGGTTATGTGGTTTATAGTCGCACCAGAAGGGTTGAGACTGGTTTTCATTTAGATGCATCCACAGAAGCTAACTCAACGATGTTATTAGCAAGACGCGATGAACATTTAAAGAGATGTTCATTTCTGGCTTTCGAGATTCTCCAAAGTATCCATGGCCACAAGAAACCCTCTTCACTCAATATGGAATTTAGAGAATTAGGAGGGTAAAGTAACATAACAAGATTGGAGTGGAATGAGAAGTACGGAGAGGGGTAGAAGAGGTACCCAACTGGGGATAACTGTAACACCCCCATTTCATCAATTTAAAAAAAAATTCTTACTTTGTGTTACTTCTCAAATACTAATCAGATTTTTACTACTCAAGCGGAAGACTTAACAATTTTAACCCAATTAACCCACACCAATTTCGAATTTTTAAGTCTAACAACTTAACTCAAATCACTAACCAATTTTTGATTCACAAACTCAAACAATTTATATAAAGTAATTAAATAAATTCTAACAACTCCAATTAAACTCCAAAATTTCTCAAATTAATCTTAAATATTCTAACTTAAATCATCGTCCAACTCACGCAATCATGCATACGAAATCAACAAAAATACACAAAACTCAAAAACAACAAGACAATAACCATCCATCCACTCCAACGCATCCATGTCTCGCGAGCTCCACAATCATCTTTACCTGCATCCATGCGGTGGATACATAAGCAACATAATTGCTTAGTGAGACGGTCGTCCCGTCTCACTAGGCACAATTACAGAAATAATCCAATACCAATAAGCAAGATATGTTAGGTGATATTATTGTATACAATTGGTTCCCAAACGCACAAGTCAAGAGACTACACTCAAGACACATGCCAACAACAAACGGAACCTCAAACTGTCATGACACACAAACGCATACACATAACACACAAAACAATCATGTCACAAACATCAAAATTATTTCTACAATTGCACCACAGTCACGCACTCACCTTAGAGTTACTAATGACAACTTAAAAGCACAGCAAATGCGGTTAATAGAACACGCCAATGGCCTAGACAACAAAACAAATTCGGATTTAGAATCCGATCCCAAAATAACCTCACAAACGACCTTATAAAAAGATCCTTACAAAACGATGCACAAGCCAAGGCCTTGTACACGCTGAACAGCCTCACCACAGCAAGATCAACACACGTTGATGACCAAAAACTCACAACGAAAGTTCCATCAAAACCGATCCAACACTTAGTCCCAAAAACAATCCCAAAAAAATCTCCTTACCGAATCAAGGACAGATCGGATTCTCCAACACTCAGATCGGTCTCCTCTCAGCTTTTACAAGACACGACAGCCATCAAAACATGCATCAAAAACAGATTCAAAAACCGATCTACAAAAGCACACGGACTAAGGCAAAAGGCCTTACCAATCGGTTTTTTTTCTAAGGATTGAGTGTGTTTTCCTTCACAAGCACTCGATTTGGACTCCTTCTACACACGATGGGACTCTCCAGCCACAAACAAACACAGATCATAATCGGATCTATAAACCAAAAACGAATCCAAAGACAAATCACTTATCTTTTGCGATTTCTAGCAAAGATCCAAGGATAGATCTTAATTCTCGATGGATCTACTGAAGGTTGTCCAGAACCGATAAAAAAACCATCAGAGAACACTCTATGATTGTCCCAAAACACAAGAGAAACAAAGAGAGAAGGATTACCAATCACGGATCTCTCTAACGGATCCAAACCTCGACGATTTCAAGGCTCAAAGGGACGATCTGCTCTCTCTACACGAGTTTCTCTGTGATTTCTAAGTGTTTTTGGCTGCTGGAGAACTCCCAAAAGTCCCTTAAAAATTCGACTGATATGCTCAAATTAATACCCTAAAAGTACTAAAGCAGTTGCTGCAGTATATCAGGGGTCGAACACAAGAACTCAAGAAAATTCACACAATAAATAATTTAGTGAGGATTAAGCTAAGCAAATCACAGTTTAAACAGTAAAATAGGTGATCAAAATATGATTGTTTTAATTCAATTCAGGGAAGGATTAAGCTCAGGGAAACTCTCAGGAAATCAATGATAAACAACAATTAATCAATTAAGGTTCAATTCAATTAAGCGCCGTTCTTGAACTCAAACACGAAAGTATAGTTAACCAACTGTCGTTGCGAAAACTAACTAAGTCTAAAGTCTAAAATTCCAAATCTCTTTGCAAATCCTACACAGTAAACCAGCAATCAATTCAAGTTTGATATGTTCACAATTCGATTAAACCAAATCTCTTCAGATAATCCAATTGCTCACCCTAGGTTTTATCGACATCAATTGCATCGCGTGCCTAATCGAATCTAGGTTCTATATTCTAAGTGATCAGAAATAGTTTGAGAACAACCTATGGTAACTATTCAGATTATGAACCCTAACAAATCAATCATCATAAATCAAAGAAATCCATATGAGAAAACCCGAACCTAAAATGAGACTACTGCATGATATAAACAAATAACATAACTGAATAGATCATGAAATTAAACAAAAGAATAAAAACAAGGGTTCGATCTTCTCATGACGAGTCTTGGATCCGTCTCCCTCACAAAAGCTCTCAAAGTAAAGTCCGCTCAAAAATAATAGTTCAAAGTCAAGTCTCCTTAACCTAAAGACTAAGAGTTTGCTTAAATAGTCTAAAAACACAGCGGGCTTTTCAAATAAGGAAAGTATTGGGCTTCTTAGGCTTCCTTGAAAATCTCTTCTCGCTGCTGATTACGCCGGTATCGATCGATACCATGATGGTGTCGATCGATGCTAAAGTTTCAAAACGGGTACTTTCTTCGGATTGCTCCAAAAAGGCTCCAAATGTCTCCAAAATCTCCAATTTCGTCCCAAACGTGCTAAAACCTGAAAAGACTCTAAAATGATAGAAAAAGCACTAGAAAGACTCGATAAAACGACTTATATCATGGCTAAAAACGGGTAAAATCCATGATATATCATCGACCTCAAACCCTAATCCAAACGGGCCAATACTTAAAAAAATTTCTAATTTTTCTTTTCTCTGCGGGCCAAAAGTCTCAAATTCGGCCCATGTCCCATACTTAGCATTTTTCCCACGATTTTGCATCCTCCTTGGTCGGTCCAAACACTCAAAATCAAATTGGCCCGATTCAAATCGATTTTGTCCCATCGGATTCCAAATTGACCCGTACAAGACCGTCCGTCGGTCCACATGAGAAATTCTCGGCCAAATTCATATTCCGTCGGTCCAACCTGTCCAAAAGCCGACCAAATAAGATTTTAGGATAGTCCTTGTCCTAAAATCTATCCATGTCCGAAATATTAGGGATTTTGTCCTTACGATCCCTTCACGGTCCCCCGGATGGTCCGTGTGTCCGAATTCAGACAAATCTTGTCCGAATCTTATCATGTCGGAATCTTATCCTGTCCGAAATATTAGGATCAATGTCCGAACGATCCTCGACTGTCCCTTGTCCTCTCGGGCCAAAAATGTCTTATTCGGACATACCTTGTCCTAACGACCCATCATGTCTGAAAATGGATCAACCTTGTCCAATTATCCACTCTTGTCCGAAAATTTCCAAAATGGCAAGGTCTTGTCCGAAATTTCCCAATCCGGACATACCGTCCGTACAGACGCAGTCCATACATCCGCACGTTCATCCGAACGTTCGCATCGTTCGTCCGGATCACATCCAACCAGTCCATCCGGATGGTCTTTTCGCGTCCGCAACGCTCGTCCGGACGTAAGATCCGATCGTACCGTTTGTACGCAGCATCACATTGTATCGCGTCCGGACATCCTGTCCGTCAGTCTGCAAACCACATCCGTACGTACTGTCCGTACGTCCGCAGACCACCATCCGTACGTATTGTCCGTACGTCCGCAGACCACCATCCATACGATTCCAAACATCACACTTTCCAAATTTTTCGACTATCCGTCTAGCACAAACATCGGCATTTCTACTTTGTCCGAATTCCTGCCCGTGCCGAGGAATGGGTTGCCCGAAGCACGGGTCTTACAATTCTTCCCTACTACAAAAGGATTCGTCGTCGAATCTATGATCTTAGCTTATAAGCAACTTGCTTCTCATACCATTTCTTGATGTTAGCCTTCATGACTTCCTCGGGTTCCCACGTGATTTTTTCCTCTCCATCATGGTCCCAAACAACGTGAATCCATGGTACGACTTTCTTCTTAGCCATTATAAATTTCGTACCAATGATCCTTACGGGTCTTCCCGCAATACTCATATTACCCTGTAACTCTCCCGGTAAGACAGATAACACTACATCTCGAGGAGTTATGCATTTCCTTAGCATAGAGACGTGAAACACCTTATGAAAGGCAAACATAGACTACGGCAACTCTAACTTATAGGCCACTGGTCCAATTCTCTCCAGAATCTTATATGGCCCTATGTACATCGGCGACAACTTAGACTTCATCCTTGCCGGATATTTTTCCTTATAAGTGCTCATCTTGAGATACATTAGATCTCCAACGGCAAACTCTAACTCTCTGCGATGCTTATCAGCATAACTCTTCTGACGATCCTTAGCTTCTCTCATCTTAGCTTTCACAACTCGGATCCGATCTGACGTCTCCAAGATAAAATCTCTGCCCAAGATGGTTCGCTCCCCCACCTGGGTCCAACAGACGGGTGTACGACAAGGCCACCCGTACAGAGCTTCAAACGGAGACATACCGATACTCGCATGATAACTGTTGTTGTACGCAAATTCGGCTAGACTCAAATGATCGGTCCACTGATAACCCCAATCCAGAACGCAAGCTCTCAGCAAATCCTCTAATGTCTGGATCGTCCTCTCTGTCTGCCCATCTGTCTGAGGGTGATGAACCGTACTCATATGTACTTTCGTACCAAACTTCTTCTGAAGCTCTCTCCAAAACTGACCAGCAAACTTAGAGTCTCTATCAGACACAATACTAGCAAGTGGTCCATGTAACCGTACGATCTCCTTAACATACAACTCAGCTAATTTCTCTGACCGTAAGAAAGTAAGCGGACTTGGTCAGTCGGTACACGATGACCCAAATAGCATCCTTCTTATCACCGGTTGGCAGTCCCGAAACAAAGTCCATAGAGATCATATCCCACTTCCACTCAGGGATAGGTAGGCTCCTCAACAAGCCTCCAGGAACCTGATGCTCAATCTTAACTCTCTGACAAGTCGAACAACTCGCAACCCACTGAGCAACATCGCGTTTCATACCATTCTAATGGTAGTATCGCTTAAGATCCCGATACATTTTTGTAGGCCCCGGATGTATCAAAAACTTAGACTGGTGTGCTTCTTTAAAGATCTCATCCCGTAAGTACTTATCATTAAAAACACACACACGACCATTAACCAGTATGGTGCCGTTATTGGAAGTCTGATACTCAGTCTTATCATTCTGAGCAACTTTCCTCGAAATCTGATATTTTTCTTGGGCAATCCGTACCCGAGTCAACAAATCTGCCTGGTCCACCGCACCAAGACCCAACGGCTCTGCCTCAACAGTCAAAGCATTCAACCTCAAAGTACTGACTATACCAACAAGACATTCCATGTCTCTCTCTGTGTTGGAAGCAACCCGCTTCCTGCTTAGTGTATCTACCACTAAGTTAGCTTTACCGGGATGGTAAGTTATCTCTAAGTCGTAGTCTGCTACGAACTCCATCCATCTTCTCTGATATACTTTAAACTCTTATGGTCTGTAAAGACTTGCACTTTTTCACCATACAGATAAGATCTCCAAATCTTAAGTGCAAAAACGACCGAAGCCATCTCAAGATCATGAGTAGGATAGTTTCCTTCATATTTCCTCAGCTGTCTAGAAACGTAAGCTATCACCTTACCCTGTTGCATCAAAATGCATCCAAGTCCTGTCCTGGACGCATCCGTGTACACAACTTACGTCTCACCCGGCTCGGGTAGCGCTAAGACGAGAGTACTAGCAAGCATTTCCTTCAGCTTACTGAAACTTTTCTCACACTCCTCGGTCCAAACAAATGGGACATCCTTCCCAGTCAACTTAGTCAACGAGTTGGCTTTACTCGCAAAATTTTTCACAAAACGTCGGTAATAACTGGCCAAACCTAGAAAACTACGGATCTTTGTCGCGTTCCTCGGTCTCGGCCAATCCACAATGGCCGAATCTTTTTCGAGTCAATGGACACTCCCTTATCTGAGACTACATGACCTAAGAAACCGATCTCTCGCTGCTAGAAGCTACACTTCTTCAACTTTGCAAACAACTTATGCTCACGGAGCTTACTCATAACTGCCCTCAAATGACCCTCATGGTCCTCATGCGTCTTAGAATATACCAAAATATCATCTATAAAGATAACCACAAACTCGTCCAGGAACTCTCTGAACACATTGTTCATCAACTTCATAAATGTTGCAGGAGCATTCGTCAAACCAAACGGTATAACCACAAACTCAAAATGCCCATAACAAGTCCTGAACGCGGTCTTACGAATATCCATCTCGTCTATCGGGATTTGATGATATCCCGAAACTAGATCGATCTTAGAAAACCAAGTAGCTCCTCTGAGCTGGTCCAACAACTCATATATCCTTGGCAGAGGATACTTATTCTTAACCGTCACACGGTTCAGCCCACGGTAATCAATACAAAGTCTGAAGGATCCGTCTTTATTCTTGACAAACAACACCGATGCTCCCCACGGTGAACTACTGGTCCTTATGAACCCTTTATCCATATGCTCACTCAACTGCTTTTTCAGCTCAGCCATCTCAACAGGTGCCATTCTGTACGGCGTTTTCAAAACATGAGCCGTTTCTGGCTCTGACTTTATAGTAAACGGATTCGACCTCGACGGTGGCAATCTTGTCACCTCACGGAACACATCCTCAAATTCTTGAACCACCAAGATGTTACCAATATCCGTGTCACTACTCTCCTCCATCATAGTGATACTCGCCAAATAGGCTTCACATCCTTTCTTCAACAACCGTTCAACTTGAATAGCTAACACGATCAGACTTCCTGAAGTCGGTCTAACACCCTGATAAACCAATATTTTGTTGCCTCTCTCAAAGATAACTCGTCATCTGTGATAGTCCAAATGAGCCTTGTACTTGTCCAACCAATCCATTCCAAGGATTACGTCATAAGTCTCCACAGGGCAAATAACCAAATCGGTCCTCATATCCTCACCACTGATCCAAGTAGACACATTACTGACCCTTCTTAAGGCCTTCATAAGTTGTCCACCAGCGGCTCTAACTGATCCCCGATGATTTCCAAGATCCTTCTGGAATCCACCTTTCCGGATCATCCTCGGGCTCACAAAACAATGCGAAGCTCCCGAGTCGAACAAAACATGAGTTTCTACTCCACTCATGTTCAAGGTCCCTACACAATCATATTATGCTAAGAACCTAAAACATTTTCACAAACAACCACAAACTTTGCTTTTTATAGAAAATGACAAATTTTACAAAGGTAAGGTTTTCCGAAAATTACCAGTGATCGGACGAGAAGTGCCCAGACAAGCCTCGTCTCTAGCTATGGAATACACCTGAGGAGTGTACGTCGTCCTCTTAGGAGGTGGTGGCAGTACCACGATCCCCCTTGCTTAGATTTCTTCGCCAATTTCAGGTACTTGTCCTTAAAATGACCCGATTCCTAACAATAATTGCAAATTTTTCCCTCATCAGGCTTAGGGCAATTTGCGATCCTATGATCCTTGCTGCGACATCTGAAGCAACCACCACTCTGGAATCCAGAACCACTCCCTGAATCCTGCTTGTCATCTTTCCACTTTCTCTTTTGACCCGACACAAATTTCCCAGACTTATTATTCTGAGAAGAACCAAGCGTAGACTTATGGTTTCCACCTGCCTGGGCTTGTTTCTTGCTCTCCTCAACAATCATACCACCTTCAATCACAGCCGCTTTCTCTACAAGGTCGGCCAGAGACTTGTAGTCTCGCAATAAACAGCGGTTTCACAACTCCAGCCTCAAACCGCGCAGAAAACGACGGATCTGGACCTTCTCATCCTCAAGATCTCTGCCAGCATACTTCTTGAGACTATTGAACTCGGCCTCATAGTCACGGATAATCCTGGAACCCTGACGCAAATCCAAGAACTGACTCTCCAAATGGTCTACAGCTTCCTGAGGAAAATATTTGGAGTTGAATTCCTCACGAAATACTCTCCAAGAACAAGCTGCTCCACCACGGTGAGTCGTCACACTCTGCCACCAACTATGCGCATCTCTTTCCATGAAATGAACACCAATATTTGTCTTGTACTGATCTGAACATCTAACAGCAGCAAAATTCATTTCCATCCGAAATTTCCACCCATCCGCCTCTGCAGGTCTGGTATCACCCGGAAAATAACGAGTACCCAACTTGTGCATGTGCTCCAACACCTTCAAATAAGATGGCATCCGAGGCTCTGAAGCCCCATCTCCAGCGTTCCATGCTGGTGCCTCGACAAAAATTTTAACCCTTTCTGCATTCTCGGCCACAAAATTCTCTGCAGTTCTTGCGTTTCTGGCCGGTGGTGCCACAGGAACCGCTTCTGCTACAGGCATTCTAGACAACAACTGAGCCATGGTGGCCAACACTGGTGCCATCGCCTCCTGAATGGCGTTAGCAAAAGCATCGCCTCCAGCACCGCCTCCAACAACATTTTCACCAACATTCTCTGACGTTTCCTCTCGGGCCGGATTGTTTCCGAAATTTCCACCATCTCTACCAACTCGGCGCGAACTTCTAGTCTGTCTAGCCATCTGCAAGGACTCAAAACTTCATGTTAAGTTCACACAAACTCAACAAAAACTCACATGCCAAACGGCTTCATAAACCAATCATCACAAATTTTTCAGGAAATTTATAGAAAAATTCAAGACTTACCGCGAAACATGGCGTTGGAAGGATGGTTTAACCTCAAAATACTCAAAATAACTTACAAAATAACACAAATATCTCAAAAATTCAACAAACCCTAGGAGCAACTCCGCTCTGATACCAAATTGGTATTAGAGTATCAACAAAAATCTCACACAATTTCTAAAATCCTATAGCCGACTACGCTCTGATACCAAACTGTAACACCCCCATTTCGTCAATTTTGAAAAAAATTCTTACTTTGTATTACTTCTCAAATACTAAGCAGACTTTTACTACACAAGTGGAAGACTTAACAATTTTAACCCAATTAACCCACACCAATTTCGAATTTTTAAGTCTAACAACTTAACTCAAATCACTAACCAATTTTTGATTCACAAACTCAAACAATTTATATAAAGTAATTAAATAAATTCTAACAACTCCAATTAAACTCCAAAATTTCTCAAATTAATCTTAAATATTCTAACTTAAATCATCGTCCAACTCACGCAATCATGCATACGAAATCAACAAAAATACACAAAACTCAAAAACAACAAGACAATAACCATCCATCCACTCCAACGCGTCCATGTCCCGCGAGCTCCACAATCATCTTTACCTGCATCCATGAGGTGGATACATAAGCAACAAAATTGTTTTAGTGAGGCGGTCGTCCTATCTCAGTAGGCACAATTATAAAAATAATCCAATACCAATAAGCAAGATATGTTAGGTGATATTACTGTATACAATTGGTTCCCAAATGCACAAGTCAAGAGACTACACTCAAGACACATACCAACAACAAACGGAACCTCAGACTGTCATGATACACAAACGCATACACAACACACAAAACAATCATGCCACAAACACTAAATTACTTCTACAATTGCACCACGGTCACGCACTCACCTCAGAGTTACTGATGACAACTTAAAAGCACAACAAATGATGTTAATAGAACACGCCAATGGCCTAGATAACAAAACAAATTCGGATTTAGAATCTGATCCCAAAATAACCTCACAAACGATCTTATGAAAAGATCCTTACCAAATGATGCACAAGCCAAGGCCTTGTACACGCTGAACAGCCTCACCACAGTAAGATCAACACACATTGATGACCAAAAACTCACAACAAAAGCTCCATCAAAACCGATTCAACACTTCGTCCCAAAAACAATCTCCTTACTGAATCAAGGACAGATCGGATTCTCCAACACTCAGATCGGTCTCCTCTCAGCCTCTACAAGACATAGCAGATATCAAAACATGTATCAAAAATAGATCCAAAAACCGATCTACAAAAGCACACGGATCCAAGACAAAAGACCTTACTAATCGGTTTTTTTCTAAGGATTGAGTGTGTTTTCCTTCAGAAGCACTCGATCTGGACTCCTTCTACACACGCTGGGACTCTCCAGCCACAAACAAACACAGATCAGAATCCGATCCATAAGCTAAAAACGAATCCAAAGACAAATCGCTTATCTTTTGTGATTTTTAGCAAAGATCCAAGGATAGATCTCAATTCTTGATGGATCTACTGAAGGCTGTCAAGAACCGATCACAAACCCATCTGAGAACACTCTATGATCGTCCCAAAACACAAGAAAAACAAAGAGAGAAGGCTTACCAATCACGGATCTCTCTAACGGATCCAAAACTCGACGATTTCAAGGCTCAAAGGGACGATCTGCTCTCTCTCAAGGCACACGAGTTTCTCTGTGATTTCTAAGTGTTTTTGGCTGCTGGAGAACTCACAAAAGTCCCTTAAAAATTTGACCTCAAACCCTAAACCAAATGGGCCAATACTTAGAAAAAATTTCAATTTTTCTTTTCTCTGCGGACCAAAAGTCTCAAATTCGGCCCGTGTCCCATACTTAGCATTTTTCCCACGATTTTACATCCTCCTTGGTCGGTCCAAACACTCAAAATCAAATTGGCCCGACTCAAATCGATTTTATCCCATCGGACCCCAAATTGACCCGTACAGGACCGTCCGTCAGTCCACATGAGAAAGTCTCGGCCAAATACATATCCCGTCGGTCCAACCTATCCAAAAGCCGACCAAATAAGATTTTAGGACAGTCCTTGTCCTAAAATCTATCCATGTCCGAAATATTAGGGATGTTGTCCTTACGGTCCCTTCACGATCCCCCAGATGGTCCGTGTGTCCGAATTCAGACAAATATTGTCTGAATCTTATCATGTACGAATCTTATCATGTCCGAAATATTAGGATCAATGTCCGAACGATCCTTGACTGTCCCTTGTCCTCTTGGGCCAAAATTATCTTATTCTTACAAACCTTATCCTAACGACCCATCATGTCTGAAAATGGATCAACCTTATCCAACTATTCACTCTTGTCCAAAAATTCCCAAAATGGCAAGGTCTTGTCCGAAATTTCCTAATCCGGACATACCGTCCGTAAGAACGCAGTCCATACATCCGCACGTTCATCCGGACGTTCTCATCGTTTGTTTTGATCGCATCCAGACAGTCCATCCGGACGGTCCTTCTGCGTCCGCAACGCTCGTCCGGACGTACGATATGATCGTACCGTCCATACGTAGCATCCGATCGTATCCGACGAACGTATCGCGTCCGGACGTCCTGTCCGTCCGTCTACAAACCACATCCGTATGTACTGTCCCTACGTTCGCAGACCACCATCCGTACGATTCCAAACATCGAACTTTTCCGAATTTCCTGACTATCCGTCTAGCCAAAACATCGGTATTTCTAGCCTGCCCGAATTCCTGTCCATGCCGAAGAATGGGTTGCCCGAAGCACGGGTCTTACAATAAGGCCCAAACAAGACGCGCAAAACCACAGGTAAAGATGATATGGTTTATGTCTTCAACCTCTGCACCATATATGGGGCAGGAATGGTCTGTGGTGAGTTTCTTTTTTTGTAGATTGAGACCAGGTGGTAGAGCATTAGAGAGACATCTCCACAAGAAATGTTGTATCTTTGGTGTTGCCTTAACCTTCCAAATCCCATCAAAGAGACTCGAGAAATTAGGCATTTGCTCAGGAGCCTGATTACAACTTACAGGTTTTGAGGACACCCATAATCTATAGCTGGACTTAATTAAATATTTTCCATTGTTGGTAAATATCCAAGAGAAAGTAGCCTTCGAGAGAGCACCCCCTAGTTTGATTCTTAGGATGAGTTCAGTTTCTTCGTCTTTAAAGGCATTATGCAGATTGGGAAGAATCCATTCATCACTCTCTTGTTCTCTGAACCAGTCTAGAGAGATACTATCTGTTATAAAACCAGCTTGGGGATGGGGGCTATAAGCATGTCATCAATAATCCAAGGGTCTGACCAAATTTGAATATCATATCCATTTCCAAATTCCTTTTTAATACCCTTAAGCATTAACTCCTGACTTGCGAGAATACTTCTCCAACCGTAGGAAGGCCTACTGCCCAGTTTAGCATTCAATACTAAGGAGAAAGGATAATACTTAACTTTGAGTATTCTGGCTAAAAGAGACTCGGGTTGAGTGGTGAGTTTCCAAAATTAATTTCCAAGTAGAGCTTTGTTGAAGCCTTCAAGTTCTCTGAAACCCATTCCACCATCCTCCTTCCTTTTTGTCATGTTGGACCAGACTTTCCAATGAATTCCTGTACCATTTTCATTATTTTTCACCAAAATGAAGCAAGCAGGCCTGATAGACGGGAAAGTAAACCTTTTGGCAGCAGGAAGCATGTCATGGAGTATGTTGGCAGAGCCATAACCACTGCCTTGACAAGAACTTCTTTACCTCTTTGAGATAGGTACTTGTTGTTTCATGATGATAGCCTACTCTCAACCTTCCCCACTAGAAACTGGAGAGTCTTAGATCTTGACCTGGAGAAACCTTCTGCTAGACCAAGGTACAAGCCTAATCCTCCCTCATTTGTGATGCCTGAGTTGGATTTAATCCAGTTTCTAGTTTCTGGCGGTATAAGTCTACCAAATGTGATGCTAGAATTTGTAAAGCTTACCTTTTACCCAGAAGCCTTTCTATAGTCTTCCAATATCCCTTTCAAAGCAGTAATATTACTTTCCTTTACTTGAATGAAAAACACGCTATCATCTGCAAATAACAAATGAGAGACTGGAGGAGCTTTCTTTGCAATACACAAGCCATCAATTTCCTTTTCCTTCTCTACTATGTCAAGTCTTGTAACTAACATTTCTGAGCACAGTATGAATAGAAGTGGAGAGAGGCAGTCTCCTTGCTTTAAACCCCGAGATGGTTGGAAATTACCATACCTTTTCCCATTTATCACAACTCCAAAAGAGACTGTGGTAATACATTGCATAATTCTATCAATCCAGATTTTCCCAAAGCCAACACAGATAAAGAATCCTCAATGAACTGCCACTTCATTCTGTCGAATGCCTTCATCATATCAGTGTTGATTGCAAGTCCATTATGTGCAAGTGAGTCATTACTCTTGAGCTCGTGCATTAACTCGTGCGCAATGAGGATATTGTCTGTGATTGATCTGCCTTGAAGGAAGGCAGATTGAGTGTCAGAGATGACCTCTAGGAGAACAGACTTGAGTCTTGAGGCCAGCAACTTAGATATGATTTTGTAGCTGAAATTGCACAGATTTATTGATCTGAAATCTGGGACCTTATCAGGCTTCTTCTTCTTAGGAATCAAGCAGATGCTAGTTTCATTCACCCTGGGGTCTAGATGTCTTGTTTCCATAAACTCTTTCACCATTTTACAAACCTCTGATCCAACAATGTTCCAGTGTTGCTGATAGAACCCACCTGTGAAGCCATCAGACATTTGTCTGGCCTTAAATTGAAGACTGTCTTCTTGATCTCATTATTAGTTGGAATCCTAATGAGAGCTTCATTATGCAGATCCATGATTTTCTTTGAAATCCCCACAAACATGGCAGAGTTCCTTAAGTATTTTATAGATTAAATTAAAGATAAAATATTAATTTTTTTAAGAACCATTTTTTATTTGAGATCATTAAGAACCGAATATTAGTTAAGAAATCTAAATGGTTTCTCCCGATGATACTCTTATCCTTGAGGTTTGGAGGAGTTGAAAGGTATATAGCTCCGAGCTATAGCGGTCAGCTTTTTCTTGGTAGTCCCATAGATATATAAAAATATCTTATGAGTCTTTTGCCTTTTGTACTCTTTTATTTTTGTCAACAACTGAAATATTATTTACTTCAGCTGGGGTTTTTCTTTTTCTTAGTTTCCAAGAATCTTCTCTCTAGTTTCCAAGAATCGTCTCTCTCTCTCCAATTCCCAAATTTTAAGAAGAAGAAGCAAAGATGTGGCTGGAGATCATCTGCGGTCTCGTCATCTACCAACTCGTCCGCCGTTTCTTCTCCGACGACGAATTCACCGACGTCGAGACTTCCGATTCCACTGCTCTCTTCTCCGTTGCTCACCGGTACCCTTGGATCTTCGATTCTCTATTACCTATAGAGATTCCACTGAATTGATTTTGTTTTTTCCATTGAATTTTGCAGACTTGAAAAGCTTTATGGTGGAAAAGCTTACGTAGGACTTCGAATTCCAGATGCCGACACTGCTTCTAGACAGGACATTGATGTTGTTCTCGTCACTAAAGGAGATGTTGTAGTGATTGCTGTGAAGAATCTATCGGGGATTGTTACGGTAACTAGTGATGGTAGCTGGGTTTGTGAAGGTGGCAAGCATCATACAACGGAGACTTACCCTGATCCTGTAAGTTTTTGATTGGCTTGTTTTGTTTGATTCTTTGTGCAATCATTACACAATGCTTTTAGTTTGAACATCCAAGAGATTTCTTGTTGTTGTTGTGGGTGATTTGATGTTCTAGATTGAGAAGGATACATTAAAATCCAAATTATATTGGAACTCTGCTACTATTGTCAATATGAGAAAAATATCACTGATTACTTTTGGACGCATTGAATTAGAAGTTATTAAATCTTTAAACTACGAAATGAATAAGTTCGAAAACAAAATGTGAATGTGTGTATACATGTTCTGGAAAAGTACAGAGTATGATTGTCACTTGAGTAGATTATGAAACAGTTGCTTCTTGTTGATTATAAGAATGTGCTTGGTTATCCCTTTTTTTTCTCCTGGATCGTCCTTACACATTCCTAGGCAAAATATACAGATTGAACACAAAATGATATGAAGAAGATTCTTGATCAAATCTCCTGAGCTTTACTTGACATAGCAAAGCTGACCTGCATCTTCAATCTATGCAATTTTGTTTCTAACTAATAGATGTGTGTTTTTTTCAGCTGGCTGAGGTCAAGAAACAAGCTTCAGTTCTTGAATCATATCTTGAACAGAGGGGTGTTACTTTACCCGAAGGAAATCTGTCTTGCAAAGTTGTGATTCCCAATCCAAGTTTTCGGTAATGTATCATTATCCTTGCTACCGTCAGTATCTTCGTGTTTGCTCTCATGTTTGCTAGAGATAGACAAGAAAACAATCAATTGTAACTACAGAACATCTTGTAGTGCGTGCGCGGGTGTGGCCATCTTAGTCTGTAAAGACATTCTTAAATTTCCTAGTGGTGCATAAACATATGTTTCTGTTTCTTTCAGTACAATTCATGCATTCCCGAGTGAGGTAATCACCTATGAAGAGTGGCAACAGCTGAAACCAGTATCAAGAAGTAAACTTTCTGGTTGGGTTAAAGGCGCATTCAGCACAGGAAAAGAAATGCAGGAATCGTCACATCAAAAACTTAATTTCATCCTTGGCACGGCACCGATGTGGGATAGGTTATACCTCTTATCATTATTGATTTTCAATTTTTATTGTGTTCGAGTTTCTGAGAGTTTTAAGTTCTCTTTTTTTTTCTTGTTTTTGACATCAAGAGTTTTGAGTTCCCTTAAACCCTCAATAAAGTAACTCTGTTCCAACTTCCAAGAGTTTTCATCAAAAGTTGATTATGCTGCAGAGTGGAGCTTAAAAGTAGCAAAATTGTGTTAGGGGAATTCCTCGAGTTTAAAGGAAAGCAGGAAGATACCCTGGCTTTAAGAAATATCAAAAGATCAAAAGTCGACCGTATCTCTATTCAGAAAACAAGCATGTTTGGATTAGGTAATTTCTCTTTAGACCTTGATTATTAGTTTGCGTTTGCGTTCGCGATTGTGTTAAATTGAAAAATGAGCTGTGTAATTAATTGAACAATGGTTTGGGTTTGCAGCTCCTTCAAGGTTGCAGGTTCTATATTCGTATAGGGACTACAGAAGTGAAGGCAGTTCAGGGGCAGAGTCAAAAGAACTGACCGTCCGGTCGAGCACTGAGGTTCTGTTTCAGCCACGAGACTCCACAAAGATGAAGAAATTCAAGCTATCGTCGCTCGTCTCCATTTCACTAAGTGCCTAATTGTGAAGCGAGCTTATTATTATGCAGCAGCTGAAGGTTGTTAATATCTACTATGTGAATTACATTGTCCATGACCGAAGTAAGCTTATTATTCACAAGAGTATCAACCTTTTTATGGAATGTTTTCTTCTTATATTATACGCTACAAAGCCTTACATGAAAACGCTTCATATATTGGAAACTTGGTGGTGTTAGAATAACAAGAAACAACGTCAATTCGTCTTAATGAGTAACCCTGCTTCTATACAGAATCTTGCATAAAATGAATGAAATGTTCAATCTTTGTAGTACGCTAAAACCCACAACACAACAAAAAACAACTTTAAGGAAAAAAATAAGAGAACAAGATCAAAGGGCAGTGTCTAAAGTCATAGACAATCTAAATCTTGATTTGGTAGCCATGTGCAAGCATAGATCAAATATAGAGCTATACTCTTAGAAATTTTAATACGATAAATATAAACCAAGAAAAGGCCTGTTGCAAAGAGATCATCCTCCTCTACTTTTGACTGCTGCTGCTTGTACTCTTCTTTTTAAGCAGGTTTCCAAATTTTCGGAGCAAAGGTTTCTTCTTCTTCATCTGTTGTTCCTTTAAGAGCAGATTTCCGGAATCTTCAGTGTGGTCTGTTGAAGAGAAGCCATTGCTATACTGATCCATGTTCTCACTGCCTTCTGCTTTCGACTCAACTTCCTCTTCCACAGAGTCGAGCTCGGTCTCTCTCTCTGGAGATACTTCGCTTTTTTCTATCTTGTAGCTTTCCCACATCTTGAATTCAGACTCCACAGAGTCTTTCTCTATTTTCCCTTCTCCTTCAACTCTGTGAGGTACCCTATGAGTCGTTGCTCTTTCACCCGTCAAATGTTTATCAATTGCTTCCATGGGACTTTCTTGTACCAAATGTTCTCTGCTTCTGTGTTGAAAAGGATCAGTCTTTGTCTTTACATCCCCATTCCTAGGACCATCTACTTCGGAAAACTGAACCAAGTCATAATCTTTTCCGATGTTGGTGAGCTCACCGTTTCCAAGCTTTGATGATTCTTCCATTTTCTCCAGGGCGGCAGCTTCCCTGCCTTTTAGTTCGGTTTCTTTGTCAAGTAAACTCTCTTTCAGCTTCGACAACTCCTCTATTTTCTTTGCTGCTATAGCATCCTGCGTTTTAAGCTCCTGGTTTTCTTGAGTAACTCTTTGAAACTCACTTTCCTTATCAAGCCAACTTTGCTCAAGATGTAACAACTCATCAATCTTTTTCAAAGACAAAGCCTCCTTGGCCTTAAGCTCCTCGTTTTCATGAAAGACACCCTGCAGTTCGTTCTGCTTATCTATCAAACTCTGTTTAAGATTTGTCAACTCTTCAATCCTCTGGAGGGACGAGGCTGCTTCAGCCTTGAGCTTCTCATTTTCAACAATTGCAGCCTTCAGCTCCTTTTCTTTGTGAATCAAACTTTGTTTCAGGTCTGACAGCTCGTCTATCGTCTTTAGTGATGAAACCTCCATGGACTTCAGCTCCTCATTTTCGCAGACGACAGCCTGTAACTCATTCTCTTTAACGAGCAAACTAGCATTAAAATTTGATAACTCTTCTATCCTCTTTTGGGCTAGAGAGTCCTTGGATCTAAGGTCCTCAATCTCCACGACCATACCATGCAACTCATTTTCTTTATTAAGCAGATCCTCTTGCACCTTTGACAACTCCTCAATCTTCTTAAGATAAGCAGTCTCCCTTTCTTTGAGCTCCTCTTTCTCATGAATAGAAATCTGGAGGTTGCTTTCTTTTTCAGATAACATTTCATGCAATTTTGACAACTCCTCAATCTTTTTTAGATAAGCAGACTCTCTTTCTCTCAATTCCTCATTTTCCTGAACAACTGTTAGAAATTTGCTCGCTTTATCAACTAAGCTTTCATTCAACGCTGACAACTCCTCAGTCTTCTTAAGTAATGTAGTCTCTCTTTCTCTAAGCTCCTTACTTTCTTCAGAAATTCTCTGCAGATTGGTTACGTTATCAGCCAAGCTCCCATTCGCCATTGACAATTCCTCAATCTTCTTAAGATAAACAGCCTCCCTTTCTCTGAGATCCTTACTTTCTCTGAGATCATTACTTTCTTGAGCACTGCTTTGCATATTGGCTGCATTATCAACCAAGCTCTCATTTTCCTTTGACAGCTCCTCAATCTTCTTCAAATGAGCAGCCTCCCTTCCTCTGAGCTCCTCGGCCTCTTGATCAATGTGCTGCAGTTTGGTCTCTTTATCAACCAAGCTCTCATTTGCCACTGACAGCTCCTCAATCTTCTTAAGATAAGCAGCCTCCCTTTCTTTGAGATCCTTACTTTCTTGAACAATGCTTTGCAAATCCGTTACGTTATCAGCCAGGCTCTCATTCACTACTGATAACTCCTCAATCTTCTTAAGATAAGCAGCTTCCTTTTCTTTGAGATCCTCACTTTCTTGAACAATGCTCTGCAATTTGGTTACGTTATCAACCAAGCTTCCATTCGCCATAGACAACTCCTCAATCTGCTTCATATGAGCAGCCTCCCTTCCTTTCAGCTCCTCAGCTTCTTGAGTAATGCTCTGCAGCTTGGTTTCTTTATCAACCAAGCTTTCCTTTACCTTTGACAACTCCTCGATTTTCTCAAGTACAGAACCTTCCCATTCTCTGAGGCTGCTGTTTTCTGCCATGACATTCTTTAGCTCATCTTCTTTGTCCAACAAGCTCTCTTTCAGTTTCATGCTTTCAGCTTTTGCTTCTCCAAGTGTTTCCTGTAGATACTTTACCTCCCCCTCAGCTTCTTTAAGATTATTTTTCAGACTGGCTTCTTCCTCCTTCTTTGCACGTGCATCTTCTTCACTTTCTTTGAGCAAATTCACCAGCCTGCTTACTTCTTCCTGCAAAGAAGAATTTCCTTCTTCTGATTTCTTCACACTTCCCATCAGATGAAGTTCTTTCTGTTCCCACCCAGCCTTGGAGTTCTCGAACTCGTTCTGGATGCTATCTACAGCACTTTTCAGACTATCAATTTCATTTCTTGCATCCTCAAGCATTTTATCATACTGTTCATTTGTCTCCTTCGAAGCCAACTTCAAACTGTCAACCTGGGATTCACAGTGCTTGAGCTCCTCTTGACATGCCAAGAACTTCTCCTTTGCTTCCCTTGCTTCAGTAGATGCTTCCTGCAAAGCCAACGTCAAGCTCTCCATATCTTTCTTGCTCTTCTCTTCTTCCATCTTACAGCGTTCCAATTCTATTGAAAGTTCTGTCTTTTCATTCAATAGATTCTGAATATTTGATGTTACAGCCTTTTCATTGTCCAAGGCCCTAGTTTTTTCCTCTTGGGAGATCTCAAGGTCAGATTTTATTGATTCAACAAGTTTTTCCATTTTAGAAGCTTCTTCTTTTGCGTTACAAACCTGGCGTCCAGATTCCTCAAGATCTGTTCTCTGCGCTTCAATAGTTTTCTCTAGCAACTCAAGCTTTTCTTTTTGTGCAGCATGTTCAGATTTCGTCTCATGCAGCACATGATTACATTCAGCCAGCTGCTTCGTAACTGACTCCATAGATTCCAAAGCAGATGTTTTCAATCTATTTGATTCTTCAACTTGTTTTTCAAGTTCATGAACCTTGTTCTTCCATTCTTCTGCTAAGCTATTAGTGCAAGATTCAGCCATTTTAGCAGCTTCAAGATCAACATTAAGTTGCTCAATTAATCCTTCTTGCTCTTTCAGACTACTCTCAAAGATACTAACTTTGTCAAGCTCCCCTCTCAACATTTCAATCTCAGACTTTTGTTTAGACACTATCTCGTTACCTTCAATAGCTTCCTTTTCTTCCTTTGAACCGAGCAATGCCTTTAACCGGCCTAATTCAGAAGAAAGAATCTCAGCCTTCTCAGCATGGATTTCAGCAATCTTCGTCGCTTCCTCAGCATGGCTTAGCGCCTTGTTTTTAGCATCAGCAGTCATAGCCAATTCATGTTTTACCCTCTGGAGTTCTTCTGTGGTAGAGAGGAGAGCTGAGATGTCCAACGCATGCTGGCTTCTAATAGACTCTAGCTCGTTCCTCGACATTGCATCCTTTTTCTGAACATCTTCAAGTCCAGCCTGTTCCAGTTCAACAGCTCGGAACTTCTCAACCTCGAAACACTCCTCAGCTCGTTTCTGAGCTGCCAATGCCTCTCTGAGTTTCTCATTCGCTTCTCCAACAAGTTTCTCGGATTCTTTAAGATCATCTATGGCTTTAGCTTTTTCTTTCTTGAGCAATTCTATTTGCTCATCAGCTTTCTTTAAATCCTCCTGAATTTGATTCAATTGAGCTTGCAGCTCCGACCCTTTTACCAACCGCGAATGCACTTTCTGAAAAATGTCAACGAGTTTAAAAAGTTTTAAAAATCAGCCTTTTTCACAAACAACAAAAACAGAAGCTTGCAGATAAGAAACAAAATTTTGATATACAGTCAATTCACCGGTGAAGAATATGGTAATCATCAATGTCTTATAAAGCTAATAAAAACCATAAATGATCCATGAATCAGTTGGAGTGGGGTCAGTAACTCGCCTCGGGTGTAGGAATCCTAGAAGGCCGACGATCAGGAGCAGGCTTTGAGTTAACTGTTTGAGGAGAACGGTCAAGCGAAAGACGATTATTTGGCACCGGAGAAGCCGAATTGCCATCAGATTTAGCAGGAGTAAGTTTACTCAGTCGGGAAGGTGGTGGTGATGGTTTACTACGAGGAGTCTCCATCAACCCAGTTCTACAGTAAACATGATCAATACAATGTTACATTTACATCAATGAAAAGCTTTAAAATTTATGGATCTTACATTTTTTTACCAAAACAAGAGTCAGTAAGTTCCCAAAATCACAACTTTCACCTGACTAAATCAACTAAGTTCCCAAAATCACAACATTTAACTAGACTAAATCAACTACATTCCAAGCAATTTAGGATTAAATATTCAACTCAACAATTCATCCCAAGATACAGATCCAATTGTCAATTCATTAACAGATCATATACATCTACTAGAGATCATCTCAGATCCAATTGTATTAGAAAGCTGAAGGCTTTAATATAACTAGATGTATAAGAAAGAGTAAAAAGTACTTACTTGGTTCGAGATGCCATCGTTTCAAGAGCTACAAAGAAAGAAGAAATTGGAATGAGAAAAAAAAAAAGAGTAATTGCTGCTAAATTCTCAGCATTGCTACGAGAGTCAGATCGATTCAGGTCTTCCTCTTCAGGACTACACACACAAAGTCTTGAACTTTCGATTCAGGTCTTCTTACAGGAACACAAAGTCTTGAACTTAAGCAAAAGAATGGTAGGAGAAACTAATAATGAGTAATGGGTTGCGCTGTCTCCATAGTGGTCACCCTCTCTCTTCTTTCTTTCTCACCGCTTTTACTTTTTTTTTCTTTCTTGAGAAATATATTATAATAAAAGCTGTGAGTGAAGTGGACCAAACAAGTTGGCTTTATTTAATAATGGAGGTGAAAATAAATCTTTTCTAACGATCTGATTTAAAGACAACAGAGTTAAGATCTTGGGGTTATGTCATGTGGAACTTCATGTGCTCTAATCAATCATTCTAATTTCTTCTCCCATAATGAGATCTGGTCGACTTAGTTTAAACTTTAAACACAGTTACTTTTATTAATATAATTACCACATTTCTAAAGTTTTTTCTACTTTTGTTTGGGTATCTAATTTTGACACAAAAATAAAAACAAATATAATAGAAAAATAATTGGTTAATCAACAAACTTTCAATACTGGACAATATTGGAGGAAATGCAGCCAGTAGCACCAATCAAGTCCACACTTGCATAGTGTGAGTTCTTCAAGGCATGATAAGTTTAATGCTGTCTGATGATATTTCCAGATCAAATTAAAAGGGCAAATGTTATTCTCATCTGTCTTTTATGGTGCAAATTACTATTTTACCTCTAAATGGGATTATATATTTATAAATATAAGTGATATCAACGGAAACACGGAAACGCAAATGGTAAAACTCCCCTCGCGTAATCCGAACGACCAGGATTCAAAACTCAGATATGTGGTCCAACTAATACAATTGGGTAATTCATTACGAGTTGTACCAGAGATATGGGTACAACTGATTACAACTGGGTACAAAAAAGTGCATGGTACTTTTACCGTTGCATCATAAAGTCAAAGGTACTTTTGTATTTTCAATGAAGTGATGGGCATAGTGAATAAAAAGGGGCAAAACTGATTTAACCTCCATCAATAGGGGTAAAAGAGAATATGATTCGAGATTTCCTGACATAAACAGGTAAAAAGTCTGATTACACACTAAATAGCCTCAATAATCTTTGTGGTCTTTCTGATTGTAAGCTGATGTACTGCTTCTGTGATGAACGACATCTCCCACATTGTCTACAAGGAGACAACAATGGTATTCGATAAGTAGGTTCTTAGTTGCAGAAATATCCAAAGAAATCAAAATAATCTCTTGTCCATGACTACTTTTCGTAATTCGTTTGAGAAGTGGATAGGAGATAATGGCACAGGGGTTGTCTACAACTGGTAAATCATAAGGAGATATTGTGCGTCTTGTTTCAACACGAGCGGCGGATAATGCAAAGGTTTTTGTTGACTTGGCAGCCTTTGTCGCACTTTGGTCGAAACTAGCCATGAGTCGTGATGAGGAAATTAATTCATTGTGAAGATTTTTATGAGTTTGGATCGAAAAAAATTCAACCTGCTCTAATACCAAGATAACTTAGAGATAATCGAATGATCTGATTTTGAAGAATGTTTTTGTGTTGCTTTTAACATCCAAGGAAAGGCCTTATATAGACAAAATACAATCTCATAGTTCCTATATTCTAGGAGCATAAATTTATCTAAACATAACAAGCTATAAAGCTAAGATCTATCTAAACTTATCTCATTAATAGTCATTGCATACAGTACAGTCTTCTTGACTTCGATCTCCTGTAAAGTAAGCACTGAAATTGTATATTTTCGTTAGCAGTTAGCCCATTGAAAAATAGTAATAGTTCTCTTTTTTTTTAGGTCAGTTTTTGTTTTTTATTTCTTCACTAATTATGTTTTGTAATTTCTCTTTTTATTATTTGTTTAATATTAACTATATATGTGGACATAGATTCGATAAATTAAACATATTATATTGAAATTTGATTTTAGTATTATTGAATAAATAGTTAGATTATAAGAGAATTATCTCCCTTGGAGACCAATATCATTAGTATCTTATGTGCTGTATTTCTGGTTGCCTCGTTAAAAATCATTTTAGGAAAAACCCAGTGGGAAAAACTATAGAAAGGTAAAAACGGGTGCAGCCGAACGAACTCCCTCTCGAATGAACAAGATTAGATTTCATAAGTCTCGGTGCTAACGCATCATTCCAATGTTTTGGTCATGTTTTCTGAATGTTGAGATAGACAGTGACTTTGTGAAAACATTTGCATCATTATCGCTTGATCGAACATATCTCACTTCAATATATTCTTCTGAAGTTCTTGGGTATATGAGAAGAATTTCGGATGAATATGTTTGGTTTTGTCACTTTTAATATATCCTTCTTTCGTTTGAACAACACATGTTTTATTGGCGGCGTTGATGGAGGTGAACTCATATCAAATGCTTAGATTTTGGGGATCAATGAACTTGTTTTCATCAGAATAAATTGGTGAAACTATAGAAAAAGGAAGATCGTAATATGGTTTCATCAGAATACCCGCTATCCGTCTTGTACCCGCCCCGTTTAAGCAAGTACTCATTTTTTACAAGTCGGGTATTAAGGCTTGAGATGCAATTACTTGCAAGTAGCAAGACAAGGACAATGCCGATTTTTTTTGGCACTATTTGCCCTGTTACTTGCCTTGTTACCCGTTATTTGCCTTGGTACCCGTTACCCGCACATATACCCGCTCATATAGTCATATACCTGCTCATATAGTCATACACCAACACATATACCCGCTTATATAGTAATATACCCGCACAAGTATCTAAATTTTGGACGGATATTTGTTTGGGCGAGTACCCGTTAAAGCGGATACAAGTATCAAGGACGCCAAAAACAACAAGTAACTGTCTTGTGTCCAGGCTTACTACTTTCGACCAATTTGAAGAAATCGAACGATCATTTATGTTGAGATTGAAAGAAGAAAGAAAAGAGAAAAAGAGAATAATACATGTGGTGAGAGGTAGAGAGAAAGATGAGGGTATTTTTGTCTTTTACTAAACATTTTCAGGTCACTAAATATTACAAAAATGCAACTTATCTTTTGATTTAATTCTTTTATGGTTTTAGGATATTTAATGCAGTACATGAGGTTCATGGCAATCTTATGAAAATTCGGCAACTTCGTGCTCGTTTCCACTATATCTCCTATTGTTATATTTCTGGTCTTTCTAATTTCGTAGCAGATTCGCTTGCTAAGCAAGTTCTTTGTAATTTGGAGCCTTCTTCTCTTAAACATGTGTTACAGTATCAATCTCTGATACTTTAATAATTCGTTCTCGACAAAACAATTTCTATCTCATGCTGGTTTTCTATTTCGGTTTCTTAAATAATCTGATATTGTAATCGGTTTGCCTGTAAACTGGATAACAAATCTATATAAATATAAGCCTTTCGGCCTCTGCGATAATTATCAATCTAAATACAATATTCTATCAATCTCTTTCTGTTCATCATCGTTTTCTTCCATTAAAGGATCAACAGTTTTTCGAGGTGACTTTCTATAAACTTGATTGTCTCCTAATCTGTTCTTCCCCTGGTTTTCGAATTCTTGGTGAGTTCCTAGACTGGGATTACTGCTACTCTGTTTTACGGTTTCAACATCTGATTTAATTTTAACGAAAACTCTCTAATGGTTATGACTAAAAAAAAGGTATCTAGTGCAATTACTCAAATAATCCGTGCTAAAGTATTATATATTAAAACTCTAATATTTAATAATTTTTTAATTCTCTAAAGTTATTCAATTTCTAAATTTCTATTAAAAATTGTAAAATATCAATATACCAAAAACGAATGATTTGGACGTCTACCAATTTTTCCTTTATTCATCTGCAACACATTTAATGCAATTGTCAACCTCATGTCAATCTGATAAACTACTTAGCAATGTAGGTAATAAGTTTTTAAAATTAACCCAATTTTGTAAACTTCTACACATTTACTTAAATTAACTATTATCCAACTGCAATTCCAAATTCCAATTCAAACTCCTCACAAAAAAAAAAAAAATTAGGGAATCTAGGCCGCTGCTTAAGCCACTGATGCCCTCTTTATCTCACTCTTATATGTCTGATTTAGATTTTAGTTGTCAGTATTAATTAAAGAAAATATATTCATAAAAAAAAAATCAGTGATCAGACCAATCGAGTTTACAATTTTCACCTTAAACCCTAAACCCTAAACCCTAAACCCTAAACCCTAAACCATCAGACCAATTCACAATTTTCACTCTCTTTTTAAAGCATTCATTGAAACAAGATTACTACTAACAAATAGACTGTAATCGTCTAAGAAGATCCATCGTTCGCGGATATTCTCACGTCAAAAGATTCTGACACCCCTACTCAAAAAACCCACATAAGCTGCAATAAAACAATTCACTCTGTAGCCATGTGCAACTCAAGAAGTGGCTCCAGACAGTACCCAGCATCAAGATCACAAGCTAAGTCTTTTATTTCACAATAACGGCTATGAAATGTGAGATTATTTACATAATGTTTTAAGGAAAAAAAGGTTGTGAGAGCTCACTTATATACATTATTCATCATATGAAATGTGAGGGCTGGTGACACAACCTGGTGCATTAGGATCCTCTGCCCCGCAACAATCGTAGAACTTGGCTGCATACGGTGGATCCTCTGGTTTCAATTCATAGTACCTTCATTTATTGACAGAAAACAAGTTTTAGTTTATTTAACTCTTAGTAAAAAATGCACAAGTAATCAAACAGATGAATCATACTCTAGTCTATTCTCCATGTAGGAGCCATGGTTTGGAATGAATATATTCAGTTTGTTCACCTCAAAGATAGACATGAAATAACAAATCTCAGGAACCAGCGAGAATAAGAATTCCAAAACTAAGTACCATGAACACCAGAAATAAACTCATTCGCTGCACATAAACATTAAGAGCTCATCAAGCTGCACATAAACATTAAGAGCTCATCAAGGGATAGTTAGCGTTTGCTATGTGGGTACTAAAATGCGTGGAACAGAGAGAACCACAAACAGAGGATGTAAGTAAATAACAAAGAAGCACGGAGGACGGAACAGACTAATACGTTCTGGCCTAGTCCAGAGGTTCTTAATAAAGATCAATAAGGAACAGAGAATCAGATAATATCCTCTAAAAAGATGTATCTTCACCCGCTCTTTATCTATTCCGTTAATCTTAGGATAAACAATTTCTTCATTAAGCAGAAAAAAATGTAGGCCACGATGGAGCTCGGAAACTTGTTGAGATTATGTGTAATCCTCAGTCCTTGGAAGTATTCTAGGTTTAAGAGATATCACAATCATTATACAGCTTCATGATTATGCCTGCTCGACTATCTCATTTAAATTTGGAACTAATATTAAAGCAGATCAGGATTTGGTAAACAAACTTGATGTAAAGAGTATTAAATGGGTAAGGCAAATACAACAGTAGCTAGTTTCCAAATCAACAAAACATGACCTTTGACCCTAATGATGGAACAAATAGCAATTAAACTGAGATAATGATCAGCTATCACTTCACCATTATTGGCTACAAAGAATTTACCAGAATCAACTGTATCTAACTAAATTAGCTATAGATATAGAACCTTGATACAATACATGCTAATTTCATATGTTGTAGTACAAAACATTGATTGCTTTCAAAACCTATTTCATAAAATTTGTGTTTTTTCCAATCAGAAATTAGGGGATCAAGCTGTTTAAGATGTAAACAGATATAGGGTTTTCAGGAGACATAACCTTTTCTGGTCATCGTGGCGACGACAAACGAAGAAGGAAGGATGAAAACGGCAAGAGGAAGAGTCGTTTGAAGAATCTGTGTAGCTTTGTTTGCACCTCTTGCACAACTTCTCTATCTCCTTCGTCTCCATACTCGATGAACACTGAAGTCAAATGGATCCGATTCCGGTTAACCGAAAGTTTCGTTTTGGCACTGATGAGCTGTTTTTGTTGTATTGATTTGTGGGCCTTAACGGGCCTACTGGGTTAAGTTTTTTTTTACTTGGCCTCATTTTTCTGTTAACATTGTGAAATGATTGAAAAGCAGATTAATGAAAACATTGTAAACAGAAGATATCAACAAATTTTCTGTTAAATAATCACATGATATTATAAGAAAATAGTTTTGTAGCTTCATGAATTTTTAATTATTTTTTTAACATTTGCATTAAATATAACAGACACATATAAATATGTAAATATTTGATAAATATTATGAATGGTAAAAATAATAGAATCATGTTATGAAAAAATAGTATATTATTCATCACCAATTAGTAGTTTCAACCAAGAAAAAATTGTGGCTTCTTCCATATTAATTATTTAAATCTCAAATAATATTCTTTTAAAAATGTTAAAAGTATGTAGTATTTCTAAATAACTATTTCCTGCTAAAAAAGATATACCCATTACAAAAAACCAAGTAGCTCTAATAAAAAAAAGATTGGTGGACGAATCCTTTGTTTAGCCTGTTTGTCCTCTCTACCGATCTACGTTAAGATGTTAACAACGTTACATCGAATGTTAGAAAATAAACGGGATAACAATAAAGATACAAGTTTACTAACGAGTTGTTGGCTAAGTCCATAAATTTTTGAAGAAACGTCAAAACCTTTGGTTACCTAGTGGAGTGTATATGGGAGGATTTTGCTCTGAAGGAGCTTGGTAGAGGGAGCAACTGCTAGGTGTTTCTTCCATTTCGAGAAATCTCGTCCTGAAGTAGTTTTAGATTGTTCTTCGAATCCTCTCGATGCGAGTCCCTGATCAAAATTTACGTCAAGTTTCGAGACTAGTTTTGAGTTGCAACGACCTTTGATCTATGCCTCTCCTCCCTTCGTTCCCCTCTCGCATCTCACAATCCATCACTAACCCCTTCACTTCATTGGTCGCCATTCAAACGGTAGAAGCAATTGACTGATTTTGGATTGGATTAAAATCCGTATCATCATCTGATTTTATGCTTTTTAAAACTTTTTTTGGCATAGAATTAAAGTAAGTTTATGTTTTCAATTGTAAACATTATGACTTTCAGATTTATGAAATATTTACCATTTATCAAAAAAAAAAAGTCCATAAGTTTTTTACAACACATTATTTCGATTACAAATATATTAGGGGAACAAGAGTATTTAAAAAGAAACTCTAATAAACTTTAAAAAAAAAAGCCCATCTAGAAAAATATTCTATAGCCTTGGATCACAGGTATCTATGTTCATATTCAATAATTCCGGTTTTAAAATAATTTTGAATATTACACTAGATTAAAAAATAAATGGCACTACCGCCCATTTACTTTATATCACCATTCTTTTTTTCTTTTTACTTTTTTTTTTCATTACATCTATTTTATAAAAATTAAAACTGTATTGTTTAATTGATAATTTTTCGCGTATGTAAAAGTGAAAAAAAAAAAATCAAATAGAGAAAACAAATTTAGTAAAAAGGAGGTGTATTTCAGATAAAGGTAAAGACATTTAGTAAGAAGGAGGTGTATTTCAGATAAAGGTAAAGAAAGAGTTGGGAGGTAAAGGCACCACCAAAAATCAAACACTTTCTCTGGAGGTGTATTTCAGATTGCCTGACAGTTGGGAAAAATATGAAGAACAAGAAACTTACCAGGTGTGCAAGCTGTCCGAGGTGTTCTGATGTCGAAGAAAATGTGAACCACATGCTTTTTCATTGTCCCTTTGTACACTTGGTTTGGGCTTTTTCTCCCACATGTCATCTTTTCTACCCTCTCCTTGCTCATCCATCTATGAGAACCTCAGTGTATTACTTACACCATCAAGTGATAGTGACAATGGGGAGGATGATAAGCTCAAATTTAAGAGTTGGCCATGGATCCCATGGATGTTGTGGAAGAAGAGAAACGATCTAGTCTACTCAGCAACATAATGCACACCAAATAGCTTTCTTCAACAGGCAATGGAGGCGGCAGATGAGTGGCACTAGGTGAATTCCTCTCAGGCGACTACTCTCTCACAGGCCCCTCCAACAACATCGCGTAGGAAGTGGAGTCCTCCAATGGCCACATAATTCAAATGCAATGTTGATGGCTCTTGTAAAGCAAACTCGGACAAATCCGGAATACGATGGATCCTTAGGGATCAGTTTGGAAAAGTAAGACAGTTGGGAGTAAAATGTTATCCGCAACTAGCCTCACCCTTGGAGACTGAAGCTGCAGCTCTCTCCTGGGCAGTCTCATGATACAGGCGATATGATACAGGCGATTAAGTCTCCTCTTGCATGGCCACGGCTCCAAAGCTTTACTTCGGACATTTTAGGTAACTGTACGGTTGATAGGAACTACTCCTTTCACTTTGCTCATCAGGATGCCAATGTATGCGCTGATCAAATGGCAAATCATATATGTGTCCAGTTTATTTTGCTCTTATGGATGTAATTTCGCTAATTTGGCTCCAGCATTTTGTTGAACTTGATAGAATGTGTAACCAAAACTCAAGTATTAATCAATGGACTGTGTCTTCAGAGGTAAAAAGAAAAAGAAAAGGAGTAGTTAAGTTATCATCATCGCTACGCTAGAAGCCAAAACCTACAAAGAAAGAAAAAAAGTTAAACTGAAAATTCTATGTTTAATAAAATTACTTGAGCGGTCAATGTGACTCTGCTCCATAGCTCATTGGTTGGTTGGCGTCGAACAATGCCTTCCTATATGCGAGTTCGAGTAGAGTCATATGGTGATGGTGGAGATGATGAGACGACGATGATGATGTTTCTGATTAGAGAGTTTAATCAAAATAAACCCTAATCAAAACAAATGAGGTATTCTTAAATACCTTTTTTTTTTTTTTAATCTAATGAAATATTTTAATTGTTTTCACAAATGATGAAATTAGTATTACTCTAATTAACGTTCGAAAATGAGCTTCTTCACCAACGAATCCAACACAGTCGAATTGAATCGAACTACAGAAGCTCTGATTTTGAATCGCCATGGGGTGTTTGCAGATCTAGAGAGTGAGATCTGAGGTTTTTTTTTTTTCTCGTGACGGAAGCGAGAGAGAGATCTGGATTCGGCGATGGGTTATGGATGGGCGATATACGAAGGCACGGTGGTGATGACGTCACTGTGTCTCTTAGGATGGGCTGGTTTATGGTTTCTTAATCGGAGGCTATACAAAGAGTACGAAGAGAAACGAGCATTGGTTCAGATCATTTTCAGCGTCGTCTTCGCTTTCTCTTGTAATCTATTGCAGCTTGTTTTATTCGAGATCATACCTGTTCTCTCTAGACAGTAAGTCTCTCCACTGTCTACTTTTGTAATTAGCTAGTTTATTATTGTCTTCTGATTTAGGAGATTTTTGGAAACTTGCTAACAAGCAGACTGAACAAAAGATATCAAGGCAATAGATTGATCGGTTTCAAGTGATTTTCTTAAGAAATTGTTTTACTAGAGTTTTTTGGTGTATGTGTAGTGTAATCTACTATATAAGCTGTATGGTAGCTTCTCTTGTTCATTATCATGTGGAAACTTGATACTAGATGGTATGTGTGATACATACGTTGCACGATATGTGAGTTGCTAAAGCAGCATAAATAGATCATTGTGCTTTTGAGGTCTTTGTTATTGTACTTAATACTTATATTGAAGGGACACGTCATGGCACTTGTAGCAATCGTTTAGTTTTAAGCCTTGGATCAATCTTTTATTTTGCAGGGCAAGGATGATAAACTGGAAGGTGGATCTTTTTTGTTTGATACTTCTTCTGGTTTTCATGTTGCCGTATTACCACTGCTATTTGATGCTTCGTAATAGTGGTAAGCCTTAATCATTTGTGGATTTTCTTTGTTTGTTCTCTTATCTCATATTTCTTGTTAAGAAGGTAATCGCTATAATTGGTTAATGTGTCATTGCAAGTTTCTTAGGAGTTCCTGAAACCGTTTTTATTATATAAAGGCTACTCAACTGGGATTTCTTTAGAGAACACTTGTGTGCATCTGTATAAACAGTCTTTGGCTCCATCAATTTTAAATAGAATAATCTTGATCCTTATCTTTGGCTTTGTTGCTTCTTTTACAAACACTCGTGAGTTCAATTAGATGGAGATAGATGAATTTGAGGAAGCATCACTTTATTGCCTTAACAGCTGTTGTATTCTTTGTTCTTTTCCTGATTACATCCTAGACTACCTGTTCGCTGCCACATGTTACAGCATTTTGTGTGGACTGTCTGTAATTTATCAACTTAAAATAACATTTCAGGTGTAAGAAGGGAGCGTGCCTCTGCTGGGGCGTTCTTATTCTTGTCAGCATTCCTTTACGCTTTCTGGCGCATGGGAGTTCATTTTCCTATGCCTTCAGCAGATAAAGGTATCTATTTGAAGCTACTGTACTCTCCACTCTTGTTTCAGCACTGCGTCGTTATGTTGCTAGTTGCTTCTCTCTTTGCTGAACTAAGCTCATTTATCCCTTGCGGTGAACTTCTGAATCCTTACCTAGTGATTATAATGAAATTTTAGAACCAAGCTTAGTGTTAGACCTAATTTTTGTGTAGATGAATATGACTTTATAGAATGACCATGTTATTATTATATTTTCGACTGCCATCCTTGTTGGCTATGGGATAATCGTTATGGGTGGTATATGCTAGTGTTTTGTTATTCTTGAGACAGAATTTTATAACATCAATTAGTTGACATCAAACCGATTTAGATGCCCGACTGTTTGTGGTATTGTAATTAGTGCCAATAGCAATTATGTGGCATATTTATCCATTGTAATATGCTCCAATGTTATAGATAATATGGAATTCTAAATGTCTAGTCATTTAGAAGGTATGTTGTTTGCCGTGAAACGATTATGAGAGCTAGATATGACTGTATAGCGTTACCTTACATAAACATACATTAAAAAAATGCTCAAAATGAACAATTCTTTATTCTTTTCTTGTCTACTTCTGATAAGCACTAGCTGCTTCCAAACATTCTCATTTCTGTGTTCTGAATACGTAACTTGTTTATGTCTTCTGTTGAACTAATTGACTTAAAGATTCTATTTCTTCGAAGGTTTTTTTACCATGCCTCAGCTGGTCAGTAGAATTGGGGTCATTGGTGTGACCTTAATGGCTGTCTTATCAGGATTTGGAGCTGTAAATTTGCCCTACAGCTATATATCCCTCTTCATTAGGTACTAATATTCAACTATATTTCCAAAAGCTGCTATATATACTGGTCTATTTTTATTTATTTTTGTTTATTTAACCACCAACAATAGTGGTTCCCCATAGCGGCACCATTCAATGGGCTACATTATAAAGCATACATAATTAGCACTGTGTGTGTATATAGTGCCACCTGCATGTCTTTCGAAGAGAAAACAAAAAAATATGGGATGAAAGAAGAAAAGCTAGAAAAGAAAAAAAAATGCAGAATTGATGTGGACAAATATGCTAAGAAACTGCACAAAATGGGAACTTATATTTCACAATTTGATCTTGAATGAAACAAATGGTGCTGGATGTTCAGGTGGGATATTTATGAGCTATTTCCAGAGGCTTGTCATTTCTGTGATGTACATGTGGGTCTACACTTATAGGGAATCGATTGGATTTGCAAGATTGTATTAAAGACATTGCTTTCTAACAGCACTTTTGTCCCTCTCTCATATAGGGAGATTGAAGAAGCAGATATTATATCTTTGGAAAGGCAACTGATGCAGTCAACCGAGATGTGCATAGCAAAGAAGAAGAAAATTATTTTGTGTCAATTGGAGGTGGAACGAAGTCAAGGATCAGAAGAGGTTTGTTTTCGTTTTATACTCTCGAATACTCGTATGATTGTATTGTCTAGTCTCATTTTCTATACCTTTCTGTTCTTGTGTCATAGTTCTTTAAAATCTTATGAACAAAGACTATTTCATACTTATGTGTCAAGCTGCTCATTGTACTCTAAACTGATTGTATCCTGACACTTTTCTTGGCATTAGTCAGCAAAGGATTTTTTGAACTACAATAGACTGATAAGATAATGATGCTGTAAAAGGAACCAAAACTATGGATTATTTAATTTACACGGGAGAGATTTTTCGGTCTCAAGTAAACAATCCATGGTCTTGGTTCCTTGGTCAGCTGCACGTCCTTTTGTGAGTGGGTACCTGAAATCTTGTTTACTAGTTTCATTGTTGTTATCTAATAATTTTTACTTAAACAATATGCCTTTATTTTAAGTGATGATTTTGGGAGCTAATCATCTGATGCTTTTTCTCCCAGAATCAGAAACGTAGCTCTTTCTTCCGAAGAATTGTTGGGACTGTTGTGCGGTCAGTTCAAGATGACCAAAAGGAGCAAGGTCAGTTTATGTGTTCTGGTTTTTATTTGTGGTTGTGCTCCACAATTTTTTTCTGTGTAAAAACTGAAATGAGTTTACTCTGAGACAATTTTTTAGCGTGAAAACTGTTTATCATTAATCATAAGCGGCTTTGGCTTGAGGAGAATGAGCCTGGTCAGAGGGATTATCTTAGCTGAACTGTCCTTTTTCTCCAAAATAGTCTAAACCAAATAGTAATGTTTATGCTTACTACAGGGGGAGGCTTACGTCTATTTTTGTCCATAAATATGTTGAGTTGACCCTAAATCTTGTACAGAAGAAATGTATTCACGTAGACCAACTTGAGATCAATATTTTTCTTGTTTGTTAGAATTAGTATATTTGTTAAGTAGTTAACACCTTAGCACTTTTTGCGAAATTGATCTTTTATCATAGGATGATTCAATTTTTAATTTTTTCAAGTGTACATGGGAGATACTAGTCTATTTTATGAATAAATTGTCTGGTGATGTCTCTCCAATTAATTGATAAATTTTCCTTGAGAAGACATAAAAATATTGGAGGCGGAGGTGGAAGCCTTAGAGGAGCTGTCAAAACAGTTATTTTTGGAAATATATGAGCTGCGTCAAGCAAAGGTTAGCTTTCAGCTGCTTTGGTTTTTGATTCACTAATGAATTCTACTCATTGACTTGGTGGTGACATCTTACTTTGGTTGAATTTTGTATTCTTGAGATTAGTGCTTCTGACCTTCTTCTTTGGTTGTAATATTTTAAAAGCATTTGCTCTGACTTCATCCCATTTGCAGGATGCTGCTGCTTATTCTAGAACTTGGAAGGGTCATGTGCAGAACTTACTTGGTTATGCATGTTCCATTTATTGTGTGTATAAAATGTTGAAGGTAAGTTTCTTTATCCTTCTAACGATGATCTAGCTTTTAATGCTTTCGCTATACCCTATTCTCAAATCAATTGCAAGAAAATTTTAAACTGTTTTGCATGCATGTGAAAACAGCTCTTGCTATCAATGCTGGTTTCTTTAATAGATATTTGAGGCATGGATCAACTTGAAGAAGTTTTCAAATTATTCTTGGAGTCCTTTACTCTCCTTAAAAAGATTGTCAGTTTCCATATGGGTAACTTTTAGGTTTGAATGGTAATATTTTGAGGAGATTGAAAAGTAGATGACTGAATCGTTCCTTAATGATACTCCAAATTTTTCCTTTCGGTTGAAATAAGTCTTTTAATAGAATAAATTTTCCTTTTCTAATCATCTCTTTGTTTTTGTAACTTAAATAGGAACACCCCTCCTTATAACTAAAGAACATTCCTAGATACATAATATATTTATACGACAAAAATGTTTCATCCAACCTTTTGAATGATTCCTCTTATTCCTCTCTAAGTTACCATTCAAAGCCTTAGGTTTTTGGGAGATCAGTTGATGATTAGATTTGGAAAGTTCTTTCCTGATTGTCCATCTAGCTATCTCTGTCTGAAATCCTTTATGTTGTTCGGTTTGGACAGTTATTATCAGGACACCTATGCAAGATAAATTTTTCTCGATGTCCCTTATTAAAAGTCTTCTCCCTATTGTCATTGTGTAACTCTAGTTTCTCCATTTTTTGTGCTCTGTTTTGCAGTCTCTACAAAGTGTTGTCTTCAAAGAGGTACTCACATGCGCTAATATGTTTGTGTTCAATTATGCATCACTACTGTTCTTTTAGGAATCATTATGTGCACCTCTTATTACTTGAAATTGCTAGTAATCAGCTTGTTTACAGGCCGGTACAAAAGACCCTGTCACGACGATGATCAGCATATTCTTGCGGTTGTTTGATATAGGAGTAGATGCTGCACTGCTTTCACAGGTTTGTGTTACTTTGCGTTTTTTCTTCTTTTCAATGTTTTTCTTTCCCAAATTGAAAGCCTAAAGCAACCCACTTTCTTTGGACCTTTGATGGATGCAAAGTTAGATAGTTAAAGAGATCAGAGCTTTCTTATGTCCTAGTAATATGTACGCTGACTTCTCAAGTTATATCTGCGTCTGGTTTGCTGGATTGTGCAACTTTTCTCTAATTCTGTTTCTATCTTTCTTGTTTGCAGTATATTTCCCTGTTGTTTATTGGGATGTTGATTGTCATTTCTGTGAGGGGATTCTTGACGAACCTGATGAAGGTGAATTATGATTCTAGTTTCTCGATTTTCTTTCATTAGTGTGCGTGTTTACTGTCCTTCAAATATTTGGAAAAACACATTCGAAGGATTGCTCATACAGTCCTTGATGATAGTTTCGCTCTTATCTCCGCACCGTTTAATCAAGCTACTTTTAGAGGCAATCATGATTAAATAGTAGACTCTTTTCACTTTAAGCTGGCGATAATTGTTACCAGGTACTAGTCACATATTAGTACAGTGATTGTAGTGGAAACATAACTATCGGCACACTGAAGTCTCCCGAATTTGAAACCTGTAGTTTTGGTTAATGAGTTGGAGTTTGTGGATGGTGCAGTTTTTCTTTGCAGTTTCGAGAGTCGGAAGTGGGTCTTCAAGCAATGTTGTGCTTTTCCTATCTGAAATTATGGGAATGTACTTTTTGTCTTCAATTCTTCTTATCAGAAAAAGCTTGAGAAATGAGTACAGGTACGCATAATTCTGATCATGAGGAAGATAATAATACCTTATATTCTTAATCAAAGTAGTTACTGGCTTGTCTTGGTTAGTGTTTTAGTGTCATTGCTACTATGTTCCGAATCTAATAATCTGCTCTTGGTCCATAATTTTGCTGTGTATGAAAGATCTGAGACTGGAATCTGAAGCCCTAGTGGTTTTATTTGGCAGGGGAATCATAACGGATGTGTTGGGTGGAGATATTCAGTTTGATTTCTATCATCGATGGTTTGATGCAATTTTTGTGGCGAGCGCTTTTCTTTCTCTCCTTTTGCTTTCTGCACATTACACGTCTCGTCAATCTGATAAGCACGCCATCGAGTAAGCTTCTTATTCAATTATGGTGCCTGAGAGAGTCCTATTATTATTTGGCCTTACACAAACTAAAATCAATTTATTACTAGTAATGGTTGCTTAGTGTTTAGCTTACTGTTGGCTATTTGTTTATTTTTGATGCTTATGTGAAAGATTAAACTGATCAGTTCAAAACTTCACACTTTCTTGTACCATTAACCTTGAATTATGTTTATTAGTACATTGCTCTTACTGAGGGAGTGATGATACAATTAAGTCAAGAAGATTTTCGATTTTTGTATATTCGGTCTCGGCAGTGCAGAAGCATACTCTTGATGTAGCTTTTGAACCTATCTTCAGAATCAATTAATACTTCTAAAATTTGGATTCAGGCTTTTAAGCTAGCAACATGAGCCATTTTTAGTTTTAAAACTGTACTTGTGAATTTACATGTAATTTATAATTCATTATATCATACTTGTAAATTATTATTCATTTTATTATTTGTAGCATAAAACTTTCAACAATAACTTAGTGATTTGCACCCAAAAAAAATGATTATTATTAGGGTTGCTTTTTAGCATCGACAAAAAGTGATCATATCTTATTATTATATATATAAAGTTAGAACGCATTCAACGTGAGTTTGACCTGTCAAAATAATGCCTCATTAGGTTTCGTTGCATTTAACGGGATGATGATGCTTCAATGATCATATAAATGCGATATAGATTCAAGTTCCTTGGATCAAAAGTGGAGAGTCTTGTGAGCCAGGAACTTGAATATGTATTGCAAAAAGCAAAGCTTCTAAATTATGTGGTTTCTATGATCGTTGAAGCATCATCATCACGTTAGATGTAACATGTCTCTTCTTCTCCATAGGCACCTAGCCCCATTTTCCTTTACGTATTATAGTACGACTATAAACACGATTTTTATTTAACTGATTTAGAGCAAGACGAACTACTGAATTCATTTTTTCTGAATTTAATATGAAGGCTAAAGAAAACTAAAAAATGATTGAGAAGATGAATTGTTGAAAGTCTAAATTATTGTATATATAACCAAATTATTATAATATTAAATTGAAAAATTAACATAATCAAAAAGTTGTCTTTTGTGTTATTGACATTTTTGTTAAAACTGGAAATTATCAATATTACATTTTTATATAAAAAATTACTAGAAAGTTATATTTTCTACTATTTTGGCACTGAAAATTATTAATTTTACATTTTCCTGTTATTTATACTTTTGTTTAAACTGACAATTGTCTATTAAAAAATAAATTTTTCTTTTCTGCTATTGACATTTCTGCTCTTTTCAAATGAAACAATTATTTTTCTATTTTTCTTTAGACTTCTAAAATACAAATGACTGACAATTGTCTATTAAAAGAAAAAATTTGTCTTTTCTAATGAGTTATCCATTTAACATGTGTCACACTCACTTTGAACGTTTATATAATAAGACTGAGACTTTTAACTTCAAAAAAGTTTCTAGCACATTAATCATATAATAAAAAAATTTAAAGGATATTGAGATAATTTAAGATAACCTTTTGATTATTTAACAGGATCCAGGATAAGTTAACTATTTGGTCGATTTTGCCGGATTAAAACTGTAAGACTAGGGAGTTAAGATCATGAATAATTCATTCTCGCCAAATGTAATAAAATGTCGAATGAACCATAAACCTATGGACTAGGGTACGGTGGTCTGATTCAGTAAATTAGTCCATATTACAAGTCGATGTGGAACAATCAAACATTAAACTCCATAATGCAACAACAAGTTTTGTTCTAGTTATAAGTTGCAAAGATAGAACTGTCTGCAAGTTGAATTGTCCTTAGCAACGGATTCTTAATTCGGTGAGATAGTCCACATAAATAAACTTTTTTTTGGGAATATTTTGGCTAACCAACAACATTAGACGAACTAAATTTTTGGCTTACGTTAGATTTGTGGGGATTTAGGAGCTTGAATTGTTACTAAGTACATCAAAGAAAACCGATGTTCAAAGAACCGTTAGGCGGTAATTAGGCGTTTGTTAGTTGCCTACCGCTTAGATAGACTAAATCGGGACATGGGTGTTAAGTAAATTATTCACTTATTTTTTTTTTATATTGAGTTATATTTTATAATAAATTTAACATTTCAAAAAAAGCACCATCAATAGCACCTGCCGACATATCAATCAAAATAAGTTTTAGCTATTTAGGTTTCTCTAAATTTTTCTAGACATTTTTCTCTCACTTGTTTGGTGGTGAAGTTGAATAAGAAATGAGGGGAAGAGCTCTAAGAATTTAAATGGAGGAATGGAAAAAACGAAGATTCTCTTTAGGAAGAATAGTTGAAAAAATTAACTTTCTCGTATTAAAGATTTGTAAATATTAGCCATTTATATTCAATGAGAATTGGATTCATTAAGTTTGTGAACATGCATTATCGTAGAATTAATTTACCTTGTTTTTTATCCACTATGAAACTTTAAAACAAAAATATATTAAAAGTTATGTTAGCTTTAAAGGAAAATAGTGTAACTAGTGCCGTTTTTTTTCTTATTATATTTACATCCGGATATATTTTGTAATTAATGCAAAAAAATCTCCAACATAATTTTTTTTACAAGCTAGAACTCCACCTTAAAAAAATGCAAAAAAATCTCCTAACTCAAAAACCGCTAAATAACCCTTCCGTAAAAAAAACGTTATATCGGTGACGGATTGCAAAATGCAGCACTTTTGGATATGATCATTTCACAAACTCTATGCTGTTTTTTAATTATTGTTTATTAAAATTAAAAATTAAAACAAAAAAATAATATTTTATATCTTCTCTTCTTCCCAATCAAGCGATCTTGTGGAGCATCCATGGCGGAACTTGTTGTACAGGTGATCCAGACCGCATCTAACGATGGCGTTCTAATCCCTCTCTGTCTGTTTGATTCCGGCTCCATTCTTCTGTCTGATTTCTGATTCTCTACCACTGAACCTCCGCCGCACGCCTTCGCCGTTAATACGCTATTTCCCTTCTTCAAACCACCACAAGCTTTCCTCAGCCGCAAATTCCAAGCCGACACCGGAACATCAACCTCCTCTCTCTTCGGAGAAATCTAATTGGATTTAAGCTTCTTAAGGTAATCGTTCTCTGATGACGGAGCAAAAGGGGAGAAAGAGAGCCGCGGCTGACAACTCGACCGCCACCACACGGTTAGAAACAACCACCGTCTCCACCGATTGAGAAGCAGACCTCTCCGACTTCGAATTCGCAGACATTGGGATGAGATTATACCAATAACTATTCACCTGAGAGATGATCAAAAACCCTAGAAGAAAGCAAAGCAGAGGATAGAGAGATGTAGAAGGAGATTTACGGAAACGGGTTGCATACCTATTTGGCGTACCTATTAACAATCATGTGGTTTTTTAGTCACAAAAACAACAAAACTTTCGTGAAAATCATGCCCTTTTTTTACACTAAACACTACATTTTATATTTTGTGTGATTTATAATAGACGTTACACATTGCCACATCATCGATATACAGAAGGGTTATTCAGCGGTTTATTTTGAGGTTAGGAGATTTTCCTACATTTTTTTAAGGTGAGGTTCTACCTTGCAAAAAAAATAAGTTAGAGGGTTTTGTTGCATTAATCTTTTTCTTAAAGGTAGGATCCATTTATAATATATAAAATGAATAAAAGTTTAATTTTAAATAATCATTTCTAGAGAAGTAGAGCACAAACAAAATATATAAAATTCTCAACAATACCATACTTGAAAACTAATTTCTTCGAAAGAATACATACAAACTATTTTCTTCGGAACGGAGAAGATAATACGGATGTGAAAATTGGTATAAAACAAACGAAGAGGTATTTCTTTTGTGTTTTTCTTTTCTTTAGTCAAATTTGATATCCACGTGTAACTCAAAATTTCTTAAAATGCTTATGTGTATTATTTGTTTTAACTTGATTGGTTTTAGCTTTTAATTGAGTTGTCAGCTTCTCATAACACAAAAATGTTGATGTGTCACTACTGAATAACAAACACATTTTGTGTATTAATTTTGTGAAATTCCTCTTAGCTAATGTTACTCGCTAAAAAGCATTAATTTTTTTGACATATACATTTCATAAGATTTGTAAAACAAAAATATAGAAAGTTCTTTTCCTTTTCACATGACAAAAGTATTTCTATTTTTTATTTTCTAATTGAAAGAAATTCAAAAGTCATCTTTGATTCTTTGTTCTGTCTATCTTCAAGTGCGCGAAGAGAATGTAAGGTTAATATATAAGTTTAATTATTATGTATATTACTTTATCATAATTAAGTATTTATATGTTTAGGGTCGGATTACGTCAAGATATGAGGATTATAGGACAAAACAGAAAAATCAGAAATTTTCATTCTCAAGCATGGAGAGGTGTGGATCGATCAAGCGATCTGTCTTCATTCTCTTTTGAATTGCTCGTTTTAGCTTCAAAAGGTTCAATCCTGATCCAAATCGTCCTTTGATCTGAAAGAACTCGATAAATACTAAGAAGACTCGATAAAACACCAACACACTAGAAACTAATGTTAGAAAGCGATTTAAATTTTTTTTTACAAATCACCAATTCCTCGTTATCATCTATCATGTAATTAGAAAGATATAAACATCGACAACAAATAGCTAGAGTAGAGAACCAGAGACAAGAGATTGATTCTTTAAGGCATGTAAGCTTTGTCACAGGCTGAACCAAAGGGATTAGGTTTGATGAGGACATGGCCTTAGACACAACATTAGCCGGCGGACCAAGGACAAGAAGGAGAGCTGATTGTGCCACTTCTTCCACCTTGAGCCGTCACGAGGAACCGTGCAAGGGTGTTGCGGAGCAAGTTCAACATGTGCGTGCAAGGGATCGTGGAGCAAGAACAACGACATGAGCTTCCATCCGGCAGTAGCGGCCATGAGGATCCGGATGCAGCCAAGGGCCATTTACTCGACAAAAACGTTTGGACATTGTTCAGACTTGGGATTCAGGGTTAGAGTGTCTTCACCACCACCCAAGAGTGAAGACACCCCCAAGTCACTAGAGTGTCCTTACCTTAGGTTTGTCCCATCGGATTTACTAAAGAGGTTTTAACGAGGCAATGAGTCTTGGTGCATCACATATCATTCCCATTGTTCATTCAGCTTGAAAACCTTCATGACAGGTTAAGGTGAGCAAAAGGTGTAGTTTCTATCTCAAGAAGGTCTTTACACAAGCCTTCTTTCTCTTCTTTGCTTATTTTGAGATTTTTGGTCCTTTAGTGCATTTTGGTCTTTTGTTGCTTTGATGGCCTAAGTATCAAGCCTTGACTCTTACTAGTTTTGGCCTAGCTTCTAGACCTATTTATCATAGTTTTGTAGCCTATAAAAGGCAATGACCTATGGACTTTGAAGGTAACAATCATTAGTAATCAAAAGTTTTAAACTTTCTTCCTTTGACCTATTTGAGAGAACTCTAGGTTAAGATCCTTCAAGGCCATTGAGTACTAGCACTCTGGTCTTGAAGCTTGAGTTGTATCAAGAGGTTTCTACCCCTCTTGTGGTGCTCATCGGTCCATCTCCAACCGTTGAATGTCAGCTGAGTTTCTCGCGGGTGCATCAACAACACCATTTATGGTCTCATCCAAGTTTGACCACCAAAAAGGTTTGGCTTCCAAGTCTCATGTTTCATGCACTATAACAATCCTTATTCTTCTTTCAGCTACTTATTTATTATTTAAATCTTTTTCATAAATATTTACAAGAATGGGAAAATATAAGCTTTCATGTTATCTGGACATCAAACCGAACCATTCCCAAACTGCGGATCAAGTAGAGTTAAGCCGTGGACAAGAGCGGATGGTGCCTTTCATCCCAAATGAGATCATGACCAGGGGCAAAATTAAACCAAGAAGCTCAAGAACCAACTTCAAGCCTTCATACATCGTCTCGCTGAGCAAGAGGAGCAAGCGGATCCACAAGAGACTGGTAGCAGACACATGTTTCAAACGGATCCGAATGTGAGCCAAGGGGAGAGCTCACAGACATGCAGCCTTGGAAAGAAGGCCTTGTGTGTTCTCACTATTCACTAAGTGAGGACACCCCCAAGATTTTAGGTGAGTAACATACTCTTTCCATACTCCTAGGTTTCCCACCGGATTTTACTAGGAAAATGTTTTAACGAGGTGCTCACAGACATGCAGCCTTGGAAAGAAGGCCTTGTGTGTTCTCACTATTCACTAAGTGAGGACACCCCCAAGATTTTAGGTGAGTAACATACTCTTTCCATACTCCTAGGTTTCCCACCGGATTTTACTAGGAAAATGTTTTAACGAGGTGTGAAAGACTAGAGCATCACAATCCAATCTCCATAGGCTAACTACTTGGAAACCTTCATGACAAGCTTAGTTGGGCTTGATTGGGAAGGCTTTTAATAAAGCATTAGCAGTATGTTGCATTGTGTTCCAAAAGCATTATGCTATAAAAGCTGTAAGCTTTAATTAAAAACTTAATTGGTAGAGCATATTGATACAAAATTACTAAAACAGACATGATTTTTCATTTTGGATTTTTTAAAAAGAAAAAATAATTTTACAAAATATAAAAAGCATAAAATCCCAAGAAATAAACTATATATATTCTTATCATGAAACATTCAAGTTTGACCAAATCAATGTAAACAAACAGAGAAAAAAACAAAAACTAAGAGAGATTGAGAAAAAAGACTAACGTGTTTGTAACGACTCCATAACTAATACTAACTAGTCCAGATACTTTCTGCAATATTGTTACGAAGTCCTGACATGTATGTATCTCCTGTAGGTTCATAACTTGTGGCTTCAACTTCTGATTCATTTTCAGTATCTAAAACATTCAATACTTTTTCTCCCATTCTTTCGTACTCATCAAAATCAGCATCATTTATCTTCGATGAACGTATAAAATTGTGAAGGGTCATTGTTGCAACGACAATCTTGCATTGTGTTTGTATGTCTTATACGTGAAAACAAAATTTAGTTTAAATGATGTGTATAAGTTATGACTCTATTTATATTAGGTTTTCAATAATTAATGGCAAATATGTCTTTTAATATTTTATAAGCTTCTAAGACTTGAAAAAGCTCAATTAAAGAGCATTAAGGTGTAGAGCATTAAAAAACCCTTTATGCTCTACTTAATGCTCTAAAAAAAATTGTGATTGGCTTTTAATGAACATTAAGCTCTACAAAAAGGCTTACCTATCAAACCCTTAGTCTAGGATTGTGATCCTATCTCAAAAAGAAAATCATTACAAATATTTTCCTTCTTCTTTACTTGTTTTGCTTGATGAGACCATTTAGTGCCTTTGTTTATGGTTTGTTTAGAGTTGGGTTAATTTGTATTTAGGCCCAAGTTCAGCTTGTCTAATTTGACTTGGGCCCTATTTTAAGACCTACTCTAAACCCTACTTGTAAGCCTATAAAATGCAACTCTTTCTCATTTCATTAATCAAGCAATCATTTACAACAAACCTAAAGTTTCCAACTTTATGTCTTTAATCTATTGAGGTTGCTCTAGATTAGGAAACCCTAGGGTATTTGAGTGTGTCTCATACTCTTTGGTTCTTGGTTGAATCAAAGATCCTTCCATAGTCTTTGTGGTTCGCCGTTCGCCTCCACCACCGTCCGACTGTCGCTCAACCATCACCATCTCGCCGCTGCCTTGGATTGAACCCTATCTCCAAGTAGCTCTGCCTCTCCACCCTTGAATGTGAGACTCGTGAAGCTCACCTCCAAGCCCGTGCATCACCTCGCTTCCCCCTTCACGCCGTGTTCATCTTCACCCGTTGGTTTCTCTAAGGATTGAACCCTATCTCCTTGAGAAACTCCACCACTCTTCCCCACCTTGGATCGATTCAAGCTTGTAAAGACCTAGGCTTGTAACATCATGTTTCTTTTAATTGATTCTTCCTATGTTCGATTCCTAGTTGTTTTTGGAGTTTCATATAGTGATAAAATGTTGAGGGTAATTTTCTTTATCCTTTATACACGCTAACGCTGTTCTAGCTTTTAACAACTTAGCTTTACCATATCCTCGAATCAATTGAAAGAGAGTTTTTAACTGTTTTGTGTGCATGTGAAAACAGCTCTTTCGATCAATATTTAAGGCATGGATCAACTTCACAAGAAGTTGCCTAAGTTTTCTTTTAAGTTCTTTACTATCCTTAAAATGAGTGTGTCAATTTTCATATGGGTAAATTTTAGGTTTGGATGGTAATATTTGTAAAGGAAATAAAAGTAGATGACTGAATCATTCCTCAATTCCTAACCGCGCGCGGGCCGGGCTTAGAGCGAGTGAAACTCGTCACTACCTCGTAAGGGCACTGAGACCATAGCATATTACATGAGGAGAATATCTAATCATCTCTTTGTATTTGTAACTATAAAGGAACACCCCTCTATAATTAAAAAACATAGTATTTTAAAGTTATTAATGTTTTCTTCTTTTTATTATGTTGTTTGATAAATTTTGAATAATCTAATATTATAAATCAAAATTAGTAACATTCTTATTAGTTTGCATGATGATTATAAAAAAAATAGTTAACTTTTTGTTAAAAAAATAAAAGACGTAACTATTGATGAAATTGGTTAGGTTTGTGAGATAATTAATCAAATAATTTTTTGTTTGTGTAATTTTGTTTTTTAATTTACAACTTTATCTGAACGGCTAATTCAGTTATCTTATTTCGTACTTGACATGTTTTCGTATCCATTGTGATAAATATCAAAACATGTAATCATTGCCAAATCAGGTTCCTATCTTTTATTTAATAATATTATTTAATATACATAATTTTGAATTAAATATTTTCATTTGTTTATTAAACTAGTATTGCAGAGCAAAGAGTTTTTCTTTACTTAAATTTTTTATAATTTTATTTATTTCATTAAGTTTTTCTTTTTCAAAAATTCAGCCAAATTCATTTGAATGCTAACTTATTCAGCCAGATTCCACCAAAAGTTCCCAATTAAATTCAACCAGATTCAAGTCGTTACTATTTAATCACAATATATAAGATAGTACCCACTTTGTTTACCTATATATTTAGGGTGTGAATTTTTGAAGCATTTTTTAGAAACGCATAACGTGTTCTTTAATTTGGCACCATTCAGTATGACTTTTTATCTTTTTATTTTAAAATTAAAAAATAAAATAAGATGAAGATTTTGCAAGGTGCGGGACAAATACAACACATTCCGCAAGATGGAGCTAAAAAGGAGTGGAGGAGCTGTGTTTAGGGACTGTAGATAGTTGATACTATTTTTTAAAAAAAAACTGAAAAACAAAAAATTTTCACATTTTTTTCCTATATAACATTTCCTCTTATAACTCACCAATACAACACATTCCTATATAATACTTTCTCTCGTAACTCACCAACTCTTCTATCAAAACACTCTCCTATTAGTTATTTTCTATCGGCTTCCACAAATAAGGTTTTTTTTAATATATGTGTGATTGCATAGGATTATCATACTTTTAAATTTAAAATAAAAGAAAAATAAAAAGCTTTATATGTTTAATTATTATACTTTTACATATATATATATATATATATATATATTTGATTAATTGATTGCATATATCTTATGTAAATGCTATAAACTTGTTAATATAATTTTGTAAACACCATGTCGTTACAGTTGAGAATAAATTAGTAGATTTAGTTTTTAGGTTTCAATAATTATGGTATCACTAATTTTGGTTTATTAAATTATTGTATCTTTAAATATTAAAGTCAATGAAACTAATTCTTATTGGAGACAATATATTGGATAAATAATATTTGATTTAGTTAATTAATTGTATCATATAAATATGCATTTATTTCTTTTTCAATAAATAATCATGCATCTTTTTCAATAAAGAATAAAAAATGTTAGAATTAATATGTATAAGTTCGTTTGGGAAATATCCCAACAGTTCATAGAGGAAAAAAAATTAAGTTACCAGCTTCTAGAAATTTTAACCAAAAGATAAAATTTAGTAAATATAATATTAAGATTTGCATAATTTATATTTTATAAATTTTGTTAAAAATTTATAATTAAATTTTATGGTATGAAAAACATGTGATTATAACATCTTAATATTTTAACTATTATTTTTATTATGTTGCTACATGCAGATATGTCGTCTAGAGGTCATTCAAACACAAATTTTTCCAGGCAGAGAGACACAAATGCTCCTAATGAAACAACAGCGAAAGTAAGTAAAATATTTTTTTTTATGTGTTAATAAAAAATTTCGATTTTTTTATAAAAGTTTATGGAAAAAAACTAAAACTAATTTTAAATTTTTAAAAAAATTTGTAGTCCAGACAGAGGTATAGATGGCCTTCTGAACAAGAAAAAACTTTGATTGAATTGTTTGATCATGCAATTTCTATAACTAATTACACTCTTAAGGATCCTACGCCTATTGGTCGTGAATACATGGTTGAGAAATTTAACTTAGTATTCAACATGAATATAAATTATGGATTTTTCAAAAACAAACTTGATGAATTCAAAAAAGCATACAAGAGGTGGAAAGAGCTAATGAAATGCACCGGTATCTCGGTTGATCCTGAGACATCCATGATTTATGCATTTGAGGAGTGGTGGAATGCTCGAGAGTTGGTAATATATAATAATTTTTCTATTTATATATATTAATATTAACACATATACAAATTATAATATATATACGTTTAATAGGGATGCAAAATAACATCTAAGTTCAAACGACAGCCGCCAGAGTATTGAGATGTAATGCAGCGATGTTTCGTATTACATGATGTTTCCTCGCAACCACAAAATTTCTCACGACAAAGAAGAGAAGAAATGATGAATGAGGGACTGGATGATGATGCACTACATGGTTACTCAGACAACGATGGTAGTGACATGCATTAAACTCAAGTGCCTGAGACCCAAATGCATGAAGAAGTATATCGTGTTAGCGTTAATGAGGATACACATCCTTCGAATGAATTTGTTCGTGATATATTTCGAGTCCCTGATAGAAGAGCTGAGCAACAAAACAGAGTAAACTCTTAGTCTACAGTCAAACGTGGAAATAGTTCACATAGGTCTGGTGGAAGCTCAGGAACAAATGTTGGAAGTGGTTCAAGAGGAAATCGTAGAAGACAATCTTTTGAGGCAACTATACAAGATACTATCACTGGCTATAGAGAGTTCCAACGACAAAGTTTGCAACAACTTCGGCCGGGTAGTTTTGATCAAGAAGATTATGATGAATTCAAAAAGGCAGAAGTAATATTCCTTGCCCTGAAACTTCCAAAGAAAACTAAATTCTATTGGGCATGCATAAATTCACTTAAAGAGCTAAGATTTTGGCGGAGGTATTTCATTGATATAGCTGGAGGAACAGACGAAGATAAGATAGAATTGTTAGAAGCTATGACTAGTGTTTTACGGAACGACCAAGATTTGTCTCAGGCCACTCTTATGGGATTCCACATTCAACAAGTTCTAGTTATCAACAGTGGGGCACACCACCAAACCCTCCACAATGGGGAACACCACCAAACCCACCACAATGGGGAACACCACCAAACCCACCACAATGGGGAACACCACCAAACCTTCCACAATGGGGAACACCACCAAACGCTCCTCAATGAAGTCCACCACCAAATACTCCACAATGGGGTTCATCACCAAATGCTTCACATTGGGGTCTTCAACCAAACTTTCAACCTTGGGGTTCACCATCAAACTTTCATCCATGGGGTCATACACCAAATTTTCAACAAGGCGGCTCATCAGGAACGACTCTAACAAATGTTCAATACGGATTTTCAGTGGGAGGTCAAGAAGAAAGTATGAGGAATATTCTACAAGAAGTTTCACATGGTGCAACAATGGAGACTTCACAAATATCACGAACGCCTAGACCAGGAGGTCTATTCAGTATTTGGGGAACCACGCAAGGACCAACTACAAGCACTAATGAAGATCACTAAAGTGATTCAGGAGACGAAGATTAGTCTCTCATGGTTAATTTTGCTTTATGTTTTTAAATATTGTTTGTTTTTAATAGTCTATTTATGCAATTTTTTGGTAATCCATTTATGTGTTATGAATTAACTATTCATTATAAATTTATTTATGGCTAATGATATTTTTATCTCATGTTTATAAAATTTCAGCCTTTTCGTATATGCCAATTACGATCACAAGACATCCACAATTTAACTTACGAAGAGAGAATTGAATTGTGGAATTTGGAAAATGAACAATTTGAGGAGTTGATAATTCAACCAGCTTTGAGTTATTATGATCGGTATTTCCAAAGAGCACCAGCCCGAATAGATGGTGGTTTGGGATGGAGTAATATTTGGCATCGATTACAACAAGATGAAGTTGCTTGTCTTCAGTTACTACGAATGTCATTTGCAGCTTTCACAACATTGTGTGATACTCTACAGACAAATTATGGTCTACAACCAACACTAAATATAAGCATTGAAGAAAGTGTGACTGTGTTTCTTTGAATATGTGGACACAATGAAGTTCAAAGAGATGTTGGTTTGAGATTTAAAAGAAATTAGGAGACTGTGGAAAGAAAATTTGGTGAAATTCTTACGGCAACTAAATTACTTGCATGTGATTATATTAGAACTCCAACAACTCAAGAATTACATCAAATTCCTGAAAGACTTCAAGTAGATCGAAGATATTGGCCATATTTCAGTGGATTCGTTGGAACTATGGATGGGACTCATGTTTGCGTAAAAGTGAAACCTGAGTTACAAGGAATTTATTGGAATCGACACGATAATGTATCTTTGAACATCATGGCAATATAGAATTTGAATATGCTATTCACATATATTTGGAATGGAGCACCCGGATCATGTCATGATACAACTGTTCTCGCAATGGCACAACGAAGTGATTCAGAATTTCTTTTGCCTCCATCAGAGAAGTATTACGTTGTTGATTCTGGCTATCCAAACAAACAAGGATTTTTGGCTCCTTACAGATCATCAAGAAATGGAGTTGTGAGGTATCATATGTCGTCATTCCACTCTGGTCCACCTCCGAGGAATAAAAAGGAGATGTTTAATCGATGTCATGCGTCACTACGTTCTATTATCGAGAGAACTTTTGCAGTTTGGAAGAAAAATTGGAGGATTCTTAGTGATTTTTCGCGATATAGTATTCAAGTGCAAAGGAGAGTGGTGATGGCTATAATGGGATTACATAATTTTATCAAAATTTCAAATTTCTCAGATGCAGATTTTGCAAAAGTAATGATGGACACAAATATAAACAATACAGATTGGGAGCCTGCTTCAGATGATATGGAAGCTTCAGAGATAGCAGATGGAGAGCATATGGCGCAAATAAGAGATAATATTGCAGATATGTTATGGGAAAATCAACAAACACGCTAATCTTGTTTTTATTGCAGATATTTTTTTTTCTCTTGTAAATGAARGTATCTTTTTTTGGATCATTTCAAAAAAAAGTTTATGGTAAATCGAAGACTACAAAGAAAAAAAAAACGGTTTTGAAGACTACAAATATAGAATCGTTGGTGTGCAATAAAGGCAATGATCTTTGTTTTATTAAGTTTAAAAATTCATGTAAACCCATTAGCAGATGACAAACATTTTGTACAATATTTTTGTTGATTAATTTGGGTTGTTGCTATATTTTTCTCTCTCTACTTGTGAATTTTTTTTTTCCAAGAAATGATATCATTGGCTCGCCGATTGTAATTCAGGTTAAAGAAAACGTGAAATAGTAAACACGGATAATTGGTTTAATATAGTTTAATGAATATAATTGTTTCGGTTAGTTGGAGGCGTAGTATTGTAGATAATAAAAAAGTTTCAGTAGTTTTATAAATAATAAACTTTCTGATGTTGTTTTGTAAAAAGGTCAAAAGTTCGTGTGAAAAAAGTAAAAAAAAAAAAACATAAGTAAAAAGGGAAGTATAGCGGCAACCCATTAATTTACTAATTACTCTAAGAACGAGTAAGGAAGCAATAACAAATTCACTAAAAAAAACTGGGGGTAATTATTAATTAAAACCGACGGGTTAATGTAAAAATCATATATCGTTTGTAATCCGTCAAAAACCTCGGAAAAAGATTATGAAATGGTAATACATGGTATTATGATAAGATCAATCAAGTGAACCGGAGGACGTCAAAACGAACAAGAATTTCAAATCGAAGATATTTGAATTGAGGTCAATGTCTTTATTTTATTTCGCTTATTTTGTTAATAAGTGGAAACTGGGTCTACCTAAGGTTTAGAAACCACACATCCCAGTTTCCCTTTCCCAAATTATAGTAATTGATGTTCCAAACCAATTATAATTTGCTTCTATTTAAACTAAAACCAAAAATAGACATTTTTAATCCGTCAAAGAAAAGTTCTCTATTTTTTTTTTAAGACCACTATATGCTATTAGGGCACTTCTTTATCTTTCATTTTTTCCATGGATCGACATCATTCTAGCAAGAAAAGGAGAGAAATCCAAAGAGCATGATAAATTTGACGAGAGTACGAACACAAAAGTGTTTGAAGAATTATTATTAGACTCTCACGAGAATAAAGGTGGATATGACTTAGTTTTTCAAGATAAGATAAACATAAATGTAAATAATATTTAGAGATAAATGTAAATATTCTTAACCTAAGATATTGTCAAATATCATGATCTTTTAGACTTTTCTTAATCTTCATGATTTTCATAATTTTGATATGGTTGATCTCATCGATCTCCCAATAGAGCATCCCAATAGAGCAGATCTTCATTCGGGCCACATTGGTAGAGTCAATGGCTAGCAAGAAGGATATGCTCGAGGAATCAGAGGCATGTCTTGGGATGATGCACAACGAGCCGTAGAAGATAATCCCGGGCAAACAAATTCCAAAACTTGGAGGATCCATTCAGCAGACCCACGTTAGCCACAGGGGTGGCAACTGGGGCAATTTTTTTTTTTTTGTAGGGACAAAATTTAAACCATATTAAAATTACATTAAAAATTAAAAAAAAAAAAAGTTAGTGGTGGCAGAGTTTGGAGAGAGATTATAACATGTTGATTCTTGCTTAATTGATGAAGTAAAAGGAGAATTTGCCTTCATTATTAATGTTAGAAGATGCTAAAGTGATTTAGCCGCTTCCCATTCATCAGGATTAAGCATAGGTGTAACAGCTGGCCTAGGTGGCTAAGATATAGGAGCTTGAGAGGAGATATTAGAACTTTAAGATTGATGACCTTGGTCATGATTATAGTTGACACCTTCACCTTCTTCCCACATAAGATGGATTAACCACATGTATAAGAAGTGGAGTAAGAAAAGGACAGTGGTTGGTGTGATGAGTGATACGACAGCAGTTACTACAGATCCTTTGAAGTTGTTCATATTCAAAACCAATCATAACACCTTCTCCTCTTTGAAATCTTACTCTTATAAAGAAATGAAGATGATATGTGATCCTAATGTTGAAATTTGAATTCGTCCTTACTCTGAATTTCTTTGTGCACAAAAAATCAGGCAAAGAGAATAAACACGTTTACGTAACTTACGTAAAATTAAGAGATGTTAGAAAAAATCTTTTATATATACAGAACACTATGTTTACATGACCATTACAATGTCTTTATATAGACATGAAGAAATACAAACAAAACAACACAACTCTTTGTCGTGACTCTTCGTATATTATCATTATCATGTACAGTTAGTCGGTACATTATCATATACTTTCTATTATACTTACTGTGTTGTATAATAACATATATAATCTAATATGCATTTTATGACTCTTATACATACGAACATACATGAAACTCAATTTAATTCCAATACTCTCCTTTAATTGAGTTTCATCTTAACACCTAATTTAACATCAAACGTGAATTATGAAACATGGTTAGTTGAAAGCGGGTGCACTAACCATATGATCAAGGAAGTTAAATATTTCATCACTCTTGATCGGAGTATAAAGTTTCCGATCAAAGTGGGGAATGGTCAAAGTATAATGACGGCAGGAAAAGGAAACATCCAAGTGATGACTAGCCAAGGAGAACAGATCATCAAAAAGGTGTTTCTAGTGCCGGGTTTAGAGAGAAATCTATTGAGAAATTCTCAAATGGTATCAAATGGATACAGAGTCTTATTTGAAGACAATAGATGCTTCATAAATGATCCTCAAGGAAGAAGGATATTGAACATTAAGATGAAGCATAAGAGTTTTCCAATTAGATGGAGTAACTAGTAAGCGCTTTACTTGCGTGTGAAGAAGAAGATTGTAGCAGCGGCCTCTCGCATGAGTGGAAGGTTCTGAAGCAAGGAAAATGGGCATGAAAAAGAGACACCAAAATTAATAGGTTACTCGGATATCGATTGGGGTGGTTCTACTGAAGACAAGAAAAGCACATCAAGTTATGCTTTTAGTCTTGGATCGGCTATGTTTTGTGGGCAGTCAAGTAAGCAGCAAACGGTGGCTCAATCAACGGCGGAGGCAGAGTATATCGTCGTATGTGCAGCCGTAAACCAAGCTGTATGGTTACAAAGACTTTTGGAAGAGTTTGGACTAAAGTTTGAAGAAGGCATCCCCATCTTATGTGACAATAAGTCAGTAATAGCAATTGGAAAGAATCCGGTGCATCATAGAAGAACAAAACACCTAGAGATCAAGTATCACTATGTACGTGAAGCCGAAAACAAAGGACTCATTCAATTGGAGTATTGCAAAGGCGAAGATTAACTCACAGATATCTTCACAAAAGCATTAAGCGTTTCAAGGTTTGAAGATCTTAGAAGAAAGCTTGGATGAAGCCGAGATATGATTAAGGGGGAATGTTGAAGTTAATCAAATCTAATATAATACAAAGTCACATTCGTATAAGTTAGTTAATTATGAAAAGTCACGAATTGTCATTCGTATAATTGTGTTTCTTAATTACACAGTCATGTTGTTTCAACACAATGGTTCGTTTTGTATAAGTAGTGATCGTGTCTAGTCTTTACGTTCATGTCGACGAGTGTAATACAGAAAACTTAATAAGAAGTTTCAATTTTTTTTAATACTCTGTTTTTTCTCTTTCTCGTCCAAGTTTCTTTCTTCATAACCGTAAACATCAAAACACCAACACCTAATTCTCACTTTAAACTCTGATATAAGCAATTTGGTTGGTTGTTTCTGCATAGATATCCAAATCTACAACTTCTTCGAGAGTATTAGCTATAAAGTGTTTCTTCAAAAAACATATAGAAGAAGGATATACCTCTGATCTGAACCCATAGGTCAATATAAGTGAGAAAATCAATGTCTCGAATCGTATGTTGGAGTTTATTTACATAAACACACTGTTATTTACGTAAATATTGTTGGAATATATTTACGTAAATATTGTTGGAATATATTTACGTAAATATTGGTTGTGGTTGTATTTACGTAAAAACACCTCTACTTACGTAAACTACATAAGCACCCCTTGAATTACATCTGTGTCGATTACATATATACGTTCGGTTGTGAAAAGCACCGCTTGAGATATGTGTGGTTGTGAAAAGCATCGCTTGTATGAAGCATCGCTTAATCAATATATAAAGACATCACGGGATAACTTGATGAGAAAGAGATAAGAGACACAATTTCTGAGAATATCAAAGTAGAGTTTGCCAGGGTCTCCATAAGGTGTCAATTCGGAGATCGATAGTTGTATCATGCAAGATAGACGCCCACTGAAGCTACATACACCACCGTAGGGGCGAAATTTTGTTCTTAGGCGATTGCTTATGCAAGCCTCTATCAATCAATACTCCGTTCGAACAAGGAAGAAGAAGAAATCATCAAGTTATTTTTCTGTTTTGTAACTATTGTATTTCTATTTGTTATCTATTCATTTAAGTAAATATATATGTGTACGTGTGATTGATTTGCATCCGTAATTTGAAAAAACATGGTAAATCTTCCCACCCTTGGAGAGCCACCGAAACCAAGTTTATTTCTGATTAAAACAGAATTTAGGACAAACCTCTCATCCAACACACGCCTATGAGCTTTTGAAGATAGTCCCCTTACACCGGTCTAGTAGAGATCACTCTTCTAAAATTTTGAGCTCTGGATTTAAAGGACGTCTAATCAAACTTAATATATTTGTTGTAAGAACATCCGAATAAATAGCTTCAGAAACGAATAGTTCTATTACAAACAACTCACGATCTTCACTAACCAGAGATTCCTAATGCTAATGAAAGCAACAAGAATCCATCTTCACAAGCAAATAGGTTAAGCTCTACGCGGTGCGAGTTAAAATCAAAAACTTAATGAAAGCTCAAGAACAAGAATTTTTATTAAAACTTCTGAATGAATGAAACAATCTGAAAGTAGACGCTTTATAGCCAAATATAGACTCACAACTAAACAGAGACAAACTATTAAACCAACTCTGCTACTTAACCGGGATCCATTTAATTTGATAAACCGAAATCAATTTCATCAGCCTCCCAAACCGGTATCAAATCCTTCCCATCTGAAAAACCTTGACCTTAAGGTTCAAATTCAGGAAACTTCCTCTATATCATAAAGATATTCCCAAGTAGCTTCTTGATCTGATTGATGCTTCCACTTGATCAAAACCTGAGTAGCAGCACGACTTTGTCTTTATACCATTTTCCTCTGCAAATGGTTTCTGGTTCTTTAGCCAATACATCCTCCAACACTCTCGACATTTCAGTAGCTGTAATCACTTGCTCTACCCTCAACTTTAGCTGTGATATGTGAAACACCAGATGTACTTGAGAACCAGCAGGCATTTCTAATTTGTAAGCAACCTTTCCACATCTGTCAATCACCTTATAAAAGCTATATAACATAGGAGCCAACTTCTGGTTAGATCTAAGCACAACAGATTGTTGTTTGTATGGATGTAACTTGACATACACATAATCACCCACGTCCACATCTCTCTCTCTCTCTTCTATGCTGATTAGCAAACACATCCATTCGATGTTGAGCTCTCATCAAATGAAACTTGAGCAACATAATCATATTCTCACGCTCTTGCAGGCTGTGAGCTACTACATCCACCCTTGCTTCTCCTGGGAGATACGGTAAATGCACTGGAGGAGGAACACCATAGACTGCTTCAAAAAGAGTAATCTGTGTACTGGAATGAAAATTGGTGTTATACCAATATTCTATTAATGACACCTGCTTACTCCATAAATGTGGCCTATCTGAACACATACACCTCCAATAAGTCTCAAGACATCTATTCACAACCTCTGTCTGCCCATCACTTTGAGGATGATAAGTTGTGGACATATTAAGAGAAACCCATTCAACTTGAACAACTCCTTCCAGAAATCACTCACAAAGATTTTATCCCTGTCACTTACTATGGAATTAGGAAACCCATGTAATTTGAAGATATTATCCAAGAAAGCCTGAGCTACCGTTGAAGCAGAATAAGGATGAGCCAAAGGCACAAAATGTGCTGCCTTACTCAATCTATCAACCACAACCAACACCACAGCATTTCCAAAAGAATCTGATAACCCTTTAATAAAATCCATAGAGATATCAGACCAAATGTGATTAGGAATAGGCAATGGCTAAATCAAACCTGGATAAACAACATTATCAGGTTTACACTGCTGAAAGATGTCACATGATCTTATATACCACTGCACATCATTAGACAAACCCTTCCAGTAAAATAATTCCTTGATCCTCTGTATTGTAACATCTCTCCCCGAATGTCCTCCATAGGAACTATGTAACCATTCCAGAATTAACTTTTTTTATCTCCTCTGATGCAGGGATAACCAACTTACTCTTCCTTCTCAAGACTCCATGCAACCAAGAATAATGTCTTCTTGCATTTTTATCAAGTTTCAACTCATTTATAATCTGCATCAATTCTGCATCTTTTTCATAAGCTTCCTGAATTTTAGCCAACAAATCACATTCCACCACAATCATAGCCATGTGTAAAACCTCTGACCCTTCTACTCGTGACAGAGCATCAGCTGCTATATTGTCTTTCCCTTGACGATATTGAATCTCATAGTCAAATTAAAGCAGCTTAGGGAGCCACTGCTGCTGTATTGGCGTATTAAGCCTCTGCTCTAAAAGATATTTCAAACTCCTCTGATCAGTCCTAATGAAAAAATGTCTAGTAAGAAGGTAATGTCTCCATTTCTGCACAACAAAGACTACTGGTTATAACTCCTTCTATTAAATTGACAGATCCAATTGTTTACCTTTCAAATGCCTACTGATGTAAGCAAGTGGATGTCATTCTTGCATCAAAACCGTTCCAATTCCATTCCCACATGCACCAGTTTCCACTACAAAAGGTTTATCAAATTGAGGAAGTGCTAGAACAGGAGCCGTACACAAAGCAGCTTTAAGATTGACAAATGACTCCTCTGCTTCAGTACTCCACTCAAACCCATTCTTCTTTGTTAACATTGACAGAGGTCTAGCAATACCTCCAAAATTTCTCACAAATCTTCTGCAAGACCCAAAAAACCCCTAAGAACCTTCACATCTTTTGGTTTTGGCCATTCTGCCACAGCTTGAACCTTCTATGGGTTAGTAAAAATCCCCTCCTCTTGAATGAAATGCCCCAAATATTCTATCTTTCTCACATCAAACTCATACTTACTCCTTTTCACAAACAATTGATTTTTTTTATAACCTCAAACACCATTTGCAGATGCTGTAAATGTTCTCTCAAACTTGCACTATAAATGAGAATATCATCAAAAAAAATCAACACAAATCTCTTCAGAAACTCTCTGAAACATGTATTCATCAATTTCTGAAAAGTTGCAGGAGCATTTGTTAAACCAAAAGGCATAACCACATATTCATAATGCCCACTATGAGTCTTGAAAGTTGTTTTATGTATATCATCAAGATGCAGTCTCACTTGATGGTAACCTGCTCTCAGATCAATTTTAGAATAAACCTAAGACCCCCAACTCATCCATCAGATCTTCAATAAGTGGAATAGGAAATATGTCCTTGATTGTAGCAGCATTCAAGCTTCTGTAATCCACACAGAACCTCCAACTACCATCTTTTTTCTTAACCATACCACATGAGATGCATAAGCACTAGAGCTTTGCTGAATAGTACCTGCTGTGAGTAACTCTTTCACCATTTTATCAATTTCATCCTTCTGGTACAGAGCATACCTATAAGGTCTATGGTTAACTGGATATGTTCCTTCCATTAATGTGATTTTGTGATTATGATTCGGTCTGAACGGAGGCAAGGTTTTTGGTTCCTCAAAAACCTCTGCAAATTTCGTAAGGACAACCTCAATCCCCTCATTGGAATCTTTCTTACATTCACTGTTTCTGTTTGTTTTCATCAAACTACAACTTATTATCTTTGCATCATCATGAACCTCCTGAACCTGAATCATTGCTAATTGAACAAAGTTTTCATCCAACTTCTTCAATTTACTAATCTTCACATTCTTAACAGATCCATTCTGCAATCCATTCAGAATCAATTTCCTTGTTCCAACCTGTAATAGGACCTAAAGTTTCCAACCATTGAATTTCCAGTACCATGTCACACCCACCAAGTGGAATTACCATCACATCCGATTGAAACACCACATTCTAAAAACTCCATTTGAATCCCTTCACCTTTGTTGACACACTCAGCTTACTTCTATCAGCTACAACCACTTTAGTTCTTCCCATATCATACAATTCACAACCCAACTTCTTAGCTACTTTGGGATCAATGAAATTATGAGTTGATCTGGAATCAATCAAAATGTACATGACTTCTTTATTGTGCATTCCCTTAACTCTCATCGTACTGCAATCTGTAATACCAGCAACATTATTAATGGAAATGTGACCTATTTCTTCCTCCCCTTCTGACTCTTGGCTCCTATACTGCTGAAATTCTTCTTCTTCTATTTCAGAACAATCAATCAGATACAGTTGTTTGTTCTTATGTGTCAACCAATGCTCCTTGGAATATTTTTCATCACACTGAAAACATAACCCCTTAGACATCCTCTCAGCCATTTCTTCACTTGTGTTCCATTTTGCGGTTTCCATCTTTCCTTACACACAACCCTTTCATTCTTGAACTCATAATTTGATTTACTTCCAGAAAAAGATTTTCCCTGATTATCAAAACCAGAATTCCTCTGATTACTCCCTGTACTACTTTTAGGATGAGCTTGTTCATACAATCTTCCCAAAATCAAACAATCTGAGATGGTTTTTGGACGAAACATACTGATAGCATCGTGTTTTACATGGTTTCTTGCATACATTTAGCTTAGTTTTATATGCTTCTAACTTGCATTTTGGATAGCTTTAGTGCATTTGCATTTGTTATTTGCAATTTAGGATAGTTTTAGCGCATTTAGCTTGGATAGTTTTATGCAATTTAATTTCAGTATTTAATTTATGCAATTTAATTTATGTTATTTATTTTATGTTATTTAATTTATGTCTTTTACTTAATAAGCTTTTTATTTTATTTATTTTAATCGCATAATATAGCTTAGGACACAACTCCCCTGTTTTATTATTCCGCCTAGATTAGATTTGCATTTACATTCTCTGTGTAGTTATTATATTCTCTCTGTAGATCAATCCTGTACGTACTACAATTGCATGACTATGCACTTGCGGTCCTATGAGTTAAACTCTCAAGACTACTCTTTACTAACGCTCGGGTGAAACCTGTGAGGGAAATAACAGGTGGTGAAAACCACACGGTTTCCTTTTCTACAAAGTTTTTGGCGTCGTTGTCGGGGATAATATGCAATAGCCATAGAGTTTTGATGTGAATCTGAGACTAGACTTTTTATTTTATTAATTATTTATTTATTTGAGTTTCAGTTGATCACCTAAAAAATAAAAATAATAATAATAAAAATAAAAATAATAATAATAATATTAATAACTAAAAATAATAATAATAATAATAAATATATATATATATATATATATTCGTTTATGTCTCGTTTTCTAGTTTCTTTTTCAAATTTCAGGTGTATGAATTTGAGGAGTCAAAGCAAGAACAAGTTGACCGATCAAATCCGTGACATTAGCGAAATCGAGAAACAAGCTAGGAAGGAGAAGGAGAAGGAGAGAAGAGATGGAATGGATGCAACTACAAAATGATTTACTCGCTGCTGAGATTAGGGAAATTGCACGTGATGTTAGTGTCACTCATGTTGATGGTGTTGCACGTTGGGCGGCTGCACACCAACCAAGGATCGCTCCGGCGATCAGTACTGATCACCTGGATCAGTTTAACAAGCTTTGTGGCACAGTAAAAAAATAAACGGAGTCTCAAAAGATGCTCTGAAGCTACGCCAATTCCCGTTCTTGTTTGGGTGATAAAGCTAATCAGTGAGAGAAGAGATTGGAGGAGAACACGTCAATGATTACATTGGAGAGCCACGTTGGACGGGTGCATCGACCAAATCAAGTCGATGCATTAACCATCGGACAATTGCATCGGTGGGTAAGGATCGATGTTATCACTGGGCGAAATAACGGAGCCATGCATCAATCAAATAAGGTCGATGCTCACACCATCAGAGGAAGTCATCAACCGAACCAAACCGATGTAGTTGTTGGGCCAAATGGCAATCGACCACAGCATGTCGATGCCAGTTGTATTGGACCTCAACATCGACCCATCGTGGTCGATGATACTGCTGGAGGTGCCGAAGCCATTTCTTAAAACGATGAAACGACATCATGACAACTTCCGGGGAGGTACGAGACTCGACTATTACACAAAATGGAGCTGTGCGAGAAGGAGATCTTTGGTGACCACACTCACATTGGTGACTACACTCCTGCTGGGGAGCGACTCACTCACCATCTCCATTCCGACGTGATCGATCTAAGGCGTTATCTCCCGATCACTCGTCCTCCACCTCCATCTCCACCGGACAATCATTCCATAAGACCGTCGAGCTCACGACGTTAAAAACATTCTATTCTTCTAAATACATTTTTCAGTTTTTCAATTTTTTAATATTTTTTGTTTCTTTTTGTTTTTCTGTTTTTCGTTTTCCCTTTTGTGTTTTAAATTTTCAGGTCATAATTCACCATAAAAAAAATGAACCAAGGACTTGAAACTGTGGGAGATGCCAACCCACACACCCGATAAGAGAATTACTGTAAAATTCTCTTCTTTTTACCTCCTTTACAGTTTTTGTCACAACGGGACGTTGTGATTTAAGTGTTGGGGGAGTCTTGCGATCTATGGAGGTAATTCTTTTTCCTTGACATCTTTTGATGAAAGTTTTACCATAATTTTTTCGCATTTTGAGAGACTGTTACACTCTTTTCCTCGTTCATAGGTTTAATAACATGTGAAAAGGTTTTTAATGACGTAGCGATAGAAATTCTTAATTGTGTTATTTGTTTTTATATTTGGATGCTTTGGTGGATAGTGTGTGATCTTTACTAGGAAATTTAAAAAATCCATGATTGGATCAACAACCCCTAAAAAGACCATTCTTCCGGAGACTTAGGCGAATCAGAGTTGACTTCTCACTTTAATGAATTTAATTATTCTCGATTTGGGGCTTGAGATACATCGGACATGATATCTCTATGAGACCCTACAAGGTTCGTCTAAGTAAGTACGATTCCCCTCTTCCTTCCCTTCGATTAGATAAGAAAAGAAAAAAAAAAGAAAAAAAAAAGAAAAGGATATAAAAGCGAACCGAGCATTGGAAGCAACCACTTTCAATGTTCGCGTCTCAAGAAAACTTGTCCTAGAAAAGAGCTTAAGAGAAAAGGCGATCGATAGAAAAAAAAATGATACTCTAGAAAAGTAGGGAGAAATCGATCGACCTTGAAGTGAGAAAAGGAAGAGGAAAGAAATTGTACTAAGACAGTCTTGAGCTTACAAATATCCAAAAGAGTAAGTGTTCGTGTCCTTTGATAGATATTCCCAAGTTGAGAACCCATGCTTAGAATAAAAAGAGGAGTCAACAATGAGGAGTCTAGGATCAAAGGAGGAGCGGTTCAAACTAAGATGAGTTGATATGTTTATGGCAAAGTACATAAGTACGGTAGAGATCATTCCACTTCCAGAAGGTCGAAAAGCATTAAGCACAACAATGTCACAAGATAAAAGTTCAATCTCCTTATCTTTACTGTTTTTAGCATTTCTTCACCATGCTTAGCTTTTGTTTGCTTGAGGACAAACAAAAAGGTAAGTGTGGGAGAGTTGATAGCATCGTATTTTACATGCTTTCTTGCATATATTTAGCTTAGTTTTATATGTTTCTAACTTGCATTTAGGATATTTTTAGTGCATTTGCATTTGTTTATGTGTTTATAGCTACTTGGAGGAAATCATACACTTTCAGAGCATTTTGGGACCCTTAGAAGCCATAGAGATTTTGGAGCTAATTGCTTAGGCCAAGAACATCATAGAAAAACTTCTCAAGAGCCTCACAAAGGAAGCAGCGGCCCTAGCATCGACTAGGAGTGGTCGATGCCCATCCCGAGCATACCATCGACACGCAACATCGACCACACACAGTCGATGCTCTACCTTGGACCCGAACTTGGACCCGAACTTGAAGCCGAAGTCGAAGACCATCGACGCAAGCATCGACCAGGAGTGGTTGATGCTCATCTTGGAGAAGCCCATCGACCACAAGCATCGACCCAGGGCCATCGATGCTGAGTCATTGTGCAGAAAAGAAAACTTTGGTTAATGCGAACTTGCAAGTTGTGGAAGTTTAGGATCTCGAGTTTTGACCTTCCAGAAGTTTCTAAGGACGCGCTAGACTCCTCCAAGCCACCTAAACTCTATATAAACTCATGTATTCTCACTAGACACAAGCTTACACTCTCTAGCCACTTTCTGTCTCACTTTCAATAAAGTGTTCTTCTGTTTATGTTTATGCTTTGATTTCGATTTCTATTCTTGTTCTTTAGTTTCTTATTAACTGTTTTATGAACCTATTCCTTGTCTTTGCCGTTACCCTCGGAAAGACAAGAGAGTAGATCCTTTAGACCACTAGGGTGGTGGTTGATGATGGGATCGAAGATTTAGGATTCAACATGTCCGATTGTTCTTAACCGATCTAACTACTCTAATATGCACTCTTAATGCTAAGTCATGTCCTACAGGATGTGCTTAAGGTTATAACCAAATCAATAGATGCGGTTATACGAATAGAAGTCCTTAGCACCACGAGAGTGGGTTAAAACTTCAGACTTGCATATTAGGGAGTATTAGTTAGCATCGAGTTTGTTGTTTGATGGAGTATCTTAAAGCTAATCTAATTGTGGCCAAAGTTAGATTATGATCTCAGAAATACATCACCATGAGAGTGAGATTGTGTTCTAGAAATAGATCTGTCATTCACTCTTCGTCTTAGACACACTCTAACGCAAGCTAAACACTTGGTTAATCGGTTGGTAGTGTGACAACGCTAATCGATGTGTCTCTCACACATAAGAGTAATCGATGATGGGATGTGTTTAATGCGTGAAGGTCGCCACGAGAGTGGGTATGACACAGTGTCTAGCATACCACGAGAGTGGACTAGCCTACTTCGAATATCCCTACATTGACAACATAAACTAAAAAGGTAGAACATGAATTTTATAATCTGAAATCCCTGATAAATCGATTATTACCCAATTAACTGTAAATATTTAATTAAGTATTTTAATTTTTGTTATTTTATTTATGTTTATTTATTTATGTTATTTATATTTCTGCAATTTAATTTATACAATTTACTTTTCCGCAATTTACATTTCTACAATTTAATTTATGCACTTTAATTTATGCACTTTATTTTCAGTAATTTATTTTATGCAATTAATTTCAGTATTTAATTTATGCAATTTAATTTTCCGCACTTTAATTTATGCAATTTACTTTATGCATTTTATTTTCAGTAATTTATTTTATGCAATTTAATTTCAGTATTTAATTTATGTAATTTAATTTATGTTATTTATTTTATGTTATTTAATTTATATATTTTACTTTTAAGCCTTTTATTTTATTTATTTTAATCGCATAATATAGTTTAGGACACAAATCCCCTATTTTATTATTTCGCCTAGATTAGATTTGCATTTGCATTTTTTGTGTAGTTATTCTATTCTCTCTGTGGATCGATCCCGTACGTACTACAATTGCATGATTGTGCATTTGCGGTCATTCGGGTTAAACTCTCGAGACTACTCTTTAGTAGCGCTCTGGTGAAACCTGTGAGGGAAATAACTGGTGGTGAAAACCACACGGTTTCCTTCCCTACAACATACGGATATGCATTTGTGTTTCATTCCTCAAACCAGCTAGATAAGAGCTCACCAAGTAATCTTCAGATAATTGCACTCTAGTCTTGATCAATTCAAACTTAGCGTGATACTCAACTATACCTTCTGTCTCTTGTAAATTTTTTAGTTCAGCAACCGGATCATCCAACACCTCACCAAATCTGTCTACCAATTCCGCTATGTAACTTCCCCAAGCTCTACTCAAATTCCTTCCACTACTAGGCTGCATCAATGATCTATGCCAATTAGCAGCCATTCCATCCAAATGTATAAAAGCCAATTTCACTTTCGAATGTTCTTCCATATTCTCAATTTCGAAAAAATGTTCAATTTTGAATAACCACTCCTTAACGTTGCTACCATCAAATCTTAGGAAATCAATCCTTCCAAATCATGTAATTCCAGAAGGATTGATTTCCTAAGATTTCGCGAAACATCATCGGCGTTTACTGGATTTTTCAGGTTCGTTGTCAACATCGCTTTAATTTGAACAATCGCTTCCTTCAAACCTTGGATTTCTTCATTCACCTTCGCCACGAACTCACTTTCACCACCAGATTGACTGGAAGTTTCCTTCCTCGCCGCCATAGCTCTAGTCTCCACCATAGATTCCGAGAATCGTCTTCGCTCTGATACCTTTGTTACAAACAACTCACGATCTTCACTAACCAGAGATTCCTAATGTTAATGAAAGCAACAAGAATCGATCTTCACAAGCAAAGAGCTTAAGCTCTACGCAGTGCAAGTTAAAATCAAGAACTCAATGAAAGCCCAAGAACAAGAATTTTTATTAAAACTTCTGAATGAATGAAACAATCTGAATGTAGACACTTTTATAGCCAAATACAGACTCACGACTAAACAGAGAAGCATAACAAACTATTCAACCAACTCTGCTTCTTAACCGGGATCCATTTAATATGATAAACCGGAATCAATTTCATCAGCCTCCCAAACCAGTATCAAATCCGGTATCAAGTTCATCTCTAACCAAATCAAAGAAAAACTTTATTGCAATCTCTCCCTTTTTTATCTGAAACTTGTTCTTTGCCATATTCATAACCAATATTTGCAAAGAAATTTATAGGATTTTCTGGAAAAAAATTGTCCAAGTCACCATTTTTTACAACTTTATCCTTTTATCTCAAAAAAATGCAAGTCAATCCCAAAAAATAAAAAATAATACGCAATATAACTCATTTTTCTTACCGTCAAGTTTGTAAAGTATTGATAAATAATATATCAAATCGAAGCACTCGAAACGAGGAATCTCAATCTACTTTTAGAATTTTAAAAATATTATATATGTGACCGTGATAACATTTAGAAGATCTAGTGATGGTATGCAAGAAAGCATTCATTACCTCGTCCGACCCGCCCGCCTGCATTTGTCCCAGTAAAGCAAGTACTTGCTCAACAAGCGCGATAACAAGCAATGTCGCATACTGCAAGCAGTGCCAAGGCCAAACCAAAATTTTTTGTTCCAATACTGTACGCTACCCGTTCGCACTGCTATCCGCAGTCACCCCAAGTAATCGCAGTACCCAAGTACCATAGTACATAAACCAAAGAATGTCGACTCAAAAAAGATTGTTGGCGATACACGCTCGAAAGCACAAGTATAAAGCCAAAAATTTAATTATCAGTCCGGAACAAGGTAAGTATCAAACCGGTTTAAAAAGGCGGGTATCCGCTCCGTATCCAGGCGTATTTGATAAAGGTAATATTGCGTATTTTTGATTTCGTATGATTGATATGTATTTTGTGGAGCGGAGGATAAAATTATAAAAATAGACGATTTGGAGTTAGTTTTTTCATAAAACCAAATTTATATTCTAGCAAATTTTATTGAAGCCAAAAGAAAATTTGTAAAATGTTTTTTTTTTCTTTTAAAAGAATAAATATAAATAAATGAAGATTAAAAAAAAAAACAGAGCGTGTAGGCGAGGCCCGAGCACATGGGAAGGGAAAGAGGCAACGCATCAAACTCACGCCGACGCTGAGTCAACACGCGAGTCAACTCGAGCCTCTCTCTCTTTTTTTTTTTAATAATAATAATAGTTAATTTCTAAAATTAAGAGACATCATTCTCGCTCCAAATCTCTCATTCTCCTTCTTTTCCACATTTTAGTCCACAAATCTCCATTTGTGTCGGTGCTCCAAGATCCAGGTCTCTCATCATCTCCAGGTACGTTCTGTTCTTCCTCATTTCCTTCGAATTCGTTTCTCGATTCCTCTGTTTTACTCCAATCCATTCCTCAATTACCGTTTCGTGCTTCTAGATTTCACATTTTGATATGATCTTTTGCTTCATCACGATTCTTCGATTTTCTCAAAATTGCTTAAGCTTAATGTGATGATAGAGATCTTTACTCTCTCATTTCCTGGAATCCATGGCTGCTTCATTCATCACGATTCTGTGATTTTTGAAAAAAAAGCTTAGTGTAATGAGAATGATAGAGAGATCTTAACTTTTTTTTGCAATGAAACTAAATCGCAGATCTGAGTGTTGAAAATATCTGAAACAACGATGACAATTACCAACGGCGATGTTAAATCTGAAACCTTTAATGGTTCTTCTGAGAAAAAACCTTTCAGGATCTTTGTTGGTTACGATCCACGAGAAGATCTTGCTTACCAAGTTTGTCGTCATTCAATCACCAAAAGATCTTCAATCCCTGTAGAGATCATACCGATTGTTCAATCAGATCTAAGAAAGAAAGGTTTGTATTGGAGAGAAAGAGGTCAGTTAGAGAGCACTGAGTTCTCTTTCTCTCGTTTCTTGACTCCTCATTTGTCTGATTACCATGGTTGGGCTATGTTCGTCGATTGCGATTTCCTCTACCTTGCTGATATTAAGGAACTTACTGATTTGATCGATGATAAATACGCCATCATGTGTGTGCAACATGATTACACTCCTAAGGAGACTACTAAGATGGATGGTGCGGTTCAAACTGTGTACCCGAGGAAGAACTGGTCCTCTATGGTGCTTTACAACTGTGGGCATCCTAAGAACAAGACTTTGAACCCTGAGATTGTTAATACTCAGACTGGTGCGTTTCTTCATAGGTTCCAGTGGCTTCAGGATGAAGAGATTGGGTCTATTCCTTTTGTGTGGAACTTCCTTGAAGGTCACAATAGGGTTGTTGAGAACGATCCAACCACGCAGCCTAAGGCGGTGCATTATACTCGAGGAGGGCCTTGGTTTGATGCTTGGAAGGATTGCGAGTTTGCGGATCTCTGGCTTAGTGAGATGGAAGAGTACAGCAAAGAGAATAAGAAAGAAGCCGATGTGGCAAATTAGAAAGAAGAAAGAAGAAAGAAGAAAGAAGAAGAAGAGGTATGTTGTTACTTACCAACACGAGTAGTACACTTCCTTAAAGATTTCGTTACATGGATTATATATAGTTTTGGCTTTGTAGAGCCACTGATCATTAGTCTTCTGGAGGGCTATGGAGTTTTATTTCATTGAATTCGTTAAATCATTCGCAACACTAATACCAGTATTAAGGTCATATGGTATAATAACCCTATTCGTTTGTTTGTTGTGTTTGTACCTTTAATGGTATTTTATTTGTAAAATTGCTCTCAAATTAAGCAACTTATTTGATATGTGACTTTATGTAGTAGTTCTTTTCAGTTGATTTATAATGAGCATTAGCTCAACATATATAAACATAGATGGATGAATAATGATCATTAGCTAGCAACCTTCCGGTTGATCAACGGCTGTATCTGAGACTATCATATAATTGTCATGGTCCAGTCCTGGTCCTGAGCTAAATCATACGAAAGCCAAGATTTAGCTCAAGTAATGGACCAGACCATTACTTGTACACCTTTTACCTTTCACTATTATTCTTATTCATATTGACATGTTCTTTTGTTCATCTTCTAATCTCGCACTGATAATTATAAAGCTTTTTTCTCATTTCGAGGAATCACTAATCATTTTTATACTCTTTACCTTATTCATTTTGATCTACTCTTTTATTCATCCTCTAATCTCGCATTGATCAATAGAAAGCCTTTTCTCATTTTGATTTGGTACTCCATCCGGCGAAGATCTTAACCCCAAAATGTCACCCGTTCTGATAAAATAAATACATTGTTACGGACTTTTACATTCACACCCACCATTACTATGCATCAAATTGACTCATAGTAAATGTTGTCGAAATCCTCTTTTGTTAGTTTGTAATGCACAACTACAAGTGAAATAAAAAATCATCTCATTTTCTTCTTCCATCATTTATTATTATTAACAAGCATCTTGTAGGTGATACAATTATTAACAATAATAGGTATCTATGTTTATTTTTTTTCCTTTTAAAACTTGTAATTAAAAAAAAAATTATAAAAGTATTAGACCGCAAATTGGTCTTTTTTTACTAAATGGATTCAACCATTTGAAATCGATGCGTGTAATATGCTAATCCACAATAACCATTTTTTTTCTTTCTAAGATTATGATTTTAAAAGGGAACAAAATCTGGAATGCTCATCTCAATTAGAAAATAATCTTAAATACTCGTCTTATAATAATTAATTTCTTCTTTATTTTTTTTTATTTTTAAATAAAGTAGACTAAAAAGGGGAAAGAAAAATTAATAATGAAAGGAAAATAATTGGTGAGCATGGTTAGAAGAAAAGAAAATATCAAAGGAAAAACTATATCTAGATTACTCAACTATGTGTCAGTTTAAAACCAAAAAAAAAAATTTCTTAATATTGTTTTTTGTCTGAATTTTCCATTTTTCACCGGACAAATAGTAGGGAATTTTTTTTTTAACATTTTTTAATTTTATTCTAACCTACTCACTAGTGAGACCTAACTCATTCCATAATAGAACGGTGTCCACAGGCTCATAGCCCTACAAGCATGTGAGAGTTGTCACTATTACCTTGTTAAGCTCTCTTTGCTTACTTCACTTCTTCATCCATATTTGTTTGCTACTGACTTTTCACTACATTACAAAAGTAAAATTAGAAAAAAATAGGTAGAAAAAAGTTATTAAAAAAAAAAAATTAATGTGATAAATGGATGTACATGATTGGCCCTTTCCCCAAGACCTGTGGCATCAAAAAGTTTTGTGGCTCTAAAACTCATAAAGAGGGTCCAATGATATATCAAAAAATCTGAACTCAGACTGTACCAATAATTCACAATCCCTGACTTAGTCTCGTTTCTTTGTTTCTCCAACGTTCATAAATGAAAGCGACTCTCGCACCACCCTCTTCTCTCACAAGCCTCCCTTATCGAACCAACTCTTTTTTCCGTTCATCGTCATCGTTGCTCTTTAGGTCTCCATTATACTCAGTCTCTATGACGACAACAACGGCGCGTGGAAACGTGGCTGTGGCGGCTGCTGCTTCATCCACGGAGGGGCTACGAAAAGGAATAGCTGAATTTTACAACGAAACGTCGGGTTTGTGGGAAGAGATTTGGGGAGATCATATGCATCATGGCTTTTATGAACCTGATTCTTCTGTTCAACTCTCTGATTCTGGTCACCGGGAGGCTCAGATCCGAATGATTGAAGAGTCTCTCCGTTTCGCCGGTGTTACTGGTTCGTTTCCTCAATCCCTCCCTCTAATGTGTCGTTGAATAGTCCGGGCCGGCGAAGTCCAACTAATCCTCTGTTGAATAGTCCGCAGCTAAAACATGACATTAATTCGAATGACTAGTAGGAGTAAAAGGAGTAATCCAGACGAAGTCCAACTAATCCTCTGTTGAATAATTTGTCTTTCTGTAGTCAAATAATGTAATCTGTTAGCCCATGAAAGGTGGTTTATTAGCCACGTATATAGGTTACTGTTAGATATTGTTCTATAAACTTTTTTTTTTCCAAGAAACTATTACTGAATAACATCTTCCTTACTTCTAAATAAATGTGCATCCAATGAAAATATATTTTTGGTCTGTTATAATTACCTTATATATTATACACATGAAGTTGAGTTGATGCCATTTAAATGATTGTGATTGAAGAAGATGAAGACGAGAAAAGGATAAAGAAAGTAGTGGATGTTGGGTGTGGGATCGGAGGAAGCTCAAGGTATCTTGCCACTAAATTTGGAGCCGAATGCATTGGCATTACTCTCAGCCCTGTTCAGGCCAAGAGAGCCAATGATCTTGCAGCTGCTCAATCACTCTCTCACAAGGTAGCTAGCTACAAGAAAACTTGTGATTTGCGACTAACATTTTAGTCCTATTGTAGTCGCAAAAGCCAAATGCGAGACCAAATTGCGACTAAGCTAATAACCGTTCTTTTGTGGAAATTTCATCTAACTGATGAGCATTGGACCTCTTCTAGGTTTCCTTCCAAGTTGCAGATGCATTGGATCAGCCATTTGATGATGGAAAATTCGATCTGGTGTGGTCGATGGAGAGTGGTGAGCACATGCCTGACAAGGCCAAGTTTGTTAAAGAATTGGTACGTGTGGCCGCTCCAGGAGGTAGGATAATAATAGTGACATGGTGCCACCGAAATCTATCAAAAGGGGAAGAAGCTTTGCAGCCATGGGAGAAAAACCTCTTGGACAAAATCTGCAAGACATTCTATCTCCCGGCTTGGTGCTCCACCGATGATTATGTCCACTTGCTTCAATCTCATTCTCTCCAGGTTTTTATATTTCTCACCCTTTGCTGGCAAAAACTATGGCCTAGGCAAAATATCCAGACCCGAAAACCCGAACTGAACCTGATCCAAAATATCCGAACCGAACCCGAACCCGTTATTGAAAAATACTCGAATACATCTAAAGACCTAAACACGAAGATCCGAAAACCCAAAAAAACCGAACCGAACCGAACCCGAAAACCCCAAATAGGATTTATTAGTTCTGGTTATGATCGGTCCAAAAAGTATATTAAACGCGAACCAAACCGAATCCGAACCCAAACCGAATATGTAAAATACCCGAATGGAATTTCAACTTTAATAACCGAAAAACCCGAACCGAACCCGATGCCCAGGCATAGCAAAAACACTACTTAATTGGAGTTTGTTACTTAACTAGTATCTGATATATATATGTGTTTGTAGGACATTAAGTGTGCAGATTGGTCAGAGAATGTAGCTCCTTTCTGGCCGGCCGTTATACGAACAGCGTTGACGTGGAAGGGCCTCGTGTCTCTGCTTCGTAGTGGAATGAAGAGTATAAAAGGAGCGTTGACAATGCCATTGATGATCGAAGGTTACAAGAAAGGTGTCATTAAGTTTGGCATCATCACTTGCCGTAAGCCCCTATAAGCTAAACACTACGGCGCCGTTTCAGTGTTTATCTGTTCACATACACTAGGAGATTGAATAAGAGTGTTATCTGAATGCATGAGATATCCGTATTTATTTTAGATTAAGTAAAATTTCATTCTTCTAGATGTAATTTCTCCAAACAATAAATATCTTCAATACATTGTTTGATAAGTGCACTTGTTTTAGAATTTTTTTTTTTTTTTTTGGTTTTAAAGATTATAATGTTTTATTAAGTTTTTTTTTTTTTTGTCAACGTTTCATCAAGAATTTCTTCATTATAATATAATTTCAATTTTTAGCCTAAAACTGGACCAAAACTACAAAAAAAAAAATGACCTCTCAATTTTTGTAGAAAGAAGGGCCGTAGGCTAATGTTTATTTTTTAGTAACTAAGGCACGGCCCTGTTTAGGCCAAGAGAGCCAATGACCTCGCCTCTGCTCAATCACTCTCTCATATTGTGTCCTTACAAGTAGCAGATGCGTTCCAGTAACCATTTGGAGATGAAAAATTCGATATGGTGTGGTTCCTGGAGAGCAGTGGGCATATGCCTGACAAGGCCAAGTTCGTAAAAGAGCTGGTACGTGTGGTGGCTCAAGGAGGAAGGATAATAACAGTGACATGTTGCCACAAAATATATCCCAAGGGAAAGAGTATAAAAGGATCCTTGGCAATGCCATTGATGATCGAAGGTTACAAGAAAGGTGTTATTAAGTTTGACATCATCACTTGCCACAAACCCCTCTTAAGTCTAAATCTAAACAATATGCCGCCGTTTTAGTGCTTATCAGTTATTCACATGCTATACGAGGAGATGGTATAAGGGTCACATCTGAATGCATGAGATTTCTTAAATGTCTAGGCTTCGTTGTTGTTGTTATTTTTATTATTATTTTGATAAATATGCTTTTTATTTATATTTATTTAAAATTATAATTTCACTCGTCTAAAAATAATTTTTTCCTATGTTGTATGGAAACGGAAACAGATACACGAAAACCAGTTTTTCTAAAATTGAGAAATGGATAAGTTTTGGAAACTGTATATATATAATGTAAAACCAAACATAAAAGCTTTTAAAGAATAAAGATTAAATTAAAATGTTCCAATTCAAAGATTTACACCATCATCTCTATTATAATTTTCATAGCTCCATCAAATAAAGTTGCCTCCAAATCTGCTTTGTCGAGAGAAAGATCTTCAAACTCAAATCTCCCAAAATTAGTCTCATTTAATGAATTAAATTGATCGCCTCCAACAACCTATAATTAGGACCATCTTTGTAAGCAAGACTTTCTCTTCATAGAAGATGAAGATTTGTGTGCACAAATATCCTTTTATATATATATATATATATATATATATGTATCTTAAATTAATTAGGTTACCAAGGTACAAAAGTAAATATCATATGTATCATAAACAGTATTTCCAAATTATGTATTTATTAAGTTTTCAAATTAAAAAGAGAGGTTTTCGTTGCTTTACCAAAACGGGAATACGAGTTTCTATCGCATTTCCAAATAGAAACTTTTAGGAATCGCTTTTCCGTCGTATTTCCAAATTTTGATGTCTCCGAAATGTTTTGGAAACGAAAAACGGACCTCGGAGACAGTTTTCATGCAACCTAGGTTTATCCAAACAATAAATATTTTTAGTGTAAATTATTTGATCAATGAACTTGTTTCAGAATTTCTTTTCTAAAACATGACATTATTTTGTAAGATACTAAAATTTTTGTTATTAAAAATAAATTCGATTTTAATAAATTAAAAAATATAAGTAAAAATAATATAGGTACCACAATTAATAATTTATTAAATTTAATTAATTAAATCGAGTCAATTGATAGATTAACTTAAAATGGATTATAATTCGAAAAATTGATCCCTTCATGGGTAAATATGATACAAGATAGTGCTAGTAAGTCGTCTACTGAAAAGAAAATGAAGAGTTGCGACAAGAATAACTTTGGGGAAGGTTGAAATACTTTGCTAAAGCAAACTGATTCCATCACGTTGGAGTCAATCCGGGAAGACGATCACAAATGCAAAATTTGCTCAATATAGAATGTGGTTTTGAGGCAAACAATTTATTAACAAGTGTAAATAGCAATTATAGAATCGGCTCTCAGCCTCTCACGAGTTGAACATTTATTATTTATTTTGAATAAACTTATAATTTCATTCATCTAAATTTAGAGGGATGTATTTAATCCTATATTTTAAGGGAGGTTTATTCGATCATGGATTTTAATGGATTTGGAAATCCATAGATTTTCATTGATTTTAAAATTAAAATCCATGGATTTGAAAGTTAAATAACTTGGATTTGAAAATCGTACAAATGAGATTTCAAAATCATATAATACCGATTTCAAAATCATACAAAAGAGATTTCAAAAATAATCATTATGATTAAATAAAAATATAGTATATAAAAATAATAGATAATCTTTGTTACGATGCGGTTAAAGTGGTTCACCAATTAGGGATGAAAGAAGTCTTTGTTAGTATGTCTACTGATGAGCGTTATGGTTGGATTAAATGTAACGTTATAGAGTACTAGATATTATTACTTGTTAGGTTGGATTCATTATTTTTTTTTCTAGTATCATGTGTTTTGGATTTTGATTTTTTAAAATAATAATATATTCTTTTTTGAAAATCCACCAAAATAACATAGTTAGGACTACGGATTTCAACCTTTCTATTTTTAAGTAAAATGGATTTTTAAATCCATTCAAATCCAATATGAAATCAATTTCATATTCAAATCTTTAATATTGAATAAAGGGTGATTTTAAATAGTATTTGTAAATCATATAACCAATAACACATGATTTTGATAAAGATTTTAAAATTAATGATTGAATAACACATGATTTTGATAATGATTTTAAAATCAATGATTGAATAACACATGATTTGACAAGTATTTCGAAATCCATTAAAATCCATGATTAAATAACTCCCCTAAATGATTTGAGTTTTTAAATGATTTGGGAGAATTTAGGAAAATTGTTATGATTTGTTGTAAAACCCTCTTAAATCTCACTTAAAACCATGAGAGTTAGACTTTCGTATTTTTAAACAAGGAAATCTTCTAAAATCCTATTAAGTCATTAAAAAACTAATGCTTAAAATTTTTTCAATATCAGTAGATTTTAAAGTAGTTTTTAAAATCATTAGTTCAATAACATTAGATTTTAGAAGATTTTTTAAAAGTCAATGATTGAACACACCCCCATAGTTTCTCCAAACAGTAACTATCTTCAATGTATATTATTTGATCAGTGCACTTGTTTCATAACTTTTTAAAAACATGACATGGTTTTGTATAAGATATTAAATAGCTCTGGGCATTTAAACCGGAATCGAAGAACCGAACCGAACCGAAATAAAAGATTTGGTTCGGTTTCAGTTCCTGCATTGTAACTGATCGGTTTTCGGTTCAGTTCGGTTAATATCCGAGAACCAAAAAGAACCGAATCGAACCAAAAAATCTGGATATTTTTAGGTATTTTCAGATATTTTCGGTTCTAAAATCAAGTAACCATACCGAACCGAACAAGAATCGAACCGAATTTAATCATTCCAAATGGTTACCAATTTTTAAGAACCGAAAAAACCGAGAACCGAAAGAACCGACCCGAATTGAACCGAAGAACCGAACGTCCACGGCAATTATTAAGTCTATTTCCCGAAAGTAAATGACATACGTTTGTATAAGATATATTTCTACAAAACCATAAGACATTTATTGCCCTAAAACCCATAAAATCGGGGTACATGTCATGTTTGTACTACGTATTGCCCTTTTCTGATGTTCTCTAACTTTTCCACAAATTGCAAATTTTGTTCTCAGGCTTACAAACCAAGTACGAGTTTTGAGTTTTACGGATGCAATAAATCATTTCCAACAATAGCCAGAAAAGGATTTTTATAGTTAACTAATGTTAAATAAATCATGTTGTAACTGCATCACATTCATCAGTCATGTATATATATAGAGTAATCGTGTAATGGTTAATTTACTTTCGGTTTTTACCTTCGAAATTTTCAGTTTATTGTAGCAACTTAAATATATGTTAAAAGAGTCGTGTAGCAAGAGGCAGTTAAGTCATGCTTTGTCGCAAAAAAAGAAAAAGAATAATAAAAAAAAAATAATAATAATAATAATAATTAAATTAGCAAGGTTATCAATCATCATCGTGAAGATTTTGGTTATAACACTAGTCCACCAATATAATTCATACAAATTAGCTTTGATAGGCGAACCTTAACTCGTATTTACATCTTTTAGCCGTAACTCATATACAACTTGGAATTGTTATCTCTTCGGGTAGAATCAATTTGAATTTAAGAATTCAAAAGTACACTCTGATCTCGATTATAATGCATAAAAACTCTAAAACCAAACATTTACGTTCCTATCTATTCTTCTTCTTCCTCCATCATGCGTAACCTTCCGGTTTCGTAGACATGGTACATCCACACAGGTTGAAGCAAATCTCTTGCGGCCTCCAGTTTCTTCACTTCATCTTCATCTCTTTCTTCATCAATTTCTCGCTCTATTATCGGGTAAATTCTCGGAAGTAAGACCAACATTGTGTCCAGCTCTCTCCACTCTCTATCTTCTCTACTAACCAATTTCACACATACGAAGTTTAACAATCCTAGAGCTGTACTGAAATCCTTCTTTTCTATACACACTGCAGAACATATCAAAAGAACATAACCGATTCCATCGACCACCTTAGAGTTACCTTTCACCAATGAAACTATGGTGTTTCTCACTCTTTTGAATGCCGGGAATTGTAGATGAGATTCCAAGGTCTCATCTTCTTTGTTGATTTCAAGTAGTTCGATCTTCGCACATGTAAGAAGCCATGACAGAAAGGAACGTTTAATGTGGTTGAATGAGCTGGTGTATGAACTTTCTTCTTCCAAGTTGTTGTTGATGAAACAAGGTCCTAGTGCAAGAACCAAATCTGGTATCCAAGGGTTTAAAGCTGTCACAAGTCTTGATGCATAAGCCGAGCCTAAAGATATCTCAACCGTGGTGAAGAGATCAAGCAGGTCATTTGCAAGGTCAAAAGCTTCAAACAAAGGGCGAGAAGCTTCGGTTGCATGTCTCATCACTAGGTTTATGAACTTTCCGGCATAACTGGTGTAGCTTTTTGTACACAGAATCATGTCCTTCATATCTGCATCCTCAAATTGTAACTTACCAGTTGAATGGTCGTTGAAAATGGAGATGGCATACCTCAGATATGCAGATGTGAACTTCAACATCCTTGCTTGGAAGTGGGAAGCTAGACCCATCTCTGTAGACTCAACAAAAAACTTGAGAATTGCAGTAAGCAGTTTGACCTTGTTCAGTACACCTCCTTCGTTTGATCCCTCAGAAGCTGCATGAAGCATGAAAACGATGTCAGAAAACTTGAATTTTTCATTGGGAAGTTACTTACCACAAGCAGAGCTACTTATGAAGATTTCATTATGTTGGGTAACTTGTGGAATGAACTCAACCTCTCCACTCACCATCATCATCACCAGCAATTAAATGTCTTTGTTTTGGTTGGTTGCCGTTACAAGTAGTGGATTTCTTGCTAAGGTTAGCCTCTGGAAATGTGGTGCATGGCATTCCACTGTCACCTGCCTGAAATAGTTCATCTGTACAGCCTAGGATGTGATCCATTGTTTGGTCCATAATATCCTGCTAGAAAATGGAAAAACCTGGTAATTAGTAATCTGATTGTGTGAAGAGGGAGGTGTCAAGAGGGAAAGCAAAAAGTCCTTGCCTCAGCGATTCTCATATCATTCTTCTGAGCATCCGTATTAAGATTCTGAAGGGCCATGTGCAAAGCAAGAGAAGTATATGCCAATACTGGGTACACGTCCATGTATTCACAACAAGTGGCTTGCAGAATGCTAGTCTGGGAGACGACTTTTAAGGCAAGGAGTAGCTCCTCAATATCAGACTCAAGTATAGCTTTACGAGCATCTTCGATAGTGAGTAAATCCTTTATTTGCCATGCTATTCCTACAGCAACCGAATAATCTTCCTCGAAACTGATTGCATTTTTTCCGCTAACATGTTTCCACCTTGCCGAAGATTTTCCTGAGGACTTTGATTTCTTCCTCGTCATGGAATGCCCATTCTTTCTTTCTACTTCATAGCCAAAATTGATTTGACAACGGTACGCAGTCTTCTGCATGATACTGGTAAAAGTTCCAATGAGGTCACAAAAGGTATTAGAAGACAGGAGTAACTTGTGTACAGACCTCAACTCAGTCTGTCGTCCTGCATCACCAGGCAAACCACCACAATTGACAACTAAATTCATGCAATCTTCTAGGACGTCAGAGACAATATCAGGGGAGACCAAAGCAATTATATCAAAGACAGATGACTGAGCCTGTGCAGTGGGTGCAAAAGCTAGCAAGCTTTTCAATTTTTCTCCAGGTAACAACTCTTTCAGGGAGGCCCTACGCCCAGAATCAGCAACCAAATCTTTACAGAGATAGTACACAGCACAAAGCAAGCCTTCAGTCTGGTTCTCCTCTAGCTTATCACCTGACAAGACTGAATTCAAGAAGAACCCAACAAGGTGCAGTACAGATTGAACGATTGCTCCTAAAGATACCAAAAATTCGCAAAACCTTGCACCAGCCATTGGGTTTCTGTTTATGAGTGTCCTACATCGCTGGCATGCCTCCTCAGCTCTCTTTCTTGATGGAAAGTATGATGGTATTAGCAGTCGAGCAATTCCCTTAGCAACATGAGTCTGATCAGAGGCAAGCACAGATAATAACACATCCAAACTCACTACCTGCGTATAACAAGGAAACTATTTAACCAGTAACTCAACAAAAGTGAATAAAAAAATATCGCACATCTGAAACAGAAATGGAAGGCCTCCTCCTACCGTGTTAAACTGGAAAGCCCGAACATCTCGTAAAAGAAGCAGCAGATCTACCATGGCAACCCGTACTGAAGTAACATTATCTAGCATCAAATGCCCCAGTTTTGGCAGAACCACTTTAAGAATGCCATGGGATTGTGGGTTCGCGAGGAGATAAGTTATACCATTAACCGTTGAAAGTCTAACCTCACTGCACGATTCATGTGACATATCATCGAAAATTTTTGTGAGGACCTTGGTAATTGTTGCTGATGGAATCACTTCCCAGAAGAGATAGAAAACTCGACAGAGACCTTCTACAGCAACAGACCTCACATCTCGGCATTCATCACTCATCAATTTTTCCAACAAGTAGAACTGTTTGTCAAGCAGGGTATCTTTTGCTTCTTTTGTTGCATCGGGATCCTCCATGGGGAAAAGATCCAGAAGCAAATGTAAAGCATTTAAACGAACATTTGAATTGGCAACCTGAAAGAAGATAAGGGCAGCAAAATCATTTCCTACTAAATGTTCAAACAATGTTGACTAAAATACCCATGAAGACAGTTAGAGATGGAAAACTAAAGATGGCTAGTTGAGTTCTAAGTAATGGTTTAGCTTATCACCCCAATGTTACTTCTTTGAGAAGAAGGCAAAGAAGTTAAGAAACAAACCTGCAATGAGCGAAATATCATAGGCTCAGCAAGGCTAAAGAGAAGCTTCTCAACTCCTTGAGTGGTCCGCTGGCTGATAAACCCTCCCAAAACCCTCCTTAAAGAGGCAGCAAAGGTGCACGAACTGGCGTGAATAGCACTATCAATAATCCCCTGCAAAAACAAATCTTCAATCTCACCTTTCAAATCTTGCTCCACTTCTTTCCAAGCTCTAAACAAAATCCCACCAAACCCTTCAAGCACAGATTTCCTCCCCAAAGGAATCTGAGCCTTAACAACAGCAAGACCAGCCTTCATCAACTGTCGACTAAGCCCAAATGCAAAAGAAACAAACCTCTGACCATCTTCTGTCTTCACATACAAAGGTGAAACCACACACCGCATCAGCAACATCCTCAGATCTTCAATACTCTCATCCTCGAAATCAAACAATGTAAACGCTTCCCTAAGCATATACACTCTATGAACATCTACTTTCTTCTTCAATGTCAATGACCTCGAAAGCAAAAAAGGTAACGACTGAGAAATCAAAGATTCTCTTTCCACAAAACCTTCCTTCCACCAACACTCACAAATTCCAGCAATCTCAAGACACAGAACCGAATCCGACTCGAACAGTCTAAGATTATTATGCAAAGCTTGAGCAGCGGGAAGTAAATCCGAAGTAGAAAACGCTCTCTTCGGATTTAAAAGACATAGATGAACAACATAAGAAAGAACCTGAAGAGAAGCAAGGTTCTGGTGCTTACGCTGATCCAAATCCGAATCGGGTACGGATCCAAATCGTTGGCGTTTCGATGGAGGCGAGTTTGAGGGAGAAGGTACATAGGGATTATTATCATCATCATCTTCCACGAGTTTCTGGAAGGACTCTGTGTGTTGGAGGATGGAGTTGTGAAGAGCGAGTGGGAGAGATGATGAGAGGTCTGAAGAGGGTTTCACGGCGTAGATTATGGTTTTCAGCGACGGTTTTGAGGATTTTAGGGTTAATTTGACGGCGGATGAGATGAATTCGTCGGCGGATGTCTTGAGAGATGACCGGAGCCTTTTCTCCATTTTTTTTGTCAATTTCAGTTCTTCTGTTTTTTTTTTCTTTCAATTTTGTTGGAACGGTAAAGAGGGAGAACGAAATTTTTTGAATTTTGGTAATACTACGGACAATTTTCAATTTTCTTTCAATTTTGAATTTTTTGAATTAATTCCTACTTGTGACGGACAAGACGTCTGTGTAATTTCGTATTTAATAAATCCAAAATCAACCAAACAATTTGTTTTTATTTTTTTCTTATCTGAACTATGACACCTGTCTTTTTTATTTTTTAACTATCAATTATTTCAAATTTACTATATGAAGTACGTTAATTTAGCCAATTCATAAAAATCACTTAACGATTGTCTAATGGTGCTGACTCAGCCGTCAACGTGGCAGAAAAAACAGCCAAAATCAACCCAAACTATTTGCGATACGTTTTTTCATACATGAACTATGACACTCGGCTTTTATTGGTATGAAAAAATCGGGTGTCATAGTTCAGGTATGAAAAAACGTATCGCAAATAGTATAGGTTGATTTTGGCTCTTTTTCCTGCCATGTTGGCGGATGAGTCAGCACCGATAGACGATTGTTAAGTGATTTGTATGATCGGCTAAATTAACGTAGTTCAGGTAGTAAATTTAAAATAATTGATGGTTTAGGTATGAAAAAACCGGGTATCATAGTTCAGGTATGAAAAAGCTTAAAGCAAATTGTTTGGGTTTATTTTGGCCGTTTTCCCATGATGTACTGTGTTATCAAGTATGAATTTATATTTTTTTAATTAGATATACTATAAGATTTAAAGATTATGTATATATTTTATATTGTAAATCTTCCTTTTCAATTTAGTAACTAGAGAAATTACATTATACTGCTATTATAGATTATTTGACATACTCAATTTTTTTAGAAAATTTATTACATCTTTTTAGGCAACATGTATATATAGTATAACTAAACATTATTATTACTAATTTTAAAAAAAAAGTTAACAATATTAAAAATATACATAATATTTAAATCTTATAGTATATCTAATTAAAAAAATATAGATTTATGTTCAGAGACAAACGATAAACACTTGTCAAAGTCCATTAGATGTGAAACAGAAACTGAAACAGAAACAGAATGTGCTTCTGAGGAGAGTATTGACCAAACAAAAAATGTGAGCGTGTTCCTTCTCTTCTCTTCTTTGTTTAAAAGTTTTATACTTTTTTACTTATATGTAACGATGTAAGTGTCTTTGTTTTTGAAGGAGGATGAGCTGGTGAGTTACAATAATATGGAGATTAGTAATCGTGACAAGGAGAAAAGTGAGGAAGATAATTTGTGTGTTCTCAAGGATGCACTTGAGGCCGTGACATCGTTTCAAGGTTTAATTCAATATCTTTCAAGGTTTAAATTAAACCGTAAAAGAATTTAAATTTAATTCAAAAGAATTTGACTTAAACCTTGAAAGATATTGAATTAAACCTTAAAACGATGTCACCGCCTCAAGTGCATCCTTGAGAGCACACAAATCATCTTCCTCACTTTTCTCCTTGTCACGATTACCAATCTCCATATTATTGTAACTCACCAGCTCATCCTCCTTCAAAAACAAAGAAGGAACACACTCACATTTTTTGTTTGGTCAATACTCTCCTCAGAAACACATTTTGTTTCTGTTTCAGTTTTTGTTCCACATCTAATGGACTTTGACAAGCGTTCATGCCTACGTTTGCCTCTGCATTGGAGTTCGAAGCCACCCGAGTAGGAGTCGTCGCTGCTGGAATCACCTCCCTCATAAACCATTGATAAGGGACCAAAGAATCAAACTTGGCAACGTTTGGGAGAAGAAAACTAAAACTGCCAATATTGAGAGAGATGAGTGTGAAGCTGAGTATGTTTTTAAACGAGGAAGGAACAAACGTTGGATTGTAAAAATGCGCTCTACCTTAATTGTTTTTGGGCGACGCTTGGAGACCAATAATGTCAAGAGCTAGGTAATGTATCAATGGTATGCGTGAGATTTAATATGTGTTATTAAGTATAAATTTATATTTATTTTAATTAGATATACTATAAGAATTAATTAAAGATTATGTATATTTTTCTGTTGTAAACATTTTTTTTCGAATTAGTAATAATAATATTTAGTTTTACATATATATATATATATATATGTTGCCTAAAAAATTGTACTAAATTTCTTAAAAAATTGAGTAATCAAATATGTCAAATAATATATAATGGCAATACAATGTAATTTTTCTAGTAAACGAAACTTATATATATATATATATTTTGAAATTTAATGAGATGTTGACGCGTCAACATGACATGTTGTAATATTCCACATAAATGTAAAGTTCTTTTGCTAAAATGATTCTCAATTAATATATAGGGATAATAATATTTAGTTATACCATATATATGTTGTCTAAAAAGTGTAATAAATTTTCTACAAAAATTGAGTAACCAAGTATGTCAAATAATCTATAATGACAGTACAATGTAATTTTTTTAGTAAACGAAACATTTTTTATGTATTTTTTAAAAACTTAATGAGATGTTGACACATCAGCATGACAATATTATAATATTCCACAGATTATTTTGCTAAAATGATTTTCAATTAATATATAAGAGATTAGATTTTGAAACCAAGGTGCAGAAACCTAATAACAAATCGGCCCATATTTAAATCACAAACACAAATAAACCAAAAGCCTTGTAAGTGTATCAAATCATTGATCCCCATTTATATATTTACTAGATTATATGTCGCGCTATAGTAAATATATATCATTTTTATACCAATTAAATGTTATATCAATAATTGTACTCTCCAAATATTAGTAAGAGGATATTAACTTCAATTATTTGATTTCATTTAAAAACGTATTAGTAGTAAATATATATCATTTTTATACTAATTTCATGATGTGTTATTATTAAATAATAAAAAACTATGAGTATAAAAAATCTAGTTTCGTAAATATTTGATTTTATATAAAAATATTAACTTTAATATTTCAAAAAAAAAGTAATAGATTTTACATGAATGTTTCGAATTTTAAATTAATATCTATTGTGATTATAAAACAAAACATTTTTATTTCTAATTATAAATTATTTCTAATTTTTAATAAAGTTTTATCACATAATTGTGTTTGGTTATATGGGCACTAGAGAAAGATTTATTAGATTATTTTGGCTTTAAAGATAAAGAATAAAATACTAACACATTTTTATCCTTAATAATTATTTTTCGTTTGCTTTTAAGATCAATAATATTGTATGTAATTGTTTATAATTTAAATATTTGTTTATAATGTGAAATTCTCAATTAATAGTATAAGATATGTATTATATGTATTTAAAATTAATCTTAAATAGTAATATTATAGTGGAAATTTGACAAATTTGTTTATAATTTTATTTATTATTTATTTTGGAATATATAAATTAGTTATTATTAATTTACATATTTACTATTTTAAAAATTAAATTTTCGTTTCAATAATTAATTTATTTTAGAAAATATGAATAAAATTGAAAATATATTTTGTGGATTTTGTTTTCAAATTTCTATTTTTAATAGTAAAAATTAATTAGGTGTAATTTGAATAAAATTAAAAATAGAATTTGTGAAAATTTTATTTTTAAATATGTATTTTTAATACAGTACATCACTCCTTGTTTTTTTTTTCATCGGAGACAAACCTTTGTCGTAACTATTAATTTTGCCGGTTTTTTGCCGGATTTTCACCAACTATTAGTCAGTTTGTCACCAAATATTCTATGGGACTGAATTTAAGTTAACTGATTTCTTTCTTTAATTGCAGGAAAAAATGAAGAAGAAGGAGAAAATAATTTTGGATGAGGGATGAAAGAGTGGGCGAGAGAGAAGTGTCAGAGATAAGCGTTTTGAGGGTAGTATTAAATAAGTTAAAATCTATTTAAATTTATATGAAAAATATATTAACGTTTTGGTTGTAATGAAACGTCTTGGTCACCAAACCTTCCCATCCTCTCGAGCGATACTTAGCTGGTTCTTTTGGAAAACCTTACAACAGATAGTACCACTGTAGTTTGTACGTGTTTTAGACTCAAAATCTTACAAGAACAACTTTTCTTATTAATGTTTAGGAAACTTAACTCAAAACCTAAACTATTTTTTCTAAATCTTTTAGAACAACTCTCCAAATAGACTCATCTCTTAGTCTTGTGGAACACCTCTCCCAAGACTCTTATTTATAGGACTTTACAACCTTATCTTATAAGATCCATCTACCCATAGAACATATCTTAAACTTGTTGTAATCCTATCATATCTCTAACCGACTTGTTAGAAGATATGTAATCTCTAATCTTTAGGAATTATATAACATTCACCCCCTTAATTTCTAACCTTGAATTAGGAAGATCTTCTACTCCAATGAGTTTTTCTTCCTCCATTGGTTTAACTTCTTTCTTCTCCGTCATTACAAATGGTAACTCTATGACCAAGTGCTTCAAACACCTCAAGCGCTTCTTCCTTCTTTTTCTTCAGCTCAGCATCTGACTTGCTAATTACTAGCTCCATTTCATGCCTTGCCTTAGAATCTGACTTAGAGATCGAGGAGCTAGTCTCAGCTCCTCGATCTCTGCTGTTACTTTGTGTAGAAGGTATTGAAACCATGTAGCTTTGATAGATTCTATCTTGGATTTCATTGATTCCATCCACTCCCTTGAATCTTTGGCTTCTTGATGAGAGTTTGACTCTTCATTAATGCTTAAAAGTAACTCCTCTCCTGCCAACATAACGTTATCCTCAAGATACATGGGCTTGCTTGTCTCACGGTTTGATTTTCTCAGAATTGGCTCATCAGGATTGCAAAACAGCTCGTCACTTGTTCCAGCAACTTCTCTGTTTTCTTTGTATTCTCTGTTAGATCCGTCAAGAGGCTCTTCCTCGGTTATGTATGGTCTCGTTCAATTATCTATGTTTTTTTCCCAAAACATAGTAATACCAAAACTACCATCTTCTCCCTTTTTCATGGAGTAAACCGGAATTCCAACTGTTATGCTAATCTTGTACATGCGATTAGGAAATCTAATCACCTTCATCAAAAGCCTTCCGTTGTAGTCGTGTATGGTGAGGTAGTTCTCCTTCAATCTTACATCACACCCGTTCTCTGTTGCTTGTCCAAGGCTAATAATGTTTCTCTTAAGATCCGGAATAAATAGACATCGGATATCAATCTTTTTTCTCCGGTATTTCCTTGCAAAATTATTGAACTTTTCCTTTAATTTCAATGCAAGATTCATCACCAAACTTCACCTTCCCTGTTATCTTCTCATTCAGCTCAGAGAAGAATGATGGATTAGCCGTCATGTGATTGCTAGCTCCATTATCCAAGTACCAAATACTTAGCTCGTCTTCCTCTTCTTCGTATTTTCTTGGGATAATATTTCTCTCATTCAAGAAAACAACTTCATGCTTGTAGAGTGCTGCATCGGCCACCTCAGTCTCCACCATATTTGTTTCTTGACCTCTTTCAGCTTTCTCCGGACACGATGACGCAAAGTGTCCCGGTTTGTAACAACTCCAACAAATGACCTTTGATCGATATTTCTTTGGTTTTTCTTTGGCTTGATCTTGCTCTTCAGCGTTGTTTGGATGATGTTGTGTATTGAAGGTCCCCTGCCTTGACCTCGACCACGACCTCTTCCTTGAAAGCCGTCGAAACCACCTCGGATGCTTTGAGTATCATAAAAAGTGAACAAGAGATTTCCTTGATCATCACTGTGACCTTCTTCTCCTATACGTTCTTCATATGCTTTCAGCCTCCAACAATATCTTCAAATCCCGTAGTGTTGAGATCCAAAACTTGTTCTAGAGATGCAACAAGTTGGATATACTTGTTTCTTGGTAAACCGTTTAGAAACTTCTTCACCATCTTGTGTTCTTCAATGCTTTGTCCCAAAGTCGTCGATCTTGAGGCTATACTTGACATTCTTCCAGCAAACTCTTCGATATTTTCTGACTCCTTCATAGTTAACCTCTCGAACTCAGAAGAAAGTGTTTGTAGGCGAGCCTCTCTCACTCGATCCGCTCCCAAATATCGACTTTTAATCGCCTCCCACATATCCTTTGCCTTGTTGTGATCTCCGATTTGTAGGATTAGTTTTTCTCGTATGGATTGAAACAACAAAGTTGTAGCTAGGTTGTTCTTGTCTTCATCATCCGATCCCGGCTCAATCACGTCCCAAATCTTGTGACACCGAAGTGTAATCTTCATCAGCATTGACCATACGGTGTAGTTAGTGGTGGTAAGCATCAAACACTGAATTGAGGTAGGACCTAGCTCTTTTGTGTGTTGTGGCACAATAATAGCTCCCTTCATCTCTTATCTTCCAAACGAATCAAAATTCCTTTGATCTTAGACGTTGATTCTTGTGTATGACACGTTTCTTGTGTCACAAGCTTCTCCGATTTTGTTGAATCTCACTCGATCCTTCCTTCTATGTTCTCGTCTTCGTCTTCTTGTCCGATCAAACACCTCCTGAACTAAGGCTTTGATTCACACGGACGTCACCTATCTTGTAACGCAAGTCTCTGTGATTTTCTTCGAAGACGTCTCACGATCACACGAACACGTTTCTTTTCTCAAAAGCTTCTCACAAGCACAAAATCCTTCTTACTCGATTTCTCATAACCTCTTAAGCTTCTTAGATTTTGAAAAATCTCTCACGATCCCTCTTAATCACTTAAGGTCTGATACCAAATGTAGTTTGTATGCGTTTTAGACTCAAGAAATAACAATAACAACTTTACTTATTAATGTTTAGGAAACTTAACTCAAAACCTAAACTCTTTTCTCTAAGTCTTTTGGAACAACTCTCCAAATAGACTCATCTCTTAGTTTTATAGAACACCTCTCCCTAGACTCTTATTTATAGGACTTTACAACCTTATTTTATAAGATCCATCTACCCATAGAACTTATATTAAATTTGTTGTAATCCTATCATATCTTTAACCGACTTGTTAGAAGATATGTAATCCCTAATCTTTTTTAGGAATTATCCAACATCTATACGATGTCACATAGTCATCTATGAGGTATGGAAGGAAAGGAACATTCGATTTCACAATCATTCCTCCACTCCATTTCGAATCATTCTCCGTTATGTGGACCGGCAATTCTGTAAAAGAGGTTCTTCAATTCGGCCAGCTAATCCCGGGCTCTAGACCCACCTTACAAAACACTAGGCATAAAAAAAAAGAAAATAAAAGCATTTATTCCAAGGTACAAAATGTACTTTACTGAAAATTGTGGTTCCATATTAGACTTCACCAAACAAAATGCAGATAATGTCAAATATAACCTAGTCTTTGGTGAATACTAAACCGAAGAAAAGAAGTAGAAGACTAGTAACTTTTCCTAGGCACAGCAAGAGCCTTAAGCGGGTGTTTCATGACGACGGTGAACTCGAGCTTCTCCGTCAAGTCAACTTCATGACCTGCGACCTCCTTCCATTGGAACTCTCTGACCATGTTGGCGACGTAGTACTCAAGATGCAACATTGCCAGCCCAATCCCCGGACATATCCTCCTTCCTGCTCCAAACGGCATCATCTTTATCCCTCTGCTTCCGGTTATGTCCACCGCTTCTTCTTCTCCCATAAACCTCTCCGGCTTGAACGCCATTGGTTCCTCCCACACCTTTGGATCCCTCCCTATCTCTGCCACCATAAAGTTAATCGTCCCCTTCTTCGGTACCTTGTACCCTCCCAATACAGTGTCCTCCGTGACACTGTGCGGAAGCACAAAGTGTCCTGGAGGATGCCTCCGGAGACCCTCCAACACCACCCCCTTCAGATACGGCATCTTCTGCGCGTCTTCTTCCTCCACTTCCTTTGCTTCCTCCCCAACTACGCTTTTGATCTCCTCGTATAGTCTCTCCTGGATTTCTTGATTCTTCACGAGGTTGGCCATGATCCATTGCAGTGCCGTGGCTGTTGTATCAGTCCCAGCGTTGAGAAACTCAGAGCACAAACTCACAATCTCGTCTTCGTTCAGCTTCCTCTTCTCATCTGGAAGCTCCACATCGAGCAAAGTATCAACATATGATTGTACATACTCTTTGTTGTGTTCTTCTTCTTCCTCCAATGATCTCTTCTTCCTCTCTTCAACAATCTTTCTCCGAGCACGAATCAGCGGAATCAAAACGTCCAGCTGCTCCCTCCGGATCTTGAAAAACTCTTCCCATTTCTTTCGCAAAATCAATTTAGTGAACTTCGGCCAGAGATTCAGGATGTTATACCTGGAAAAGTTAAGTAGCTGTCGTCTCTGAACAAATTCCACCTCTTTGATTTGCTTCTCATCAAGCTTATCACCAAAACACATGAGAACAAGAAGCGCAAACATTGCATAGTGAAGATGATCAACGACAACGATCGGCTCTTCACCTCTATTCTGACGAAATCGATCAAAGAGGATCTCAAGAACCCAACGCCGCGCATGAGAATAAGATCTCATGCGCGACGGATGAAGAATCTCAGAAGTGAGATTCCGACGGAGAAGCCGCCACGTGGCTCCATATGAACAAGAACTAATGTTATGTTGGTTGCTAGAAACAATCTTGCTGATCGGAGCGGCTGGTGGACGGTCAGCGAAAACGGCGCCGTTCAAGACCAGAGCCTGGTGAGCGAGAGAACGATCAGCGACGAAGATAGCGGGCCGGGAAGTGATGCGGAGAGTGATGATTGGACCGAGACGGTGGTGGACGGAGCGGAGATAGTTGTTAAGACCACCTAAGCCTTGCCGGAGCCACTGGAGAGTTCCAATGAAAGGGAAGAAGTTAGGGTCAGGAGGTAGCGGAAGAGAGGAGGAGTCACGGCGGCGGAGGAGGAGATTGAGGAGGAGAGATATGGAGAGAGAGGCCAAGATGAGTAACCATATCTCCATTTTCTTTGGTTCTATACTTTTTTCTTACTCTTCTTCCTCTATATATACACGTGTGTGGCTAAATTTATGTAACAATATTTAATTGGTCAACCTACGTTGTAACACAATTTATCTTAGAGCATAACTTATGCTGCATAAGTAATAATTTTATAATTCGGCAATATTATTATTTTTTTTTTTTGTGTTTGTCAGATTTTCGGAATAAATCGAAATTTGGAAAAATCAGGTAGAAAATTTTGTGTTGCAGCAACTCACAAGTCACGAGATATTATTACTTGGGTTGGGCGGGTCTTGGGCTCTACGTCAAGATCGGGTGAAAGTTATAAGATCTTTTAGCTTTACATTAGTAGAGTACAAACAAATGGATTTTTGTGACATCATCAATTACGTATGTTACTTGAGATTTATGATTTTTTTTCTTTATTGTTATTTGATATTTTCTTTAATAAGTGGACGATCTCTCTTAGGGACAATATGAAGACTTTTACCCTGAATTGAATTAATATTTTTGTGGAAACTTTGAATTGAAGTGCTGCCTAAAATTTTTAAAAGATGTCAATCACTTAATTGCAATCCCTTTTAGTGGATGGGTACTTTTCCTTAAATTTACAGGATTTGGTGGACTGTCATTTCTTGGGGTTAAATATCTTCTTTAATAATTATTAATTATTTTTCTTTATTAAGTTATATTTTGTGTTATTTTTTTTAATTATGTTTCGGATAATTATGTGTGTTTATACAAAATAAAAAAATAAATCACATATGTGTTATTGAGTATTATGTTAGAGAAAATTAGATAAACGTGTGTTTAATGGTCGATCTCCAACTTACCATCTATGTAAGCAGGATTTTATTTGCTTTTGGTCTTTAGCAATTTTAATATGAAATAAACGGAGACGTCTCCCCTATCTCTTTTGACTTCGACTTCCCACGGGAGTTTTGTCGAGAAACAAGTACCAATGAAACGTTGAGGCAAACCTTACATGACTTCTAGCATGACTATCCAACAAGCGGTCCAACAAGAGGTCCAAACAATTTTGCATACTTAAAATAAACATAAACATGCACACACTTAAAATCCCTCATTTTTTTGGATTTTTAAAGATCTCTAATTTCTGATATTATTAACTATTATATATTAGGTCCTACCCAAAATTATAAATATAATAGTTTTTAAATTAAACAATATTTAAAAGAGTCCTAATTTTTTTTTTACGTTTTGGACCACTATTTTAGTTGACCTGGACAACTCAGTAACATCCGTGCCTTACCATCCTTTCAGAAGTAGTATTTGATGTTATTGTAATGAACCCTCATTGTGTATTTTGACGAAATATTAATATATATGAGTGTTTATCGAAAAAGTGAGATGTAATAATACATGATGTGGTATTTCAATGGGCGCCGAGTACATGATGTGGTATTTCATGTATCGACGGCATACGACGTGGTATTTCATGTACATGATTCGAGCGCAGATTCGCTTCGCTCTGGTTCGGGATTTTGGGTTTACAATGGATCCTACTATGTAGTCGATGTAATTACGTGAGATTTATCGACGGGTCATTAGATTACGTGGTATTTAATCCTAATGACGAGTCATGTAAGTTATGTGATATTTAACTCAATGATGGTTGGATTACGGGTGATTTAATCCTAACCGGTGGTTTACCGATAAGGATTATGGGTGATTTAATCCTGATAAACGGTAAACCAGAGGTGAGATACCGGTGATATAGGTTCTCATGGGGACTTAGTATTAGGTCCGTGTTATTGGATTCTAATATGTTAGTCGCTGACGGCTTAACTCGCTCGAATGGGATAATTGGATTTCGACGTTACCGTCAGCAACCACGTAGATCTTGTGATGTTAGACCGAGGATGTTATTGAACCAAGTATGGAACAATACCGAGCTTGATTGTGGCCCTAGGGCGGAATGAGGTGAAACGATCAAAGGAGTGATCGTGGAGAATCAGAAGTTGGCTCGAGCGAATTAAGCGGTAATTCGGTTTTAATGAAGAGGAATGTTTTGAGACAAGGAGGTGTCTCAAATATTTCGAAATTATTCAAGTTATTAAATCGAGGAAAAGGTTAATTAGAAGAATTAATGGATGCGGTTTTTCGGTCGGTTGGTTTAATCTAATTAAACCAACAATTACATATACATACATGTATGTATTCTCTTCTCTCTTCTATAAAATTCTTGAAGCTTCTTTTGTTCATTGGAGAGAAAGAAAATCTAGAGGAAAAGAGAGAGAAAAGGAGAGAAAGAAAGGGAAGAAGAAGAAGGAAAAGAAGGAGAAGAGAGAGAGAAGAGAAGAATTTGGAGAAAACAGAGTTTTGAGGAGACTTGTGAGGTCCGATCGATATCAAGAGAGCTCGGTTTGAGCTAAGCGGTAAGTTCTCCAATCTCTTGCCTAGTTGTCTACCTAATTTCGTGGAATTATGTTAAGTGGTTTGGGAGATATGATTTTTCTCCCTAGACTACCCTGTTTTCGGCTGTAGGCGGAGTTTGATGGAGTGTTTGGACACTCAATTCTTGTTTGTTTGGGCTGAAATTTGGAAGATAGGTTGTTGAGACTTCGATCTTCAAGTTCACCGAAGGAATTTATAAAATATGATCTAGGGCAAGAGATATGATTGCTTAAAAGGCACAAATTGGACACATGGGAAAAAAATCCCATATGGAAACATGGAGATAAATCCTCTAGTATATTGATAATATCATATTTTACTTGTTTTTATGCTTTAAAATAAGTTATTTTTAGCTTTTATAACTAACATTTAATGTAGAATTAGTGTTTTTGCATGTGGTTATATGTTTTTAGGTATCTGGAGCTAAATATGAGTAGTAGAGATGTTTTTAGAGCTTACTGAAGCCTACAGGAAGACTGGCGACATCGTCTAGATCTTGCACATTCGGAGAAAGATTTCATAGAATCCGAAGAGGCAGAATCAACTCCAATATCGACCTGTAGGGGTTGATATTGATGCCGAAGAATTTCCAGAGAGAATTCCTGAAGGATACATCGACCAATCAAAGCCAGGGAGCCAGAATTGACCTTAGCATCGACCCATCAAGGTCGATGCTGACCTACGAGAAAACTGAAAAATTTCCTACGTGGCAAGTTGTGACTTGAGCAACCTTGTCATTTCGAGTTTTAAGCCTCCAGAAACAAGATAAAAACGAAATGAAGAATCCTAGAGACAAGAGTGTAGATCTTTTAGACCACATGGGGTGGTGGTCAATGATGTGATCTATGTTTTAGAGTTCATTACTGTACTTAACCGATCTAGCTACTTTAGTATGCACAATAATGCTGAGTATTCTCTCATGGGAGATACTCAAGTGTACAACTGAATCCAGTAGGTGTAGTTGTCTATTTAGAAGTGTTTGATGCCACGAGAGTGGATTAAACCTTCAGATCTGCGTACTAGAGAGTCATAGCTAGTGTCGAATTTTTTGTTTGATAGAATTAATTATAGATCTGGCTTTGGCCAAGTTAGATTGATTATTTTAGGAGTATTTCGCCACGAAAGTGGGTTGTACTTTAGAAACAAATCTAGCTTTCACTTTGTGTTCTTAAGGCGAGAGTCTAATGACACTTAGTATTCAATGATGAGATTATGTGAAATGCATATCCAGTTTACCACGAGAGTGGATCTGGATATAGAGTCTAGCATAGCACGAGAGTGGACTAGCAAATTATGGAAGATCCCTAGAATGACAAATACCAATCATTTAAATAAAACATGAATTCTAGACTTAGATTTCCTGATTTAGAGTATCACCCATAGTTTGTATATAGTTAGTTTATTATTTACTTTATGCGATTTATTTATGCTTAGTTTAGATTAAATTGATTTCTTATTTTAAAGTTTATTTACTTTATTTCCTGCCTTTTTATTTTCACAATCATTTTAGATTAAAACTCAACCCCCAATTTATTTTATTTTTACCTAGATTAGATCTGCATTTCCATTCTCTATGTAGTTATTCTATTTCCCTGTGGATCGATCCCGTATTACTACACTTGCATTTAACTGTGCACTTACGGTTTTGTGGGTTAAACTCTCGAGATTAACTTGTCGGATGAAACCTGTGAAGAAGCATAAAAAGCTCTGCATCATAGGGAGGATATTTGTGTTTATGCTCAAAGCCTTGAGACCAAAGTATGTTGTAAAGGAGAAAAAGCATATCCATATTAATCTGGGCTAGGTTCGGGTTTGAGTTTGCTAAAATGGGTTAGAGGCTTAATAGCTGATCTTTTTAGCTCATATTTGTTTTAAGATTTGTGGTTGATTTAGTCAACACAACAAATAAATATCTCCTCCTTTCATCATTAAAACCAACGAATTAATGGCAATAAATCTGGCATTGAATTCACGTCTCCATGATTGCTCATTTTAATGGAGTGGTTTTGCTTTTGAAAATTAAAGGGAGAAGAAAGAGTTTCTTCAACGATATACAATCTCATTCTAAAAAACAACAAGAAAATTTTCTTCATCTCTCTTCTCTCTGTTTTCTCTGAGTCTTAAGAGTACACAAAAATTATAGTGTTCGTCTAAGTTTTGTTTTCGGGTGTTGCGAAACAAAAGAGTTGCGGTTGTATCTTGGGATTCTAATTGCTTCAAGCCATCACACTACAAACAATTAAAGAATTAAAGAAAAAGATTTGAAGTCTTGACTCCGCAAATCGTTTAGCCGTTCATCAAATATTGATATCAATGTGTCCTGTAATTTGTAACAAGGCAACTTGGATTTTGACGACAAAGACAATGAGGAAGCCAACGACAATCCTTTGGTAGGAAAGCAAGCTCCACTTTTCCTTCTTCATCGGTGAAAGTCTAACTAGAGGAGCAAATCTTTCGTATTTATAAAATATAAAATAATTAATAAGTGCATAAAACACCAAAAAGTATTTAAGAAACGATTCTACAAAAAATTAGAATAACACACCAGGTTATTTAGAAACAACTTTAGCTAACATAATAAATTTTTTTTTGCCAAAAACAACTACTAAGGATGAATTAAAAACAAGAAAACTTAAAGGCAATAAGGTGTCTCAGTGCAATTGATATGTCAAAAAGGATGCTAGAGTACAATAATCTCAAATTTTATCGTGGCTAAGGCTCTAAATGGAAGCCTAGTAAAAAAAATGATAAAAGGTGGATGGGATGATAAACTCATATTTCGCAACATAACTCATTCACACAATTAAAAGCGTTTTTACTTTGCTTAGATTAATAAAAAAGATATTAATTGAACCACATGTGTACCAAAAGAAGAAGAAATCTTGAAATACGCTTGCTACAGTTTAAACACCTCAAATATGGGGGTCGAGAAAGTGGTACAAGTGACAGAATATATTGATCGCTTAGCAAAAAACCCGAATCGCCGTCACCTCCAATCTTTGCCTCTGTTTTGCCTCTCCGGCCACCGTAACCGGTGCCGGTGCCGTGAGAGGGGTCCCTTTCTTTCTATGCTTCCCTCTAGCTCACTCCTCAGACTTTTCCATGGTTTTGGTATCGAGCTCAGTAGAGTCTTCTCCTCGATGATGAGCGTTCAATAACGGTCCTGATATGTTTGCATTTTGCATCGTTTTAGCTTGCATAAATCATACGTTTTGACGTGTTATTCACCCCGTTCTTGTTATTTATTCCGAGTTTTGCATACTTAGAGTGTTTTGCATTAGTCCGCATACATCCTGCATATTTGGCTTGTGCACTTTCGGGTGATTTTGGAGAAGTTAGACTGTAAGTCTGGGACATGCTGCTCGAGTCCATACAGAGCAGTTGATCGAGTCCGCAGAGCAAGCTGTCTGGGACATGCTGATCGAGTCCATGCAGGATACCCATGCAGACGTGATCGAGTCCTGAGAGACAGAAGCTCAGCTCGAGTACCCATGCTCGAGCTGTATGACGAGAGACAAAAGGTGGCTCTTGAAATTTCAAAACCCAGCTCGAGCCCCTAATCGAGTGGACTACTCAAGCTCATCTCAGAAAAATGCAGTCTTGATTTTGTTCAAGCACAGCACTCACCAAGACTTATTAGCGACCTTATCCCGCACATTTTTACTATTTTGCGCATGCTTTAGCTTTTAAGACTTAGTATAAATACCTAATGTTGTTAAGACTAAGGGACTACGCTTTATCTCTAATATTTCGAGTTTTTCCTTGTGTTCTTCTCTCTGCTCTTAGTTTAACTTGTAATTTGATTTCTACTGTTATTTTGAGTTTGTTCTCTTCGCTCTATCATTATCTCTATCTATTTCTATCATCTATGCAAGTTTTATGATTTTGCTGGTTCGATGTTCTTCATGAGTTTTAGTAGTCATTGTGGTTCTTGAGGATGGGATAGATTAGGTATGTAATCTTGGTCTTTCAGTGGTTTAAGTGTATCGCTGATTTCCTTCTAAATCGTGTTCTTAATGCTAGTTTTTCTCGATCAATCGAATTAGAACTTAGTGTTTTTCCACCCAAAAGGTGTTTGATAAAATGCTCGAATGAACTGATGTTAGAGATTTGCATACCTAGCCTAAGGGATTAGTTGTCTGTTGTATCGACAATATCAACTGATTCAGACTGCTAGGTAGATTTCGCCAAGGGAGGTCCTGAACCAAGAGGTTACTTACCACGGAGGACTTAACTGGTTTTGATGTTTGATGTCAGGAATATTGATTGAAGTTTTGTTAAACCACTTGAATAGCTGAGAGGACACACCGAGTCGACATTCCCCCATCCTTAGGAACTCTCTGCACGTTGAATTTGCGCTACCTATACGCTCTTTACCCCCATATGCTATTTCGTATTACTTGGTTTCGCTAGTTCTGTCCCTATACTGTATCTGCTTTTAGTTCATTCTCAGTTTTTGCTTAGGTCGCTAGACCCCAATTTGCTTGCTTGATTCAAGCTGATCGCATCCTTTTGGTTAATATCTTCACCCTTATGGATGACACCTTACTACTAGACGAAAACTTGGTCTAGTAAGGAATTGACATATATTAATTTCGCGCCGTTGCGCTTGGGTGTTGTTTGTTACAATTGGGATTTCAAAATATTCTAGATCAAGTTCTTTTACAGTTCTTCGCATTAACTGACTGTTTGCATTTTCAGGTACACATCCACCGCATGCAAACCGATCAAGAGGAAGTCAACCTCCTCCGCCCCATCGACAATATTGACAGTTACCACAACAGCTGATAGCGAGAAAACATCCAAGACGAACATCATAATCCACTCGGTATGGAAGACCAACCACAGTTCAAGACCCTCCCGTGAGGAGGCCCCGCTTGATAGAGCCGAGATGCCCCTAACACTCATACCAAGACAAGGCATTGTCCCTCCTATGGTCCGTAACAACAATTTCGAGATCAAGAGCAGCTGATCGCCATGGTGCAGAACAACAAGTTTCATGGACTACCATGGAGGACCCTTCGATCATCTGGATGAGTTCGATAGCTCGTTACCAAGATCAATGGTCGTGAAGATGGTTTCAAGCTAAGGCTCTTTCCCTTCTCTAGTGACAGAGCCCATCACGGAAAGACTCTACCTCATGGATCCATCACCTCATGGGACGATCAAGAAAGCCTTCCGGCCAAATTCTTCTCCAACGCCAGACAAAGACGCAAGAATGAAATTTCTGGATTCACTCGAAGGACGGTGAAAGTTTCAGTGAATGCGGGATCGCTCGGGCTACACTACTCAATGTCCTCACCACGGTTTCAGTAAGGAGTCCCTCCTAGCACTCTCATGCAGGCGTTTCTCCGAAGGTCCGCATGCTTCGATACCGCCAAGATCGGTAACTTCCTCAACCAAGATGTTGATGCTGATGGGCACTGGAGAATCTAGCCCAATCTGATGGTAACTACACCGCTGAGTATGATAGAGTGTCCGCCAAGTATTGGTCCAGATGATCAAACTCGGCCATCAAGGCCTCGACGCTAAGTTAGATCAACTACTAGCAGAAGAAACAAGTCCACTTTGCTTCGAGGATACAGTCTTCCAGGTTCAAGATGGGGAGGATGATACAGAGGAGGTCAACTATGTGCTAATCAGTGGTCAAGACAACAAAGGTTTTATCAATTACAAGAACAACCCGAATTTATCCTAGAGTACCAATGTGCTAACCCTCAAGATCAAGTCTACCCACTCAAGAACAACCTCAGTCCAAGCCTTTCATTCCCTATAATCCGCAGCGTAACTTTGCCCCTAAACCGCCTTTCAGAGTCATCACCAACACCAGTGGAACCCCATGTCCACCACCCGGTTTTCCGCCTCACCACACTCGCCTTCTATCGCTCCAGATCAACAGACAAACGCCCGCAGAACTCCTACAGGTCAAGCTGTGCACTTGACACGCCAAGAAGTTTGGTGAACTTAAAACCCAGATGGACTACACCTACAATGATCTTAACAGCAAGTTTGAGTCTCAGCCCAAGATTCGCTCCATCGAGGGCAAGACATTTCATCCTCTAACACTTCCCAACTCCTGTAAAGTGGTCCGTAACCCTAAGGACTACGCCACATTAATGCCATCACTTCATGGAGGGAAAGAGTTACCCGAGAGGGAAGGATCTCCTGCAATCACGCGAGTGAGGATCAAGACGGGAGGATTTGTTCCAAAACACCAAGACAAGAGTCCCACGCCTGCCGGAGCACCCCAACTCGACCTGAATGGTCAAGACAGCCTACCCGCACCTAAATCGTGATTTCAGAGGAAAAGAAGGCACCATATGTCCCTCCTCCTTACAAGCCCAAATTGCCTTTCCCAAAGAGGTTTAAGAAGACTTAATGGAGAAACATAAACAAATCGATAAGCATATCAAGGAAGCGAGATCGTGCTCTCTCATTGATGCCTTCTCCATGGTACCTGCCTATCGAAGTTTTTGAAGGATGGTAGTTGAGAAAGACAAGAAGGTTCAGGTATGGTTGTCTATCGAGGAGTGCAGCCATCATTCAAGAGAGTCAAAGAGAAGTTAGCGACCCGGTTCTTTCACTTTACCGTGCTCTCAGTCCACTAGTTTTCAAGAAATCTCTCGTGATCTTGAGCATCTATCAGTCTTATGCCACCTCTTGCAAGGAAGCTAGATTCAGCAACTATAAGTCCTGCAACATCTCTCCGTGCGCAGCAGATCAATTAGACTCCTCATGGTATGCAGCGATCTCCTCCTGATTGGTACAGTGGAGATACCACAGATTTTATAGTTCTTGAAATGGATGAAGAACCAAGAGATCCTCGATTCAAGGCACCTTTCCTAGCTGCTACTGCATATGATGTCCAAAGGGAAGATCGATCTCAATCTTGGGAATGATCTCAAGATGACATTTGATGTCAAGAGACCATGAGAAAGCCGGAAATAAGGAGTCTTCTATGTCGAGGTAATGGACAAGCTTGTGATGAGCTTCTGAGGAGCTTAATCAAGATGATCACCTTCAGACGGTTTAACCAAGAGTAAGGATGAGGTATTTGCATGAAGAGACCTGGGGTATGAGATGATTTTAGACTCACACAAGATTCGAAGAGTCGACGGCTGAGGAGCGATAGGCCAACAGAAATTCATGCGCCGAGGACACCAAGCTCGAAGGACTCGAGCTACCCTATCCGTAGCACTCGAGTATCCAGCTCGACCAGCACCCAAGACAGCTCTCGCAGCAAATCGTCGAATCGAGCACCTAAGGTGACCTCAAACCTCTTCCTTCTCGGCTAAGGTACGCTTCCTTGACCAAACTCTACTTACCCAATCATAGTAAATGACATGCTGAATGATGATGAGTTGAATTTTGTTGATTGAGTGAGGAAGATAGGCAATAGGATACTCTGATGATATAAAGGAATTTCACCTAGCTTGTGCACTCATAGAATCCATCTGAAAATGAATCATATGCTAGTATTGAACCCCAGAGGAGATTGAATCCTAATTTAAAAGAAGTTGTTAAAAGGAAATTCTTAAGTTGCTGGGCTGGAATCATATACCCCATATCTAAGATTTGGATTTCACCTGGTACCTAAGAAGGAGGCATTACTGTGGTTAGAATGATAAGGATGAATTGATACCCACTAGAACTATCACTGGCCATAGAATGTGTATCGATTACAGGAAGTTAAATGCTGCATCTAGAAAGATCATTTTCCATTCATTCATGATCGATGCTAGAGACTGCTAATCATCCATATTATGCTTTCTGATGGATAAGTGGTTTCTTTCAAATTCTATTCATCCTAATGATCAAGAGAAAACTACATTCACTTGTCCATATGGAACATTTGCATAGAGAATGCTTTCGTCTTTGTAATGCACCGCTACTTTTCAGATGCATGACTTCTATATTCTCTGAATAAGAGACTGGAGGTATTCATGGATGACTTTTCCGTATGGCTCTTCTTTCTCCTCCTGTCTTTGAACCTTGAGGTACTCACTAGGTGTGAAGAGACGAATCTGGTTCTGAATGGGAAAATGCCACTTTATGGTCAAGGAAGGGATGCCTTGGGGCACAAAATTTGAGAAAGGTATAGAGGCAGTAGGCCAAGGTGGACGTGATGCAGTGCAACCACCCAAGAATGTCGGATATCGAAGCTTGGGCATGCTGGGTTTTACGAAGGTTCATCAAGGACTTCTCAAGGATACTGCATCACTAACGAGGCGTTATGCAAGGAGCAAGAGTTTCGCTGATATAACGTTTGAAGGCTTTCCACTCATCAAGGAAGCCTGTCATGCTCCGATATCAAGCACCAAACGGGACCATCCATTCGAGATCATGTGTGATGCATCCGACTATGCTGTAGGGCTGTACTGGGCCAAAGGATTGAGAAAAAGCTACACGTGATCTACTATGCAAGCAAGACGCTGATGATGCTCAAGGAAGATACGCTTACGCAGAAGGAGTTGCTGTGGTTTTCGCTGAGAAATTTAAGCTATCTGGTTTCTAAGGTGATAGCTATACTGATCATGCAAAGACTAAGACATATCTATGCTAAGGATACTAAGCCAAGATCGCCGATGGATACTCCTTCTTCAAGAGTTTGACATGGAAATTGTGATAAGAAGGAATGAGAATGGTGTGGCTGATCACTGTCAAGGATGAGGATAGATGACCCAGCACCTGATGACACCATGCCTGACGAGACTCCAGATGTCGCTTCTCGGATAGAGTGAAGGACATACCTGTATTCTCGATCTAGCTAATTTTGCATGTGGTGAGTTACCTGATGATCTTCGACGCCTACGTAAAAAGAAGTCAGATGTCAAGCACTACTACTGGGACGAACCTTTCCTATACAAGAGAGGTACGATGGTCTGCTCAGAGGTGCATAAAGACAAGACGAGGTTCAGGTGTGCTTGAGCACGCCATGGGTCTGCTTATGGAGGACACTTGCTACGCTCAAGACTTAAGGTACCGCAAGGGTCTATGGTGGCCTACAATGTTCAGAGATGCTCAAACCTTCATCACCAAGTGTGATCCTGCCGAGAATGGGAAACATCGCAGGGAATGAGATGCCACGTAACCCAATTTGGAAGTGGAGGTTTGAGCTTGGGGATTGATTTTACGGGTCCTTTCAACCCACCATTTCGGGAACAGCTACATCTTGGTAGCTGCGATTATGTCTCAAGTAAGCCAGCTTGCCCAAGAATGATGCAAAGGTAGTTCAAGATGTTCAAGAGCATCATTTTTCCCATTTGTGCCAAGAGGTTATCGTGATGTCTCACTTCATCAACAAGCTCTTCGAGAATCTTCAAGAAGCATGGGGTAAAGCACAAGGTGGCTACACCATATCACCCCCTGACTGTGGTCAAGCAGAGGTGTCCAACAAGGCATCAAAGCCATCCCTGCAGAGTAGCTGCTTCAAGAAGAGATTGGTCTGCTAAGCGGATGAAACCCTCTGGGCGCACAGCATTCAAGACTCCTATAGGCTTAACGCCATTCCAGCTCCTTTACGGCAAGGCTTGTCACCTACCTCAAGTTGAGTATAAGCATGGGCAACGAAACTTGAATTTGGATATCAAGTCTGCCCAGAAAAGAGAGTATTGACCGCATGAGCTAGAAGAGATCAGCGGATGCTTATGAGAGTTCTAAGATCTACAAAGAAAGAACCAAAGCCTTCCATGACAAGAGAATTCGCACAAGGAGTTCAAGGCTGGTGATCAAGTCCTCCTTTTCACTCTCGACTCAAGCTGCTCGAAAGCTCAAGATGGTCCGGACCGCTCGTCAAGGAAGTTTCACCCTACTGAGCATCACCTTATTCGAAAGGAGGAAACGAATTCACAGTGAATGGACAGAGGCTCAAACCCTATCTAGCTGATACCATCATTCCGAACTTCGATTCCTCGATGAGCCTTCCATCGCCCGAACAAAACAGAAGTCAAGCTTGAGACTTTAAACAAGCTCACTTGGGAGGAAGTCCCATGTCTATCTCGTACATATTTCTTTGCTTTAGTTTTTAAACGCCAAATAAGTGCTAAGCTATTTTGATTTTGTCTTGATTGGTGATTTCAGAAAGCATGAGGGATCATAAACCTTGAGGGAATTTTCAAAATTCAAAATTTGACATGTGGACCCGAGTGAGGTGTCATGGTCAATACAGAGCTCACATGGTCGAGTGTGAAGAGTCGGACATAGAGGTCAACTCGCCGAGTCAACTCACATGTGCCAAGGCCACGACAGTCGAAGAGTGTCGTCGACCCACACCTCAACACGCTTCCCCACGCCCCACACTCCACCACACACGCCTTCAAGCTCGACCACACACGCTCCTCCTTGTCCTCCCACTTGTCTCATAGCCAAACTCGATTCAAGAGTGCCAGAAGTTGATGACTCGATCCCACACTCCTTCAACACGCTCGAGCCCACACGCTAGAATCCAAGGATGTCAGCTCGAGTCTCACCAGAGGAGCCCACACGCCAACACGCCTCCCCACTGCCATAAATACCGAACTCGACTCCATACTTTACTCACACCTCAAACACTCTCACTTCTCTCTCTTTCATTCCAGAACTCTCTAAATTTCTTCGCGCTTAAGGCTAATCCTCACGATTTTGAGTTCTCTTCCTTGTCCTGATCGAGTCTCGTGTATGGACCGCCAAGCCGTCGAGTCAGCTAAGAACTCGCCTCGCAACTTCCGATGGAGAGAGAGCCCCCAACCGAACAAGAACAAGCCGCACAAGAGCAAGTCAGCATCATGGAGACGGTCACGCCGACTCGACCAATATGCTCGAGCCCGAGGATCAAGCCGAAGGGTAAGTCTCGCTGAGCACCCATACTGAGCTGAAGAGACGAGACAAACCACCGTGTCCAACGTGAGGAAAAGGACAAATGGAGCAGAGTATGCATCAAGTGGTGAAGAAAGAGGAAGACAGCCTCGCTGATAAGGAAGCCTCGACGGATGAGCACCCACGCCGAGCGAGTGGTCGGGACAAGCTACTAGATCGACAAGAAGCTCACTCAGTCAAAAGTGAAGGAAAAGCACCAATCGCCAGTATGTATCAAGGTGGTGAAGAAACAGAGAAAACGAGCCTGATAAGGCAACCCCGAAAGAAGCACCAAACCCTCTCGCAACTAAGTACCTAGAGGCCCTCGAACGTAGTTTCATGAACGAGGTACCCGCACAAAGAAACAATGCAAGCACTGATTGCTAGAGATATGGAGATTTCGGGCGGGAGGTATAAGACAATTCATGAACAAACTGGAAGCCTACAAGGAAGAGACGTGTTCCTCTCTCCCTCGTGGTTCATTTTACGATGAGGAGCCTGTCAACCCTGATGACGTCCTGTTTCATCACCTTCGGGAGGACATGCTATGCCCTTACCATCGCGCAAATGCAACCTATATGGTTTTTCCGAGGTGACGAATCGATTCAAGATTTTGATCATGAGGAGCTCCAACAATTATGGTCGACCATAGAGACAGCACCAAACCTTTTCCTCCTCTGTAAGAAGAGCATCCGGCTCGTCCCCGAGGTACCTACACAAGACAATAGCAAGCTCTATGTTTGCAAGGAAGCGACGGTGAATGAAGGTGAACTAAGGATGCCGACTTATGCCTACCGCCACTTCGGGAGCACAAGAGATGGGCGAAGATGGGCGAAGAGATGCTAACCTCGCCTTGTTCCGATGGAGCAATTCCTAAACTACAAGGACTCAAGCAAAGATGGGCAAGATGAAGATAATAGTGACCTCAGATTGGGGTATCATCACCCCAATTGTTGCGTGATAGAGCATATCAGCCTCTATCCACCCAAATGGATAGATATCGACTTCTCAGGGCAGGTTCCTGACCATACAACGCCCAGACGAGTACATCTATCGCTCATGCATCCGCTGGGGAAGCCGCGCCCGCCTTGCACCGATCTCACCAAGGTACGCCAGGTCGAAACATTGATTTCCATCCTCCTCTCGATGACTCTACAATCAAGACGAGGAGATCGTGGAACAAGGAATGGGGTCGACGATCAAGATGCTTTGAGGAGGTTGATCCAACAGAAAGGTACTCGCTGAGGAGTACAAGCTCAAACCACACATAGTCCAGCCAGGAGGCACAGCGGATTAATCTCCTTCAAGGTGGAACAAGTTTCAAGGGAAGACTGCCGCACTCAAGGGTACCGTGAAGGACCTGAAAGACCAAGTGCAGACGTGAAGGACCAGCTCAAGGACTTCACGCTAAAGTTCAAATCCCCACACCCAAGAAAACCATCGCATTCTGGGAGAATTCGACGGGAGCGGGTCGCTTCGCGAGGAACCAAGACATCATGCACCCGAGATGGAACCACCACGAGCCTCCTCCTTCGAACCAAGGCAGCCAAGGCAGTTTCAACACGCGAGGAAAGACGCCAAGCAGGAGGAGATCTCGGCTCACGCACTCGGCTCGAGCAAGGACGCCGAGACACACTGAGCATCTCTCACGCACCCAGACTCACTACAGGTCGAGACATACTCACCATAATCACCAAGGTCGCATCGACCCTTTCTCGATATATTAGATGCATCGTTTTTATTTCGTTACCTTTAAATTTCTTTCCAAATTTTTATTACACAAGGACGTGTAATTTAAGTTTGGGGAAGGGTTAAGGTCCAGATTGATGTGTTTTCTCCTGTTCTTATTTTGATTTTGATTCGAGTCTGCATGCATATATGGCATGAAAACAAAACAAAAAAAAAAATTTTGAAAATTTTCGAAAATGATTTCACAAAACAGAGTGTTCATTTAGTTGCATTTACATTTTAGATCGAGTCTAGATTGTTTCATACGGCGTCAGATATGCATGGGATGATGATGATTTAAAACCTTGTAAACTTCTTGATTCAACTACATGACTTCAATACCCTCGCTTCTAGTGTTCAATGCCTGATGTTGAGCTTGAAGTAAGACCACATTAACTAGACGAGTCTTAGCTGAAGCATATGCGATTTTCTGTCATTCCCCATCTATTTAAACCTGAATTTGACTTATAATTATCATGTCAGCATGTAATTTGAACTCATGGATACCGTATACATACTGGATTCCTTTCATCTGCTTATACCACTCTTTGCCAATCCAAGTAGCGATTCTCATTGTTAGATCAGTTTTACCATGCCTTACCCTAGCCTCCTTTCAAGCCACGCTATTACTTTAGTGAGTGTGTGAGGCCTATTTCCGAACGAGCTTGGTAGAGAGTTTGAAAAATAGTAATCTCATGTAAGTTCGCTCAATTTTCAAATCAGATAGATTAGGTGATCTTGATCTGGTATTGAGGTTAGTTCTGTGGATAGAAAAGAATGAGAAAAACTTGGAAAAGAAAAGTAAGAGTTCTAGGAGGGAAATGATCAATGTGTATCTGAAAGGATCGGGATATGCATAAAGAAAAGAAAGGATGGGGACGCATAAAGAAAAGAAAAGAAAAGTAAAGCTCAAAAGTCTGAAAAAACACAAAACGCTAAGCTGCTAAGAAAAGAACCCCAATCCGCTAGATGATATGTATAACCCTCCTAGAACCAAAAACAAAAAGAAAAGATGAAACTGATCCAGATATCAAAAGAAAAAAAAGCCTAAGGGTGAAGGGTAGAATTAGATGATCTCGGTTTTACTAAGGGATAAGACCGCTCAGTAGATCAAGTAGATGGGAGTTATTTCAGATGCATAGGTTCTTACCTTTAGATTCTACTAAAGCTCATTCCGCTTCATTGAGAGACCCTTTGTTCTGAAACGCCAATACCATACCGAATGGACCATTTTTGTCTCGACCTTACCCTTAGCCAAATGAGTTCATCAATATGCTTTTCTGATTCATGGTTTCTGCTCTAATGAATTTGGGAATGATAGAAATGAATGCATGACTAGTTGAGGTTTGATTGAACTTGTGCTGCGAAGAATATGGCTAACGTTTTAAGCAGACCTCATAAACTTTGCATTCTAGAATTAGTAACTGGACAGGTCATCCGTCATTATCTGCAAGTTTCGTTCCTGAGTCCCCACTTTCAACCCTCTTCTCCATTCTCATTCCTTTGTTTCGCTGAGGCGTTAAAAGACTAAGTTTGGGGGAGTTGATATGTTTGCATTTTGCATCGCTTAGCTTGCATAAATTATATAAGTTTGACGTGTATTCACCCCCGTTTCTGTTATTTATTCTTTGAAGCATACTTAGTGTTTTGACAGTCCGCATACATCCTATATTTGGCTTGTTAGGTACTTTCTGGTGATTTTGGAGAAGTTAGACCAAAAGCTGCCTGGGACATGCCTGCCGAGTCCATACAGAGCACTGTGATCGAGTCCGCAGAGCGGTTCGGGACATGCTGATCGAGTCCATGCAGGATACCCACGCAGACGTGATCGAGTCGAAGCAGAGATGGAGCTCAGTCGAGACCCATGCTCGAGCTGTATGATCAAGCAGAGACAAAGGTGGCGCTCTTGAAGTTTCAAACCCAGCTCGAGCCCTCGAATCGAAAGTGGACTACTCAAGCTCATCTCAGAAAAATGCTTGATTTGCCTGTTGAAACAGCACTCGACCAAGACTTAAATAGCCGGACCTTATCCGCACATTTTTACTATTTTGCATGACGCTTAGTCTTTTAAGACTTAGTATAAATACCTAATGTTGGGTTAAGACTAAGGGACTACGTTTTATCTCTAATATTTCGAGTTTTTCCTTGTGTTCTTCTCTGTTCTTAGTTTCCAGTAACTTGTAATTTGATTTCTACTTGTTATTTTGAGTTGCTCTTCTTCGCTCTATCATTATCTCTATCTATTTCTATCATCTATGCAAGTTTTTATGATTTCTGCCATGTTTCGATGTTCTTCATGAGTTTGAGTATATTGGTTCTTGAGGGATAATTAGGTATGTAATCTTGGTCTTTCAGTGGTTTAAGTGATGATTTCCTTCTAAATCAATTGTTTTAATGCAGCTTTTCTCGATCAATCGAATTAGAACTTAGGTGTTTNNTATGTTTGCATTTTGCATCGTTTTAGCTTGCATAAATCATACGTTTTGACGTGTTATTCACCCGTTCTTGTTATTTATTCCGAGTTTTGCATACTTAGAGTGTTTTGCATTAGGTCGCATACATCCTGCATATTTGGCTTGTTAGGTACTTTCGGGTGATTTTGGAGAAGTTAGACCGGTATGCAGGACATGCTGCTCGAGTCCATACAGAGAGCAGTTGTGATCGAGTCGTGCGAGCAGAAGCTGCAGGACATGCTGATCGAGTCCATGCAGGATACCCATGCAGGCGTGATCGATCGGTCAGGAGATGGAGCAGAAGCTCAGCTCAGTACCCATGCTCGAGCTGTATGATCAAGAGACAAAAGGTGGCGTCTTGAAGTTTCAGAACCCAGCTCGAGCCCTGCTGTCAGTGGACTACTCAAGCTCATCTCAGAAAAATGCAGTCTTGATTTCGTCTGTTTGAGCACAGCTCGACCACGAGACTTAGGAGTGGTTATCCTGCACATTTTTACTATTTTGGCGTTTTAGGGCTTTTAAGACTTAGTATAAATACCTAATGTTGGGTTAAGACTAAGGGGACTACGTTTTATCTCTAATATTTCGAGTTTTTCCTTGTGTTCTTCTCTGTTCTTAGTTTCCAGAACTTGTAATTTGATTTCTACTTGTTATTTTGAGTTTGTTCCTTCTGTTCTATCATTATCTCTATCTATTTCTATCATCTATGCAAGTTTTTATGATTTCTGGGTTTGTGTTCTTGATGTTCTTCATGAGTTTTGAGTAGTCATTAGGGTTCTTGAGGATGGGATAGATTAGGTATAGAATCTTGGTCTTTCAGGTGGTTTAAGTGTAGATCGTTTGATTTCCCTTCTAAATCAGTGTTCTTAATGCTAGTTTCTTTCTGATCAATTGGAATTAGAACTTAGGTGTTTTTCCACCCAGAAGGTGTTTGATAAAATGCTTGAATGAACTGATGTTAGAGATTTGCATACCTAGCCTAAGGGATTAGTTGTCTAGGGTGTTTATCGACAATATTGAACTGATTCGTATTGCTGCTAGGGTAGATTTCGCCAAGGATTGGGTGCGGAACTAGTCAGTTTGAGGTTACTTACCACGGGTGGACTTAACTGGTTTTGATGTTTGATGTCTAGGGAATAGCTTGATTGAGTTTGTTAAACCACTTGAATAGGCTAAGAGGACACACGAGTCGATTACCCCCATCCTTAGGAACTTCTCTCACTTGTTGAATTTGCTGCTAGTCTATCTGCTTTCTTTACCCCCATATGCTATTTCTGTTATTGCTTGGTTTCTGCTAGTTCTTGTTAGTCCTATACGGTATCTGTTTTGTGTCCATTCTCAGTTTTTGTCTAGGTTGCTAGACGCTATTTTGCTTGACTTGAATTGCTTGATCGCATCCTTTTTGGTTAATATCTTCACCCTTATGGATTGACACCTTACTACTACGCGAAAACTTGGTCTAGTAAGGAATTGACTATATTTTGCGCCGTTGCCTTTGGTGTTGTTTGTTTTAGGATTTCAAAATATTCTAGATCAAGTTCTTACGTTAACTACTTGCATTTTCAGGTACACATCCACCTGCATGCAAACGATCAAGGAAGTCAGAACCTCCTCCGCCCCATGATATTGACAGGTTACCACGATTGCGGCGCGGAAAAACATCAAGAGCGAACATCAAATCCACTCGGTATGGAAGACCAACCACAGGTTCAAGACCCTCTGTGAGGAGGCCCGTTTGATAGGAGCCGGAGATGCCCCCTCATACCAGCAGACAAGGCATTGTCCCTCCATGGTCGAGAACAACAATTTCGAGATCAAGAGCAGCTTGATCGCCATGTGCAGAACAACAAGTTTCATGGACTACCTATGGAGGACCCTCTTGATCATCGGATGAGTTCGATAGGCTCTGCCTTACGATCAATGGGGTCAGTGAAGATGGTTTCAAGCTAAGGCTCTTTCCCTTCTCTCTAGGTGTGAGCCCATCGAGAAAAGACTCTACCTGGGATCCATCACCTCATGGGACGTGAAAGCCTTCTGGCCAAATTCTTCTCCAGCCGGGCAGCACGCTTGAGGAATGAAATTTCTGGATTCACTCGAAGGGCGGTGAAAGTTTCGTGAATGCTGGGATCGCTTCAAGGGCTACACTACTCAATGTCCTCASCACGGTTTCAGTAAGGAGTCCCTCCTTAGCACTCTCTACAGAGGCGTTCTCCCGAAGGTCCGCATGCTTCTCGATACCGCGATGTGGTACTTCCTCAAGATGTTGATGCTGGGCACTTGTGGAGAATCAGCCAATCTGATGGTAACTACACTGCTGAGTATGATAGGAGTGTCCGGCCAAGTATTGGTCAGATGATCAGCTTCGGGCCATCAAGAGGCCTTACTTAAGTTAGATCACTACTACAGCGAAGAAACAAGTCACTGAGGATACAGTCTTCAGGTTCAAGATGGGAGGATGATAGTCTAGAGGAGGTCAGCTATGTGCAGAATCGGGTCAGTACAACAAGGTTTTATCAATTACAAGAACAACCCGAATTGTATCCTGGGGTACCATGTTGCTAACCCTCAAGATCGTCTACCCAGCAACAACCTCGGTCAAGCCTTTCATTCCCAAATCCAAGAACTTTGCCCCTAAACCGCCTTTCAGAGTCATCACCAACACCAGGGAACCCCATGTCCACCACCCGGTTTTCCGTCTCACCACTCGTCTTCATCGCTCGGATCAACAGGACAAACGCTTGCTGCAGCAACTCCTGGTCAGCTGGTGCACTTGACACAGCCAGAAGTTTGGTGAACTTAAAACCAGATGGACTACACCTACAATGATCTTAACAGCAAGTTTGAGTCTCTGCAGTCAAGATTCGTTCCATCGAGGCAAGACAGCTTCATCCTCTAACCTTCCCAACTCGGGTAAAGTGGTCCAGAACCTGGACTATTCGCATCATTACTGCGGAGTGGGAAAGATTACCTGAGAGGAAGGATCTCCTGCAATCACTGCGGACTGAGGGATCAAGGCGGGAGGATTTGGTTCCCAAAAGCGACCAAGACAAGAGTCCCACGCTGCTGGAGCACTGACTCGACTGAATGGTCGACAGTTACACTCACTAAATCGTGATTTGAGGAAAAGAAGGCACCTACCTCCTCTGACCCAAATTGCCTTTCCCAAAGAGGTTTAAGAAACTTAATGGAGAAACATAAACAAATCTTTGATAAGCATATCAAGGAAGCTGAGATCGGTTGCCTCTCATTGATGCCTTCTCCATGGTACTGCTATCAGAAGTTTTGAAGGATGCGTGTTGAGAAAGACAAGAAGGTTCAGGTATGGTTGTCCTATCAGAGGAGTGCAGYGCCATCATTCAGAAGAGAGTCGTCAAAGAGAAGTTAGGCGACCCGGGTTCTTTCACTTTACCGTGCTCTCTGGTCACTAGTTTTCAAGAAATCTCTGTGATCTTGGAGCATCTATCAGTCTTATGCCACTCTCGGTTCAGGAAGCTAGGATTCAGCAACTATAAGTCCTCGAACATCTCTCGGTGCTTGCAGACAGTCAATTAGGACTCCTCATGGTATGCTGCGATCTCCCTCGATGGTTGGTGTGGAGATACCTACAGATTTTATAGTTCTTGAAATGGATGAAGAACCAAGAGATCCTCTGCGATTCGGCGACCTTTCCTAGCTACAGCCGGTGCAGTCATTGATGTCCGAAAAGGGAAGATCGATCTCAATCTTGGGAATGATCTCAAGATGACATTTGATGTCAAGGAGACCATGAGAAAGCCGGAAATAGAAGGACAGGTCTTCTATGTTGAGTAATGGACAAGCTTGCTGATGAGCTTCACGGAGGAGCTTAATCAAGATGATCACCTTCAGGCCTTAACCAAGAGTGGTAAGGATGGTATTTGCATGAAGAGACCTTGGGGTATGAGATGATTTTAGACTCACACAAGATTCGGAAGAGTCAGGCGGTTTGAGGCGATAGGGGCCACGAAATTCATCTGTCGAGGACACCAAGCTCGACCAGCGGACTCGAGCTACCTCGTACGCGACTTCGAGTATCCAGCTCGACCAGACCAAGACAGACAGCTCTCTCGCACGCAGGTCGGAACTGCGGCTAAGGTAGACCTCAAACCTCTTCCTTACGGCTAAGGTACGCTTTCCTTGGACCAAACTCTACCCCAAGTAAATGACATGCTGAATGATGATGAGTTGAATTTGCTGTTGATTGAGTTGAGGAAGTATAGGAAGGCAATAGGATACTCTCTGATGATATAAAGGGAATTTCACTAGCTTACTCATAGAATCCATCTGGAAAATGAATCATATGCTTGTATTGAACAGAGGAGATTGAATCCTAATTTAAAGAAGTTGTTAAAAGGAAATTCTTAAGTTGTAGGGCTGGAATCTATACCCCATATCGATAGTACTTGGATTTCACGTGCGTTGTTGTACCTAAGAAGGAGGCATTACTGTGGTTAGGAATGATAAGGATGAATTGATACCCACTAGAACTATCACTGGCCATAGAATGTGTATTGATTACAGGAAGTTAAATGCTGCATCTAGGAAAGATCATTTTCCATTGCCATTCATTGATCAGATGCTAGAGAGACTTGCTAATCATCCATATTACTGTTTCTTAGATGGATATAGTGGTTTCTTTCAAATTCCTATTCATCCTAATGATCAAGAGAAAACTACATTCACTTGTCCATATGGAACATTTGCATATAGGAGAATGCCTTTCGGTCTTTGTAATGCACCTGCTACTTTTCAGAGATGCATGACTTCTATATTCTCATTTAATAGGAGGACTGTTGAGGTATTCATGGATGACTTTTTCATGTCTCTTTCTCCTCCTCTGTCTTTTGAACCTTTGCAGGGTACTACTAGGTGTGAAGAGGAATCTGGTTCTGAATGGGAAAATGCCACTTTATGGTCAAGGAAGGATGTCTTGGGGCAAATTTCTGAGAAAGGTATAGAGGTAGACAAGGCCAAGGTGGACGTGATGATGCAGCTGCAACCACCCAAGAATGTCAGGGATATCAGAAGCTTCTTGGGGCATGCTGGGTTTTACAGAAGGTTCATCAAGGACTTCTCAAGGATAGCCAGACCACTGACGAGGCTGTTATGCAGGCAAGAGTTTCGCTTGATATACTGTTTGAAGGCTTTCCGCTTCAGGAAGCCTTGGTCACTGCTCAGATAGTCAAGCACCAAACTGGGACCATCCATTTGAGATCATGTGTGAGGGGCTGTACTGGGCCAAAGGATTGAAAAAGCTACACGTGATCTACTATGCAAGCAGGCGATGCTCAAAGATACTATTCTGACAGAGAGAGGAGTTGTTGGTGTGGTTTTTCGCTTTTGAGAAATTTAGAAGCTATCTGGTTGGGTCTAAGGTGATAGTCTATCTGATCATAAAAGCATATATCTATGCTAAGAAGGATACTAAGCTAAGCTGCTCGAGATGGATACTCCTTCTTGAGTTTGACATGGAAATGTTGATAAGAAGGGAATAGAAATGGTGTGGCTGATCACTTGTCAAGGATGAGGATAGATGACCCGGCACTGTGACACCATGCTGACGAGGCTCCTAGATGCTGTTTCTGTGATAGGAGTGAAGGACATACCTTGATTCGATGTAGCTAATTTCCTTGCATGTGGTGAGTTACCGATGATCTTGGCCTACGAAAAAAGACTGACAGAGATGTCAAACACTACTACTGGGACGAACCTTTTCATACAAGAGAGGTACGATGGTCTGTTCGGGAGGTGCATAGCACAGGCGAGGTTCAGTGTGCTTGAGCACTGTCATGGGTCTGCTTATGGAGGACACTTTGCTACGTTCAAGGCTTAGAATGCTATGGCAGTCTATGGTGGCCACATGATGTTCAGAGATGCTCAAGCCTTCATCACCAAGTGTGATCCTTGCCAGAGAATGGGAAACATCAGCAGAAGGAATGAGATGCCACAGAACCCAATTTTGGAAGTGGAGGTGTTTGACGTTTGGGGGATTGATTTTATGGGTCCTTTCAACCCACTCTTCAGAGACATACATCTTGGTAGCTGTTGATTATGTCTCGAGTGGGTTGAAGCCATAGCACTAACAATGATGCAAAGGTAGTTAAGATGTTCAAGAGCATCATTTTTCCCAGATTTGGTGTGCCAAGAGTTGTTATCAGTGATGGGGGGTCTCACTTCATCAACAAGCTCTTTGAGAATCTTCTGAAGAAGCATGGGGTAAAGCACAAGGTGGCTACACCATATCACCCCCAGACTAGTGGTCAAGTAGAGGTGTCCAACAAGCAGATCAAAGCCATCCTGGCTAGAGTAGTGGGCGTTTCAAGAAGAGATTGGTCTGCTAATGGATGAAACCCTACAGGTCGGGGCAGACATTCAAGACTCTAGAGAAACGCCATTCCAGCTCCTTTACGGCAAGGCTTGTCACCTGTTGAAGTTGAGTATAAGGCGTTATGGGCAACGAAACTTCTGAATTTGGATATCAAGTCTGCCCAGGAAAAGAGAGTATTGGACCTGCATGAGCTAGAAGAGATCATGGATGCTATGAGAGTTCTAAGATCTGAAAGAACCAAAGCCTTCCGACAAGAGAATCTTGCTGGAGTTCAAGGCTGGTGATCAAGTCCTCCTTTCAATTCTCGACTCAAGCTGTTTAGGAAAGCTCAGATGGTCCGGACCGTTTTCTGTCAAGGAAGTTTCACCCTACGGAGCGATCACCTTATTTGGAAAGGAAGGAAACGAATTCACAGTGAATGGACAGAGGCTCAAACCCTATCTAGCTGATACCATCATTCCAGAAGGAACTTCGATTCCTCTGGATGAGCCTTCCATCGCCTGAACAAAATAGGAAGTCAAGCTTAGAGACTTTAAACAAGCTCACTTGGGAGGAAGTCCCATGTCTATCTCTGTACATATTTCTTTGCTTTAGTTTTTAAAACGTCAAATAAGTGTGCTAAGCTATTTTGATTTTGTCTTGATTGTGTGATTTCAGGAAAGCATGAGAGGTGGATCATAAACCTTAGGAGGGAATTTTCAAAATTCAAAATTTTGACATGTGGACAGATCGGAGGTGTCATGGTCAATCAGCTCACATGGTCGAGTGCGGGAAGTGTCAGGGGCGTGCAGTGTCACTTGTCGAGAACTCACGTGCTCAGTGGGCGTCACGGACGAGTCGAAAGTGTTTGGTCGACCCACACTTTCAACACTTTCCCCCACGCCACTCCACGTCTTCAAGCTACCCACACGCTCCTCCTTGTCCTTTGCCCCTCCCACTTGTCATATAAAGCCAGCTTCGATTCAAGGTGTCGAGAGAAGTGATGACTCGATCCCACTCCTTCAACACGTTTTCAAGCTCGAGCCCACAGCTAGAATCCAAGGATGTCAGCTCGAGTCTCACCAGAGAGCGCTCAACACGCTCCCCCCTTTGGTATAAATCGAACTCGACTCATACTTTACTCACACACTCTCACCTCTCTCTCATTCCCAGAATTCTCTCTAAATTTTTCTTGCTGCTCTTAAGGCTAATCCTCACGATTTTGAGTTCTCTTTCCTTGTCCTTGATCGAGTCTGGTATGGACCGTCGCAAGCCCGTCGTAGTCAGGTGAAGAACTCGCCATGACTTCCGGTGGAGAGAGCATTCGACCGAAGAACAGAACAAGCCGTAGAACAAGAGCAAGTTGCGACCCATGGAGTAGAAGTCACGCCGGACTCGACCCAGGCAGAGGATCAAGCCGGAAGGGAGTCTCGCTTGAGCACCCATACTCGAGCTGAAGAGACGAGACAAACCACCTGTGTCCAACGTGAGGGAAAAGGACAAATGGAGCAGAGTATGCATCAAAGTGGTGAAGAAAATGGAAACAGCCTCAGATATGGAAGTCTCTCGACTGACGAGCACCCACGCCGAGTGGAGGTCGGGACAAGCTACTACGGACGTACAAGAAGCTCACTCAGGTCAAAAGTGAAGGAAAAGCACCAATCAAGAGATGTATCAAGGTGGTGAAGAAACAGAGAAAATGAGCCTAAGTTGATAAGGCAACCCCAAAAGTTAACACCAAACCTCTGCAACCAAGTACCTAGAGGCCCTCCTTGAACGTAGTTTTGAAGGAACGAGGTACCCGCACAAAGAAACAATGCAAGCACTCGGGATTGCTAGAGATATGGAGCATTTTTGAGGCGGAGGTATAAGACAATTCATGAACAAACACCGGAATTCAAGTGGAGACGGCCACTTCCTCTCTCATCCCTCAGGGTTCATTTCTACGATGAGGAGCCTGATGTTGAACCCGATGACAGTCCTGGTTTCATCACCTTCGCGTGCAGAGGACGATGCTATGCCCTTACCATCGCGCAAATCTGCAACCTATATGGTTTTTCTCCGAGGTGACGAACCGATTCAAGATTTCGATCATGAGAGCTCCAACAATTATGGTCGACCATGGAGACAGCACTCAAACCTTTCTCCTCCTCTGAAGCAAGAGCTCAAGCATCCAAGCTCCGTCCGAGGTACCTACACAAGACAATAGAAGCTCTATGTTTGCAAGGAAGGTGACCGGACGGTGAATGAAGGTGAACTAAGGATGACTTATGCCTACTGCCACTTCGGGAGCACAAGAGATGGGCGGAAGATGCGGGCGAGAGTGACAAGCACCTCTTTCGATGGAGCAATTCCTAAACTACAAGGATCGCGATAAAGATGGGCAAGATGAAGATGAATGGCGCAGTGACCTCAGATAATACCCCTTTACTGCTGCTTGTGATGTAGAGCTACGACAGTACCTTATCCACCCAAATGGATAGATATCGATTTCATGGAGTGCAGGTTCCTGGACCATACAACGCCTCCAGACGAGTACATCTATTCATGCATCAGAAGCAAGCGCTACCGCTTTGCACCGATTCACCAAGGTACGATTTAAACATTGATTTCCATCCTCCTCTCGATGACTCTACAATCAAGACGAGGAGATCAGTGGAACAAGGAATGGGGTCGACGATCAAGATGCTGTTCGAGGAGGTTGATCCAACAGGTACTCGCTGAGGAGTACAAGCTCAAACCCACACATAGTCCAGCCCAAGGAGGCACAAGCGGATTAATCTCCTTCAAGGTGGAACAAGTTTCAAGGGAAGACCGCCGCCGCACTCAAGGGTACCGGAAGGACCTGAAAGACCAAGTGGACGTGAAGGACCATCAAGGACTTCACGCTAAAGTTCAAATCCCCACACCCAAGAAAACCATCGCACTGGGAGAATTCTGACGGGAGCGGTCGCTTTCATGAGGAACCAAGACATCATGCACCCGAGATGGAACCACCACGCAGCCTCCTTCGAACCGGCAGCCAAGCGCAGTTTCAACACGCGAGGAAGAGACGCAAGCAGAGGAGCATCTCGCTCACGCACTGCTCGAGCAAGCGACGCCAGACACTTCGAGCATCTCGCTCATTTGCACTCACTACCAGGTCGAGTCGACATACTCACCATAATCACCAAGGTACCCGTACTGACCCTTTCTGTATATATTAGATGCATCGTTTTTATTGTTTTCTGTTACCTTTTAGCCTTTCTTTCCAAATTTTTATTACACAAGGGACTGTGTAATTTAAGTTTGGGGGAAGGGTTAAGGTCTGTATTGATGTGTTTTCTCTGTTCTTATTTTGATTTTGTGCATTCTTGAGTCTGCATGCATATATGGCATAGAAAAAAAAAAAAAAAAAAAATTTTTGAAAATTTTCGAAAATGATTTCACAAAAACAGTGTTCATTTAGTTGCATTTACATTTTAGGATCGAGTCTAGATTGTTTCATACAGGGCTGTTGCATATGCATAGGGGATGATGATGATTTAAAACCTTGTAAACTTGCTGATTCAACTGCATGACTTCAATGCCCTCGTTTCTAGTTGTTCAATGCCTTGATGTTGAGCTTGAAGTAAGACCGAACCATGTTCTGAATGCACAACTAGATCGAGTCTTAGCTGAAGCATGCTGCGATTTTCTGTCATTCCCCATCTATTTAAACCTGAATTTGACTTATAATTATCATGTCAGCATAATTTGAACTCATGGATATAATACATTTGGATTCCTTTCATCTGTTTATACCACTCTTTGCCAATCCAAGTAGCTGATTCTCATTGTTAGATCAGTTTTACCATGCCCTTACCCTAGCCTCCTTTCAAGCCACGCTATTACTTTAGTGAGTGTGTGAGGCCTATTTCCGAATGAGCTTGGTAGAAAGTGTTAGGTTTGAGCCGACAAGGATAGAATCTCATGTAAGTTCTGGTTTGCAATTTTCAAATCAGATAGGATTAGGTGGGATCATCGTAGCTGAGGTTAGTTTGATAGAAAGAATGAGAAAAACTTGGAAAAGAAAAGAAAAGGTAAGAGTTCTGGGAGGAAATGATCGAATGTTTGAGTATCTAAAAGGATCGGGATATGAAAAGAAAAGAAAAGGGTAAGAGTTCTTAGGAGGGAAATGATCTGAATGTTTGAGTATCTAGCAAAGGATTGGGGGATGTGCATAGCAAAAGAAAAAGAAAAGGCAGAAAGCTCAAAAGTCTGAAAAAAAAACACAAAAACGCCTAAGCTAAGTTAAGAAAAGAACCCCAATCCGCTAGATGTATATGTGTATAACCCCTCCTAGAACCAAAAACAAAAAGAAAAGATGAAACTGATCCAGGATATCAAAAGAAAAAAAAAGCCTAAGGGTGAAGGGTAGAATTAGGATGACTGTCTGGGTTTTAGACTAAGGGATAAGACCGCTGTGAGATAAGTGATGGGAGTCTATTCGTATGCATAGGTTGGTTCTTACCTTTAGATTCTACTAAAGCTCATTCCGTTTCATTGAGAGACCTGTTCTAAACGTCAATACCATACGAATGGACCATTTTTGTCTTTGACCTTACCCTTAGCCAAATGAGTTCATTGAATATGCTTAGCTTGATTCATGGTTTCTGCTCTAATGAATGTTAAGGGAATGATGAAATGAATACGCATGAGCGAGTTGAGGTTTGATTGAACTTGTGCTGCGAAGAATATGGCTAACGCTTTTGGACCTCATAAACTTTGCATTCTAGAATTAGTAACTTGACATTGAGGTCATCCGTCATTATCTGCAAGTTTTGGTTCTGAGTCCCCACTTTCAACCCTCTTCTCCATTCTCATTCCTTTGTTTCGCTTGAGGCGCAAAGACTAAGTTTGGGGAGTTGATATGTTTGCATTTTGCATCGTTTAGCTTGCATAAATTATATGTTTTGACGTGTTATTCACCCCGTTCTTGTTATTTATTCTGAGTTTTGCATACTTAGAGTGTTTTGCATTAGTCGCATACATCCTGCATATTTGGCTTGCAGGTACTTTCGGGTGATTTTGGAGAAGTTAGACCAAAGCTGTCGGGACATGCTTTCGAGTCCATCTGAGCAGTTGTGATCGAGTCGCAGGCGGCTATGCGGACATGCTGATCGAGTCATGCAGGATACCCATGCAGCGTGATCAGTCGGCGGAGATGGAGCGGCTCACTCGAGTACCCATGCTCGAGCTGTATGATCAAGCGAGACAAAAGGTGGTCTTGAAGTTTCAAACCCAGCTCGAGCCTACTGATGAGTGGCACTCTCATCTCAGAAAAATGCAGTTTTGATTTCGTCTGTTTGAGCACAGCCTCGACCAAGACTTACCGAGCTGGACCTTATCCTGCACATTTTATTTTGCGCATGACGTTTAGGGCTTTTAAGACTTAGTATAAATACCTAATGTTGGGTTAAGACCAAGGGACTACGTTTTATCTCTAATATTTCGAGTTTTCCTTGTGTTCTTCTCTTCTTAGTTTCCAGAACTTGTAATTTGATTTCTACTTGTTATTTTGAGTTTGTTCCTCGTTACATCATTATCTCTATCTATTTCTATCATCTATGCAAGTTTTTATGATTTCGGGTTTGTGTTCTTGATGTTCTTCATGAGTTTTGAGTAGTCATTAGGGTTCTTGAGGATGGGATAGATTAGGTATAGAATCTTGGTCTTTCAGGTGGTTTAAGTGTAGATCGTTTGATTTCCCTTAAATCAGTGTTCTTAATGCTAGTTTCTTTCGATCATTGGAATTAGAACTTAGGTGTTTTTCCACCGAAGGTGTTTGATAAAATGCTTGAATGAACTGATGTTAGAGATTTGCATATCTAGCTAAAGGTTAGTTGTCAGGGTGTTTATCACGATATTAAGTAACTGTAGATTTCGCGAGGATTGGGTCTGAACTAGTCAGTTTGAGGTTACTTACCACGGGGTGTCTACAGGGAATAGCTTGATTGAGTTTGTTAAACCACTTGAATAGGCTGAGAGACACTGAGTCGTTACCTCCTTAGGAACTTGTTGAATTTGCTGCTAGTCTATCTGTTTCTTTACCCCCATATGCTATTTCAATTGCTTGGTTTCTGCTAGTTCTTGTCAGTCTATACGGTATCTGTTTTAGTGTCCATTCTCAGTTTTTGTTTAGGTTGCTGATCCCAATCACATTTATTTGAGCTTGACTTGAATTGCTTGATCGCATCCTTTTTGGTTAATATCTTACGGCACATGGATTGACACTTCTACTACGGTCTTGGTCTAGTAAGGGAATTGACATATATCATCGATCGGTTCAGGGTTTCTCCTCCAGAAGCTTGCAATGACAGATCTCCTTGTTTCGTGTATCGGTCTTGGTTCCCTGATGCTCGATATACAGCTGCCGCTCTGAAGTTCTTTTATTCTCTGTTTATTTCTCGGGTACTCTCCTATCTAGTGGGTTTCTTAGCCGTAGAAAGCTGGTGAGTCTATCATTGAAGAAGATAAATTAGTTTTGGGATTAATTTTGGATCTTATTTCTTCATCTCTGTTGGACTCTATGGCTGGCTTTGTTGCTGCGTTATGGAATGGATTCGAATTTGGTGTTTGCCTATGTGAAAGTTTTCGTTGTTGAGCCATCTACTAGTCTCTATCTGAAGTTCTTTTGGAGTTTTGGATTTCAGTTTTCAGGCAAAACAGTGGTTTCATTCTTCTTTTGCGAGGAGGTTGTCAGTTCCAAGTTCTATAGGTGGCTAGTTCTGTACTGATGAGTGCCCGCGTGTAAGAATGTTGATCTTATTGGACTTATCTCCATTCGATTCTCAAGGGTTTTGCCTTGATCCTTCCGTTTCGTGCTTCTATTGTCAGACTGTTGGGGTGTGATGGTTATTGTCTCTATGTTTCTGGCTTCAAATTTCTCTGTTTTCCATTATGTCGGATTTGATGACTGTTGGGTGGTACGAGCATGGAAGCGTTGCTATTCAAGTTCGTGCTCGGACTCGAACAAAGTGCTTAGGTGGAACGATGGGAAACTTGTCTCGGCGAGAAACTCGAACAAGGGGGAGAACGGATGGATGGGGCGGGCTGAGATGACTCGAACAGAGGTGATAAACGAACGATGGAGCTTGTCTTCGGGAGAATCTTGACTGGAGATCGAAGCCAATGGGTGAACGGTGCTAGACTTCGAGGAGAATCTCACCTGGAGTGAAGCTCTAGTGTGAAGCGGATGGTGGGGGATAGAGGCACCACAAGTGAGGAGATGACTCACTTGATATCGCCGACCTAGGAGTAGAGACCCGGCCTCAATACTCTAGGAAACCTAATCTAGAGCCTGGCTTCAAGATTAGTGAGACAAAGTTAAGATTTTGATATTTTTGTGTAAATGCTTGTGTATTGATTAAAGAAAGAGTCTTGCCTTATATAGGCTTACAAAATATGGCAACTTAAATAAAAATTAGGGCCTAAGCCAATTAGACAAGGTGATAAAACCGTATTTTACATGTTTTTATGCATTAAAATAAGTTAGTTTGATGCCTTATAACTAACATTTAGTGTAGTTCTAGTGTGTTTGCATGTGTTTATGTGTTTCTAGGTACTTGGAGCTAAAACTTAATATTAAGAGTGTTTCTGGAGCTTGCTAGAACCTATGGAAGAGTTGGCACCACCATTTGGATCATGCGCATTCGGAGAAGGATTTCAGGAAACCGAAGAGCACCAGAATCGACCCTAATATCAACCTGTATGGGTCGATATTGTGTCCAAAGATTTTCCAGAGAGAATTCCTGAAGGATGCATCAGTCAGAGAAGGAGAGCCAGAATTGACCCAAGAATCGACCAATCAAAGTCGATTCTGACATCCGAGAAAGCTGGAAAATTTTCTATGTGGCAAGATATGACTTGAGTAACCTTGTCATTTCGAGTTTTAAGCCTCCAGAAACAAGATAAGGACGAAATGAAGACTCCTAGAGAACCCTAATACTATATAAACACTTCTAATCTCACTAGAAAAGAAAACTTGGAATGACAAACATAAACTTGTTAGGTAGAAGATGAACCCTAGATCTAGAATCGTTGAAATCTGGCTGTCACCCAATTTCTTGTAAATATTAGTTTAGGTTTTTACTTTATTTTATGCATGTTAGATTAGGAACCAACCTCCATTTCTCTGTTTTGCTTAGATTAGATTTAGGCTTGTATTTTTTGTGTGTTATTCTCAGTCCATGTGGATCGACCCCGTATGTACTACAATTGCATTGACTGTGCACTTGCGGTCACATCGGATTAAACTCAGAAGACTACCCTATGGGTAGATTTGGGTGAAACCTGAGAACGGGATAATCGAAAGAAAGTCCTTGCATCACAAGGCTTAATACTTAGGCCCAATATTACATAGCAAAATACCCAACAACAAGCCAAAAAGATAAAGACAAGTCCCACAAGCAAATAAGAAGAAGGAAAGCATATGTGATAATACTCATATTTTCTTAATTTCATGCATCCATATAGAATAAGTTCATAGGTTTTTACTAAGCATTTAGGATTATTTTAGTGCATTTGCATGTGTTTATGTTTTTATAGGCACTTGGAGCAAAACCAATACTTTAAGAGTGTTTTGGAGTCTTATGGAGCCATAGGAACCTTGGAGCTACTTGCTGGGGCCAGGAACATCATAGAGAGACATCTCAAGAGCTTCCCGAAGGAAGCAACGACCAGGGCATCGACCAGGGCATCGACTAGAAGGGGTCGACGCCTAGCCCGAGCAGACCATCGACTAAGACCATCGACCAGGAGGGGTCGGTGCCCAACCACGAACCCAAACTTGAAGCCGAAGATGAATACCATCGACGCAAGCATCGACCAGGAGAGGTCGATGCTGTCCTTGGAGCCAGAACATCGACCGTAGCCTGTCGATGCTGATGTTTCAAACCGAAAAAAGAAAGTTTCAGACTTGGCGATTCATGAGTGGACGACTTCATTTTCGTCCAGCACTCCCTAGAAACCTAAAGACACGACCTAGACTCCTCCTAAACTCTATATAAACACATGTAATTCACATTAGAGAAGGTTTCCCTCCCTTGGCCTCCTTTGACCACTTTTGAGAGCCACCACTTATGTTTATATAGAAGTTCTTTAGTTCTTCTTCTTCTTGTTCTTCTTACTGTTTTATTTTATTTACTGATTTTGTTTATTGTTTATCATGTCTTCCTACTCATATCCTGCCGTCACCCTCGGAGGTATGAGTGAGTAGATCCTTTAGATCTTTGGGGTAGAGATCGATGATGGGATCTATGTTATAGGATTTCATATGTTTGCTATTCTTGGCTGATCTAGCTACTCTAATATTCAATCTTAATGCTAAGTTATATCCTATGGGATGTGGTTAAGGTTATAACCGAACCAGTAGGTGAGGTTATACGAATAAAAGCCCTTAACACCACGAGAGTGGGTTAAAACTTCAGATCTGAATATTAGGAAGTATTAGCTATGGTCGAGTTTGTTGTTTGATAGAGTTAACTATTGATCTAGCCCTAGCTAAGTTAGATTAAAATCTTAGAAACACTTCACCACGAGAGTGGGTTGTGTTTCAGAAATAAATCTATCAATCATTTCGTATTACTGAAAACACAAGGCCGTTTGATTGACAGTCCGACGGAAGTTTAAGAATACTTAGTAATCGATGATGGGATTGTGCGCTATGCGTGAAAGTTGCCACGAGAGTGGGTCGGACACAATGACTAGCATACCATGAGAGTGGACTGGTCTATAACAGAAAATTCCTAGATTGACAAACACAAACTTAATTGGTAAAAACATAAATACTAAATTTAGTCTCCTTAAAATCATTGTCATTCACCCTAGGGATCAATTCTTAATTAATTTATTTACGTTATTTATTTATGTTATTTTATATTTATGCAATTTAATCTATGCAATTTATTTTATGTTATTTATTTTATGCAATTTAATTTGCGTAATTTATTTTATGCACTTTAATTCATGCTATTTATTTTATGCACTTTTTATTCGGTAATTTATTTTATGCAATTTATAATTCAGTAATTTAATTATTGTTTATTTATTTTATGCACTTTAAATACAAAAAACAAACTCCAAATCAATTATAACTCACCAAGATTAGATTCACACCTACAATTTCTGTGTACTTATTCTCAGTATATGTGGATCGATCCCAATTATACTACAATTGCATTTAACCGTGCACTTGCAGTCACATCGGGTTAAACTCTCGAGGAAACTCGAGTGAAACCGGGTGGTGGGAAGAAGCGTAAACTTCTACCCCTGTCAAGTTTTTGACGCCGTTGCCGGGGACTGTACCAATAACCATAGAGATTTGGTCTGAATCTGAGACTAGGTTTCTTTTACTTTTTATTTTGTTTTCTTTGCTCTTGCTTTTTCAGGATTAATAAACTCAAAACTAAAAAAAAAAAGGAATGGACCAGTTGCTGGACTGGATGGACGAGAAATGGATGTATGGGACAAAACCCGTCGAGCAAAAGCATCGACCGTACATGGTCGATGCTATCGAACCACTCCATCGGGCACATGCGGCCGATGCTTCTCCAAGGACAAGCCATCGAGCTTACCATCGACTAGGAGTGGTCGACGCCGAGCTAGAGCCTTCATACGGATCAGTAGCCGATTTCTTTCTAGGAGCAATCACCGGACATTCACATCGAGCAGAAGGGACCGATGCACTCTCAGAAGACACCATCAATGGCTTGCATCGACCATACCTGACTGATGCGTTGTTAGAACATGCCGAGATCATTTATGCAATTTTAAAACGTCCACATGACAACATCCATGGAGGCCCACTCCTTCTCACTATGAGGGCGGTGATCAAATGGCATAAACGAGAAGTCTCATTCACATTTGTGAACAAGGACGTATTCTATAATATGATCCCAACTGATAGACCTCCAGCAAAACCTCCACCAGAACCTCCACCGGTTAATTTCGTAAGACCGTCGAGTTGACGACGTTAAAAAGCTATTCTATCTTTTTAACGTTAAATTTTTTTTGTTTTTTATTTTTAAATTTTCAATTTCGTCACTTTCGTTTTCTTTGTTTGTTTTCCTGTTTTCCTGTTTTCGGTTTTTCTGTTTTAATTTTTTTTTTCACGATATTTACACCATTAAGAAAAATAAAAATAAAACAAAGACTTGCAACCGTGGGAGCCTTTGACCCGTTTGGTAACATCGTTGAGCTCGACGACACTAAACGAGCGCACTTGCAAGGCATTCTCATGTTATCTTAGTCGAACTAATGCTAACACTTCTTCCTTCTTGCATAGTTTTAGTCTTGTAATGTCTTACAGAAAAAAAAAATCAAAGGTCAAACGAAGATTTTCGATGAAGAAACGAAGGACATCGACGTGACCGTCGACCAGGAGTGATCGATGCTGCTCCACAACGTGACGAGCCAACAAGACATCGACCGTGAGCCGTCGACGCTCAACAAAAAAAACACGAGCGTCGACCGTACGTGGTCGATGCTCTTCGGTTTAAGGTTAAAATCAATTTTCTTCTGTTCAATCCGGTTAAGGTAAGTAATTTGACCCGGTTTAGTGTTTTATAAACACCAAAATCGACCACACCGTCTTCCTCACCCTCAAAAACCAATTTTTACACTCCATTAAAACTCTCTCCAAGCTCTTTCACTCTCATTTGCTTCCATCACTTAAACTTGATTAACTTGTGAAGATTAGCTTATTTCTACTCTAGATTACTATCCTTACACTCCCTTAATCTCCTTTTCAACTCAAGGTATAATCCCTAAACTCTCGAATTCTCCATAGTTGTAAAAGCTTGATTTTATGAGGAATTATGGTTGTATTAGCTTAAAAATCATGGGCTTTGCTGATGGAAAAGTTAGAAATAGAAGTCAATTTTAGTATAAGTTGAGAAATTTAGGATGATTTGTAGTTAGGATTCTTAATTGGGATTAAGAAATTAATTTTGGGGAAAATAATAACTTATAAATTTAATGATAAATTGAATTTGGTATTGTATTATTGGGAAAATTAGATTAGTAATTAAGTAGACAAATATTTAGTTCTAATTTTTCTCATATAATTATGCCATTTGTCATTAACTTAAAAATAAATGTGTTATTAATTTAATGGAGGTATTTGATTGTGATTGATTTATTGGATGTGATATCATGGTATTAAGCAATTAGGGTGTTTCTAGATAATTTATTTAACTAGTTTTGCTTAATGCCATGGGCCACATAATGGTGATTTGGGGTATTGAATTTGTTAATTTTGTAGAAATTAAATGAGAAAATCTAAAGCTCTACAGACTAGCTCACCACCACCACAACGCCGAACAATTAGATCAAAATCTATGCGAGAGCCTAGAGAAAAAGCTAAGGGAAAGAGATAGCCAGCAGCTCACATGCTTGCAATGAACCGATATAAGACGAAAGCTGATCGAGGAAGGTTTGTTACACCCACTTTCACAGGTTTCACCCGAACGCTACTAGAAAGTAGTCTCAGGAGTTTAATCCGATTATACCGCAAGTGCACAATAATGCAGTTGTAGTATGTACGGGATCGATCCACAGAGATTGAGAATAGCTACATAGAGAGTACAAAAATAAATCTAATCTAGGTGAATTATAGAGTTTTGGGTTTTACTAAAGTGCATAAAATAATTAAATTACTGAAAATAAATTGCGTAAAGTAAATTATGTAATTTAAATAACAGAAAATAAATTACGTAAATTAAATTGCAGAAAGTAAAAGCGTAAATTAAATTACGTAAAATAAAGTGTGTAAATTAAATTGCATAAAATAAATTGCAAAAATTAAATAGCAAAAATTAAATAACAGAAATTAAATTACATAAAATAAAATAACTTAAATTAAATAACGATTAAACAATAATCAAGAAAACGATCCCAAAGGTGAATGAGAATGAATCCGGAAATCTTCTAATATGAGAATTGATGTTCTTTAACCCTTCGTTAGTATCCATCGTCTAGAGATTTCGTATATAAATTAGTCCACATTCGTGGTATACTAATTTCTCTGTAAAAACCCCACTCTCGTGGTGCTCTACAAGCATTGAGAACGATCTCGTCATCGACCAGATTGACTAGCAATTACAATTCTACAAAATAGCCAATCTTCTAACGTGTTTAGTTCCGAGATATTAATCCACTCTCATGGTATCAAGACTTTAAGATGCTGAACTAACTTGATCAAAGCTAATTTAGATAAGTTTACAAGTTAAAAATAGATTTATCGATTAACTATTATTCCGAGTATGTAGATCCGAAACCCTCTACCCACTCTCATGGTGTAGAGAATTCCCGAAACACTTGGTCACGCCTTTTGGATTAGACCAAGCTCTTAGACAACTCCCAAGGGAGTAAATCTAACCTTAGGAACACATACAAGGTAGTTAATCAGTTAAGAACACAAAACAACAATCCCTAATCAGTAGATCCCATCATCGATCTCCACCCTAGAGATCTAAAGGATCTACTCGCTCATAATTCCAAGGGTAACAGCAGTATATAGAAGACATGATAAACAATAAACAAAAGCTGTGAATAAAGCAATAGAAGAACCCGAAGAAGACTAAAGAACTTGCATAATAAAACTTAAGAACAAAAGAACATATGAGATTTCTCTCTAAGTGGTGGTTACAAAGTTATGCAAAAAGTGGGAACCCTTTCTAATGAGCATTACATGTGTTTATATAGAGTTTAGGGCTTTAGGAGGAGGCTAGGTCGTGCCCAAGGAGGTTGATGAAAGATCTTTTGCGAATTAAACTCGTAGGGTGCTAAATAAGACAAGTGTAGGATCTTCTGGATTAGAACTTGAATTTTGCATCTGGTTTCGGTTTGGTATGATTCCAATTCATGGAGCTTCCATTTTGGATCAAGATTCCATATCAAGTCGGTTTGTAGCCAAATTCCTTCTGGTTCGATCGCAATGTTCGAAACAGTGCACGTAGGTCCAAACCAGATGAGTTCAGAGTCACCTGACTTGTAAAAATCACATCTTTTGATTCTGAGCAGCTCTTGACTTGATTCCAACTCTCAGAGCTTCCATTTTTAATCAAGATTCCATAGCAAGTTTTTTTGTAGCTTAATTCTTCTCGTTCGACCGTAAGCCTCCAAACAGTGCCGACATGTCAAAACGTCGAATTTCGATTTTCTTCCATCGGGCTAGCATCGACCACGTAGGGTCGATGCACATGGTCAATGCTCATCTTGGGGAAGCACATCGACCATGTATGGTCGATGGTCTTCGTCACGGCTCAGCATCGACCCCTCATGGTTGATGCCCTGATCGATGCCTCCTTTGTGAAACTTCTCGAGAAGCTTTCCGTGATGTTCTTGGCCCGAAGAACTAGCTTTAAAGTCTGTGTGGCTTCTTAAGCTCCCAAATCACTCTAGACACCGATTTTTCTCCAAGTACCTATAAACACATAAACATATGCAAATGCACTAAAATAGTCCTAAATGCTGACTAGAATGCCTAATATTAGTCTATATGAATAAGTAGAAACATGTAAATATTAGCTTTATCAACTCCCCCACACTTATCCTTTGCTTGTCCTCAAGCAAACAAAATCTAAGCATAGCGAAGTTATTTTATTGAAAAACGATAAAGATAAGGAGAGTGAACTCGTACCTTTTGCCATTGTTGTGCTAGTGCTTTTCGTCTTAGTGGAAGCGGAATGATCTCTAATGTACTTTATGTACTTCACCATAAGCATAGCAACACACCTTAATCCAAACCGCTCCTCCTTTGAACCTAGACTCCTCATTGTTGACTTCTCTTTTCATTCTAAGTGTGAGATCTCGACATGGGACTATTGATCAAAGGATATGAACTACTTACTCTTTCGAATTTCTGTAAGCTCGAGACCGTCTTAGTACAATTTGTTTTTCCCTTCCTTTTCTCACTTCAAGGTCGATCGATTTTTCCCTGTTTTTCTAGGGTATCATTTTTTTTTTTATCGATCGCCTTTTCTTTCCAGCTCTTTCCTTTCCTTAGGACAGGTTTCAATGAGACGCGAATGTTATAAGTGGTAGCTTCCAACACCCGGTTCACTTCTTTATTATCTATATCGTTTTCTTTACTTGGGACAAGTTTTCTTGAGACACGAACGTTTAAAGTGGTAGCTTCCAACGCCCGGTTCACTTCTTTATTACCTATATCCTTTTCTTTACTTATTGAAGGGAAGGAAGAGGGGAACTGCACTTACTTAGACATGCCTTGCAGTGTCTCATAGAGGTATCATGTCCGATGCATCTCAAGCCCCAAATCGAGAATAATTAAATTCATTAAGGTGAGAAGTCAACTCCGATTTGTCCAAGTCTCCGGAAGAATGATCCTTTTGAAGTTTGTTGATCCACTGATGGTTTTTCCATGGTTCCTACCAAAGATCACACACACTATCCAAAAAGCATCCAAACATAAATGTAAGTTTACCATAAGTTTTCCTTGACATCTTTTGATGTAAGTTTTACCATAAGTTTTTCGCATTTTGAGAGATTGTTATACTCTTTTCCTCTTTCATAAGTTCAATAGCATGTGAAAAGGTTTTTAATGAGGTAGCATTTGAACTTGTTAATTGTGTTATTTCTGTTTATGTTTGGATACTGTGTTGATAGTGTTTGATCTCTACTAGGAAACATGGAAAATCCATGAGTGGATCAACAAACCCCAAAAGGATCATTCTTTCAAAGACTTTGGCATATCAGAATTGACTTCTCACCGTAATGAACCTTAAAATTCTCGATTTGGAGCTCGAGATGCATGAGACACGATACCTCTATGAGACCCTACAAGACACGTCTATGTGAGTACATTTCCCCTTTTCCCTCCCTTCAATAAAAAGAAAAGAAAAGGATATAGGTAAGAAAGAAGTGAACCGGACATTGGAAGATACCACTTTTAATGTTTGCGTCTCATGGAAACCTATCCCAGAATAGAAAAGAAAAAGCGATTGATAGAAAAAATAAAATGATGCCCTAGAAAAAGTAGGGAAAAATCAATTCGACCTTGAAATGAGAAAAGGGAGAGGAAAGGATTTATACCAAGACGGTCTTGAGCTTACAGAAATCCGAAAGAGTAAATGTTCGTGTTTTATGATCAGTACTCCCAAGTCGAGATCTTATACTTAGAATAAAAAGAGAAGTCGATAATGAAGAGTCAAGATTCGAAAGAGGAGTGGTCTGATCTAAGGTGTGTTGTTATGCTTATGGTGAAGTACATGGAGTACGTTAGAGACCATTCTACCTCCACAAAGACGAAAAGCATTTAACACAACAATGTCACAAGGTACAAGTTCACTCTCTTTATCTTTATTTGTTTTCAATAAAATAACTTCACCATGCTTGACTTTTGTTTGCTTGAGGACAAGCAAAGGATAAGTGTGGGAGAGTTGATAGCATCATATTTTACATGCTTTTATGCTTTAGAATAAGTTAGTTTTAGCCTTTATAACTAACATTTAGTGTAGTATTAGTGTTTTTGCATGTGGTTATATGTTTTTAGGTACTTGGAGCTAAACATGAGTTTTTGAGATGTTTTTGGAGCTTACTGAAGCTTAGGGGAAGATTGGTGACATTGCTTGGATCATGCACATTCGGAGAAGGATTTCAGGAAGCATAAGAAGACCAATATCGACCTGTAGGGGTCGATATTCAGTCTGAAAAATTTCCGGAAAATTGTCTCGGAGGAAGAATCGACCTATCAAAGAAAGAGGAGCAATATCGATCCTAGAATCGACCTATCAGGGTCGATTTTGGCCTCCGAGAAAGCTGGAAAATTTCTTACGTGGTAAGATATGACTCGAGCAAACTTGTCATCTCGAGTTTTAAGCCTCCATAAACAAGATAAGGATGAAAAGGAGAGTTTTAAGAAACCCTAGTTCTATATAATCACTTGTAATCTCATTAATATTCAAAAAGGAATCATTCTAGACTTTGTAGCTGATATGCTCAAATTAATACCCTAAAAGTACTAAAGCAGTTGCTGATATATCGGGGAAACACAAGAACTCAAGAAAATTCACTTTAGATGAAAGATGCAGATTGTCTAAAAAACAAATGATTGAATAGAAAACAAATGATCAATTGAACTTAGGTTGATTTGTATAGAAGGAAACTAGGCTCAGGAAATTCTCAGAAATCAATGATAAATAACAATTAATCAATTAAGGTTCAATTCAATTAAGCGTCTTGAACTCAAACAAAAGTATAGTTAACGCAACTGGCTAACTAAGTTTAAAGTTAAAATTCCAAATCTCTTTGCAAATCCTACATAGTAAACCAGCAATCAATTCAAGTTTGATATGTTCACAATTCGATTAAACCAAATCTCTTTGCAGATAATCCAATTGCTCACCTAGGTTTTATCGATTACTCTGCACTGGTGCTGTCGATTAATCTAGGTTCTATATTCTAAGTGATCAGGTTAGAAATAGCTTTGAGAACAACATGGTGAAGAACTATTCAGATTTTGAACCCTAACAGATCAATTATCATAAATCGAGAGAAATCCATATGAGGAATCCCTAAACTAAAAAGGACTACTCGAGACATGATAGATGAAACAATTAACATAACTGAATAGATCATGAAATTAAACAAAAGAATAAAAACAAGGGTTCGGGATCTTCTATGATGAACAAAGTCTCGGATCCGTCTCTCTACAAAAGCTCTCAAATCTCAATGGTGGCTCCGAATAATGTGAAAAGTCAAGTCCCCTAACCAAAGACTAAGAGTTTGCTTAAATAGGTTTAAAAACACGATGGGCTTCTTTGTAAATAAGGAAAGTATTGGGCTTCTTATAGGCTTCCTTGAAAATCTCTTAGCGTTGATTACGTCGGTATCGATCGATACGGGATGGTGTCGATCGATACTCGGCGATGCGTCGGTATCGATCGATACCGGGATGGTGTCGATCGTCGTAATGAAACTTCGTCGGTATCGATCGATCTGGGATGGTGTCGTCGATACTCAGCTTCAAACGGTACTTTCTTGGTTTGCTCCAAAAGGCTCCAAATGTCTCCAAAATCTCCAATTTCGTCCCCAAACGTCTAAAACCTGAAAAGACTCTAAAATGATAGAAAAACTAGAAAGACTCGATAAAGCTTATATCATGGCTAAAACGGGTAAAATCCATGATATATCAACTCCCCAGACTTAGCCTTGCTTTGCCCTCAAGCAAAACAGAAACTAAGTGAGAGAAAGAGGTTTGAAAAACCTTAGAGATCTGATCAGTACCGAAATCGCTGTAATGATCCCTCTTCCCAAGCGCCTGTTGCCGATCAGCGATCTAACCATGTATGCTTACGAATTCCCAGCTTCCATGGACTTCACTCCTGCCCGCTAAGTGTTCATCGAGCTTATCATCGGTTTCATCGCTAAAATCAATGTCCAAACTTTCTAGATTCTTGATAAATACATAGCGAACAATTCATTCAACTTTCTTGGTATTTAACTGTGATTCTTTGAAATTTTTTTTTTTTTTTTTTTAACTGCATATACAAATCAAGGTTCGAGGCAGTATTGATAGTGTTAGCTACCGAATTAGGTTCTTACCCTTTCAATGTATCCAGTTCTTTCTTTTTTTAACGCATATACAAATCAAGGTTCGAGGCAGCAGTATTGATAGTGTTAGCCGAATTCCGTTCTTACCCTCTCAATGTATTCAGTACTTATCACGGGAGATCTACCATTTCTTTCATCATAATAGTTCATAGCTAGGTAATGAATGATGAATCAAGCTCTTTGGACATTTACCTTATTGATGAAGTCTTGGCTAAAACTTGTGATGAAAACTTGTTGAGACAATCCATGAATTCGGCTGGCTGGTTTACCTCTGGATTTTCATTAGTCGAACTGAAACTAATCTGTAACAGTGGTCACTTAAAAGCAAAATCGAACATCAAAACCAAGCACGTCGAGGAATCTCTAAGTTGTTTTGACACGAAAAACATTTTTTTTTTTTTTTTCAAAATGAACACACTGATATCGATACCTCCCAGGACTTAAACAACACTGTCCCGGTGTTTATCAAGCCAGAGAAGGTGAAATCAAAGGACAAAAGCGAAATAGGTCGAACAAGAGGTGTTACCATCGGCGGTGGTGTCGATCGATACCAAGGTGGTGTCGATCGATCACGAACATCCTTCTTCCGACGATTCGCAAGACACAACAAAGCACAAAACAAAAACTCATATTTATAGACTTACCAGTGGGTTGCCTCCCACTAAGCGCTTGTTTAATGTCACGAGCTTGACTTTGACTAAGATATCAGTCAGGACAAGGTGGAGGACTCACTCCGAGATAAGCTCCACAACCAGACATCTCCAGCTTCAAAGTTTTGCTCATCATATCCTCTTCTTTCTCTTTCATCTCCGTAGGAATGAGAACTCTAACCTTAGAGAAAGGTTTCGAGGTGCCCTTGCTTCACCTTATATTCGATCGAATCTCCATCACACTTCGAGGAATCAAAGTGAAATTAGCACCGTTGARCTKCTTGCTCGTCGCCTTCCTCTTTGTTGCCTTGGTCTTCTCCACAACTTTCTTGGGGTGTTGGGGGGGTTCATTTGAAACATCTGCGACTTTTGGTTCATCATAAGACTCATCGGCGGATCGATCGTAGTCGCCAGAGATAATGGTGATGCACGACATGTTTGGGTGCTCCTCGAGAAGGAATGGCATCGTAGAAGGCGTCTGTCAATGCAAGAGAAGAGATTCTCTTATTAGGCGTGTCCATGATCGGCGTAGCCAATAAATGGTCTTCCCAAATCAGGCACCTGGATCCTTGGCTCATCTCCACACCTGAAAATCAGTAGGAATCAGACAATCTCCTATTTTAACAGGTAAATCAAGAATTGTAGCGTAAGGGGAGCTAGAAGAATCCGTATGTGAAGCGTGTTAGGAGATCTCATATCAGCTTTCAATCTCTGCACGATCTCGACATGGCGTTGACACTAGACCACTGAGTCAGAGACTCCTTGAAGTTCACTCTAGAGATGGAGCATGGGCGAAAATTTCCTGGGTCTTCCCTCTTTGTCAACTGTCTCGCGGTGGTGGTGTATCAACAACGGGAGGTCCTGACCATTTTTTTGCTTCTAGCAGCCTCACTCTCTTTGGGATAATAGGATAGAGGCTGACTTGAGCTGGACCCTTTTTTGGCAGTTCAACATCCTCCTTGGCCATGTCCGTATCGATCGATACCAAGGTGGTGTCGTCGATACCAGGATTTTCAGCATCCCTCGTCATCTCGGCAAGATCGTGGGATTTTCAGGTATTAGATGCGCTTAACTCCTGAATTTCACTTTTCCCTTGCTTAGACTTATGGCGTTGATGTGAGCTCTTGGATCTTCGGTCTTCCTGGAAGAAACCCCTCTTGTCTTACCAGATGTCTGAGCAATTTGAGTCTCGAGTTTCTTACGCAGTTCAATGCCTCGAGCTTTGGTTTGTATGCAGTTCCTCGGCCATCTGTCCTTTTCTCGAGATATTGATTCAGCTGCGAAGAGGTATCGGCCGATACAGATGAGTGTCGTCGATCTTTGGAGTTTTGTCGTCTACGTAGGTTGGTGTCGATCGATACGAGGCGGTATCGGTCGATCTTGGTATTCTTGAATACGAACACAGTCATCGAGGCTCAAAATCCTCTTACAGCGCTCGATGTGATTGCATTGACATGTCCATCTTTGTGGTTGAACTATCTTTCCCTTAAGACATCTTGATTAAGTGATTTTCACTTCTTCGATGGATTTCGAGGCGTCGATTCTCCCATTCAGATCGGTGTATAAATTATCCAGCTTTCATTGAAATCCCAGTCATCTTTTCTTGTCCCTGCAGAATTTGTTCCCGAGAGGATCTCAGTCTTACTCTCTGTAGACCTCGGAGAATGCGGTTGGTAATTTGAATACCATATTAGGCGAGTAAAATCACGACTTTGAAGTGGTTTTGGGCGTGTGTGGCACCAGAGATTGGTTACCTCGGACTTGTAACCACCTTGCGATTGTTGTTGAAGCTTTGGTTGTTGTTGTAACCAATCGGACCACGAAAACCAGAACCACCATGTAGTTAACATCCTCGCCTCATCTTCAATGTTTACTTCCTCAGCAAAATGTACAGCTTTCTTGTCTTTCCCACTAGAGGTTATGCATCGTGTCAGCTGCTCGATCTGCGAACAGTCGCACAACTAGCGAGCCTTTTCAAATCAGCATTCTTGGTGCTATTGCTAGGCGCCAAGTTCTCAATCAGCTTCACGGCATCGGTTGGAACCCTAGTGTTGAAGTTCCGTTGCTTGCAGAATCGTGCCATCGATACGCGATTAATCCCTCGTAAAAGATCGACGGTGAACTTGGTGAAAGTGATGCGGACGGTCTCTTAGGATCTGAATCTCACCCAAGCAGCCTTGAGTGCTTACTTGGACCTTGAGAAAATTGAGAGAGCTTGTTCTGAGCTCCTCGATCTCGCGTCGTCGTAGAAATTGTTCGGAATGCGTTGGTCTGTTCAGTGGCGAGGGATCCGGGAGGTAGGCTGCTTCAGCCGATAAGGCTGCCTCTCCACCGAGTATGGAAAGAGCTTCTGAAAGAGGTATTCATGTGGTACTCCATTGTACTTCATACTCGTGACCAAGTCCTCGAATTTCTCGATGTGATCCATAGTGCTCATGAGAGAGCCGGTGAAAGGGTGCTGTCAGCAAGGTGGAGTGAAGTAAAGTGCTTCTCAAAGTCATTCCTCCGAAAGTTGAATACTGACGCCGCATCGATGGCATAATTGATCCGTGTTCGTAACGCCAAGCGTCCGCTCAGCAACAGCTTGGGGTTGTTGTGGAGAGGTATTTGTTCACCTTCCTCATCATGCACCAAACCTGGAAGATCCATCTCAACGTAGTTCTTTTCTTGTCCGATTTGGCGCTCAAGCTCGCTAGCTCGCGAGGGAGAGATTGATCAGTGTCCTTCTTTCTCCTGGGCAGATGCATACACCGAAAATCAAAAGACGAAAAATAAGTAACCAAAATTCAAAACAGACGTGTCAGGTCGATCGATACAATGGAGTATCGATCGATATCGATTTACAACTTAGACAAAATCGACAACTAAAATTCTAATAAGGAAATTTGAGGAACACGCAATTTGATATGCTCAAATTAATACCCTAAAGTACTAAAGCAGTTGCTGCAGTATATCAGGGTCAACACAAGAACTCAAGAAAATCACGCAATAGATGAAAGATGCAGATGGCAAGCTAAACAAATGATCGAATAGAAAACAAATGATCGAATTGAACTTAGGTTGATTTGTATGAAAACTAGCTCAGGAAATTCTCAGAAATCAATGATAACAATTAATCAATTAAGGTTCAATTCAATTAAGCCTCGAACTCAAACACGAAAAGTATAGTTAACCAACTCCGTCAGCGAAAACTAACTAAGTTTAAAGTCTAAAATTCCAAATCTGCAAATCCTACACAAAACCAGCAATCAATTCAAGTTTGATATGTTCACAATTCGACAAACCAAATCTCTTTGCAGATAATCCAATTGCTCACCCTGTTTTATCGATTACTCACCGCATCGCTGCCTAATCGATTAATCTAGGTTCTATATTCTAAGTGATCAGGTTAGAAATAGCTTTGAGAACAACCTATGGTGAAGAACTATTCAGATTTTGAACCCTAACAGATCAATTATCATAAATCAGAGAAATCCATATGAGGAATCCCTAAACCTAAAAGGAGACTACTCAGACATGATAGATGAAACAATTAACATAACTGAATAGATCATGAAATTAAACAAAAGAATAAAAACAAGGGTTCGGGATCTTCTCTATGATGAACAAAGTCTCGGATCCGTCTCCCTCACAAAAGCTCTCAAATCTCAATGGTGGCTCCAGAATAATAGTGAAAAGTCAAGTCCCCCTAACCTAAAGACTAAGAGTTTGCTTAAATAGGTTTAAAAACACGAGCTGGGCTTAAATGAAAGTATTGGGCTTCTTATAGGCTTCCTGAAAATCTCTATGCGTTGATTACGCCTATCGACGATACTCAAGTTGTCGGTATCGATCGATACCGGATGGTGTCGATCGATACTCATGCTTCATCTGGCCGGTATCGATCGATACTGGGATGGTGTCGATCGATACCGACTTCAAAACGGGTACTTTCTTCGGTTCCAAAAGGCTCCAAATGTCTCCAAAATCTCCAATTTCGTCCCAAACGTGCTAAAACCTGAAAAGACTCTAAAATGATAGAAAAAGCACTAGAAAGACTCGATAAAACGACTTATATCATGGCTAAAAACGGGTAAAATCCATGATATATCAGTAGCCACCACTTTTAAACCTAATAAAGAGTTATTCTTTTTACTTTTTCTCTTTTGTTTTTAGAGTATATCTTTAGACCACTAGTGTATGGTCAATGATGGGATCTATTTTCAGGGTTTTCTAAATGTTTAATTGTTCTTAATCACTCTAGCCACTTTAGTATACATCTTAATGCTGAGCATTCTCCTAAGGGAGATGCTTAAGTTTGCAACTGAATCCAGTAGGTGTGGTTGCATGTTTAGAAGTTCTTAGCACCATGAGAGTGGGCTAAGGCTTCAGATCTGTATACAAGGGAGTGATGGCTAGTTTTGAGTTTGTTGTTTGATAGAGTAGTTTTATGCTTAGTCTAACGTAGGCCTAGTTAGGTAAATATCTCAGGAGGAATTCGCCACGAGAGTGGAAAGGACTCTAGAAATCGATCTATAATTTATTTTTTGTCTTAGCCATGTTGTTACCAATACTGACCATATTGGATCACATGGAGGTGTGACAACCCTTGTGATGTGCCTATCACTCATGAGAATATTCGATGATGGGATTACTCGAAATGCATATTCATTCGCCACGAGAGTGGGTTTGGATATAGAGTCTAGCTTACCACGAGAGTGGACTAGCAAGATATAGAAAATCTCTAGAATACAAACATAAATTTATTAGGTAAAACATAAACCCTAGATCTAGAATCCCTGAAATGTGAATATCACCCATTTTCTGTAAATATTAGTTTAGATTTCATTTAATATTTAATTAGTTTATGTTCTTTAATTTAAATGTGTAGCTTAGTTCATCTACTGTTTTCTTAGTTTAGATTTAATTGCTTTATTTATTTTATGCTTTTATTTATTTTATGCATGTTAGATTACAAACCAACCTCCATAACTCTGTTTTGCTTAGATTAGATTTAGACTTGTACTCACTGTGTGTTATTCTCAGTCCCTGTGGATCGACCCCATAATTGCTACAACTGCATGATTGTGCACTTGCGGTCTTATGAGTTAAACTCTCGAGAATACTCTATGGATAGACTTGGGTGAAACCTGAGAACGGGATAATCGAAAGAAAATTCCTTTATCATCACGTTCGGTTAGACTCGCGTAAGCCATCTCACGAGGTATCATGTCTGCCAAGTCTCCATTTTGTAGCGTTTGGAATTCTTCACTTAGTTCTTCGTTTTCGAGCTCAACTTCGTCCAACACACCATCAGTCAACAAGTCGAGATCGTCTATGTAGAAGATACGGTATCGTTCTTCGGGTTTCTTCATCACTTCGTCAATACTAAACTGCATAACTTTATTGTTTAGATGAAGGTCGATTTTTCCATTTTTGACATCAATGATGGCTCCCGCGGTTGCTAGGAATGGTCTCCCTAGGATGAGTGGATCTTTGGACTTGTGATCCATCTTGAGTACGATAAAGTCGGTTGGAATTTGGTGGTCACCTATCATCACCGGAATGTCTTCGAGTAATCCCACCGGCGTTTTTATCGAGCGATCGGCGAGAACGAGTGACATCTTACATTCCTTGAATTTTGTAAATCTCAACTTTTGTGCAACGGATAGAGGCATGAGGTTCACACTAGCTCCAAGATCACATAAAGATTTCCCAAATGTTATCAGACCTATATTGTAAGAGATAGTAAAGCTACCTGGATTGTCTAATTTCTTCGGAATTTTCTTGTCAAGAATAACTGCGCTACACTCGTGTGTTAGGAATGCTACCTCGGTGAGCTCATTCTTCTTCTTAATCATGAGATCTTTGAGGAATTTTCTAGCGTTGGGAATCATCGTCAAAGCTTCTAGCATCGGCATAGTGATGATTCTACCTTTCATTTGCTGTTCAAATGCATTCCTCATTCTCTCCGCTATTCTTCCTTTGATCCTTCCCGGAAAAAGAATCTTAGGCTGATAATTGTGTACGTCGAGTGTCACCTGACTCCTTCCACGAGTATTAGGCTCTTTATCCTTATATGGTTTCTCCTTGATAGCTTCCTCAATCTCGGGTTCTTTCTCGAATATCATGGGATTTCCTTTCTCGATGATTGGTTCCTCCCTCTCGATCATGATAGGATTGTCTTTTTTCTCAATGTTAGACTCCTCAATTTTCTTGTTTACTGGCTGCTTCGGCGGAATCGGTCTGAACTCCTTTCCACTCTTTAAAGTTATCGCTTTGATTGTTGGTGTTTTTCCCTTCGTTCGGGTTTCTATGTGTTGGACCTTAGAAACCAAATCCTCGAACCTCTCGTCTAACTTGTTCCAACGTTGATCCATATTCGTAAACTCTTTACCGACCCTCACAACTCTGCTTGTTTCTCCATCAAGAATGTTCTGAATAGCCTTCTTGATTTCACTTGTCTCGGTCGTTAAGGGACACGTCTCCTTGTCGCCCCCAGGAAGAGCATCGACTGCTCTAGGTCGATGGGCTTGATCGATGGCTTCCCCTATCATGGCATCGACGGTGTAAGGTCGATGCTCTGTCTGATGTACTCTCTCTTCCTTCACAGAAAACGTCGATGGTGGATGGTCGATGATGTCCGTCAGCTGGTGTTCTGGAGGTACTCGTATCGACCGAGTGGGATCGATGCTGCTGTCGACGTCGGGCTTCGACACTCCTTTCTGTGGTTGCATCGATAACACATTGTCGATGTTTTTGATAGTTTGTTTGTCCTGTAAGACTATCGACCCCTCCTGTTCGATGGTGTTGTCCTTCCTGTTGATTTGAAAAGGTAAAAGGATGTGTCAAACTCAGAAACATATCCATTTTCTTGTGCAGCGCCTGCATACTCCGCTTCTCTTCGTCTTCACTATCAATGGCTTGTTCGTTTATTAAATCGTAGTCTTCTTTATTATTTGCGTCACTACTGGCTAGGTTCTCCACTAGTGTTTTCCCTTGATGTGCATCTTGTCCTAAGAAGGTTCCGCAGCTTCCCACATCGAGTAGCATACGGTACTTGGGAGCGACTTCTCTGTAAAACGTGCTCAGTAGGAACTCGTCAACAAACCCGTGATGGGGGAATTGGCTTGTGTACTCTTCAATCCTTCTCCATGCTTCTCCAAAACTTTCAGTGTTTCGTTGCGTGAAGCTTGATATCTTGTTCCTCCAGTAAGCTATCCTAGCGTTCGAGTAGAATCTCTTTAGGAATGCTTTCCGACATTGACTCCATGTCGCAACTGTCTCTGATGGAACGCTCTTCTCCCAATGATGGGCCTCACCTTCGAGTGAGAATGGGAATAAACCCAGTTTCAGGGCATCTTCAGTGAGACCTTTTATTCTGACCATGTCGCACAACTTATCAAATATATGTAGATGTTTTATAGGGTTCTCCGTTGATAGACCTTGAAACTTTTTTTTTGGACCATGTTAATCAAGTCGACCTTGACTTCGAACTCGACGTCTCCTAATGGTGGTGGTCGCATGCCCATGCGATGGCTTTTGCTTGTTGGCTCGTCGGCCATGCCTATCGTTCTTACTACCCTTTGCCTACTCACCACGTTTTCATTCTCCCGGTCTAGCAACTGGTTCTTTTTTTTTTAGCTTTTTGTATTTATTAACCTGAAAAATTAAAAACAAAAATTAAACAAAATAAGATAGTAAAAGAAACCTAGTCTCAGATTCAGAACAAATCTCTATGGCTATTGCTACAGTCCCCGGCAACGGCGCTAAAAACTTGATCGAGGAAGGTTTGTTACACCTTCTTTCATAGGTTTCACTCGAGCGCTACTAGAAAGTAGTCTCGGGTGTTTAACCCGATTATACCGCAAGTGCACAGTAATGCAGTTGTAGTATGTACGAGATCGATCCACAGAGACTGAGAATAGCTACAGATGTGGACATCGCACCTACACCAACTTAAGCCGCGGACCCGAAGCTAAGAAACGAGGAGAACCAGACCGTGCCTTTCTTACCGAACGAAATCATGACAAGGAGCAAGACACACAAGCTCAAGGGACAAATCCAGACCTACATCCATAAGCTAAGAGACCAAGGAGACCGAGAAGAGCTAGAAGACCGAAGCGGAACAAATAGCTGCCAAGAGCCGGATGTAGAACCGTCTTGGATCCGGTGAGCTTAGGCTCACGGACATGCAACCTTGGGGACAAGGTCTTGTGTGTCCTCACTATCCATCAGTGAGGACACCCCTCAAGACCTTAAGCAAAGTAAGACACTCTTTCTCTACCTCTAGTTTTACCACGACGGATTTCTAGAGAAGGGTTTTAACGAGGTCCGAAACGTTTAGGGCATCACATCTCTTATCCCATATGTGTTTAGCTTGGAACCTCTTGATGACAAGTCTAAGCACATATAAATGTGATTCTATCTAGGGAAAGTCAATACACAAGCTTTCGCCCTTTCTTTTGTTTTGCTTTGAGACTTATGCCTTGTATTTGACTTTTGTTGACTTTTGACTTAGGCTTATGTTGGGTGTATTGTTAATGGGCTTAAGTGATGTGCTTAAGACCCATTAAGAACCCTAATTTGTAGCCTATATAAGGCAACTCTTTTCTCATTATTCATTAAGCAATCATTTTACAAACCCCAAGTAAAGTTTACAACTTTATTCTTCTCTAGCCTATTGAGCTTCACTCTAGGTTAGTCTTTCTTAGGAGATTGAGTGTGTCTCTCTCCCAAGGAGATATTGGCTGTATCAAGATCCCTTCCATAGATCTTGTGAGTGCCTTCATTCCACCGGTTCATCATCACCACGGTCTCCATTCACTTCATCACGCCCCTCTACTGAATTGAACCCTATCTTCGGCCGAGCTCCGCCTCCTTCTACCGTGTCTCTTGAGGGTCTACACAAAGCTCACACCTTGAAGACTCTCTCCACAGTTCGACATCACCCCCATCACGTCAGCTTGTAGTGGATTGAACCTCATCTCCATTCAAGCTTCATCTCCGCCGAATCTTCTTCTCATTTCTCATCCGTGAGCTTCACTTGGGAGGTCTTGGTTCTTACCATTTGGTATCAGAGCTAAAAACTCCTTAAAGGTTGCATCTTTCCTCTCTAAAAGTTCTTAGCTTTGTGGGTTTGCATCAGATCTATCCTAAGCTTGTTAAAGTTGTCATCTTTGAGCTTTGTTTGAAGTTTTCTCGTTGTTTGATGCTTGGATTTAGCTTGTGTGAGTTCATTGATGTGTTGTTGTGTTCTTGAGCTGAAATGTTGTGTTTTCCATCGAATGATTACTTGCTTAGGCCATAGAACTCCGAAATTTCTCGCCTTTACCCGATTAGATGCTACCGCTATGAATATTAATCAATGGTTGATTTTGCTAAGCTGTCTTTCTCGTGTTATATGCTAGATTCTCGAGTTAGGTTGCTAGAAATAACCTTAAAAAAAAAAAAAAAAGGCTGTTGATTTTTGCGCCGCCCTTGCTGATCTTTTTGGTAATCATAGGTTTCAGTTCGGGGTTGCTTTTGAAAGAAAGGAAAAACCTTTTTGCCGTACTAAGCTGCTTTGTTATTTTATTTACTTTGTTTTTCGTGTGTTGAGCTGGCTGTTGCTTACGTTGTATTGCTTTAATTAATTCAAAATTTGAGCCTTGAGAGTTATTTGCACGTGGTGATAATTAACAGCTACCAAAAACGCATCACTTTGCTCAATTACGTGAAATACAAGTCAACCGAGTGAAACTAATTTTCGTGTTGTTCAGTTGGTTACGTGATTAATAATTCGAAGTTTGTCTTTGACTTGTGGTGCAAGGTAACTGAATATCATGGCGGAGCCACCGGATATCATGGCTATGTTCACGGCTCTTCAAGCTCAACTCCAACAAATGAGTGATCGACTTCAAAGAGTAGAGTAACCGCCAATGCAAGCACCTCCTCCGGCCAATGATCCGGTGATTGACAAGTTATCCGATGAAGAATATTTTCAGCCCCCTCAACCAAGAAGGGCTAGACATCGAGATCGTCGAATTATGATGAGAGAGATGGTCATGGACAGCTAAGAGCTCATTCCCCACACCTAAAGCTCACTCCCCCCACATTTGCGGGAAAGGTCGATCCGGAAGCTTATCTTGAGTGGGAACGAAGGATGGATCACATCTTTGAAATCTATGGCTATGAAGAGCCTAGGAAGGTGTCCTATGCAGCCGCACAACTCACTGATCACGCCCTTACATGGTGGGATAGAGATGCGGCCAAAAGGAGAAGAAACGGCGAAGGACCGGTTCCGTCTTGGGAAATCATGAAGTTCATGATGAAGGGTCGATATGTGCCTCCTCTTTACCATAGGGAGCTACAAAAGAAGTTTCGAAAGCTCACTCAAGGAAGCAAGAGTGTTGAAGAGTACTTTTGAGGAGTTTGAACATCTAAGGAACCGTCTTAATCTAGAAGACACGGAGGAGACTCTTATGGCGCTATTTCTTGACGGACTTCAAGACCGCATAGCTAACAAAGTGGAGATGCATAGCTACAATGATCTCAATGAGCTCCTACACTTAGCTACTCAAATAGAGGGTCATCTTAAGAAGAAGAACAAGTCTAGAGCAGCCACCAACCCTCCATGGAAAACACAAGCTTCGGGTTCCAATTCAAATGCCACTAAGTACCAAGACAAGGGCAAAGGGCCAGCTAATGAGACACGGGTTCCTTTCAAGCCCCGTGAGCCTACTAAGGAGCCTAGGACTAAAGCAAGAGGAGTCCCTACTGGTCAAAAGACAAGGGATATCATGTGCTTCAAGTGTAGAGGCCGAGGACACTATGCTAGAGAGTGTCCGAATCCGAGAGCTATGATCATCACTCCGTCGGGAGAATATGAGTCTCAAGATGAGGAAGAGCCTCAAGACAAGGATGATGATACTGAGGAAGAAGTTGAATATCCAGATGTGGGTGAGCTCCTAGTTACCATGAGAGTTCTAAGTGCTACATATGAGCCGGACGAAACCGCACAAAGAGAGAACATCTTTCATACAAGGTGTACAGTAAAGGGAAAGGTTTGCTCTCTTATTATTGATGGTGGTTCATGCACCAATGTAGCAAGTTCTTACATGGTAGAGAAGTTGCAATTAGAGACAACTAAGCATCCTCATCCTTATAAACTTAGGTGGCTAAATGATAAGACCGAATTGAAGATCAATGAACAAGTTAGGATTTCATTTAGCATTGGCAAGTATTGTGATGATGTCTTATGTGATGTGGTTCCTATGCAAGCTACTCATGTTTTATTAGGAAGGCCATGGCAATTTGATAGAGAAGTAATGCATGATGGTAGAACTAATAGGTACACATTGTTGCATGATAAGAGGCGTATTAGCTTAGCCCCTTTACTTCCTTCTCAAGTTCGTGAAATGCAATTAAAATTGGTTAAAGAGAAGTGTAGTGCTAAGGCTAACTTTCTTATTACTCCTAGTGATATTAGGAGATCTCTTCATGATGACACTTTCCATGTCTTACTAATGGTCTTCAAAGAGATTTTGAGTGTAGGTGAGTTTGAGGTAGCTTTACCCAAGGAGATCCAACAAGTTCTAGATCAATTCTGCGATGTCTTTCCGGAAGAACTTCCTACGGGTCTACCTCCTCTAAGGGGCATTGAGCATCAAATAGACTTCATCCCTGGAACACAACTACCTAACCTACCAGCTTATAGAGTCCACCCTAATGAAGCCAAAGAGCTTGAAAAGCAAGTGAGAGACTTGATGGATAAGGGATACGTGAGAGAAAGCTTAAGTCCATGTGCTGTCCCGGTTTTATTGGTGCCTAAGAAGGATGGATCCTACCGCATGTGCGTGGATTGTAGAGCCATCAACAACATCACCATCAAGTATCGCCATCCTATACCTCGATTAGATGATATGCTTGATGAGTTGAGTGGCGCCACCATTTTCTCCAAGATCGACTTAAAGAGTGGATACCATCAAGTGCGTATGAGGGAAGGAGATGAGTGGAAGACTGCATTCAAGACCAAGCATGGATTATATGAGTGGCTAGTGATGCCCTTCGGCCTCACCAACGCCCCGAGCACCTTCATGAGACTCATGAACCATATCTTTCGTTCTTATATTAGTAAATTCGTAGTAGTTTACTTCGATGATATTTTGATCTATAGTACTTGCTTGGTTGATCATGCTACTCATCTTGGATTGGTACTAGAAACTCTTAGGGCTGAAGGTCTATATGCTAATCTTAAGAAATGCACGTTTTGCACTAATGAGCTTGTTTTCCTTGGTTTTGTTGTTAGCTCTCAGGGTTTTCGTGTGGACCTAGATAAGATTGAAGCCATCCAAGGCTGGCCTAAACCCACCAATGTTAGCCAAGTGAGAAGCTTCCATGGGTTAGCAAGTTTCTACCGTCGGTTCGTCAAGGACTTTAGTACCATCGCCGCGCCTCTTACTTCAGTAATTAAGAAGAGTGTGGGATTTGAATGGGGTGAAGCTCAAGAGAGATCATTTCTGGATCTTAAGTATCACCTTACACACGCCCCCATACTAACCTTGCCGGATTTCAGCAAGACCTTTGAAGTAGAGTGTGATGCTTCCGGTGTAGGCATTAGAGCAGTTTTGACGCAAGGAGGCAAGCCGATTGCGTTCTTTAGTGAGAAGTTGAGTGGGGCCGCTTTGAATTACCCCACCTATGACAAGGAGCTCTTTGCCTTGGTTAGAGCATTGCAAACATGGCAGCATTACCTCCTCTCAAAGGAATGTGTCATCCATACCGATCACGAGACCTTACAACACTTAAGGGGCCAAACGACTTTGAAAAGGCGCCATGCCAAGTGGCTAGAGTTTATAGAGACCTTTCCTTTCATGATTAAATACAAAAAGGGCAAGGAGAACATAGTTGCTGATGCTCTCTCTAGAAGACATACACTCATCACCACCATGGAATCCAAGATGCTTGGTTTTGAGTTCCTTAAGAGCTTATATGAAGAGGACCCGGATTTGAAGGATAGTTTTGCTGGACATGGGTCTGGTTCTTATACTAAGTTCTATCTCCATGATGGGTTTTTATTTAAGGACAAGAGACTTTGCATACCCCAAAGCTCTATGAGGGAACTATTGGTGAAAGAGGCTCACGGTGGGGGCTTAATGGGTCACTTTGGTGTTGAAAAGACTTTGAGCACCTTGAAGGAACATTTCTATTGGCCAAGAATAAAAAAAATGGTCATGACCTACTGTGATAGATGTGTGGTATGCAAGAGAACCAAGTCTAAAGTCCATCCTCATGGTTTATATCTTCCGTTACCCATTCCTACACTACCTTGGGTGGATATCTCTATGGACTTCGTTTTGGGGCTGCCTAAGATCCAACATAAGGACTCTATCTTTGTGGTGGTTGATAGGTTTTCTAAGATGGCTCACTTCATCCCATGTGCTAAGACTAATGATGCTTCTCAAACCGCCACCTTGTTCTTCAAAGAAGTGGTCCGCTTACATGGAGTTCCAAGAACCATCGTCTCCGACCGTGACACCAAGTTCTTGTCTCACTTTTAGAGGATCTTATGGAAGAGGTTGGGGACTAAGCTATTGTTTTCCACCACTTGTCATCTCCAAACGGATGGCCAAACCGAAGTAGTCAACCGAACACTTGGTGTCTTTCTTAGATCTACTATTGGGAACAACTTGAAGAATTGGATCGAATGTCTCCCTCTTGTGGAGTTTGCTTACAATTCAGCCCGGCACTCAACTACGCGGATGTCTCCTTTTGAAGTGGTGTACGGACGCAATCCCGATACACCATTGAGTTTCACTCCTTTGCCACCAGCTGATTTGATGGATATGGAAGGAGTTACTAAGGCCGAGTCCATGAAAAAGATCTTTGAGAAGGTTCATGGTAACATTGAGAAGAGGAATGATCAAGTGACGGCTCGGGTTAACAGGAGGAGAAAGCGAGTCATTTTTCAGCCCGGGGATTGGGTTTCGCTTCACATGAGACCCGAGAGGTTCCCAAATAAGAGGAAGCACAAGCTGGATGCGCGAGGAGACGGTCCATTCAAAGTCCTCGAGAAGATCAACGACAACGCCTACCGCCTTGAACTTCCCGGTGAGTTTAGTGTATCTCCCACCTTTAATGTCACTGACTTGACTCCTTTTGATGTAGGAGATGATGATCTTTTGGAGACCAAAGCTCTTGAAGAGGGAGGGAATGATGTGGACATCGCACCTACACCAACTCAAGCCGCGGACCCAAAGCTAAGAAACGAGGAGAACCGAACCGTGCCTTTCATACCAAACGAGATCATGACAAGGATCAAGACACACAAGCTCAAAGGAAAAATGCAGACCTACATCCATAAGCTAAGAGACCAAGAAGACGGAGAAGAGCTAGAAGACCGAAGCGGAACAAATAGCGGCCAAGAGACCGGATGTAGAACCGTCTTGGATCCGGTGAGCTTAGGCTCACGGACATGCAACCTTGGGGACAAGGTCTTGTGTGTCCTCACTATCCATCAGTGAGGACACCCCTCAAGACCTTAAGCAAAGTAAGACACTCTTTCTCTACCTCTAGTTTTACCACGACGGATTTCTAGAGAAGGGTTTTAACGAGGTCYGAAACGTTTAGGGCATCACATCTCTTATCCCATATGTGTTTAGCTTGGAACCTCTTGATGACAAGTCTAAGCACATATAGATGTGATTCTATCTAGGGAAAGTCACTACACAAGCTTTCGCCCTTTCTTTTGTTTTGCTTTGAGACTTATGCCTTGTATTTGACTTTTGTTGACTTTTGACTTAGGCTTATGTTGGGTGTATTGTTAATGGGCTTAAGTGATGTGCTTAAGACCCATTAGGAACTCTAATTTGTAGCCTATATAAGGCAACTTTTTTCTCATTATTCATTAAGCAATCATTTTACAAACCCCAAGTAAAGTTTACAACTTTATTCTTCTCTAGCCTATTGAGCTTCACTCTAGGTTAGTCTTTCTTAGGAGATTGAGTGTGTCTCTCTCCCAAGGAGATATTGGCTGTATCAAGATCCCTTCCATAGATCTTGTGAGTGCCTTCATTCCACCGGTTCATCATCACCACGGTCTCCATTCACTTCATCATGCCGCTCTACCGAATTGAACCCTATCTTCGGCCGAGCTCCGCCTCCGTCTACCATGTCTCTTGAGGGTCTACACAAAGCTCATGCCTTGAATACTCTCTCCACAGTTCGACATCACCCCCATCACGTCAGCTTGTAGTGGATTGAACCTCATCTCCATTCAAGCTTCATCTCCGCCGAATCTTCTTCTCATTTCTCATCCGTGAGCTTCACTTGGGAGGTCTTGGTTCTTACCAGCTACACAGAGAGTATAAGAATAAATCTAATCTAGGTGAATTATAGAGTTTTTCGTTTTAGGTTTAATTATCTAAAGTGCATAAAATAAGTAAACAATAATTAAATTACTAAAAATAAATTGGGTAAAGTAAATTGTGTAATGAAAATAACAGAAAATAAATTAAGTAAATTAAATTGCAGAAAATAAAGTGTGTAAATTAAATTGCGTAAAATAAATTGCGTAAACTAAATTGCAGAAAGTAAACTGCGTAAATTAAATTGCAGAAAGTAAACTGCGTAAATTAAATTGCGTAAAATAAAGTACGTAAATTAAATTACATAAAATAAATTGCAAAAATTAAATAGCAGAAATTAAATTGTGCATAAAATAAAATAACTTAAATTAAATAATGATTAAACAATAATAAATAAAACGATCCCAAGGGTGAATGAGAACGAATCCGGAAATCTTCTAATATGAGAATTGATGTTCTTTAACCCCTCGTTAGTATCCATCGGTCTAGAGATTTCGTATATAAATTAGTCCACTTTCGTGGTATGTAAACACCCCACTCTCGTGGTGCTCTACAAGGATTGAGAACGATCTCGTCATCGACCGAATTGACTAGTAATTGCAATTTTACAAAGTAGTCAATCTTCTAACGTGTTTAGTTCTGAGATCTTAATCAACTCTCATGGTATCAAGACCTTAAGATTCTAAACTAACTTGATCAAATCTAATTTAGATAAGCTCACAAGTTAAAAATAGATTTATCGATTAACTATTATTCCGAGTGTGTAGATCCGGAACCCTCTACCCACTCTCATGGTGTAGAGAATTCCCGAAACACTTGGTCACACCTTTTGGATTAGACAAAGCTCTTAGACAACTCCCACGGGAGTAAATCTAGCCTTAGGAACACATACAAGGTAGTTAATCGGTTAAGAACACAAAACATCAATCCCTAATCAGTAGATCCCATCATCGATCTCCACCCTAGAGATCTAAAAGATCTACTCGCTCATAACTCTGAAGATAACAGCAGTATATGAGATATAAGACATGATAAACAATAAACAAAAGCTGTAAATAAAGCAATAGAAGAATAAGAAGAAGAACTAATAAAACTTAAAAACAAAAGAACATATGAGATTTCTCTCTAAGTGGTGGCCACAAAGTTGTGCAAAAAGTGGGAACCCTTTCTAATGAGCATTACATGTGTTTATATAGAGTTTAGAGCTTTAGGAGGAGGCTAGGTCGTGCCCAATGAGGTTGGGGAAAGAACTTTTGCGAATTAAACTCGTAGGGTGCCAAATAAGGCAAGTGTATGATCTTTTGGATTAGAACTTGAATAACTTTCGCATCTGATCTCGGTTTGGTATGATTCCAATTCATGGAGCTTTTGAATTAAGATTCCATATCAAGTCGGTTTGTAGCCAAATTCCTTCTGGTTTAATCACAATGTTGGAAACAGTGCACGTAGGTCCAAACCGGGTGAGTTCAGAGTCACCTGACTTGTAAAAATCATATCTTCTGATTCTGAGCAGCTCTTGACTTTATTCCAACTCTCAGAGCTTCCATTTTGAATCAAGATTCCATAGCAATTTGTTTTGTAGTTCCTTCTCGTTCAACCATAAGCCTCCAAACAGTGTCGACATGTTAAAACGTCGAATTTCGAGTTTCTTCCGTCGGGCTAGCATCGACCACGTAGGGTCGATGGACATGATCGATGCTCATCTTGGGGAAGTACATCGACCATGTCTGGTCGATGGTCTTCGTCACTGCTCAGCATCGACCCCTCATGGTCGATGCCCTAGAGATCATTCTCCTAAATTTAGTCTCCTTGAAATTATTCTCATTCACCCTAGAGATCAATTGTTAATTTATTTATTTAAGTTATTTATTTATGTTGTTTTATATTTATGCAATTTATTTTTTGTTATTTATTTTATGTAATTTAATTTCTGCACTTTAATTAATACTAATTATTTTATGCACTTTTAATTCGTTAATTTATTTTATGCAATTTATAATTCAGTAATTTAATTATTGTTTATTTATTTTATGCACTTTAAATTTTAAAAACAAACACCCAAATCAATTATAACTCACCTAGATTAGATTCACAGATATAATTTATGTGTAGTTATTCTCAGTCTCTGTGGATCGATCCCGATTATAATACAATTGCATTTAACCGTGCACTTGCGGTCACATCGGGTTAAACTCTCGAGAAAACTCGGGTGAAACCTGGTGGTGGGAAGAAGCGTAACCTTCTCCCCCTGTCAATATGTAAAGGCTTTCTTTTAGAGATAGGATCACAAACCTAGACTAACTAAGCTTGTCATGAATGTTTCCAAGTAGCTAGTCTATGGAGATTGGATTGTCATGCTCCAAGTCTTTCACACCTCGTTAAAACTCTTTCCTAGTAAAACCCGGTGGGAAGCCTAGGAGTAGGGAAAGAGTATGTTACTCACATAGAGACTTGGGGGTGTCCTCACTTAGTGTATAGTGAGGAGAGTGAGTGTATAGTGACGACATACAAAACCTTCTCTCCAAGGTTGTATGTCCGTGAGCTCTCCTCCGATGGTCCGGTCTGAATGCTCACATTGGTTCTCGATGGATCCGGCGGGTGTGATGGCTCTCCGAGCTCCTTAAGGCGGAGTAGGTAGGTTTGTAGCTGATCTTGGTAAGCCCTTGAGATGCTTCTAGTCACTCTCCTAGGTGGTAAGCTTGGAACCTTCAACTCCTTAACTTGCTCATGTCCGTTTGGATCCGTAGTCCGAAAAAGTGTCGGTATGATATCCACATCATTGGGGTGTGATGGTTTTCTTTGCTTTGGTTTGATGACGGTATGTGGCATATCCGGTCTTACTCGGATCTTCCGACGCAACCAGTTACTTCAGGAAAGCTTTGTAGATCTCCTTTTTCCTTCGCTCAGTCTTAGGAATTAGATTTAAATCCCCTATTATTAAAGTCGAGTGCTAGACATCACATATAACCTCTCTCAACTCGAGTTCACCCTTACCGCCTGGATCTGAAGCCGCCGTTGAGGCCTCCGTCGCTGGGCAGTAGTGGCCACCGTCGCTGCCTTCCCAGCTGCTCCTCTTTCGTTTTTGTTCTCTGCTTGCTCTCGGTCTCGTTTTTGTCTCCGCTCTCTGTTCTTCGTGGAACCTTCTCCTCCGGAGCGGCCACCGCTTCCAGCCAACCCATCAGTGATGGCTGAAGAACTACATGACCATTCACCTCCGAAGGCCTCGGTCGGCGCACCTTCGTAACTTCTGGAGGAAGATCGATTCACCGCTTCTTCACCTCTCCTCGCCGTCGCTCGGGTGATTCTGAAGCCGGTCCTTGGAGTCGCCGATTTCCACCACCATTCGCGGCCGTGTGTCGCAAACCATTTCATCTTATCTGTTTTAAACTACTTTGCAGGCATATCTCAGTAGCTTCTTCGGAAAGCCAAGATCTGGTCGGATCTCATCTCTCTGCTCTACATCTGAAGAACTCCACCGATGGATCCCACTGGAAAGCTTCGCTGGTTCGTCAGGCTTCTCTATTTTCCTCTCGATTCCATTGGAACCCTATCACTGCCTTTAGGCGACGTTCATCTCTCTCTCCTTTTCACCGGACTTCACAGCCATCAGAAAGCTAAACGTTTCCGCGCTGTTGGAGATTTCGTCGGGATCTCGTCCCGATCTCAGCTTATTATCCAGGTCTATTACTGTCGAGAACTACCCAGACGACCACTGTGATGAACGCCGCCGTGGCCGAGGACACCGTGCTGCCATCTCCGGGAACCATTTTGCTAGGCCTTGTTTAAGGCAAACTCTTGTCTTGCTAGGCCTTGGGCCAATTTGTGTATCATCTTTATTTGGGCTTGCGAGCCCATTAAAATTATTCTCTTCTATGTTTGGGCCTGCAAGCCCTATAAAAGTATACTCTACTTTAATTTTATAAATTAAAGTGTCGACCAAAAAAAAAAAGATCTAAATCCCCTAATCTTTTGTTACTTTTTAGATTTGGCATCTTATCTGCTTTTTAAAATCATGTTCTTCAAAGTGAATATCTTCTCAGTTTGTGTTATTTAGCTTACCTCGTTTGGTCTTTTGTTTCCGAGGATATCACTTTATTCTGTCGGCTTTTGTTTCCGGAGATATTAATGTTTTCTGACGGTTTATATAATATTTAATCGTATTCCACTTTAGTGGGTTCTAATAAAATACCAGTTGACAAAAAAAAAAAGTGGTACAAGTAAGTTCTTTATTTTTTTAATTTAAAAACCACTAATATACATTTTCTTTATAAATAAAATTATGAAAATAAAGTTTGTATAAATTATATGAACTCGATCTACAATCTGAATTTTCGATTTTCATATTTTATTAGGCATATTTAGATAAAAAAACATTTAGATAACTGAATAATTTGTACTTGTTTATTACCTGCTATTATTCTTTGAAATATTCGTGATTGACAGTCTATTTCATAATTTTTCAAAGTACCCGAACTGACTTGATTGTTATCCAATCTAGTGAGAGCTTGGTAATGATTTAAAATACATGTACCCAATTCGTTATCCATATTATTCAACCTATTTTTATATAATTTTAAATTACATATACAAATATATATATATGTTATACTTATTTACATTTTTGTTATTGTATGTTGGAAAAATGTATATATCATTTTCAAAATTTAAACCGCTTCTTAAACTGAAAAAATTTATTTAAATTTTGTTTATAATATTTTGGTTATTTTTACTATTCAAACGGCTTTTAAAAATTTTCTCTATTCAAATATATATTTGAACCGTTTGAATATAATTTTTTCAACTTGATCAGCTTGATACACTTTGATTCACACTTGATCCGCATAATCTGTCTAATACGCTTTATACACAACATTGGATCCATTCCTCCATTTGAACCCTACATGAAAAATATGTTTCTAGCTAGAACATGTCGTACTGTTATTATTTTAAATTTTGTATGTTTTATTATATTTGTTACGTTGATTAATTATATTATATATATTATTCCGTTTTGTTTTAATTAGAGTCAGTTTATGTATAAACTCAAATCTAGTATATAAAAATGGAATTTTGCTGACTTTTTGTCACGTGCCATTGGGCATTACATTAAATACATCTAAAACACACAAACCAATAACACCCCTAAATGTGTAAATCAAACAGCTTTTCTAACAAGGATAGAGGACAATTCATGGCAATTTTGTTTTTTGAATAAATGTTAAATTATATATTTTTTAAAAAATAGTGTTTGCTACAACTTAATGCTAGAAGTTAAAAGAATAGTAAGGAAAAACTAATCAATTGAAAGAATAGTAAGAAAAAACTAATCAATTGTTTTGTTGATGTAGCCTTGTGGAGAACCATAAAGTGAGACTGTTGATGAGCTTGGTATCTCCTAACTTCTGTATGGAGAAAACAGAGTTTCTAACTGTTTTGTCGATTGTTGCAACAAAAAACGATTGAGATGTTTGTGCTGGCCATGTCTTCAATTATTTGCTGGCCATGTTAGAAGCAATTCATGGCACATTGCACATGCAAATCCACTACTTGCTCACTAAACAACATTGCACATGCAAATCCACTACTTGCTCACTAAACAACATTGCACATGCAAATCCACTACTTGCTCACTAAACAACCTAAGAACCAATCAACCGCTAATAATTTACTTAAAATACCAATCCCTCACTAATAACTAACCTAAAACACCTTCACACAGTTTCACAAGCACATTCTCCAAACTAAATAAATATAGGGATTCCTTAGGAGGGGAGAAGCATCTCAATCTCAGAAACTTCTACGCAAAGAAGAACAGCAAAGATGCTTATGATTTGAAACACAACCAACAATTATTCTTTTAATTTGGCTCTCTTTGAAGACTTTAGGCGAAAAAATGGGCCAAAAGTTTCACGCTTTTATGTTCCCGTGGTTTGCTTTTGGTCATATGACTCCGTACTTGCATCTAGCCAACAAGTTAGCTGAGAAGGGTCATAGAATCACTTTCTTGCTCCCCAAGAAAGCGCATAAGCAACTTGAACATCTCAATCTGTTCCCGGACAGCATCGTCTTTCACCCTCTTACTATTCCTCATGTTGATGGTCTCCCTGCTGGAGCCGAGACTTTCTCGGATATCCCCATATCGTTGTGGAAGTTCTTGCCCCCAGCAATAGATCTCACACGCGATCAAGTTGACGCCGCAGTTCGTGCCTTGAGTCCGGACCTGATCTTGTTCGATATTGCTTCCTGGGTTCCGGAAATGGCTAAAGAGCATAGAGTCAAGAGTATGTTGTACAACGTGATATCAGCTACCTCTATAGCTCATGACTTTGTCCCAGGTTCTGAACTAGGAATTCCTCCACCTGGTTATCCTTCATCACAGTTGTTGTACCGCGGACACGATGCTCATGCCTTGCTGACCTTCTCCGTCTACTACAAGAGGTTTTCTCATCGGCTCACCACAGGTCTTATGAATTGTGATTTTATTTCGATTCGGACATGCAAAGAAATCGAAGGTAAATTCTGCGACTATATCGAGCGCCAATACCATAAGAAGGTTCTCTTGACGGGTCCAATGCTTCCTGAGCCAGACAAGAGTAAACCACTTGAAAAACAATGGAGTCATTGGTTGAGCGGTTTTGGACAAGGCTCTGTAGTTTTCTGTGCATTGGGAAGTCAAATCACTCTAGAGAAAGACCAGTTCCAGGAACTTTGTTTAGGAATAGAGCTTACAGGTTTACCGTTTCTTGTAGCGGTAAAGCCACCAAAAGGTGCAAAGACAATTCAAGAAGCGTTACCAGAAGGGTTCGAGGAGAGGGTGAAGGGTCGTGGGGTGGTTTGGGGAGAATGGGTGCATCAACCATTGATATTGGCTCATCCATCAGTGGGCTGTTTTGTGAGCCATTGTGGATTCGGGTCAATGTGGGAATCTCTAATGAGTGATTGCCAAATAGTTTTGCTTCCATTTTTGGCTGATCAAGTTCTCAACACAAGATTGATGACCGAAGAACTCGAGGTTTCGGTGGAAGTGCAAAGAGAAGAAACTGGATGGTTCTCGAAGGAGAGCTTGAGTGTTGCGATCACATCGGTGATAGACCAAGATAGCGAGATCGGGAATCTGGTGAGGAGGAACCACTCCAAATTGAAGGAGGTTTTGGTTAGTGATGAATTATTAACCGGTTACACCGATAAATTTGTTGACACTTTGGAGTATCTAGTCAATGAGACAAATCTTGAATGAAATACTACACTTATAAAAAATTACGTGGAAGCTACTTCCACTACAAGAAAACACGCCTATTCCCACACGGTATCGTCTTTCATCCTCTTACTATTCCTCATGTTCATGGCCTCCCTGCTGGCGCCAAAACTGCTAGGATATTCCCATATCGTTGGTGAAGTTCTTGTCTATTGCAATGGATCTATCATGCATCAGGTCGAAGCCACGATTTGTGCCTTGAGACCGGACCTGATCTTGTTCGATATTGGTTACTAGGTTCCGGAAATGGCTAAATCCCATAAAGTCAAGAGCATGTTGTACAACGTGATGTCAATCTGTTCCCGGACAGCATCGTCTTTCACCCTCTTAAATAGTAAATCGTGGTATATACATTTTTTCTACTAATGATAATTTGAAAAAAATTCAAAAATGCTCAAAAAAACAAAGAATCGATTACATGTTACACACCTTAGGTTTGGAGAGAGAACGACGCATTACCATCACCACGGTTCACTCTACAGCTTTAAACGTTGTACACAAACATTATTAAACATTAGTCATCATCGACATTTAAATAGATGAAAGATTTTACAGAGATTATGTAAACAATGAACAATGCAATCGTGAAACTACTAAGAAAAAAATTAGCTTTTATTTATAGAGAATGGAAGTGTGTTAAACAATCTAAGTTTAGAGAAAAAAAATTCTAAACAATAAATGATATGACGATTGGGAATATTCAATAAGGAACTATTAACAAATCCTTTATATTTGGAATAAGGGAATATTAACAAATCCAATTTTCAAATCATAAAGGAAAACAATTAAGCAGTTAATATTCATCATCGATAATCCATTTGGAATATTAACACATCCAATTTTTAAGCATTTGTGATTAGTTTAAAATAAGGGAATTTTTAATATTTTATTATCATTGGATAGAATAAGAAATTTAAAATTGAATATAGATTTCACTAACCACAATATCCGATTAGATATTTTAAAACATTTATGATTTACTTAACAATATTATGATTTCTGTTAACTAATTATATTCTTATTAATATAATTCATATAATCATCAAGTAAGGATATTTATAAATCGGATCATAATTAATAAATATATATTGTTAAACCAAATTATTTTACAATAATTTTTTTAATTCGGTTCTTTTCTTTGGTTTTAATCATACATGTTCGGTGTTTTGTTTTAATAATCTATAATTAATTAAAGAAATTTGTTGAACCAAATTATTTATAAAGAGAGTAGAAAGAAAAAGTAAAAGATTTATTACCGCGTAGCTTAATAACACAGATTGTTCATCTCTTAAAAATATATATTGTCAAACCAAATTATTTTTACACTATTTTTTTTTAATTCGTTTTTTTCTTTGGTTTTAATCATATATTTTCGACGATATGTTTTTATTATCATTGGCTAGAATAAGAAATTTAAAATTGAATGATAATCTAGATTTTAATAACTACAATATCCGATTAGATATTTTAAAGCATTTATGATTTTCAAAATCGTTAATAATTAATATAATATGTATTAGTGATAAGAGAATAATTAATGACTAAACCACTTTTAATGATAAATTATAATTTTTTTTTGTAATGGCAATGTGATGTAAATATTAACATATTGTAAGGTTAATTATATAAGTGTACTTCCCAACTAATATATGGGGAATGTTTAGCGGGTGTAGTTAAACATCATTGGACAGTTGTGTAAAATAAAAAATAATTTTCCTGAAAATCACAGTCGAAGTTGAAAATTTCATATATTCCACTTGGCATATTATGAATGGAATATTCCAGCTCGTCTCAGCTGGCCTCCATCACCGGTTATGATGATAGTTCAATGCCCATGAGAGCCATATGCGTCTTCGACCTTCCATTCTATATTCTTAATGGGTGGTCAAACATATATATATTTTTTTTTCCTAAGAATTCATTTTAAACAGATTATACAAGACAATTTGTTTTAGAAACGAAATTATATTTATATGTAAGTAAACTTTTTCGTGAAACAATAGGTTGCCAACCTGGCATGGATAATTAAAAAACCATATTTTGTGTTATGTGACAAATAAGTATATATCAACATCAGAGTTTTGAACATATCTATCATCTTTTAAAAAATATATAAAATAAAGTATTTTTATTGATAAATCAATTAATATAAAATAAGAGTTCTATATTTAGTTTAATTTCATGGAAAGCATAATAGAATACATCAGAATTTTGAAATAAAAAGCAAATATATGGAATAGAAAACATAGTTATTAGAAGAAATAGAATAGTTTCTTCTTGGCATGATTAAAAAAAAAAAAAATTGTTCAACAAATTGTTATAGGAGCATTTGTGTTATATTTCTATGACCTATGTAATAAATAAAGCAAATTAAAATGCTCTCACACGTTTATTCGGACAAAAGCTTCCGCATAAAGCTGAGGAAAAGAAAGAGAGAAAACGCAGCACATTGAAGAAAAACAAAAGACTCCATATTCTCCATATTGGATTTTATTTTCTCACTTATATAAAGTGTAAATTGTTCATTGCAGATGTGTCAGATGTGTTTTGATTCCATCTTACCGTAAACCCTAATCGGAAAATCTCTCAAACTGCAGATATGTTTTTATTCTATCTTACCGTAAACCCTAATCGGAAAATCTCTCTGCAACTATCTCTCCGACTCTAATGGGATTCTTCGATCTAAGTATTCCGTACAATGAGCCGCCATGATCACGTGTTAAGGAAATTGCCGGTTAGATAAGAGCTGAATTTGGTGTAGATCACAATTGTGGAACCGGTGCGGAGAGAGATATCCCCTTACTAATATTTGGAGAATACCTATTTGAAAATTACAATAAAATTCTAAAAAATTACATACAATGTCATTAATCTTAAGAATTAACAAAAAAAATCATTAAGAGTAAAATTGCCTAAACATTTAATATATGGAAAAAAGATATCAGTTTGTCTGTGAACTCCTCCTCTCACAGCTTCATTGATACTCTGATTCATCACAAGCACAACCACTTTGCTGCAACCTTTGTCTATGGTAAACCGGATCAGTCCAAAAAGAAGGAGATATGGGCAAAAATTTGAGGATTTCGGATTAAGCAGACAGCTCCCCTGGTTCCTTACGTGTGACTTTAACGATATTCTGGACAATTCGGAGAAGAGGGGTGGACCTTTGCATTCTGAATCCTCCTGTAGCAACTTTCGTAATTTCACTCTAGGCTGTGATCTCTTTAAGTTGAAATTTGCGGAAATTGCCTTTTTGGAGAGGGAAAAGACACAATCACACTATTTTGAGCAGGTTGGATAGAGCTATGGCTACCAGCGAGTGGGCTGATCTTTTTCCGTATAGTTGGTGTTAATATTTGGGGTTTGAAGCTTCCGACCACAGACCCCTCATCACTTTTCTAGATGCTGGTACGAAAAGAGGAAAAAGACTGTTTAGGTTTGATGGAAACCTCAACAAAGATCCGGAGGTCAGAGAATTGATAAAGGAGATCTGGAACAGACCTGCTCAAACTTCCATGGATACAAAATTATCGGACTGCCGAGCTAAGTTAGCTGAATGGGGTAAACAGAAGCATCTAAATAGCCAGAAACGAATCGAAGCAGCTCAGGAGAAATTAGAACAGGGAATGACAGATCCGCTTCAGCACGAGGATCAGATTAGTGTTATCAAAGCAGAATTGAATAAAGCCTATCAAGATGAGGATGCTTACTGGAAATAGCGTAGTCGACAGTTGTGGCTCTCCCTAGAAGACAAAAACACAAGCTACTTTCACGCTGTCACCAAAGGTCGTAGATCAATTAATCACTTCTCTGTTTTAGAAGATGATTGATAACGCTCATATTTACATGTTTTCATGCATTCATATAGGTTAATTTCATAAGTTTTAGTTAGCATTTAGAGTTATTTTAGTGCATTTGCATATGTTTATATATTTATAGGTACTTGGAGCAAAACCGGTTTTTTGAGAATGTTTTGGAGCTTTAAGAAGCCATGGAGACTTGGGAGCTACTTGCGCGGGTCGAGAGTATCACGAAAAGCCACCTCAAAGGAAGCAGCGGCCATAACATCGACCGTGGGTGGTCGATGCTCTCTCTGAGCATCCCATCAATCTAAGCATCATTCTGGGATGATCGACACCAGAGGGATCCGAGCATCCCATCAATCCAAGCATCAATCTGGGACGATTGACACCAGAGGGGAGCCCAAGCTCAGAAGCTGACAACGAAGACCGTCGACACAAGCATCGAGTGTGGCCCATCGACGCCCCTCCTGAGAATTCACGTCAAGCAAGAGCATCGAACGTGGCCCATCAACGCTGACTCACCGGGCAGAAAAAGGAAAGTTTTGTTAATGCGAATTGTAAAGTATGGAAAACTTTGGGTCGAATTGGAACCTTCTAAAAGCTTTTGGGGCACAACCTAGACTCCTCCAAGTCTCCTAAAACTCTATATAAACACATGTAGCCTCCCTCATAAGGGTTCCCACTTTTTGCACCATTTTGTAGCCGCCACCTAAAGAGAGAAATTATCAAACACTCTTGTTCTTAAGTTTCATTTATGTTTATGCATTAGTTCTTCTTCTTCTGTCTCTTTGTTTTCAGTTACTGTTTTTATTTATAGTTTATTATGTCTTCTATCTCATATACCTCCGGCACCCTCAGAGTTATGAGCGAGTAGATCCTTTAGATCTCGGGGGTGGCTATCGATGATGAGATCTACTGATTAGAGATTGATGTTTTTTGTTCTTAACCGATTGACTACCTTGTATGTGTTCCTAAGGCTAGATTTACTCCCTGAGAGTTGTCTAAGAGCTTGGTCTAATCTGTTGGGCATGACCAAGTATTTCGGGAATTCTCTATACCACGAAAGTGGATAGAAGAATTTTGGATCTACATACTCGGAATCCTAATCGATCGATATATCTATTCTTACTTGTGAGCTTATCTAAATTAGCTTTGATCAAGTTAGTTTAGCATCTTAGAGTCTTGATGCCACGAAAGTGGATTAAGGTCTCAGAACTAAGCATGTTAAGGGATTGGCTACTTTGTATAATTGCAATTGCTGATCAGTCCGGTCGATGACGAGATCGTTCTCAGTGCTTGTAAGAGCACCACGAGAGAGGGTTTTTACTGAGAGTTTAGCATACTACGAAAGCGGACTAATCTATGTACGAAATCTCTAGACCACTAGATACTAACGAAGGGTTAAAAATCATCAATTCTCATATTAGAAGATTTCCGGATTCGTTCCCATTCACCATTGGGATCGTTTTCTTCATTATTGTTTAATCGTTATTTAATTTAAGTTATTTTATTTTATGCAATTTAATTTCTGAAATTTATTTTATGCAATTTAATTTCTGTTATTTACTTTATGCACTTTAATTTACATTATTTAATTTATGCACTTTAATTTCTGTAATTTACTTTTCCGCACTTTATATTTCCGCAACTTATTTTCTGAAATTTAATTTCTGCTATTTAATTTACGCAATTTAATTTCTGCACTTTTATTTTATGTAATTTAATTTATGCAATTTCTTTTCTGCAATTTACTTTACGCCATTTAATTTCAGTAATTTAATTATTGCTTATTTAATTTTTTTGCTTATTTATTTTATGCATCTTAGATAACATAACTAAAATCCAAAATAATTATAATTCACCTAGAATAGATTCACATCTGTATTCACTGTGTACCTGTTCTCAGTCCCTGTGGATCGATTCCGAACATACTACAATTGCATTTAACCGTGCACTTGCGGTAAGATCAGGTTAAACTCTCGAGGCTATTTTCTAGTAGTGCTCGGGTGAAACCTGAGACGAGGTGTAACAAATCCTCCTATCAAGTTTTTGGCACCGTTGCCGGGGACTGTAGCAATAGCCATAGAGATTTGGTCTGAATCTGAGACTAGATTTTTTTTGTTTTTTTTTTTTTATTTTGTTTAATTTTTATTTGTTTTGTTTTAGAATTTTTCAGAATCTAAGGCTTGAAAAATGCTAAGAACAAACAAGTGGCTAAACTGGATGCGTAGGCCAAGAGCTACACAAACTATAGGCATGGCCGATGAGCCAACCTGTCATGGTAAATGCCTAGGCAAACAGCAACCACTAGTGGAAGGTGTCGAGTTTGAAATCAAAGTCGAACTGATTAACTTCGTCCAGCAAGAAAATTTCCAAAGTCGATCGACGAAAAACCCTATAGAACACCTTGATCACTTTGACAAGTTGTGTGGAATGCTACAAATGACTGGTCTCTCTGAAGATGCACTAAAACTGCGTTTATTCCCAGTTTCACTTGGGGGTGAGGCGCGTCAATGGGAGAAGAGCATCCCATCGGAGACCTTACGATGTGGAGTCAATGCCAGATAGCATTCCTGAAGAGATTCTACTCGAACGCTGGGACAACTTATGGGAGAAACAAGATATCAAACTTCACACAACGAGACACTGAGAGCTTCAGAGAAGCATGGGAAAGAATTATGGAATACACGAGACAATGCCCTCATCATGGGTTCAGTGACAAGCATTTTCTAAGCATATTCTATAGAGGGGTGATACCCAAATATCGTATGTTACTCGATGTAGCTAGCCATGGATCCTTCTTGGGGCAAGATACACATCATGGAATGACATTGGTGGAGAACCTAGTCGTGAGTGACAACAACTATGGAGAGGAGTACGATGGCATGAACAGATACGTCGAGGCCCATGAGGAAAAGAAGAAACAGACTACAGAGGCGATACACGAAAAATTGGATGCCATTCTGAGATCAACGCAAGGATATGTTCGTCTTGACAAAAGGTTTTCAAGTGACCAAATGAATCATCTGGAAGTTTTTGTTCTGAAGCGCTGTCACGAAAAACAGCATCACCAATCCATAGAGACCGATGGTAATCCTGGAGAAATCAACGAACACCAACATTGACCAGAGCGTCAACCACACAAGATCGATGCCGATATATCAGGGAAGCCTGTCGAGGGGCAACATCGATCAGGAGAGATTGATGCTTTTTCAAATGGAAACATTGAGCAACATCATCGACCAGGAGCGGTCGATGGTATTGCTGGGACTATCAAAGAGAGAAAGAGCGTCAAACGGAACATCGGTCATATACCATCGATGTTATGTCTATAGAAACTGTCAAACAAACCCATCGATCCAGTCCGGTCGATACTTTTCCTGGGGGCAGCAAAGAGATAACGACCGGGACGAACAAACTTGAAGAGGTGATTCAAAACATTCTAGATGGGGAATCAAGCAAAGGTGCAAAGGTCAGCGAAGAATTCACAAACATTGAACAAAGATGGCGCGAACTAGATAAGAAGTTCGAGGATTTGGTTTCTAAAGTCCAAGTATTAGAAATCCGAACTGTTGAGGAAGCACCGACGATCAATGCTATAACCTTGAAGAGTGGAAAGGAGCTCAGACCGATCCCACCGAGGCAACCAATCAATAAATGAGACTATCATCGAGAAAGAAAATCCATTCATTGAGAGGGAGGATCCAATACTCGAGAAAGAAGATCCCGTGACCGAGGAAGAACAAGAGATCGAAGAAGTTATTAAGGAAAGATCAGACACGGATGGGGAACCTGATACTCGTGTGACGAGCCAAGCGATACCCGATCCACTTAAATATCAACCTAAGATCCCTTTTCCGGAAGGATCAAAGGGAGGATAGCGGAGAAACTGAGGAATGCATTTGAACAACAAATGAAGGGCGTAATCATCACTATGCCGATACTAGAAGCTTTGACGATGATTCCCAATGCTAGCAAATTCCTCAAGGATTTCATAACTAAGAAGAAGAAGGAGCTCACCGAGGTTTCGTTCCTAACACATGAGTACAGCGCGGTTATTCTTGACAAAAAGATTCCAAAGAAATTGGACGATCCGGGCAGCTTCACTCTCTCTTGCAGTAGAGGTCCAATAACATTTGGGAGATCTCTATGTGATCTTGGAGCTAGTGTGAACCTCATGCCTTAGTCCATTGCCAAAAAGTTGGGATTCACTACATTCAATGAGTGTATGATGTCACTCGTTCTCGCCGATCGCTCCATATAAACGCCGGTTGGATTACTCAAAGACATCCCGGTGATGATTGGTGATTACCAAATTCCAACCGACTTTGTGGTACTCAAGATGGATCACCAGCCCAAAGATCCACTCATCATATGGAGACCATTCCTAGCAACCGCGGGAGCCATCATCGATGTTAAAAATGGAAAAATCGACCTTCACCTAAACGAAGAGGTGATGAAAAAACCCAAAAAACGAGACCACATCTTCAACATAGACGATCTCGACTTGTTGGATGATGGTGTGTTGGACAAAGTTGAGCTCGAAAACGAAGAACTAAATGAAGAATTCCAAACGCTACAAAATGGAGACGTGGCGGACATGCTACCTCGTGAGATGGCATACGCGAGTCTAATCGAAGGTGACGAAGAAGAAGAAGCCACGGTGGAAGCAAGCGATGGAAAGACTTGCGATGAAGATGATTGGAGTGAACTCAAGGCACCGAATGTGGAGTTGAAACCACTTCTGAAAGGGCTAAGGTACACATTTCTCGGTCCTAATTCAACATATCCTGTCATAGTAAGTGATGAGCTTAATGATGATGAAATTTCTCTTTTACTTAATGTATTGAGAAAATATAGAAAAGCAATAGGATTTCTCTAGATGATATCAAGGGCATATTCCCATTCTTATGCATGCATAGAATACATTTAGAAGATGAGTCTAAGAATTCTATTGAATCTCAGAGGTGTTTAAATCCAAATTTGCGTGATGTCGTAGGAAAAAAATTCTTAAACTTCTAGATACAAGTATTATTTATCCTATATCCGATAGTAATTGGGTATCACCTGTTCATGTAGTTCCTAAAAAGGGTGGTATCATTGTGGTAAAAAAATGAAAATGACGAATTAATTTCTACTAGAACTATCACGGGACATAGGATGTATATTGATTTTAGGAAATTAAATGCTGCCACTAGAAAATATCATTTTCCTCTTCTGTTTATTGATCAGATGTTAGAGCGATTAGCAAATCACTTTCATTATTGCTTTTTCGATGGGTACACAGGATTCTTTCAAATCCCGATACATCCTCAAGATCAAGAAAAAACGACATTTACATGTCCTTACAGTACCTGTGCCTATCGAAGAATGCCGTTTGGACTATGTAATGCACCTGCAACCTTTTAAAGGTGTATGATATCGATATTTTCAGATTTAATTGAATCAGTAGTTGAGGTGTTTATGAATGATTTCTCTGTACACTGTTACATTCAAGGTCGTATTTGGATTAGAATACAGAGAAGGCATTGATCGCATATTGTTCCGAGATCCCTCCACGACATCTACATAATCTCTTCAGGTAAATTCTCGAAATTGTGATTTTCGTTTCAAAATTCTTTGAATTAGGTGTGTTCAAACCCAAAAGATGAGACGGACGCGTTATTGTTGCCTTATGTCCGAATCCTAACTTGTGATAATTTTCCCCTCTTTGGTGATCTATATAAGATCGTTAGACCAGTAACAATTGTCCTGATATTGCAGAGAAAAACCCACGGCTTAAACACACCGACTCTATAATTTAAACTCTAAATTTATAATCCAAAACCATCGGTTCAAAAATAAAAGGGGTATGGGAATTGCAAAAGCTCCCTAAAGCTTAACACATACCAACGGCTGAATGTGTGAGCTTTGAAAGTTGAATAACACAAAGGGGAAATGGGAACTGAAAAAGCCCCTAAAGCTTCTCTAAAATCAGAACAGTCCCATAGGAGTTGCCTAATTAAATTACAAATCATCGGCTTAAAACCGATTTTTCGATTCAAAATAAAGGGGGTAAGGGAATTGCAAAAGCTCCCAAAAGCTTAACACAAACCAGCGGCTGAATGTGTGAGCCTTTAAAGTTAAAACAGACCCAAATGAGTTGCCTAAGATAACACAAAGGGGAAATGGGAATTGCAAAAGCCCCTAAAGGTTCAAGTTTTAGAGCTCTTATAATTAGAACTGTCCAATGGGAGTTGCCTAAACTGAAGCAAATGGGTACAACAAATTAACACCCCTGAAACTTAACACAAAACAATGGCTGCTTGGTGTGTATGTGTGAGATATAAATTTAAAACAGTCACATAAGAGTAGCCTAATGATAACACAAACCAGTGGCCTTGTCTACAAAGAGGAAATGGGAATAGCAAAAACCCCAAAAGGTTCAAGTTTCAGAGAGTTCATACACACTAACTCGTCTGATTTTGTGTGCTCTTTTGATTAGAACAGTCACATGGGAGTTGCCTTACGGTAACATAGACCAGTGGCAAAAACCAACTTCTCGGTTAATGCTTTGAGTTTTAGAGCTTATGCACACTAATATGCCTGCATGTGTGAGCTCTTTAATAAAAATAGTCTCATGGCAATTGCTTAAATAAACACAAGCCAACAGCTTACAACGAATTGAAAAGCCTCTAAAGCTTATCACAAACCAACGGCTTACAAACCGACAAGAACTGTCCTGAAATTGGAAAGTAAAACCCTCGGCTTAAACCGACAAAAACTGTCTTGACTTGGAAAGAAAACCCACGGCTTAAACCCACACAAACTGTCCTGAAATTTGGAAAAGAAACCCACGGCTTAAATTGATTAAGCCTATAGACACACTATTACGCGGTGAGTTCTATAATTAGAACACTGTCTGCTGGAAGTTACCTAAATTGATAATCTAAAACCAGCGGCTTAAAACCTTTTTTCGGTTCGAAAACAAATGGATGCGAACTTGTATGGCAACGATCAAGATAGTGAGTATACAAAAGTAAATAATGGCGTGGACCAAAATCGAAATTCCGATTGTTTGTGATAAAAACTCGTGCAGTTTCCATATGAACGTAACAAATGTTTGTTTGAAATCATTAATCAACTCTTTATTACTCTGTTTTTAATGTGCAGAAGAAGAAAAATACTGTGACCAGAGATAAAAAGAAGCGTCGCGCGGCCGTCATGATCCTTGTGTTGTTCCACGAGGTTATTATATACACCCAAACCACTTAATTGCTTTACATTTATGACTCAAGATTTTGATTTTGGTTTTGGAGTTTTGTTTGTTTGTTGCAGTTGTGCCAATGGTGGCTTTAGTTCTTGTGGATCAATTGATTGCGCAATACGCACAGTCTCATGATAAGAGGTTTCTTAACTAGCTTTAAAATTCCTTTATCTACCCCAAGTGCAAGGTGCAAGTGTAGTAAACTAAGGGTCGAACCACAAGGAAGCTGGCAAACACAATAAGCTATGAAGAAAACTTAATAAGTTAAAGCAATTCAAAGATTCAATTCTAACAAGTGTTATGCAATACGTAAAAACTGAAAACGATATTGATTCTTATACTAAAAACGATTAACTATGACTAGACAATTGATGGCTTAAACTCTAGCTTAGTCATTGTGTCTAAAGGACTTATGCAAACTTAACCTAGGCCTTGAGATCACAAGTAGACTTACACATTTCCATGCTATAAATCCCTACAATAAGAACAAATTGAACAAACTTCCGTTTGCAATTTTGGAACTTAATGAGCATTCAAAATCATCTCAACTTACCACTAAGCTACCTAAACAACTACTTCCGTAGGTTAGGATCACAAAGCTCACAAATAGCTTGGTTATAGAATTTCATCAACACCTTCCGGGTGTGAAATTCTTAAAATCTAGATTCTACTCTTCCAAGCCTAATCTAGCATAGAGTACAACTAAGAGTGAAGGATCTACAAAGATCAAACCATAAACACAACTCCTAACCATCAACCTAAGCCATCAACCTAGCCATAGTCAACCTAGAAAACTACTCACATATAGCCATACAAACAAAGAAAACAGATGAGAATAAGAGAAAGGTATTCATCCTTAAGATAATCAAGATTCAACAAAGTTTCATCAAAGAAATCTTAAAGAAGAAGCAAAATCAAGAACAAAAGTTTTTTACAAGTCTCTTCACCCTTTCTAGAGAGAAAATAAGCTATAGAATGAGTCTCCCTTTTACAAAAGTCGAAAACTATGATTTTATATGTCTCAAAACGAGTCTAAAACAAATATCTAAAACATGTCGGCAGGCGTGATCGATCGATCAGTGGTACGATCGATCGATCGTTCAATCTAGAGTCTCAGGTCAATGCTTCTTGATCGATCGATCGGGATACGACCGATCGATCGGATGGTTCGGTGATCGATCGGTCATTGCTTTCTTGGTCGATTGAAGAGCGTGACGCTGGAATTGTGGAATTACGATCGATCGATCGTATCATCTGATCGATCGATCGGATGATTCAAAACGTCCTAATACGATCCTTTGCTCCCGATTCGACCTCTTCATGCTTTTTAGACATGTTCCAACCTGTTAAGACTCTAAAATGCAAGGAAAACACACAAAAAGCTACTAATATGATGATTAAAAACTACTAAAACTGTAATATATCATCTCATATGTTCCCAATAAATCTAGAGTTGCATGAAAAATAAATGAACAGAGGCACTGCTACAATCAGGTAACAGGTTCTTGCTTTTTTTTTTTTTTTTTGCAGATGAAAATGGAAGATAAAACTGAGAATGAAGAAGGGAGTTATGGGTTTCTTGGTGGCTAAGGAGAGGAATTGGTTTAGATGCTAAGCGTTGTGACGACTACAAAAGAGAGGTATTATATTCTTGAAGTGGGTTTTGCTTTTTTGTGGTCTATAAACTTTGTCAATCAATTGCTTCTTTTTTTAAGTTTCGGTTTTCTATTTTTAATCAGTTGCTTCTTTTTTTTTGGTATGCGTTTTCGGCTTTTTAAAAAGAATTGCTAAAAAGTAGATGCTGTGTAAAAGATAACCAGATATTGTTCTAAGGGTCTACTTTGAAAGTTTTGTTCATAGGTTTGGATTTAGCCAACTGATCAGGACTAGTCAAGACTGGATTTGGTAGTTTGGTAGTAAAGATTGGCTATTAGTTTTGACGCTGATGATGGACACTGTGAACTCTTAGTTTCCATGTATAGCTAAAGAGAGGAATGTTAAATCAATGATAATCATCACTTCACTTGCTTAAAGTTTGTGTTTTGAATTATTGATCTATGTTATAACTCTTCAGCCATGTCCAAAGTTTAAATCGTTTTCCTTGTTTCAGGCTTTACACTTATTGGTGTTGAAAATCAAGAAACAAAGAGGGAGCATATTAGTTCAAATGCAATGTGTTCATGTTCTGTAGTAGTTGTAGTTTTCCAACTTAAACGCTCTGCATCAGTGTTGATCTTGATCCACTTCTCTATTTCCATGGCAGGCCTAACGAGACCTTATTGTTGTCTCAGTATCTGTCCGCAAGATTCAAGGTTACTTCAACTTCATCGAGATCTTTTAGTCTTGGTCATAGGCTCAAAATCCTTGCTCTTCTCTGAAGAAGACCCATTGGGCAGCTCGGTTTTCAGATTGGTTTTGGGGTATGATTGAGTTCGGTTAAACTTAATAAAGCGTTCAAAAATTGTACTAAACTAGTTTATGGACTCACTCAATAACGTAATGAAGTACCGACTAAGAAGTAAGAAGGAACACAACATAAAATAGCTAGACAAACTTCTGCGACCACCAAAAACAGAAAATTACGATCTCAGCACGTGGCACTCTCTTATTCGAGAATAATAACCAATTTTATGTCTTAGTCGATCATAAAGTTTATAGTGGTATATGAGAATGATATTGCCTAATTTGTTATGTGCCAATCTTTGTGTGTAGAGTGATCTTCTGAATTCTACGTTTAATTTCCAGTGTGGTGATAAAGAGTTGTAATTTGCTGATTTTTTTTTTTTTTGCTATTTGTTGATTGATAGTGTGTTTATGGTAAGAATCAGGTAGCTTTATCAACGAGATTCTCAATTATCTTAAACCACATTTTGGATATTCTTATTTACGTGACAGATTCATTCAAAACAGTGTAGTTATTCTAGCTACTGTGCAATTTTAATATGGATGATAGATATTAAGTTTGGATCCGCTTGATGACTTTGCTCAAGGGATCTGTGGCTATTCCGACCAAATGTGATTATGGACGAGATGGATTGATCTTGCTTTTGTTTTAAGTCTTCTTATTGTGCCTAATCTGGTACAGTTTCTCGATTTCTTGGTTATTCAAGAGGATTTGGTTCGTATTTGATTGCTATGGATGTAGGACATATAAGCTCATTGGTGCTGATTATCCTGCAAAGTGCAAACAATCCAGAAGATGTTTGTAGTCAGCTTCCTCGGTCTCTTTAGTCTCGTTCCACTTCGCAAGGTAGCGTCTCACTATTGTGATAACAATGAATTAAAATTCTGTGAAGAAAGCAAAATCCCAGTAGTTTCTTTATCTTTATTCAAAAAAAGTGTATCTCAGGTGATGGATTTGGACTGCAGGCTTACGTATCCCAGTGGAACCGTTACAGCAATGCTGATTAACAGTTTCCACAAACAACAAAACTGGAGCCGAGCTTTTAGGGTAATTGTCAGAGATTCATCTTCAATCTCACCTTCTGAAAACCATAGCTTGACTTTCACTCATTAAATATTTATTTACTTCAAAACACAAGTTAAATGTCTTGCCAAGTATCTGAGCCTTAGCTTTGTTTGGAGTTGCTTCAAATGGTTCTTTAAGTGGTATTGGAGATGAATTAGGTGCTGGTCCGCACTACGTACGGGTTGTTTGCATATTTTGAATTAACGTTATAGGTATCTAAATATATAGACTTCAACATTTAGATCATTACTTTAAAATATTTCAAATAGAAATTAGTTAATAAATAGTTGATAATAAAGACTGAATTCAAGAAAATATAAAGACAATGTGAACTCCTAATATAATATATATATATATATATATATAGTTAAATAAAAATAATTAAAATGTAATAAAGTTTATATTTTAACTTAGCTGCATTAGTTGTAAGTTTTTTGAGAATCTATTGTATATATGATCCACAGTATTCGCTTTGATATACAAAATGCTGAAATGTGAATGCACGCATGTGTGTATTCCAATTCTCTCGAGTCGAAGAAATTTAGAAATGGGCCTAATATAAGCCCAATAAAGTATATCTAAAAAAATTTTCGTGCTTACAAATTGCTAAGTCAGAACACGAATTTACCCAAACGTAAAATATACTAATATAGAATACAGCTCAACGAATCAAAAAATTCAAAATATTTTCTTTGCCTTCAATTTTCTTTTATCATTTCCCGATTTTTCTCGCAACTGTATTTTTTCCAACGTATTTAAATTATTTTTGAGTAGAAAGAATTATATTTAAATTGATGACAAAAGAAATAGTTATTTTTTTAAAAAAAAATTTCCAAATAATTGAGAAAAAGAAGCAATGTTTTGTTTGTTTTCAATGTGTATAAAAAAAAATCTAGCATTAATTTCTACTTGTCTACGTTTCCTATATATATTCGGTTAATTAATCTATAAATGATACTTAAAACAATAATTTTCAGGTGAAAAAATAAACGAATCTGTTAAAGAGCTCAGACAGGAAAAAGTTGATAATCCACTCGAGTTCTTAAAAGTCTTAAAATCTGCATTTCAGGATCAAGGCAATGATAATTCAAAATTTAATGTGACCCATCTGTATGTTTTATTTTGTACTTGAACAGTTCCTCTTTTTGGTTATATTGAGATAATTCTCTGTTAAGGTTCTCTAGTCACATGTCTTTAATGGATGGCTTCTCTCTTGACAGAATTGTCACAATACACATATACTATAGCAACACGATTACTGGAAAAAACATATATAGCAAGCTTTCTCTGATTGACTTGGCTGGAAGGTTTAACCGTGAAAGATGACAGTGGAGACCACGTCACTGATCTGTTGCATGTCATGAATTCGATTTCAACATATGCCAAATTTTTATTTCTCTTTTTTATCCATTTCTCTCTACCAGTAAGCTGCACATCTAACCTATGTGTCCTTATCTTGTAAAGGTTTCACAAAGTTTTCCATGTGTAGGCTTCAATGCATGAATTTGTTGTAAACTTTACTTACTGCATATATCTCTGGTTCTATAGGTTGAGTATCTCGAGAGTTTAACCCGATAATACCGCAAGTGCACAGTGATGCAATCGTAGTACGTATGGGATCGATCCACAAGGACTGAGAACAACTACACAGAGATTACAAGAATAAATCTAATCTAAGCTAAAAATAAAGGTTTTTGGGGTTTTGTTTCTAATAGCTAATTTGCGTAAAATAAATTGTAAGAGATGCAATAAAGTAAATAAGCGTAAAACAATAATAAAGCAGTTGACCTCAAAGGTGAAGGAATGACTTCTGAGAATCTACTAATCCGAGAATGATGTCTTTTAACCTATTGCAAGTATCCTTCGATCTAGAGATAGGATAAGTTGTCTAGTCCACTCCCGTGGTAAGCTAAACTCTTTGCAAGAACTCACTCTCGTGACACTCTTACAAGCAATGAACACAATCTCTTTTTAATCAATCTAATTAACTGTTATATCTCTACAAAAGTGATTAAGCTCGTAATTTGTTTAATTCCGAAATCTAGATTCAGTCTCGCGACATCCAGATTCTATGATGCTAAACTAGCTTGATGAGAGCTAATCTAGATAAGCACACAAATACAAATAGATTTATCGAATAGCTAATACTCCAAGTATGCAGATCTGAAACTTCTATCCACTCTCGTGGTAAAGAAAGTTTCTTAATACTAAGCCACACCTACTAGATTCAACCTAACCCTTAGATTATTCCCATGAGAATAGATCTAGCATTAAAAACGCATAAAAGGTAGCTAAACATATTAAGAACTTAGAACATCAAACCCTAACTAGTAGATCTCATTCATCGTCATTCACCCGAGAGATCTATAGATCTACTCGCTCGTGCTTTTGCTAACAATGATAAGAAATAAGATTGAAAACATAATGATCAATAAAAACAGTAGAGAAGAATATATATGATTGCAAAATAGAAGAACTATTGTAGATTCATGATAAAAACGTAAGAACAAGAGTTGTGGTGAGGTTTTCTCTTTTGTATTTTTCTCTCTTATCTCCCACACTTGTGGCTATGGATTACAACATGTTTATATAGTTTCTAGGCTTCTGGAGGCGTCCAAGTTGAGTCTCTAGGGTTACAGGAGCATCGAAATCGAATATTCCAAGCCCTTAATTGTCATGTGTCGAAATTCTCCTCTTTTCTCGGAGGTCAATATCCACCCTAATAGGTCGATATTAGGGTCGATATTGTGCTTCTTTCTTTGACAGATTGATTCTTTTTCTGAGACATCTTTCGGGAAATTCTTCGGGCACAATATCGACCCCCACAGGTCGATTCTGGGGTCGATATTGGTGCTCTTTGTTTTCCTGAAATCCTTCTCTGGATGTGCATGACCCAAATGGTGATGCCAACTCTCCTAATGGTTCTAGCAAGCTCCAAAAACATCTCAAAAACTCATGTTTACTTCCAAGAACCTAAAAATACATAAACATATGCAAACAAACCAAAACTATCCTAAATGCTAACAATAATGTGTAAAACTAAGCTAAATGAATGCACAGAACCCTGTAAAAATGAGTGTTATCAGACTACAAAAAATTGTTTACATATTAGGTTTAGATTATAATATGCATATTTTTATTTAGAAAACTCAATGCATACCTTGGTGTCGATGAAAAGCAGCTCCATTCTCATGAGTATATTACCATTTTTAAAGTTGCGAGCTTCCCAGAAATGAATTAGTCTTACCACGACTTCATCATTGCAGAAATTGCCTTCAAGATTGTCAAAAGATTGAATGGGAAGATGTCTTTGTAACATGTGTTGCCATGTTTATGTGAATGATTGGTTTGGGATAGAGTGATGTTTTTTTTGTAGGAATATGAAAATGCTTGTTATATATATATGGTAATATAGAAGGACAATTATTGGTGTAATTATTGTCTATTATTTAATTTATTTTAGTTTTAAGCTTTCATATTAAATATTTTGGTGGAAATTGGATATTAATTTTTTCCATCTTTACGTTGCTCAAGTTATTTAGACATATAAAAATCTACGTTAACGATTTATAAATGACTTAATAGACGTTACTGTGTGATGTTTCATTTGACTTTCATTGAAAAAAATCAAATACAGGGACCATGACCAATTAAAGCTTAAACCTCTCACCTTCCACTATCATCATGATGAGTAATTAAAACTTAAACCTCTCACCATCCACTATCGTCATAAATGGTGTATGGGAATGATGGGTGAATAAATGGGCTAGTATGAATTAGTTTCTGCATACGATTTTTTTATAGCTTTAAAGAGATTTGAAACCTTTGAACTCAAGTGGGTCAAAACGCTTTGAATGGGCTGATTTATGAGTTATGATTTTTTGTTTGTGTAATTAAGATGAATTGTAGATTATATTTTAAGATTTTTTAGTGATAATGAAATATATAATTTAGTTATTATAATAAATAGTTTTAAATATTTTTTTTTAAAAAAGTTAAAGGATAATATACCATATGTCTCTAAAGAAAGAACTATCATAACATTTTATTTATTGTAAGTTATTTTATAATTAAGTAGTTTGATGTCAATCTTTGATTTTTAACGTTTAAAAATACAGGAAACTATAGAAAATTGTTGACAATGAAATCTCATAATTTCTTTTGGTTTTTATATACTATAACTAAATCTAAATAAAAATTTATTATAATGTTAATTAAGTAGTTTGATGTCAATCTTTGATTTTCAACGTTTTAAAATACAGAAAGCTATAGAAAAATGTCTCTCTGAAATCTTGTAATTTCTTTCGTTTTTTTATATAGTATAACTAAATCTAAATGAAATTTATTATTATGTTTTGGAGTTTAAATTCACGGTGTTTAGAAAGTAAAGACACAAGAATAGGCCTTACAATAAGCCTAACAATGAGATATGAATATATATATGATTAACTATTTTATTAATTTGATCTATGATGAATTTTATTATTTTGTTTTGTGATTATTAAGTAGGTGATGTGTCATCTTTAGAAGACCTAATTTTTGCTGATGTGGATGTTATTTTGAGTCTCAAAACCTTTTTTTATTAGTATAGATAGATGTAGGTTTGATCATTTTTTCTCACACTTGGTTTGACGCTATTCGAATTAATTTAATTCGGTATTTAATTGATTTCACAGACAAGATGTCATTCCGATTGAAGCATCCAATGGTTAAAGCTGCTATTCAGGTTTGTGATTCTCTTAGTTTTTGTAACATCCGTATCCCGGCTTAGTTCTTGCCAAACAAGTTATTGTATTGTTCCGGAGAGAAGTATGGATTGGTTGAATTAAGCAAAAAAGTAATTATTTTGGAATCGGTTTCGGATTGTTGGTGTTGAAATGAAGAAGCAGAGGAACGTATCAGAACGCATTTCTGAGTAAGGAGGTCTGAACAGAAGTGTGAAAAGGAGCAGGGGAACGTTTTGGAACGCATATCGGACGAGGAGGTCCGAAACAAAAATACTAAACTGAAGGGGGGAGTCTAATTCAATTTTGGTTAGCTTAACCAAATTAAACCGAGATGGGTTCCGGGATAATACTGAACTCGAATGATGGCCCTAGGGGCGGTGATTAAGTTAAATCGAGCAATAGATCGATTGTGGTTAAATAATCCCGAGCGGTTCGATTTAGCGAATTAATCAGTAATTCCGGGGAATTAGCGGGAACGGAGAAATATTTCGGGACAGAGAAATGTCTCAAATATTTCGGAGAATTTGACGGAATTACTAAACCGAACGAGATAATCAAATAGTCGCGATTAATAAATTCGAATGGTTTGGTTTAATTGGATTAAACCGACAAATACATATATACATACATATATCTATATATATGTGCATCCTCCTCTCCCTTCTTCTACATCCTTCTACACTCTTCTTCTCATTTTTGCTAAGGGGAGAAATATCTAGAGAGAGAGAGGGAAGAACAGAGAAAAAGAGTGGAGAAGCTAGAGAAGAAAGAAGAAGGAGAGGAAGGAGAGAAGAAGAAGAAAACTTGGTAAAACAGAGTTTTTAAGTTAGCGATCAAACTATCAGATTGAGCTGAAATTTTGTGGGTATGCTTCTTCAACCTCTTGACTAATTATCTCCAAAATTTCGTTGAGTTTCCTTGAGTAGTTTAGGAGTTATGAATTTTCTCCCAAACTGCTTAGCTCGAGCAACCAGCGACGGGTGGATTGGGAGGGTGTTTGGGCATTCAAAACTTGCTGGTTTGGGCTGACATTTGGTGGGTAGATTCTGAGAACCTTATCTTGAATCTGACCGAAGGAATTGTCCAAATATTGTCTAGAATAAAAGTTACGATCAGACTAGTAAAGCTCTGTTTTTGGAGAAGAATCTGAGAAATGTTATTAGTGATCCGAGTTAGCTTGTAATCCATCAATTGAGAGTGTGCTTGGATATATTGACAGGAATTTGTAGTTATTTTGGTGATGTGTTTGCTAGGAATTGGTGCTACCTTGGTGTTTTGAGTAGAGTCAAAGAGAAACAAGCTTGAAGTGTGAAAAGATCGTTGTTTATAATCGTCAAACCGAGGTGAGTGCGTGACGGTTTGTACCACGTGATCTTTGAATTACCGTGTTTGATTTGTGTTGTGGCTTGACCATATGGGCCTGATTTATGGCTTGTTTGCTGCTTGTGTTGTGTGTTTGATGGAGCTCTATCATTCCTTGTTGATTGCTTGTTGTGTTATTTTAATTCAGAGAAGTCATAGGTCTTGGAGCGCTGTGGAACCAAGCGTCAAGGAGGAGGATGATCTGGGGTTTAAAAAGGTTTTCGTATCTTTTGTTGGATGCTTAATATGTCTTGTGTTGGTAATATTTTGGACTTGTTGGTATGCTCGTTTGTAATGTTTTCAGGGTTTTATGAAGGGTTTAAGTTGTACGCATGCTTAGTTTCGATGGAAGTAATTTATTTTACTTGGGGTTTAAGTAATTAGTAATGCTTAGATAATTTAAGTCGATTTAAATTAAAATTTTTAAAATCCCGGATTTTTATCGTTTTGTTTCGCCTCACGGGTGAGGTGTTTCAATTTGGCATCGTGAGCAGAGTGTTCTAGGACTTGTTGGAGTCATGCTTGCTTGTGATTGCTTGACTTGATTCCATGATTGAGTGATGTTATTCATGATTGCATGTGTGATTATTGATTTGTGATTATGTGATGTGGGGTTAGAGATCATACTCTTCCAAGTAAAAGGTTCCACGGTAAGACTTCTCTTGTTTTGGTTGTTTAAGTTTGTGAGAATTGAGCACCTTTGTTGTTTTTGTAGCATGGGGGGAGTACCAGAAGTGGAGGGGTAGAGGTAGAGAAGAGGAAGGGTGGCGAGGGAGCCGGTCGAGCCGGAGAGAGTGTGAACCCCATGGGAGAGAATGTTGTTGGGAGGAGGATAGTGAGCTGGGTGTCGGCTCAGGTTAGTAATGAACCTGGCGAGGCTCAACAACAAGCGAAATCAAATGGGTCAGATGATGGGGTTACTGGCTCAGATTTTGGAAAGGTTACAGGACGGTACTGCTCCCATCGTACCACCCGTGGATAATGAGTCACCGAGAGTGGCGAACCCCGATGTTGGAGGATGTTGCAGGGGCCAATGCTTCCGCCGTATCTTACTATATTGATCACATGCAACGGCTTGGCACCAAGTTCTTCTCGGAGGTGCAAAGGGAGGCGAGGAATGGAAGTCCAGGCTAGAAAGGAACTTTTTCTCATTGAGATGTCCCGAGGAGTACAAGAGGGACTTGGCGGTGCATTATCTAGAGGGAGATATACATGGTGGAGAAGTGTGCTCGGAGGGGAAATGGTGTGGATACTTGGGAAGGTTTTGTGAGGAATTCAATCTCAAGTATTTCCGCAAGAGATGGATGTGACTCGAAGGAGAGTTCTTAGATTTGACTCAAGGAACCAAGTCGGCGGGAGTATGAGTTTAATCGACTGAGATTTCGGAAAGGGATAAGAGAAACAAGCTCAGTAAGGTTTTGAGGGGTATGCGCTTGGAGTTGAGGAATAGATGCCTCATAAGATCATATGCATCGTCGATGATGAGAGGCCCTGAGAAGGCTTAAGGGAGGAGGAGGTTAAGGTAGCTAGTTTGGAGACTCAAGCGAAGAAGTCTCTTAGTTCTGGTTCTGAAAAAGGTGACAGCTTGTGAGAAGGCAGAAATGGAGGTGGGAAAGCATTTCTAAGAGTGCTCTAAGTGGCAATCCGGATGTTATGGATGGAAGCAAAGATCATCGGATTGCTAACGCCCGACGGGACAAGGTTGCTTCTACAGAAGGAAGTGGGACACATCAAGATTCGTGTCCTAAGCTGCAGCAAGGTGGAGTGAGGTCAAAGGCATCACCACCTAAGCGAGCTGCGGTGACTCCCTGAGCTTACTCTTTCGAGTATCGAGTCAGCGAGGCGAGCAACTCCAAGCCGACCACCGTTAGAATTCTTAACTTGGATTATATTAGTGTTTTAAGTAAATTAAGCTAATAGTTGTGCATGGGGTTGCATGGGTTGATGAGTATATAATGAACTTGGATGGTGTAATTAATGAGGAGTTTGAGAGGTAAGGAATATGTTTAGTGCTTGAGTGTTTTCTTCAGGCGTATTCAGACTTGGGTTAAGTGGTAATTTGGAGCATGTTGAGATTAAGATCGACCGATCTGGAGAGGAGATTGACCGATCGAGTGTATCGGGTTGTCCATGATCTGTTGGGATGAGAGAAATATCGATCGATCAAGGCTTTGAAAGTTGATTTTTGAGTGGTAAACGGATGGATGACGAAGTGATTGCTGATTGAGTAATTTAGAAGATGGTTATGGTTGCTAGATCGTATGATCTAGGTTGAATCTAGGGTTGTCTTATGAAGTGAGGACATGTCCTGGTTAAGTAGTATTACGATCTAAGGGTACATTAGATCATAGAAGATGATGGGTTTGGCATATGGCATGAGGGCATATCATGACCAAATGTTGTTACGATCTAAGGGTATATTAGATCGTAAATACCTAATGTGGTGGGCGTTATTGTTAGATAGAGTATCTAGCGATGTGAATGATACATGATGAGGATTTCATGTATTGGTGGTTGATGCATGATGTGGACTTCATGTATCGGTGCGATCGACACATGATGAGGTACTTCATGTTGTTGGGGGTTGCGGATACATGATGTGGTATTTCATGTATTCGTAGTGGTTAGACACATGATGAGGTAATTCATGTGTTGTCGTGATTATGTGCGATGCGTTGTTTCATTACTTGGTTCAGAGGATTTGGATCTGGTGTCGTTATATCCTAACACGTGGTGGGGTCATTAGGGTTATGTGGTATTTAACCCTATGTCATTGTTATGTGGTATTTAACCCTAATGATGTTGGTTAGGATTATGTGGTATTTAATCCTAACGGGGTTCGTTTACCGATTAGGATTATGTGGTATTTAATCCTAATGGATCGGTAAACTGGGTGAGATCTGGGCATAAGATCTTGCTAGGCTTCGCCTATTCGGACCGGTGATATTGGATTCCGATAGGCGTAGTCGTTTGGGAGACTTGACTCATTCGGACCGGTGATATTGGATTCCGATGGGTTTAGTCATCCTAGGGTAGACTTAGCTCATTCAAACCGGTGATATTGGATTCTGATGAGCTTAGTCGCTTTGAGGGGCTTAGCTTATTCGGACCGGTGATATTGGATTCCGATAAGCTTGGTTCCGGGGGACCTAACTCATTCGGACCGGTGATATTGGATTCCGATGGGTTGGTCATTTTGTAGCCACGTTAGATCTTGCGGTACTGGATCCAGAGAGATCAAGTGAAGCACTAATAATGCGTAATGTAATAAAGAGGAAGTCTCATGATGTAGTGAGTCAGTAGTATGGGTGTGTAGTCTACTGGGTTATAGAAGTACGTTAGATTAGGGTTAAGACAAGTAAGACGTATATTTGATGGTGAGTTATGGCTAATGTGTTGTGACCGGGTTGGTGTTATAGTTGTGGTACCACGACTGCCGTTAGGATGTAGCTGTTGTGCTACAGTTGTTATAAGAGTAGCTAGTGCACTTGTGGATGAATCTAAGCGGGCGATCCAAATTTTTGAGTTTTGTTGCGGATGTATGTGATGTATTTGGGAGGTCCTTGAGTAGATTGCTTGAACTTGGTAGAGTTCATGTAGGATGTGATACCATATGAGGTTTGATATGGTAGGCCGTGCATGATGCCATTATGCTGAACTCTAGTGGGGGAGTGACGCATATCGGCGAGAGTTTTGCGCGGAAAACTCCGGAGGAGATCGGAGCCTTAAGGTTAACAAGGAGAAAGGAAACTCCTGGAGTTAAGSTCTTGTGGAATTATGTRTGAGATTTTGACACGAAAAGTTAGGAACCTGAGGTGAGGATGGGAGTGCAATTCTCGCGAGTGGGTGGTAAGGCAGACTAAGTCTTAAGATTCGAGGACGAATCTAATTAGTGGGGGAGAATTGTAACATCTGTATCCCGACTTAGTTCTTGCCAAACAAGTTATTGTATTGTTCCGGAGAGAAGTAGGAACAATACCGAGCTCGATTAATGGCTTACGAGTTATGGCTGTTAAAGAAAAAGTAATTATTTTGGAATCGGTTTCGGATTGTTGGTGTTGAAATGAAGAAGCAGAGGAACGTTTCAGAACGCATTTCTGACTAAGGAGGTCTGAACAGAAGTGTGGAAAGGAGTAGGGGAACGTTTTGGAACGCATATCGGACAAGGAGGTCCGAAACAAAAATACTAAACTGAAGGGGGGAGTCTAATTAAATTTTGGGTAGCTTAACCAAATTAAACCGAGATGGGTTACGGGATAATACTGAGCTCGAATGATGGCCCTAGGGGCAGTGATTAAGTTAAATCGAGCAATAGATCGATTGTGGTTAAATAATCCCGAGCGGTTCGGTTTTAATTAATCAGAATTCGGGAATTAAGGGAACGGAGAAATATTTCGGGACAGAGAAATGTCTCAAATATTTCGGAGAATTTGACGGAATTACTAAACCGAACGAGATAATCAATAGTTGCGGATTAATAAATTCCGGAATGGTTTGGTTTAATTGGATTAAACCGACAAATACATATATACATACATATATATATATGTGTGTATCCTCCTCTCCCTTCTTCTACATCCTTCTACACTCTTTTTCTCATTTTTGCTAAGGGGAGAAATATCTAGAGAGAGAGAGGGAAAAAGAGAGAAAAAGAGTGGAGAAGCTAGAGAAGAATGAAGAAGGAGAGGAAGGAGGAGAAGAAGAAGAAGAAAACTTGGTGAAAAACAGAGTTTTTGGGTTRGGCRATCAAACKATCACGGATTGAGCTGAAATTTTGTGGGTACGTTCTTCAACCTCTTGACTAATTATCTCCAAAATTTCGTTGAGTTTTCTTGAGTAGTTTAGGAGTTATGAATTTTCTCCCAAACTGCTCTGTTTCGAGCAATCCGCGACGGGTCCGGATTGGGAGGGTGTTTGGGCATTCAAAACTTGCTGGTTTGGGCTGAAATTTGGTGGGTAGATTCTTGAGAACTTTATCTTGAATCTGACCGAAGGAATTGTCCAAATATTGTCTAGAATAAAAGTTACGATCGGACTAGTAAAGCTCTGTTTTTGGAGAAGAATCCGAGAAATGGGGTTATTAGTGATCCGAGTTAGAGCTTGTAATCCATCAATTGAGAGTGTGCTTGGTGATATTATTGACAGGGAATTTGTAGTTATTTTGGTGATTTGTTTGCTAGGGAATTGGTGCTACCTTGGTGTTTGGTTGAGTAGAAGTCAAAGAGAAACAAGCTTGAAGTGTGAAAAGATCGTTGTTTATAATCGTCAAACCGAGGTGAGTGCGTGACCGTGGTTTGTACCACGTGATCTTTGAATTACCGTGTTTGATTTGTGTGTTAGGGCTTGACCATATGGGCGTGATTAATGGCTTGTTTAAGTTGCTTGTTTTGTGTGTTTGATGGAGCTCTATCATTCCTTGGTTGATTGCTTGTTGTGTTATTTTAATTAAGTAAAGAGAAGTCATAGGTCTTGGAGCGCGTGGAACCGAAGGCCGAAGGAGGAGGATGATCTAGGGGGTTTAAAAAGGGGTTTTCGTATCTTTTTGTGTTGGATGCTTAATATGTCTTGTGTTGGTAATGTTTTGGACTTGTTGGTATGCTCGTTTGTAATGTTTTGTGGTTGTTTATGAAGGGTTTAAGTTGTGTACACATGCTTAGTTTCGATGGAAGTAATTTATTTTACTTGGGGTAGTAATGATTTGCTTAGATAATTTAAGTCGATTTAAATTAAAATTTTTAAAATCCCAAGTTTTATCGTTTCCGCACGTTTTTGTTTTTCGTCTCACGGGGTGAGGTGTTTCAGTTTTAGATTAGACATTGTTTCCTGTTAGAAGAAGTTGTGTGTTATCTCTTTGTTTTTTCTTTGCTTCAACCTGATGAATTTTCCTATGGGCAGCGAGGGATTTACTTTGAAATCAAGTACTCTGATCTCCTAATGGATGCACAAACGAGTAGACAAGTTATATAGAATGCTAAGGTGAGAAATTTTAATGAATCAAGCTCAAGTATCACATTTTATATTTGTATTTGTAATTTGACGGATGATTTTGTGTTGCTCTTTCTGTGGAAAAGTGTGCTGTCAATTATGTGAACTTGCTTATTTTGTCTTGTGATATGGTATTTGTAGTTACTGGTGGATTGGACTAGGGGGAAGAATCTGATTATATCAAGTGGTGCTCCTTCAGTCACAGAAATTAGAGGTCCAAACGATGTCATAAATCTCATGTCCTTGCTTGGACTCTCTTCTGAAAGGGCCAAAGCTGCCATTTCAAAAAATTGTAGGTATGTATCCAATTTGTCTAGCAATTTTGTTATGTGATGCATCTAAGCGTTAATTTATGTCACTGAGGATGGATTTTGAATCGCTTTCAGGAATATGATAGCCAAGGTTTTAAAGAAAAAAAGCTTCCACAAAGAAGCTATCAGGGTTGAATTACTTTCTTCTGGTGATACATTCTAGCCTCGTACAGCCTCTGTCTGGAGATTGCATTAAATGGGATCCCCTTTCGAGTGGTGAAGGTGACATGCTTTTGGATGATCTTGCAAAGGCTTTTGATGCCACAAATGTTGTGGCGCACAAATCCTCTAAGGCGATTAAAACTTAAGAAATCTGGCTTGTGCTCTTTTACCATTGTGGAAGAAACTCCCTATATAAAACATCATTCATTCTTCTCTGCATCTCCTTTCACCCGAAATTGTCTCTGACACCGTTTTGATCCAGCCATGGTGATGCTCTTATTTCACTTCTCTTTTGTTTGTTCCCAGTTATTCATTTTTAAGTTTGTTTCTTGAATTTTTGATTTCGCCTCGGATTTTGAATAACGATTTTGGCTAACTAGATCTTGGATATGGATTTGTTTTCGTCGAAAAGATCTTTGAGATTTTTTGATTATGTGATCGGAGTTACTGATCCAAGTTGTGCTTCGTTAGTTAGAATCGAAATCATGAAGCTGCTACTTTCGTGTGTTTTCACTTGATGTTTCGTTTTAGTTCATGGTCACTTGTACGAATTATTGAGATAATATTCGTTTGTTTGATCCATCGGGCTTGTTGTTTGTTGAAATCAATATCTCTTATTTCTCATGATTGCTCTAGTTGCAATTGAAGTATAGATTGTTGCTAGATATGTATTAACAAGTAAATCCCCAGTTTGTGTGTTGAGCTGTTCTGGTTTTAGAGGTTTCAGGAAATTGCTAAGACTCCTAAATCAGTGATCCTTGGTTTTTAGTTTTGTGTGGATTCAATGACAAGCCTAGCTTTGTGGGATCTGGAAAATGTTATGTGAATATAAATGCTTTGTTGTTGTTGTTGTATTGAAAACAGGCTAATGCGGCATCGGGAATGGCTGTCCATGATGACTGCAAGCTAAGATTTCTGGAACTGAAAGGCAAAAAAGGACACACTGTTTTTCATAGTTTACAAGATCGAGGAGAAGCAGAAGCAAGTGATTGTTGAGAAATTTGGTGAACCTATTCAAACTTGCGAGGACTTTGCAGCAAGTCTTCCAGCTGAGAAGAATGCCGATAGTTTTGACTTTGTCACTGCGGAGAATGGCCAGAAGAGCAAGATTTTTTTCATTGCATGGTAAAATAATTTATCGTTTCTCCATTCTTATTATCTGCTAAAACCATGTAACCTCATATCTCCATTCTTACCTTGTTGTTTTTGCCAAATGTGTCCGGACGTAGAAAAGGTGAGAGAAGCAAGATGATCTATGCGAGCTCCAAGGACAGGTTCGAGATAATGATAATTTGGTTCATTTATCTTAGAGTCTCAAATCAAATCTTACTTTCTTGTTAGATCAATTATACATGTTTGGTTTTAGTGAGAAATAATATTATGCAAAAAATCACGAATTCCCCAACTCAAAATAAATTGATATCATCGCTTAGTTTGATAAATTCATAAATTAATCTCGTTACTTTAGCTTTGCTCCTGAGTAAGCTAAAGGTGGTATCATCGCTTACATGCTCGTATACCGGAAAATACTATTCACCGCCGGAATTACTGTTCATCGCCGATTTCATCAAATCAAACGGTAAGATATCCGGTTAATACCGGRGGTAAGTTATTTTGTTCAATAAAATAAAAATATACCGTAGGCGAACTGGCGCCTCTGAAAAATAATACTGACAAGTGGCTGTTTAACGCACCACTATTTATTTCCGAAGGACGTCTAAGACGCCTTACGTTTTATTTAATATTACCGGACGGCTAAGCCGCCAGAAAATTTATTTAATGTTATTGGTCGGCCATGCCGCCTTATATTATTTACTTTAMATTTTATTCAATATTATCGGACGGAAATAATTTATTTTATGTTTCATTATTACTGATTAATATTTCTTGATGACTAACCCGCTTTATAATCTTCATAAAATCTTAAGTCTTATTCATATCAACGTTATTTGAGATTTAAGGAACCTGGGTTTCATCCTCAGTGTCTCCCAACGCGATCTTGGCTAGGCCACATCGGATTACGTTAATACCCTAAAAAGTTAATACGTAAACCCCGAGAGTTTCGCGGAGATCTCACCAAATCCGTAGGATTTGTTGAAAATAACTTTKAAAAGTAATAAAAGTAAATTAAATCATATATCACTCATTTGAAYCTGGTAAAATATTTGATCGCATGTTAGAATATTYCTGATCGATTTTTCAAAACCCCCAACGGTCATATTGCTTTTCCAACGGTCCGGAACAGTGTTTTTTCAATCTATAAATACACCCACTCATTCACTCATTTCTTCACATCTCATCTCATTCATAAGAAATTTGCTTAGATTTCATTTGTAAAATGATTCGCATATTTCTAGTCTTTTGTTGTTTTTGCTGTATTTATGTGTTGGGTTTACCCCGAAGAACTTGTCTTTAGTTTTTGTTTAATTTTTTACGGGACATTTGTCTTTGTAATCGCTTTATGTATTAATATGTAATCGGTTTAATAAATTATTCTAATAAAATTATATTTTGGCTTTGCTTTTTAGATAAAATAATGGCAAATATTGAGAAGCTTCGTTTCCCAGCTCTCAAAATAACTGGTGCAAACTACATACCGTGGACCACCGATATGGAGCTATATCTTGGATCGGAAAAACTTTCCGATACCATAAAAGAGCAAAACGCTTCACCTCCTGAAGAGAAAGCGAAATCTGTGATATTCCTGAGGAAACATTTAGATGAAAATCTAATTCACGATTATGCACAGATAAAAGACCCAGCAGAGTTATGGAAAGCTCTTAAAGAAAGGTTTGATAATCAAAAGGCGATAACTCTCCCGCATGCTCTGGATGAATGGGCAAACCTGAGATTTCAGGATTATGAAAAGGTGGAGACATTTAATTCTGCTATGTTGAGGATAGCAGCACAATTGGAATATTGTGGAAAACCTGTCTCAGAAGCAGAAATGCTTGAGAAAACTTATCTCACCTTTCATAAAAACCACTATATCCTGCAAGAACAATACAGAAACCGCGGATATAAAAGGTTTTCCGAGTTGATTGTGGCTCTTATGATAGCTGAGAAGAACAATGAACTTCTTATCAAGAACCACAATGCTCGGCCCACTGGAACCAAAGCATTCCCTGAAGTGAATGCAATGGAAACAAAATATATAGAGCAAGGATATCAAACAAATCGGGGTCGTGGTCGTGGCCGTGGCCGTGGTCGTGGCCGTGGCCGTGGACGTGGACGTGGTGGATTCACACCTCCACAAGAAAGGAAGTCCTTTAAATGGATCCGACCTGAACAATCTTCCCAAGGGAAAGAAATTCAAGAAAATACCACCCCGAAGCGTGAAGGCATCTGTTACAGATGCGGATCCAAAGGACATTGGTCTCGAGTGTGTCGTACACCTCCTCATCTTTGTAAATTATACAAAGAGTCACTCAAGGGCAAAGGGAAGGAAGTAAATTTAAATGAGAATCTTGAGGGAACAACGTACCTCGATTCTTCTGACTTTGCCAATGAGCTTGACTAGACCATGAATATGTAAAACGGGTGTAGTGAAACTGCTGAACAGTTTCCAGTAATGCCATTAATAATTATGTATTTTTATCGTTTGAATAATAAAGATATATTTTAAAATAATGCATGATTTTATTAATAATTATTGTGTGCTTTGAATTAAATAATAATCGTTGTGTTTTTATTAAATATTGTTTATTACAGAAATGGATCATAATACAGAGGAAACAATGCCCAATGAAATGGTAAGAGAAATTTGCATACCAGATAGTGGAACAACGCACACTATTCTGAGAAACAAGAGATACTTCTCTGATTTAAAATCCAAAAATATCATTGTCAACACGATATCAGGTCCTGCAGACGTGATAGAAGGAACTGGTAAAGCCAGATTTTCGTTGCCAAATGGAACGAAATTTTCCATTGATAACGCCTTATATGCTCCAAATTCAAAAAGGAATTTGTTGAGTTTTAAAGACATATATCTTCAAGGATATGATACTCAGTCTGCAACTGAGAATGGAAAGAAGTATATGTATATTTTCCGATGAATCGGGAAAAAGGGTTATTAAGGAAAAATTACCAAAACTTCCTTCTGGTTTGCATCAAACGTATATCGATGCAATAGAATCACATCTTGTGGTAAAAAGGAATCCTGAAGATTTCAAACGAAATCCGGAAGATTTCATATTATGGCATGATCGCCTAGGCCACCCAGGCACCACAATGATGCGAAGAATAATAGAGAACTCACATGGTCATTCCCTAAAAATCCAGGAGATTGATATGGGAAATAAAACGACATGTGTTGCATGTTCTCTTGGAAAATTAATCATAAGGCATTCGCCACTCAAGATTGATAAAGAATCACCAAAATTCCTTGAACGAATTCAAGGTGATATATGTGGACCGATTCATCCACCATGTGGACCATTCCAATATTTTATGGTTCTGATTGACGCATCCAGCAGATGGTCACATGTTTGTCTATTATCATCTCGTAATATAGCATTTGCGAGATTTCTAACTCAGATAATCAAACTGAGGGCACAGTTCCCAGATTATCCCATTAAAAGAGTTAGACTAGACAATGCTGGTGAATTCACATCCCAAGCATTTAATGATTACTGTATGGTAACGGGGATTGAAGTTGAACATCCTGTAGCACATGTTCACACTCAAAATGGGTTGGCTGAATCGTTGATTAAACGGCTGCAATTAATTGCAAGACCATTGATAATGAGATCAAAACTCCCAACATCTGTATGGGGACATGCTATTTTGCATGCAGAAGCACTAATTCGGATAAGACCAAGTGCATACCATAAATATTCCCCATTACAGTTAACGTTCGGTCGAGAACCGAATATTTCTCATCTAAGAATTTTTGGTTGTGCGGTATATGTGCCTGTAGCACCACCACAACGTACAAAGATGGGACCACAAAGAAGGTTGGGAATATATATTGGTTGTGATTCTCCATCAATCATACGATACCTAGAACCACAGACTGGAGATGTTTTTACGGCACGTTTTGCCGATTGTCATTTTGATGAGAAAACATTCCCGGTTCTAGGGGGAGAGAATAAACAAGTAGAGAAGGATATCAAGTGGTGTGTACCATCATTGTTACACTTTGATCCTCCAACCAAACAGTCGGAACTGGAAGTTCGACGGATCATAAATCTGCAGAACATTGCAAATCAGCTACCTGATGCATTTGCAGATACCAAAACGGTAACTAAATCACACATACCAGCTGCAAATGTTCCTGCTCGAATTGAAATACCACATGAAGGTGGAAAAGCAGATGATACACGTGAGTCTAGAGTACGCCTGAAGCGTGGTAGACCTGTTGGTTCTAAGGATAAAAATCCTAGAAAAAGAAAGGAAGCTGAAAAGCATAATGATCCCAAAATAGCAGAAAATATTTTGGGAGAAACAAACCGTGAGACTGATCATAACATGGAAACTCATAATCCTGAAGATAATCATGATAATCCCGAAGATAATCATGATAATCCTGAAGATAATCATGAGATTTCCATCAACTATGCCATTAATGGGAAAACATGGAATCGACATGAAGTTGATAGCATTGATGACGTTTTCATATACCTTATTGCAAAGGAAATATGTGATGAAAACGATGATATTGAGCCAAAGTCTGTATTAGAATGTCAGAAAAGACATGATTGGCCAAAATGGAAGGATGCTATGCAAGTCGAACTTGATTCGCTGAATAAGCGAAAAGTATTCGGACCAATTGTACTCACACCTGAAGATGTGAAACCGGTCGGATATAAATGGGTATTCGTTCGAAAACGAAATGAGAAAAACGAAGTTATGAGATATAAAGCTCGTCTTGTGGCTCAAGATTTTTCTCAAAAACCCGGAATTGATTACGAGGAAATATTCTCCCGTTATGGACGCAATAACATTTAGATTCCTAATGAATCTAGCAGCTAAAGAAAATTTAGAAATGCGTCTCATGGATGTTGTCACAGCTTACCTGTATGGATCATTAGATACTAATATCTATATGAAAATTCCTGATGGATTCAAAATGCCAGAAGCATTAAGTTCTAAACCCAAAGAGTTATGTGCAATAAAATTGCAAAGATCATTATATGGACTAAAACAGTCTGGGCGTATGTGGTATAATCGCCTGAGTGAACACTTGATGAAAAAAGGATATGTAAACAATCCTATATGTCCATGTGTTTTCATCAAGAAAACAACATYCGGATTTGTATTAATCGCGGTATATGTTGATGATCTAAATATGATCGGAACTCAAAAAGAAATACAGGAAGCATCAAATTACTTGAAAGGAGAATTTGAGATGAAAGATCTCGGGCAGACAAAGTATTGTCTTGGCCTACAAATTGAGAGATCTCAAAAAGGTATATTTGTGCATCAATCCACATATACCAAAAGAGTGTTAAAAAGATTTAACATGGATAAGGCTACTCCTCTCAACACTCCTATGGTCGTAAGAACACTGAATGTTGTTAATGATCCATTCCGACCATCTGAGGAAAATGAAGAGATACTTGGCTCAGAAGTGCCATATCTAAGTGCGATTGGAGCCCTTACGTATCTGGCAAATTGCACTAGGCCAGATATATCATTTGCCATTAACTTTTTGGCAAGATATAGTTCATCCCCTACTCGAAGACATTGGAATGGAATTAAACATGTCTTTTGATATCTTCAAGGGACGATTGATTTAGGATTATTCTATCCTAACAATTCAAATGGTCAAATGATTGGTTTTGCAGATGCAGGATACTTATCAGATCCTCACAAAGCCCGATCACAGACAGGATATGTATTTACGATCRGAGGCACTGCTATATCATGGCGTTCGCAGAAACAAACGCTTGTGGCTACTTCTTCGAATCATGCCGAGATCATCGCCCTCCATGAAGCAAGTAGAGAATGTGTATGGCTAAGATCGATAAGACAGCACATTCAATCAAGCAGCGGAATCCACGTAAACACGGAGCCAACTATCTTATACGAAGATAATGCTGCGTGTGTCGCTCAAACGAAAGAAGGATACATCAAAAGTGATAGAACCAAACATATCCCTCCGAAGTTCTTTGCATACACTCAGGAGCTTGAGAAAAACAAAGACATTGAAGTGAGATACGTCAAATCATGCGACAACGCTGCAGATCTCTTCACAAAGTCACTGCCCACCTCGATGTTCAAGAAACATGTTCATAACATCGGAATGCGTCATCAACGAGACATATGAGATGACGTAATCGTTATTCAAGGGGGAGCTTGCGAGTTGTACTCTTTTTACCTTATGAGGTTTTGTCCCACTGGGTTTTCCTATAAGGGTTTTTAACGAGACAACAAAGACGCTAAACAGAAAACGCAACGCAAGTGACATCGGTCTCCAAGGGGGAGTGTTATAAAAGTTAGGCAGAAGTTTGGCACCGTCCAAACAATAATTTATATTTATTGTGGAGCCCACTGTCACTATGCGTGCATAGTAACTCATTATGTTTTCCTATAAATAGAGGCTTCCGCTTAATGTAAAAAACATTTCCAATACAATTCAATACATTACAATCTCTCTGATAAAATCTCTTTCTCTTTTATATTTCGGTAATATAACCATATATATAAACACCGTTTGTATAACATTGTTGATAATATAAAAAAATTGTAGGCATAATGATTGTGCATTATTTAAGTTAGGTTGCCGATTTGGAAAATTCAAACTTCATCGGTCGTATCCTCTTCTCTATTGGATTTATATTTTCTTTTTCGCTAATAAACTAAACAAAGAGTAGGACTTGTATTGCATGTAAACGTTTGTAGTAACAATAGAATAAACACGTGTAAACAAGAATTTGTCTGTATATACTCAATAAACGAAAGATTTGGTTAAAAAAAAAGCACTTGAAATTGGCAATGAGTTCCAATGTTTCATGAGTGATGGGTCTTTATATTATGATTAGCCGTAACCAAATGGTTGTAACTCATTAACAGATGCAACTCTCCACCGAATTTTTTTCTCTATCCACACCGAAGATATTGCTAATTCGCAGTCCGAACTCCTTCAAAGACGTGTCTTCATGCAAACCAACACACGACAAATTTTCACAACGTGTGTCCACTACCCTACGATTACCAAAACAGTGTCGTCGTCATCCTTCCGGTTTGTACCTGCGAAACATATCCAGCAAAATGCCCGACCACAACATTAAATGATTTTTTTTTCCAAAACTATTAAATGATGTTAGGCTGTCCACCAAAACCTCGTATTTCTTACCTTCCACACAAACTACTTCCGACGGCTCCAAACTCATTAACTCACGCTTACTCCCTCTAAGTCCTTGACTTATCGATTTTTTCTTGATCGCACTATTCACTATTTTCAAAACGGATGAAATTCAAAATTTCATACATCCTATTTTTTCATTTCTTCCACGTTTTCCCGTCTATTGTCACCTCACATCTCTCTCTCATCAATAAATGTCACTCTCCCATCAGCTTCCCGCTTTTCCATGCGTTCGCAGTCCCATTAACCAAGACCAAGGGCAAAACAGGCAATTACACTTGTGCTCCTATTAGAAAAGTGGCATTCCTCACAATGATTTGAAAAAGTGGCATTTGCCAAAATACGGACGCCAGAAGTGGCTTTTCTGGTGGGATTTCTGATGAATTTCTCATAATTTTTTTTTTGCTCTCTTTGAAGACTTCAAATTTATGTGTTCTGCTTGTTTCGACTATTTGTGAACGAAAAATGGGCCAAAACGTTTCGCGTTTTTATGTTCCCATGGTTCGATTTTGGTCATATGACTCCCTACTTGCATTTAGCCTACAAGTTAGCTGAGAAAGGTCATAGAATCACTTTCTTTCTCCCCAAGAAAGCTTCATAAGCAACTTGAACATCTCAATCTGTTCCCGGACAGCATCGTCTTTCACCCTCTTACTATTCCTCATGTTGATGGTCTCCCTGCTGGAGCCGAGACTTTCTCGGATATCCCCAAGTCGTTGTGGAAGTTCTTGTCTCCAACTATAGATCTCACACGCGATCAAGTTGAGGCCGCGATTCGTTCCTTGTGTCCGGACCTGATCTTATTCAATATTGCTTCCTGGGTTCTGGAAATGGCTAAAGAGCATAGAGTCAAGAGTATGTTGTACAACGTGATATCAGCTACCTCTATAGCTCATGACTTTGTCCCAGGTTCTGAACTAGGAGTTCCTCCACCTGGCTATCCTTTATCAAAGTTGTTGTACCGCGGACACGATGCTCGTTGACCTTCTCCGTCTACTACAAGAGGTTCTCTCATCGGCTCACCACAGGTCTTATGAATTGTGATTTTATTTCGATTCGGACATGCAAAGAAATCGAAGGTCAATTCTGCGACTATATCGAGGGCCAATACCATAATAAGGGTCCAATGCTTTCTGAGCTAGACCAGAGTAAACCACTTGAAAAACAATGGAGTCATGGCTGAGCCGTTTTGGACAAGGCTCTATAGTGTTCTGTGCATTGGGAAGTCAAATCACTCTAGAGAAAGACCAGTTCCAAGAACTTTGTTTAGGAATAGAGCTTACAGGTTTACCGTTTCTTGTAGCGGTAAAGCCACCAAAAGGCGCAAAGACAATTCAAGAAGCGTTACCAGAAGGGTTTGAGGAGAGGGTGAAGGGTCATGGGGTTGTTTAGGGAGAATGGGTGCACAACCATTGTTATTGGCTCATCGATCAGTAGGCTGTTTTGTGAGCCATTGTGGATTCGGGTCAATGTGGGAATCTCTAATGAGTGATTGCCAAATAGTTTTGCTTCCATTTTTGGCTGATCAAGTTCTCAACACAAGATTGATGACCCAAGAACTCGAGGTTTCGGTGGAAATGCAAAGAGAAGAAACTGGATGGTTCTCGAAGGAGAGCTTGAGTGTTGCGATCACATCGGTGATGGACCAAGATAGCGAGATCGGGAATCTGGTGAGGAGGAACCAGTCCAAATTGAAGGAGGTTTTGGTTAGTGATGGATTATTAACCGGTTACACCGATAAATTTGTTGACACTTTGGAGTATCTAGTCAACGAGACAAATCTTGAATGAAATACTACACTTATAAAGAAGTACGTGGCAGCTGTTTCGCACAAGGCAGTAATATGCTAGACCATGAAGTAGCTATTAGTGTTTTGTTCAATTTTTTTTTATTTTCTTTCCAGTTTAACATATAAATGTAGTGTTTATGGATTTGGGATTGTTTGCGTTCTTAAGAAAAATACATAAATGATTATACTTTCATAATTGACGCTTAAAATTGTTTGGATGTGTTGCAGGCGGTTCTAGATCCTGAAGCATGGCCACGTCTACAGGCTTTCATTTCCGATATTGCGGCTAATGGTATTGTTGAGAATCAGTTTAAGTGTAAGGATGTCCCTAGAGAAGCAAATGAGGCAGCGGATGCATGGCAAAGACAGTCCGCCTCTGCCCATTATACTTTGCTATTCTAGTTGCTGTTTCCCCTCTTTGGTTAAGGCCCTATGTGGCTTCCGACAAGTTGTGTTTTGTAAACTATTTGGTTCATTAGTTATGTTTCTTTGGCGAAAAAAAAAAAATCTTTTTCAGTCAAGATTCTTTTTTTTTTTAGTTTCGTATATTTGGGGTAACAGATAGTGGCAGAAAATATATATAATTTTTACAAATTTATTTGTAACACTATACTAAATGTTTTTTACAAAAAGCAATTCTTTTTAAATAAAATTTTATTATCTTCGATCACATATATTATTATATATAAAAAAAACTCTATATTAGATACATGTATTTATTTACCTAAAAAGTATATACATAAGCAAAAATTTCAGACCTCCTATAACAATATATAAAAATTTCATAATTTATTTAGAATATAAGTTTTGGCCTTTATTATATCGTATATTTCAAAATGTATACTAAGGGGCATATTGAATCATGGTTTGAGATGATTATTTTTTCAAATATCCTTTTATTCAATCGATGATTCTCTGAAATATTTTGAAATCCTAATTTATTGGATTTAGTAATTATTTATTTGAAGTACAAGGTTAATTATTGGATTAGTCATTTATAGAATTTCATTAATGAATCACTGATTAAGAAGTATATCATTGATAGCGAATCTTCAAAAATTGTACGGAACACCAAAGTATTATAAAAGGATTAGAGGGTTTCTCACTCTCAAGGTTTTAGAAGTTCCTATAAAACAATCCCTATAAAACGAAAAGTTACGATGATAAAAAATGCGATCTTTTAAAACACATTTTCGCAAATTATTAAAACTAATTAACGAAAAATTATGCATTCCTTCGAATCATAGGATTATTATTATTATACTGTTCAAAAACCCCAATATGTGTGTGTACGGCTAGATCACGTAACATCATTATTAGTAAATAAATCTGAACTACATCCGCAAACGCTTTTGTATATTAAGGTGGTCAACATAGACTTGAATACAAACGGTCAACATTGTTTTTATGATTTATTCCAACGTATAGAATGTACTTTACTAAAAATCTAGTTCCATAGTTGACTTCATCAAACAAAGTGCACACATTTTGAATATTAAACCGAAGAAAATTAGAAGTAGAACTGTGGAAGACTAGTGACTTCTAGGAACAGCAAGAGCCTTAAGCGGATGCTTCATGACGACGGTGAACTCGAGCTTCTCCGTCAAGTCAACTTCATGACCTTCGACCTCCTTCCATTGGAACTCTCTGACCATGTTGGCGACGTAGTACTCAAGATGCAACATTGCCAGCCCAATCCCTGGACATATCCTCCTTCCTGCTCCAAACGGCATCATCTTTATCCCTCTGCTTCCGGTTATGTCCACCGCTTCTTCTTCTCCCATAAACCTCTCCGGCTTGAACGCCATTGGTTCCTCCCACACCTTTGGATCCCTCCCTATCTCTGCCACCATAAAGTTAATCGTCCCCTTCTTCGGTACCTTGTACCCTCCCAATACAGTGTCCTCCGTGACACTGTGCGGAAGCACAAAGTGTCCTGGAGGATGCCTCCGGAGACCCTCCAACACAACCGCCTTTAGATACGGCATCTTCTCCACATCTTCTTCCTCCACCTCTTTCGCTTCTTCCCCGACTACCCTTTTGATCTCCTCGTATAATCTCTCCTGAATTTCTGGATATTTCACGAGGTTCGCCATGATCCATTGCAGTGCCGTGGCCGTTGTGTCAGTCCCGGCAGTGAGAAACTCAGAGCACAAACTCACGATACCTTCCTCATTCAGCTTCCTCTTCTCTTCTGGAAGCTCTATATCGAGCAGAGTATCCACATACGATTGCACATAATCTTTGTTGTCTTCTTCCTCTGATCTCTTCCTCTCTTCGACGATCTTCCTTCGGGCACGAATCAGTGGAAGCAAAACGTCCCGCTGCTGTCTCCGAATCTTGAGAAATTCTTCCCATCTCTTTCGTAGAATCAATCTGGTGAACTTAGGCCAAATATTGAAGATATTAAATCTGGACAAGCTAAGGAGCTGTAGTCTCTGGATGAACTCCACTTGTTTGATTTGCTTCTCATCGAGCTTGTCTCCGAAACACATGAGAACAAGAAGCGCAAACATGGCGTAGTGGAGATGGTCGACGAGGACGATCGGTTCTTCACCTTTGTGCTTACGGAAACGGTCTAAGAGGATCTCAAGAACCCAGTGCCGCGCGTGAGAATAAGATCTCACGCGCAAGGGGTGAAGAATCTCAGAGGTGATGTTTCTTCGAAGTAGCCGCCACGTGGCTCCGTATGACCCGGAGCTGATGTTGTATTTGTCGACGATCTTGCTGATTGTATTCGGTGGTGGACGGTCTGCATAGACGGCGCCGTTCATAACGAGAGCCTGGTGAGCTAGGGAACGGTCGGCAACGAATATGGCTGGGCGGGAAGTGATGTGGAGGGTGACGATGGGGCCGAGACGGTGGTGGGTGGAGCGGAGATAGGATTCAAGGCCACCTAAACCTTCCCGGAGCCACTGGACGGTTCCGAGGAAAGGTAAGAAGTTAGGGTCAGGAGGGAGAGGAGGAGAGGAGGAGTTACGGCGGCGGAGGAGAAGATGGAGGAGGAGAGATACGGAGAAAGAGGCCGAGATAAGTAACCATATCTCCATTTTTTTCACTTTACTTTTTCTTCTTTATTCTTCCTTTGTGGTACATAACTACATATAGACGTGTTTGGCCAAATATTTCGTTTTGTGAAGCTACGTAATAATTTATTTTTAAAGTGTGGCATTCAAGCATAAATTATTTTTATAATTTCGGTCTACTTTTTTTGAAATATGATTTATTACTATGTCTAGGCATTCGGTTCGGATTTTTTGGGTTTCGGATTTTTTGGTTTTTAAGTTGAGAATAGATATTTTACATATTCGGTTCGGATTTAGTATATTTTTGGATTGATTATAAGCATAACTAGTCAATCTTATTCGGAGTTTTCGGGTTCGGTTCGGGTTTTTTGGGTTTTCGGATTTAGAGCTCTAAACTCATTTGGGTATTTTTCAATAACGGATTCGGGTTCGGTTCGGATGTTTTAGGTCGGGTTTGATTTGGGTTATCGGTCCAGATATTTGCCCAACCCTAAAATTTTATTTGATAATTTTGGAAAATTTTGTGCGGTGTTTGTTGCATCTCACAAGTCGCGAGATATTGTAAGAGCTAACGATAGGCGAATGTTGTAAGGACTAAGGATAGAGACGGTTTCGTCGGACAGGTCTTGGGCTCTACGTCAAGCTCCGGTAAGAGAAAATCGATGTTTTTTTTTTTTTTGGGATATTTTAGCTTTACATTAGACAATAGTCATCATGGATTTTGTGACATCATCGATTGCGTATGTTACTGAGTTTTATGATTCTTTTCTCCTTATTATTATTATTTTTTGTTAAGTTGAAGATATCTCTCCTAGCGGAAAGAATGAAGACTTTGACCTAAACTTGGGTAAAATATCCGGAACAGAAGTATCAAATCGAACCGATCTAAAATAAAAACCAAACCAAATCTCGGATCGACAAAATATCCGAGCGAGTCCTAATATCAAATACCCATACTGAACCGATTGTAACCGATTTTTTTGGTTCCCATATCAAATACCCATACTGAACCGAACCGATAAGAACCGACCAGAATCGAACCAAATTTGATTCGATTCTTATAAAAACCGCATTATCCGAGAACCGAAAGAACTGATCTCAACCGAACCGCATAACCGAATGCACATGCTTAGTCTTGAACCAATGCTTTAACAAAATTAAAAAAAATGTTGAAAAACCTTGACTAGTCTTTTTTACCAAAAAAGTTTGATTTAATTGTTGATTAAACAAATCTTTAAGTTCGCATTGGTTTAACTGAATTAATTTCAGCATTATTTGATAGAGTGTTTGTTTATTAAGTTCCTCTTGCGCTATGCCTCGTGTCAAATCTACATAAATTATGCTAATTAATATATAAAAATTACTTCCTCATTTTCTAATTAATCCAATTTAAAATTTTCACACATATTAAAAAAATATAAAAAAAACTAGTTATAAATGCATAATTTTTTGTGATTTACAACTTTCTATAACTTTAAACCAACAATATTCAATTATTTTTTTGAAGTTTACAATTCATCATCAATAACTAATAAAAAACGCATAGCAAACTTTAAAAATCTATTTTTTTGAAACAATATTTTCTAAAATTTGGATTAATTAGGAACAGATGGAGTATATGAATATTTAAAAATTTTGTACCTGATTTATTTATATAATTATATTTCGGATTTTGTTTTAAGAAATATTAAATGAAAATATATGTTGTGTTCATAAATGTAAAAATATGATAAAATCGAAAATGTGTTTTTCTTATAATTTAATTCTTTAATAAAAAATATAGATGGATAGATGAATAAAATAGAAATTTAGTCGAAACTTTATCTCTGTCATAAGGTTTTATATAACCTATTTTTATGAAATTTGATAATTTTTTGAAGACTAAATCATGTGTATTTAAAAATACATATATAATAGATATCTTTACTTATTAAAAAAACCACCAACTTACTAATTTTGGCATAATTAATTTTATGTTAATTTTTGTTCAAAATATCGTTAGGCGGTAGCTAGGCATTTCACAGAGACCTAGCGACTAGACGGTTTAATCGGATCCTAGGCGGGGGTCTAGGCGTTAATAATTTTAATTTAGTTTTAATTATTGTATTATTTTAAAATTTTAATAATAAAACATAAATTTTAAAATTTAGAAATTGTACTAAGATTAAAAAGATGAATTGCACTGAGCCACTAACCTTCGAAAACAAACGAAGATGAAGAGAACTAGAGAGACTTCAAAAACAAACGAAGATGAAGGAAACAGAGAGACGCAAGATGAAAAAAAATATAAGATGATTATACAATTAACCCTAGCCTATGTCTTTTCATAATTTTACTTTATAATTTTTTTTTATTATTCTTGTTTTAGTTTAAATTACAAACAAAGTATTTGAAAATTTTAAAAAATTTAAACCAAACTAAACCAGCTAAATTGAACGAGTTGGCCGATTAATCCTATTTGAATCGCCTGGATCGGAGAACAGGTTAATTTTCCCGAATTAACATAAATCGTGGTGGTTTAGACATTTTGGGCGCCTAACCGGTGCCTAGGCCCTGATTTGGCTGATTTTTTGAACCATATTTTGGCTGAATCAGATCCAGTAATTTGACTAACGTTAAGAAAAAAAAATGCAAACGAATAAATGAAGAAATTTATTTTGCCAAAAGATATAAGTCAGAGATTTTACGATTCTTTTCCAAACTTTCTTGTGGAAACTTCGTAATTTGGAAAGTTGCTAAAAGAGACGTCTCAATTAGTTAATTGTAATCCATTTTAGTGGACTGGTACTTTTCTCAAAACTGATATGATTTGGTAGATTGTCGCTTCATAATGGTTAAAATATTATATTAATCTTTGTTAAAAAATTATTTAACTTTGCTGATAATCTCATTATACATATTATGAGATATTAATATTTCATAAAAAAATTCGTAAAAAATTTCGTAAAGATATTTTCCCACACATAATTGTTGTTCAGGTGGGATTTTCAAGATTTTTTTGGATGATTAAATTTGTTTTTTTTTTCCTTTTTTTTTTCTGTGAGAGAACTTCATTCATTTGGAAATAGTTGACAGATGTGTGAAGAGTCCACTTATTCAAAGAGTCCGCTTATTCGATCTTCTTTAGGATTCATATCCATGTCACAACAACATGGTTAGAAAAGATCTCTGAAAGAAAAACCTTTAAAGTCAGAATTAACAACAACTAGTCTGAGAAGAGCTTTTAGGGTAAGATATATCATAACTCAGGTTTTAACCCAAAATCTATACCGCAAGTACACCATAAAGTTGTAGTAATAATTAAGGGATCGAATTCTTGAGAACCAAAGAACCACACAAAAGATCAGCAGGAGAAGAGGTTAACGAAGACGATTTTTTTTTCTTATAGTTTTATAAGATGAAAGATAAATAAATTGCAAGTTAATTAACGATTTGCAAATATGAATTAAAGGCATCGAGCATAAAGGATTTTGCAAGAATTCAGGAATACATGAATAGATAATTAACTAGAGAAACAATTAAACAAAATTCTAGAACTCAAATCACAATGACTAAATTTATTTTTTTCGCATATCAAATCACGTAAAACACCAAGTAGTATGTTTGTGCGGGTAACACTAATTTATATTCGACACAAAATTTATTAATAGAAGGAAATTGCAAAAATATTACTATTTTATATATTTTTAAATACTATTTTAAAAACAAGAACATAACCAAACAAGCAATGTAAGGAGGTTCAACAACATGCATTAGTCGTCATATCATTCACTAGAAATAATTTAGATAATCTTACTGTAAAACTTTGCCTAAATGAATTTACTCGACATTATGATACTCCTTAACTCGACACCTACTAATATCTAGCACTTAACAAGACACATGAATCAAATTGATAAAACTAACTATGTGCAAAACTTCAAATAATAAAGTTACCTTAATTATACTTGGTGGAATACACGTACGTCTCCCTCATGAAATGTATTCACTCTTACTTCTCCATTCACATTAAAACCTTTGATAGATATAGTCGCAATTTTTGCTTGGCCATTTGACATGTGTTTTGAACACTCGCACGTGCACGCAAAAACTCATTTGAACAGCTGATCGAAGGTTTCCAATAAACACACCATACAAATCAATATTATTCATCCATACCTTTTGAAACCTCTTTGAATCTAGAATAAACTAGTTATGTCTCAAAGCACATGTCACCTTGTATGTCCTTTCCTTCCACTATAAAAACATCCGGATGTATAATATATCTTTCGGTAATTTTTTGGGTTTTGTTCCAACACAATTTGACGTGTTCCACCTAACAGAACATGTCTCTCAATTTGATGGACCTTTTTGTATGCAAAATCAAAACTTGTTTTCTCCTTTTCAGCAGTGTGTGGTCTGTTCATTTGGACTACAATACTCTCGTTCGCTGAGTTTGTGATGAAACTCTTGGTTCCAACACTGTTTGATGCATTCCCTCTCACAAATACAGTCTTTAAACTAGATGTAGACGGACCAAACATAAATATTCCAGTTTCGGTTTCGAATCTTTAGTAAGATGCAAACTACTTGGCAACATTTTAAAGTGCTTTCGGTTCTTGGTTTTCTCGGTTCGGTCCATCAAAACCGATCGGTTTTTCAGTTTAGGGAGACTCTTTATTAAAACAAAAAACCCTAGATTTATTTCTACCCTAAACATCGTTTCTTGTTCTTTCTTTTCTACCCTATTCTCCTCACGAAAGAATAACCTAAATCTATTCCCTCTTCTTCCTTCTACTTTTGCCCCTTTTCCTCTTTCTCTTTTCTCATTCTCCTTCTCCTTCCTTATTTTTTTAGGAAATAATAACCTTAGATTTGTTCTCGATGTTTCTCTGGCAGTGACGTTAAGAGTTTGCTTCAAATAAGCTAAAGACATGGCTTCAAATAGCTAAATAACTAAGACTTTGAGGATTATTGAGTTTGTGGTTGAGAATTTGAGGAACTTGAGTTTGTAAATATCTTTGGTTTTTTCAGATTTTTTAGACTTTTTTCTTTTTGTTGGGTTTTTTTCAGTTTATTTTGTTTTTAATCAGAAATTTTAGATTATTTGGTTAATTCGGATTTTTAAACAGATTTAGATTCAGTTTCGGTTTAATTTGGAATATTTTAAAAAGATTTTATTACCTAAAATACCAACAAAAACATACTTTCTTACAAAAAATGCCACTTTACAAAAAACTTTCGAAATATGCCACAAACTCATTGTAGCAATGGGGAGAAAAAAATTCAAAATGCAATGCTTTCTCTTCCTTCCATTTTCTTCTCTCTCTCGATCTATCGCTCTCTCTCTCTCACACTCTCTCTCTCCCTCTCTCTCTCACTCTTTCTCTCTCTCACTCTCTCTCTTTCTTGAATGATGGACAAAAAACGGCAAGATAGACAAATAACGACTAGATGGACAAATAATGAAATGGTTGACAAATAACGGTATGGTTTACTGGGCTCACGGCTCATTACTGGGTTTCAGCATTTTAACAAATTACTATCGCAAATTAGTTACAAAACTGTGACGAAAGTGCGAGTTCTGAGTATGGCATAGTGATTACTTATCAGTCACTAGGTTTATTCGGTTGTGGTCTTGGTGTGAGACGTTGCTCACACATGACTTTGTTAATTGAGGAATGAATATGGTTCTCAATTTAGAGTATCTTTCTTCGTAATACATTACATTGGGCCTTGTTCAACAATTAAGAAAATCGATGAAATGAACATAAAGAAATCACTAATCACAGCAAATAAAGTCACATATATACAAAAGTATACTTGTACCATCGACAAGATTTTGGTCGGTGTGAAGCAAAAATCAAAGAAAAGACTTATACAGTCGACAGTTCGACCATGTAGACGATGAGAGACTATGAAACTTCAAATCACACGAATGTCACAGAGATATACAAAGTACACTTTAACCCGAATCAATTCACTCTTTCTTTTTGCTTTTCTCTTTTGTTTCCGCTTCATCATATATCCACGAAGTTAAGATCAGCGGAATCCCAACGCAGAACGCTTCTATAGCGAGTCCACGAGTAAACCCTGAGAAATCATCCACTGTTACACCGACAAATGATGCGAGAACAATTCCAAGATATCCACTAACTATGAATGCGAGTGCAATGGCTGACATGACAAATGCCATGAGAGATCCTTCACATCCAGGAGGACAAAGACGGACCATCAAGACGGTAAAAGGCAGAATCTTGAAATAAAAGAGAGTTTCCAAGAATCCAGAAAAGAAGAGTACATATACTGAGTCCGGCACTCCCAAATCCCGGTAAACACCTTTCACAAACAAGAGATCAGATATCACAAAGACAGCTATCGTTACCTGAAGGGCTGTGATCAGTTTCCTCGGCCGGATAGATTTTAGCCAACGATTGTATGCAACACCCCATAAGAGCATTGCAATTTGACCAAACACCTTGGAGATCCCTAGAAGTGATGCATCAATTTTCAGAAACTTTGTTTGGTAAAAGAACATTGTCCCTGTCAGAACAGGAACTACAGCGGTTGATAAAGCGATCCAGGCTATGGAATAAGAAATCTCGGGCTTCCTCAACACATGCGAAAGGTCAGAGAGATGTTTTCTGATACCAGCTGGTGATGGATTTTGCGGAAGATTAAGAGACTTTTCTGGGATGTTTATAGTTACCAAGAACTGAAGAAGAGCCAGCATCCCAAACACGAGGAACGTTGACTGATCAGAAAACGTTTTGATAGCAATACCACCTAAAAGGTTTCCCAAGATTCCACCAAGAGAAGAAGCCATCCAAACAAACGAAGGTAGCTCACCGGATTGCGTATCTGTGGTTCCAGATGACGAAGAGCTTTTTTGCTTTCCGGCCTCAGCAACAATAGCATCATTTGCTACTTCTACTAACGAAGCACCGAGATTACTAAGAAGAAGATATATCGACAAAGCTAAGATTGATACATTGGATCTTGACAAGAAAGCTATAGCTAGCCATGAGATTGCTTGTAGCAAGGCTGCAATAGAAATATAAAAGTTAGAAGAATATTCTAAATAATAACTCAAATAACACTAAAGATTAAGACTAACAAGAATCAATTGATCCAAAAACATGAAACTTTAACAAAATAGCAAATCACTTATGAGAAGAATGAAGTAGTAAAAAAACCATATCTCAATCAACTCTGATTCACACAATTCCATCACAATAAGAAGCACTAACTCACAATTCCAGATTGCACAGGGACCATTAGCAAAGAATCGAAGAATTAAGACGAACAAGAATCCATTACGAGGAGACTTAAACTAGCAGAACACAACTGATCTAAAAGCATATTAAAAAACAAACAGTTCAATCACATTACTGAATCAACAAATCACTGTGAAAAGACTCAAAAGTAAGTAACAAATCATCTCTCAATAAACTCTAATTCACAATTCCAGAATGAGGTAGTTCCATAGCCACAAAAAAACACCATTTTTAGATAAACCATTTTCCTCAATGTAGAGAATTCAACATTTTTAAATGCTAATTTTGTGATTAGGTCACATACCTCCAATGGCGATGTATGGGATACGATGCTGGCCAAAGAAGTAGACAGCGTCTGAAACGATACCGTAGATAGGTTTAGCTACCATTGGAAGATTGGCTGAGTTTTGAAGAAGTTGTAGCACTGAAGGATTGACACAGAGCTGATCTGTGAGGAAGAAATTGATTCCAAGCCATGGGAAACCTCTAAATCCTTGTACGAAGAAACCAAAACCGAGTAGCCACCGAATCGGGTTACGGCGACGACGAGATTCTTCTCCGGCATGATCATCGCTTTTCATCGTCTTTTTTTTTAACACACTGACATCACCGACAATATAACATTCTTGTAAGAATTTGTCAACTGGTCGTAATAAACATACTTTTTAAAGTTTTGTGAAAAAAAAAAAAAAAACATATTAACTCCAATTTCTGCTACTTAAGTTTGAGATTCAAAAACAATACAAAATATAACTTTTATTCATATATTCTAAATATTTTTAAAATCATATACATTAGATTTTAAAATCTAAAGACTAATTAAATTAAAGAAAAACCCGGATGTTTAGACCATATAAAGACTAAATCGAACCGAACCGTATTGTCTACGGTTAATGGTAATTGAATCTACATGTCACTAGTGCTTTGTTTTGATTCCAAGACGATGAAGGCATTTCGTCGAAAATAAAGTGTTGGCTCCCGATGAATATATAACTGAGCTCTGTAAGGCAGCATGGCCGAGTGTGGGAAGGAATTGTTTCACCCATTGTGCCATATTTGTGTGGCATAGTGCCAAAGATTATAGCCAATCGATTTAAAGAGACATTGTTGAATGCCATAGAGCTAAACTAATGTGCGTTTGTTTAGGGAAGATTATTATTGAAAAAGTGTTTATAAAGACTATTCATTAGACATCCACCTCTCTCCAATCCGCTATTAAATTAGACATTTCTAAAGCTTTTGATAGGGTACAATATTCTTTCATCACCTCCACTCTTTGGACGATAAGTTTATTTAGCTCTCTTTATTGATAAGATACAAATGTGCGTGACTACAACCTACTTTTTGTCTTCATAAAATTTTCGACGATTTTCCGACTGACATCCAGAAAATCTTTCTTTGGTAGTTAGTCGAAAAATTATAAGTGTTGTTGGAAACCCGTCGAAAGTTTGGCTGACCACTTTCCAATAATTGTAATTGTCAAAACGGATATCAGAAACTCATCAAAAAATAGCCGTCACAAAGTCGTCGATACTTGAAAGAGTCCGCCAAAAAACCGCCGAGAAGTGTTCGAAAACTCGTCGAAAGACTTCGTTGCAATGTCGTCAAAATGTTGCCGCCTATAAACCGTCAAAAACTTTCGACAGTTTTTTTACGGATGAACAGTATCGACCACTCAAATAGCGGTCGATATACCTTCGGAAGTGCCCTGTTTCGACAGGTTACTGACAGGTATTCCCGTAAGTTATTCCTCTATTTCATGTAGTGTTAGTTTTCTCCTTTTGAACATGAGGTCTCATTTTTATATATTATGTATATGGCTCCAAATATCTCAGTAGAACGTGCTTTTGATTTTAGGGGTGAGCATTTCAATTTAGTTTCGGGTTCGGTTTGACTTCAGTTCAGTTCGGTTACTTTGGTTATAGAAAAATTTCAACTAAAGTCAACCGAACTTAGTTTAGTTTGGTTTTTAGTTTGGATCAATTCGGTTTGGTTTGGTTTGATTTTATTTTAGTTCGTACCAAGATTTATGCAGCCATGAATTAGATTATTGATAGCAATGATATCATATATTGTCACGAGATGCTATGATTAATTGATGATCAATAATAACCAGCAGATTCTGATCATACAGTAACCGAACCGAAGAAATCTAATTAAACCAAGAAATCCATGCAGCGATGAATTAGTACAAAGATTTACCACATTGCACAAACTTTACTGTATGATCAGAATCTGCTGGTTATTATTGATCATCAATTCATCATAGTTATCTCGTAACATTATATGATATCAATGCTATCAATAATCTAATTCTTATATAGTTTACAGTTTGATGTAGTGCATGTCTAATTGAAACCTTTCTTCAAAATCTGGTGAATTATACCATGTCTGAAAGAAAAAAAATCAATAATCCAACATCGACAAAACCTAGATCCCACTACTTTTAAAAAATAGAATCTTATTGTACCAATGTTAGAGGAATGATGCAAAAGATTTTAGAACTTTTAAGTATCAGTACAAACAAAATTTGAATAAGGTTTCTAAAAAGATCAACGGAGATACATATTTGAGGAACCAGAACCAAAAACTAAGTTGAATTGGTGAAACGATAATGTACTTTTTGACTATTTTTATTTTTTCACCAACACCGTAAAAGGATGAATTCAATTGTAGCGTAAGAAACGCACTACTAATCTAAACCAAACATTAGAGTTCATCCAAAACTCAGCAATACATACCAAAGGCATGGCTCACAGCAGATATTTCTCGACAACTGTCCGCCCAAACTTTTCCTGAACATCTTTTGGTGTTTCGACCTGACAAAAAGGAAATGAGATTAGTTCAGATTATAAGCTTTGAACTAAAATTCCCTTTCATTGACTTGATATCATCTGCTCAGAGCCTCAGACCACTCACCGCATTCAAGGCCTTCAAAACTGCCTTAACGGTGTTGTATGAATTCCTTGAACCAATCACCTGAAAAATATGGACCACAATTACACTAACTCCGACTGAAAACAAGAATCAATGTCATATCAGGATGAAGTAAAAAAAGCACCTTTGATTTGATGTTCTTGAAACCCGCTAGGAGCAATATTGTTTTGACTACTCTCCCAGCTTTCATTCCCGTTGTTGTTGGTGCAGGCCATAGATATAACTAGTTGCAGATTAAGTTTATTAAGGACATATTTAGATCATACTGTCAGAAGGGAACTCAAATAAATACCTTGGTTTTCTTGTAAGAAGTCTGTATTGCGTGTGCAATGGTGTGCTCCTCATGACGCTCTACGTAATGAAGATTCTGAAAGCATTTCTCATACGCCTGTTTCGCAGTTGTTAGAAATGAGACCATGAGAACTAACTAAAGCAGGATATAGAAAGACATATAACGGCAACATAACAGAGCAAGACTGAAATACCACCTATTTTAAGTTTTATGTCCTTTGACCAGTCCACAAATCAAAATCGATATAGAAATATAGATATTTATGCACAAACCAATACCAAAGAGTCTTGTCAACCAACCTAATTGAACTGAAGCTTTTCATTCAATGTCGTAATTTGGAGAACGGCATCAACGTAGGTGAATTAAAGACATTTAAGCACAAAAGAACAACAAATATAACTTCACAGGACGATGCATACTAGGTACTCTTGTCCTTGTCTAATATGATGTAAAATTCCTAATTCCTATGCCAATAAACGCTAAATTTTGAGTGGAACTATGGCATTCGTAACTTAAATTTCAGTTAACCTAAAACTCAAGCTTTTCGAATGTCTGATGTCCTCAACGCTTAGCAGTAAATCCAAATCAAATTAGCTTCCCATTGAATCAGGATCACTTAATTGGCTATCTTTGCTACAACAAGAAGCTGCCATAGGTCACAAATGCAAAAAGTGTTGAGATCTGTATCCATCTTATTAAGACATCACATATTTATCTCTTCCATTAAATCCTAATGTCAAATAGTAATGTGAGATTACCTTCTGCATCGCAGACTGGCCAGTCTCAGCTTTTGCTTTTGCATACCCAATGATACCTTCATAGTTCCCGCAAACCATCAATGCAGTGTACCTTTCAACCCTGCCACCCTAAAAGTACAAGTCTTTCTTTTTATAGCCGAGCAATTAAATTAAAAGATACGAGAGAGAGAAATGTCGGACAACTATACCTTTGTGACCTTAGCAACTTTTTTTACATCTATCACATGCACATCATATCCCTGCAAAAATAAGAAATAACCTGATCAGCATTAAAAATAAAAAGAAAACTAGAGAAAAGGTGTATGGCATAAGCATTATCCACCATGGTCCAACAAACCAAACAAGATGTATCACGAAGCTTAACTTATAGGCAAAATAAAAATCATGTAGCTATTAGATCACTGGCCTTCTTAAATATTCATATGCATTTGACAACATTAAAGCATACGGAACCCATATACTACCTAAGTTTTTGTTAAAATGTAATAAAATGAATGGCTGAAAATTAAGGTAGAAGCATGGAAATAAGCAAAATCTTTTAATATAGATATGCCGCATCGAACTAGCATAAAAGGCAATTTAAGAAACACCAAGCATGAAATTTTTAGCTATCCACTTTTATAAAAGAGCGGGTACAGCACCACAGCTACAATAGATTTCACGAATACTCTAAATCAAGACCCCTCCTGCAAACTCTATTGCTTAGCAAGCCTGGAAATCATCTGACATATTGAAACTGCTTCCAGTATCCCAAATGTTAGGAAGCGGATATGTTCACTGTACCTCTAAAATCCTTGTTTCAAACTTCGTGACACTTTTAACTTATGTAACACAAAACTAATTCCACTGTATTAATATGATTTGGTCTTTTAGTATCTGCACAGCTGATAGATATGAATAAATGGAGAATCTACTTACTTTTCTGTATAAAGGTTGTCTTTTCTTCTCTGTCAAAGCATTTCTGTCTTCAGCCAGTTCTCTAATTTCCTCTTCCAACCGTTTCCCCTTCTTTCCAAATGTATGATCAAGCTCAGAAAGCTTCTGTTCAAGTTTCTTGTCGATTGCATTTAGCTTCTCCAACAGAATATCATCCCTTTCTTTCATGTCATCAAACTCCTCTTCATCATCATCATCGTCATTGTCATCCTTAGACCCATCCACTACAAGACGCTCTTCTCTCTCTTCACCACCACCTTGAACATTATCACGTTCAATAACTCCATAATTCGCAGGGTTGTTTGGATCAAAAGCCTCTTTCCACTCAACCAACCTCATAGCTCTATTCAGTTTCTGCTGGAGAACAAACTTCTCTTTCCCTTCAGCCACCTTCAAACGGGTCATCAGTTCACCAATAACCCTATACTCAGGTCTAAGTTTGAAATGTTTCTCCTCAAATTTGTCTAATTTGTTCATCCACCTAAATGTCTCATCAAGTGTCTCTGCCAAACAATCATACAAACTTACAAGGTATCACAAACAATCATAAACCATTTCTAAGCCATCAAAAATGTCATATACCTGACTCGGTAAGGGTCTGAAGAAGCTCCTTATGCCTCTGAAACTTCTTATTAAAGATGTCTTGTTTCTTCCTTTCTTCATCCCAATCAACCTCATCCAATTCACTATCCGAATCAGACGACTCTTCACGCCTGTTTAATTCACCATCATCTTTCAAATTCTGTTTTTTAAGCTTCTCGATAAACGGCTCAATCCCTAAGTAATCCTCTTCGTCTTCGGCATCAATGTCTTTATAATCAAGTCCTTGTCTTTGCCTCTCCGCTCTCTCACGCTGCTTCTCCTTCTCAACCTCCGCTATAAGATCTCTCACTATTCCATCAGCTTCGGCTGGTGAAATTGTGCTTGCAGAGAAGAAACGGTACCTCTGAGATGCGATCCATGGCGTTTGATTTACGAGGAAGGAGGAGGAGTAACCGGAGATTCTTTTCGGAAATGTGGATGTTGAGGCGTCAAGACTACAGATTTGACGGGAAAATGAAGATCTAGGGTTCCGGCGAAGTAGAAGACGAGGCCATGACGATGCTCGAGTTCTAAAGGACATCGTTAGTGGTTCATCAGACTAAAATTGAAGTGTGAAAATTTCAAAAACCTCAGAAGACAGAAATGACTTTTAGGGTTTTTGTGTGTTGAGTGACATTTGTTTTACAAATGGGCTTCACTTTCACTCATGGGCCCAATTTGGTCAAGAGGTCATAAAGCTTAAGTTGGATTTTGCATTTTGGTGCAATTCTTCTTGTAATATATGTTGTTAACAAAAGAGAAAAAAGGAAAAATATGTACTAAGAGTTGAATACTTTTGGTGATAAATCCTCAAAAAAAAAAAAAAAATCACAACAAGCTTGTTTTAAACTTCTATGTAAAGTAGAGGTAGGCAAAAAATCCGAATCCAAAATCCAAACCAAAAAACCCGATTTCGATCCGAACCCGTTATTAAGAAAATATCCAAATAGGTTTAGAAACATAAACCCGAAAATCCAAAAACCCGAAAAATCCAAAAAATTATACTAAAAAATATAGTAAACTCGAATCCGAACCCGAAATAACCCGAACTGTACCTGACCAGAATATATAAAATACCCGAATGGGATCTAGAGGTCTAAACCCAAAAACTCAAAAAATTTGAAAACCCGATTAAATCCGAGCGGGACCCGGAACGTACAGTCCTAATGGAGAGGCAAATGAATTGGTCAATACAACATTGAAACTATGGTTGCAAATGGTTGATTTGTGAGAGGTAGATGAACGAGATGAATATAGTTTTTATCAGGATTCATCAGAAAGTACACTATACGGTAAATTTATATTCATCCAATTTTTAGTAAGACTTACCTAATAGATGAAAAATGTTATGTTTGAGATGAAAATTGTTCCTGCACAAAATATAAGATAACTCGGAGGAGTAAAATGAAAACTTGATTTCTCAGCAGTTTATTTATCTCATTTAGCATATTTCTCTCATTTTTATTCATTTCACCTCTATTCAAACATCTATTTTTTGTTTTGTTAACAACCATTTGTAGCCTATAAAAAACAAAATTTCTTGTGTATTTTTTATTTGGATTATTGAACTTTTTTTGTTTGGTACAATGAAAGATTATTGAATAATAGCCTTTCGTTGTCAAACAAAAAAAATGTTGAACAGTTTTAGTTAATAGATTAATATATTGTTGTTGATAAAAAAAAATATTGGCTCGATAGTATTAGTTAATTTGTTGGAATTTATTGTTATTACACTATTAGTTGGAAAAATTATTCGTTATTCAATTTAAGAGGGCGTAATCTGATTTATGATTTGGTTTCATTTTTTTTTTTTTTTGGTTTTATATTCTTTTTAAAATCTATACCAAATTAAACAATTTAAAGTCGAATTGTGATGCTGGAAGTAGTCTCTAAAATGTGCAATGATAGGTTTTCGATCCAAAGATATCACGTAAAAACAACCCAAGACTCAATATTCTCACAACAGAACTTTGAAATTTTGAGATCAAAACCTTACAAAATTATACAGGTTAAAAATATGAATATAAGCCCCACATAAATGTATTATATATAGTATACATTGTCAAAGATTTTCTATATCAAGACTACTCTATAATCTCCTATGTATTATTTGGGGGGTACATTTATAAATAAACATTAAAAGTGTCAATATTTACATCACATTGCCATTACTTCAAAGAAAAACTTCTAATCTCTCATTAAGAGTATTTTAGTCATTAGTTATTATGTGATCATTTAATTAATTAATTAATTAATTATAATTTCCGTTTCAATTAATTAATTTTTTTAAAAAGTAGTTAAAAATAGATTTTATAAAGATTTTGTTGATTTAATTAAACACACTAATTAAATTAAATTATTTATAGATTTAATTTTTCAAAAATAAGAGATTTTATGTAGATTGCGATTTTTTCTAGAAAAGTTTAAGTAAGAATTTATGTAAATTGTCAATTTGTTTTACTTCTTTATAGATTATATTTTTCCTTTTAATTAATTAATTAATTTTAAATTTTTTTGAAAGGTAATTAAAATACATTTTATGAAAATTTTGTTAATTTAATTAAACACACTAATTAAATTAAATGTTGATTTAATTTTTCAAAAATAAAAGATTTTATGTAGATTGTGATTTTTTTAAAAAAATGTTAAGGAAGAATTAATGTAAATTGTCATTTTTTTTACTTTTGTATAGATTATAATTTTTGTTTTAATTAATTAATTAATTTAATTTAATTTTTTAAAAAGTAGTTAAAAATAGATTTTGTGAAGATTTTCTTGATTTAATTAAACACACTAATTAAATAAAATTAAATATTGATTTAATTTTCTAAAAATAAGATTTTCTTGATGTAGATTGTTATTTTTTTTCTGGAATGTTAATGTTAATGTTAGTTTCTCTTTATAATATCAAATCTATTAATAGATTTTTAGTAGATTTAAAAATGTTAGTTCATATCTAACTTAGTTTAATATGATATACAATTTGGTGTACAATTTAACATAACAATGTAACATTGTAATTTAATTTTCAAATCTATTTAAATCGTAAAATTTAGTAATTAAAACAGAATAATATATAATTAAAATTCAAATAAAAATATCCAGAAATTTTTTTGTTGGAAACAATATATCGCAATATTCAATATCGCTAATAGACAAACTATTTTTCAACAGAAAAATATATTCTACGAAACCAATCTTAGAATATCCTGGGTTAATATTTTCCAAAAAATCTTAATTAATATCTTAGAATGTCGCAATCTTCGAAAACTTTACTTATTTATTCGGTTAAATCAAAGAAAATATCCTGATTTTATATATAATTTTTCCAACAGAAAATTTCCAATATCGTCAAGTATGAAAGATTGATTTTATATTTCTGATTACAAAATATTTACGCGGATATTACAAAGATTCGATATTATAAAAACTGATATTATAATTTTCGTAAAGTTTTGGAAGAATTACAATTTTCTAATATTTGATTTTATAAATTTCGGATATTTTTCTATAATTGCAATTTGTCTGTGCTATAGCACGGGATATATCCTAGTTTATGTTAAAACAAAATGATTAATTAGAGTAAGAAAACGTTAGAACAAAAATATTAAAAATTTGAAGCTTAACATTTTATTTGCTACTTAACATTTTTTTTTTCACATACTTAAATTGTTAAAGAAAATTATTTCCCTAAATAAATATGTGCCTGTGGGTATATCCCTGAGTCTGGCAAATAATAGATATTTGTAGTATATTTGTTTAGGTCGCACTACAAGAAAAAGCGAGAATAGCCACTACCAAGAGCGACGAGAGGAAGCGTCGCAACATTGTACAACGATTTAGCGACTACTCTGCTACGTAACTGTGACCATATAATCGTAGTCTCTGATAAGTGTGAAACTAGTGCCGTGTATTTGCTGACGCAAAATCGTCGTTCATGTCCGACCATTTAGCGACGCCTCTGTGACTTTTATCCATCGCCAAAAATAAAGTTGCAAAGTTGACAAACATAATTACGTGAGTCGTAAAATAGTTGGAAGCTTGCTACTGTGTTGCGATGCCTCTTTGTAGTTTTAATAGTGTCTCAAGTTGGTAGAAGATCAGTGGCATTCAGGTTAAGTGTTTTCAAACATGTGCTTTGAGTGAGTTACTGGTGTAACAACCATATAAGACAAAACATGGTACCAAAACTTTATCGCCGATCACATATATATAAGGAATTTAATGGTTATTCCATTAAATGAAAAAAGCATAAAAACAAAAAAATGTGGAAAGAGAAGTATGTTTCAGATTGCCCAAACCAATGTGAATCTCAAGTAATTGGTGGGAATAAGAAAGAGTCGCATGTGAAAGGAGAAGTTGGGGGAACATTACAATGGCAGGGACGAGAATGGCCTCATATTTTAATGGAAACGGAGGCTCAACGGAGGTACTGGAGTACAATGACTCATGGAAGCCCAAACCGAGCAAGTGATGATATGTTTCCGGAAATAATTATGACAAACAATTGTCAAAAAGAAGGGGACTCGGGAAGCTATCATTCAACATCAATGGAAGGGAAAAGGAAGGAGGTGGGAGGTGGGTTTTCTCAACACCAAGAAGTTCTGTGGGATAGCAAAAAACTAAATCCGAGCTCAAGGGAGACGACATATGATTTTCCGAATCATGTGGGCAGTAACCCAACCAAACCGCAACCGGAATATTTTGATGACTTCGAGGAGTACGTGAAACCATATAAATGCCCCGGAGATTACCATGGATGTTGCCAGTATCACATCGAGAAGTTTGAAATGAATCATTAAGGGAAGTTGGGTTTAGAAAACAATATAAAATATTGTGTTAAAGTAATAATGTTATCGTTAGTAAGTTTATGGCAATGTTAAATGAATAAGCTTCTCAAGGGGTGACGAAGCAATGAGGTTGTTAGACAAGTGGCTTCTCATCTCCTCTCCACGCTAACTCATGTCATCTTGTAAAACTTATAAACTTTATGCTTCTCTATCTTTATTGTTTCGTTTTCATTGTAGCTTATTATCCTTTTATTTCCTTGCTCTGTTTTTTTTTCACAGTTGTTTCTTTGTCCTTCTCATCTGTACATAACTCTTATCTAAAAATTGTGTCATTTCCATCAAAAAAAAAAAAATTTACGAAACGAATAATTAATAAGCTTCTATGCATAGTGTAGAATGTATGGGAGGCATTAAAATCCATGTAATGTATTTGGGTAATAATAGTGAGTAATGAAAAAAACATTATGTTGACAACATGAATATTTTTCTAATTCAAATAGTAAAAAAAAAAAATCTAGTTATGGATCAATAGAAAATCTAGTCCATGTGTTGAATGAAGAACGTGGCTTACTGGTCATGTTGCACGTAGCTTAGCCCATTTAGCCCAATTCAAGTCGAGTTCGATTCTACTATGTCGAGAAATGGAAAGCAATTTTTTAAACTTTTTGCACTTTTCGATAATAAAAGAAAGAAGGGTTAATAATCCTAAAAGACGCTGTCTTCCTCATTTCGTTGTTCAGCCTCTATTATCAACATTAGTCGGCGGCTCAGATTGGTGTTAACGGCGAATTTTGCTCTACAACGTCTAAGCCCTCGCCTTTTGACGTACTCTTATATTTAGGTAATAATCATACTTCTAATACCTATTTTTCATATAAATAATAGACTCCCCAGATCTAGTACTCATCCACCATCATTAGCCTCCGTTTATTTCCGATTGTATAAGAAATTAACACTTTTGTATACATACAGTGAATATTTACTTAAATCTCACAATGGATGCTCCAAAGCCTTCAAACGTACCAAGTATTGTCCGCGTCATTTTGGGAGTGATTTTACAAATCGAATTTAGTTGGCGTTCCAAATGTTGGAAATTGTGGTTTTCCATAACTGTATAATCGTTGGGGGATTGGTAATCTACTGTGTTGTACTTTTCCACGGAATGTGTGGAGAAGAATTTCTTGATTTGGTAGTACTGAATAATAAAAGTAATATTTAAGTTCCGGATTAATATTTGGGAGTATTGAAACAAACTGCATTGTATATTGGTTTTAAATCTATTATAGGGAATAAAATCTAACTATGTTACAAACCTTTATACAGCCTGTAGGACAAATCTCAAATCTTAAAAAAGAAAGGTTCAGACATGGATTAACCTTACTACTATAAGTGGACCACACGGAGGTTCAAAAGTGAGTCTTTACTTTTCTACTTTCTTATATAGTTAGCAATTTATCTTCCAATACTTTAGTGTACGTATTATAACTTTACAATATTATTTGCAGATGAGCAGGTCAAGTACGGACTCAAATGATGTTAATGATGCTCCTCCAGATACTACAAGGCTTCTTCAACGACTAGATCAACTCGTTGCAGTCCGGGCTGAAGTTGCTGCACTTTAAGCCACCGTTGCAAGAAAGAAGAAGGAATTGAAGGCGAAAAGGGCATATATTTCCAAGGCAATAAGCATCATCATTGATAGGGTAAACAAACAGTAAGATCTACAAACTAATGGTTCTCAGTGGTTTGTGTTGAGTCGTACTGAAAGGTTGTTATGACTAATTACCTACGTTTAGCAGGTTGGAAGAGATGTTTCTGTATTTATGGAGTTCGCCCTTAATAAGTTATTAAGTATGGATTAATGGATGTATGGTTTATTGAATTATGAAATGTAGACAATGTTTTGGTATCTTTAAATGCCCGCAGTTTGGAATATAGTGTAGATATAATAATTGAGTCCAATTGATGGGAGGTTTGAAAATTTGTTTTGTCCAGATATATATATATATATATATATATATATATATATATATATATAAGACCAAAAGTAGGAGACAACATTCACTTTATTGATAAAACGTGTTATTCGCGTTCACTGGTTGTCAGCAATAATAGAGTTCACTTGTGTATTCCCTCAACTTAACTGACCCCTCATATATAATATATATATAGAAGTATATGAGATAATAAGAACTTGCATTTATAGCAAACATCCTTTCAGACAATCATATTATACATATAGAAAACATAAACTTCCTAAATTAACGTAGATGTCTTGGGTTCCAAGTTCAAGTAATGGAAGAGGATGGATGTACAAGAGAAGAGAATCAATGAAGAAACAAGTGGAATGTCGGCTGAGTTTGTAACGGGAGTGGAAGAGTTCATCTGTTTTGCTAGCAATCAGGAAATTGCACAAAGGAGTGGAGGTAAGTTTTATTGCCCTTGTATACGGTGTCAAAACAAAAAATTCCTCCTTGGAAGTACAATATGGAAGCATATTTTAGGAGCTGGGTTCATGCCTAATTATTATGTTTGGTATTATCACGGGGAAGATGTTAATGTTGACTTAGGTGGAAACCCTAACCTTGCTTCAAGTAGCAATGTTGGTAGTGGGAATGGCTGGGATAACGGCGACTCAATTTATGAAAATTGTTATGTTTCCATGGTAAATGATGCATTTCCGGGTTACAGAGGTTGGACAGACAATCATGTAGAAAGTGGTTCTCAGAATGCAGAACAACCTCATCTAGAAGCACAAATTTTTTTTGCAATTCTTGAATCATCCAAAAAGCCGTTGTATGAAGGTTGTCGAGAAGGTCACTCACAACTGTCTTTGGCCGCCCGTATCATGAACAATAAATCTGACTACAACATGTCCGAAAAGTGCGTCGATTCGTGGGCTGAGTTGTTGCATGAGTACTTACCTGAAGGTAATGAAGCGACTAGAACATATTACGAGACAGAAAGGTTAATACGAAATTTAGGACTTCCTTTTTATACAATTGACGTTTGCCAAAACAATTGTATGCTTTTCTGGAGAGCAGATGAGAAATGGGACCAATGTAGATTTTGTAATGCAGCAAGGTATAAAAATAGTGGGGAAAGCACGCTGATCCCGTTCAGTAAAATGTGGTATTTACCAATTGCCGACAGACTTAAGCGACTGTATCAGAGCGAGACAACAGCTTCAGCTATGACTTGGCATGCGGAGCACCAGTCAGCAGATGGGGAGATGTGCCACCCGTCTGATGGTTCTGAGTGGAAGAGGTTCCAAAGTTTACATCCAAGCTTCAGTCAGGAACCGAGGAACGTCTATATAGGGTTATGTACTGACAGATTCAACCCATTTGATATGTCTCGTAATCATTCACTTTGGCCTGTTATATTAACACCATATAACTTACCCCCCGCTATGTTTATGGAAAAAGAGTTTTTGTTCCTTACAATATTGAATTCTGGGCCTAACCATCCAAGGTCAAGCCTCGATATATTTTTGCAACCATTAATTGAGGAGTTGAAGGAGCTTTGGTGTAGAGGAGTTCAGGCGTATGATGTGTCAAGGAAATAAAATTTTATTTTAAAAGCCGTTTTGCTGTGGACCATAAGTGATTTTCCTGCATATGGTATGCTTTCAGGTTGGACGACACATGGTAGATTATCTTGTCCATTATGTATGGATGATACAAAGGCGTTTTGGTTGCCTAATGGGAGGAAGTCGAGTTGGTTTGATTGCCACAGAAGGCACCTGCCTCAAAGTCATCAACTGCAAAAAAATGGGAGAAACTTTTTAAAGGGACAACATGCAGTGAATGTTGAAAGTCCGACATATAATTGCGGAGCATACGTATACGAGGGAATAAAGAGTGTTAATCCTACAAAAACTGTTGTATGCGGTGGTAATGGCCATGATCCCAAGAAACCAGGGTATGGACAGTGGCATAACTGGCACAAAGAAAGCATATTTTGGGAGTTGCCATATTGGAAGGATTTAAATCTCCGGCATAATTTGAATGTTATGCATATTGAGAAGAATTTCTTCGATAACGTGATGAATACAGTTATGCACGTTAGAGGGAAATCAAAGGACAATGTTAAGTCGCGTTTCGATCTTGCAAACTTATGTAATCGATCGCAATTGCATCTCGACAGTAAGGGGAAAGCTCCTTTTCCAGTTTTTCGCCTGATAGAAGCAGGGAAAGAACAGTTATTATTATGTTTAAAGCATATTGTGAAATTTCCAGATGGATTTTCTTCAGATTTGGCAACATGTGTTGATTTAGAGGGATCTAAATTATCTGGCATGAAAAGTCATGACTGTCATGTTTTCACAGAACGTCTATTTCCATTTATATTTTTGGAACTACTGCCACGTGACGTCCACCTTGCAATATCAGGTAATATTACGAACACTTCACTTATCATTAATTATTAATTATTAAATGACTAACCCAATAAAAATTATTTTTTTTCGAAATTGTATGTTATAACAGGAATAGGTTTATTTTTTAGAGACCTATGTTCAAGATCTTTGGAAACCCGTCGGGTGAAAATGATGCAAGAAAACATTGCTTTAATTCTATGTAACTTGGAGAAGATATTTCCGCCTTCATTTTTTGATGTTATGGAGCACTTGCCAATCCATTTACCAAGAGAAGTAGAACTAGGGGGTCCAGTGCAATACAGGTGGATGTATCCGTTCGAAAGATTTTTAAAAAATTTGAAAAACAAGGCGAAGAACAAGAGATATGCCGCAACATCGATTGTACATGCTTATATGAATGATGAACTTTCAAAATTCACTCAGCTTTACTTTGATTCGTCCATAATCACTAAACGAAGGTTAGTTAACATGTGCTTCCAATGGGTGTGTATATAGGTGAAGAATAATCATATTATTACGAATAATTAAGTTATATCTGGTATTTTTTTCAGGTCTACCCGATTTGAAGAACCCGAAATTCCAGTGTATCCTATATCAGAATTGCCAGATATATTCACTCAGTCGGGTCGACCTAGAGGGAAAGGAAAAACGAAATGGTTGTCAGAGGACGAATACATGTCTGCACATGCATATGTATTACGAAATTGTGAATATTTTCACCCATTAGAGAGGTATATTTATTTTGTTTAATAATCAATCTAGACATCATTACAGACAAATGCAGGGTAGAAAATAAAAATTATTTTTATTTTTTTAAAACAGATTATGCGAGCAACACATAAGTTATGCTAATCCAGATATGTCACCAAGCGAAGTGTGGGTAAAAAAAGATTCAGAGTTTCCTAATTGGATAAAAGAATATGGATGTATCTCATACTTTGTTTTTATATCTTTATTCCCGGATAAACATATAGAATTACGGTACCGTTATTAAATTTTTCAGGTATTCTCTGGAAATCAGTATAAAAACCATCAATTTTCTCAATGGGTTAAAGAGGTTGTAGTTGGACCAATTAACAAGGCTACATTTTCCCCAATATATTTCACAAGAGGATATCTGTTTCATACGCGTCGTCTTGGCCAGCGAAGAGCAACATGTAACTACAGTGTTTCTGTTAAAGGACAAAATTACTCAAATACAGAAGATGAAGAAGATTTCTATGGAACCATAACTGATATTATGGAGCTAGAGTATCTCGGATTCATTAACCTGAAGATTACATTGTTTAAATGTCAATGGTATGACCCAACCATTGGGAAAGGAACTCGTAGAAGGAACAGAGGCATAGTTGATGTTGTGGCAACGGGGAAATATAGCAATGACAAATTTTTCATACTCGGTAAAATTGTTAAAATTTTCTAGTGGTAATTCAAATATTTAATTATTAAAATTCATTGTGGTATTAAAGGTTAACGGTTCTTCATATTATTTTAAGCGTCGCAAGCAGATCAAGTGTGTTATATACTTTATCCCTCGATACGTTATCAAAGACATAAATGACTTCATGTTGTAAAGGTTAACCCACGGAGAATCATAATAGGCAACTTAAAAGAGACGGAAGAAGGTCTTTTGCAACAACCAAACGATGATGATGTGGAAATGACAAATATTGAAGACATTTGTGTTGCAAATCTAGCTCAAGAAAACTTAGGAACGTATGACATTGATATAGAAGCCGGCGATGTTGAGGGGGAGGATGAATTTGATGTTAATATTTCATCATCAGAAGAAGAAGATGAAGAGGATGTTGAAGGGTCAGTGAAGAACTTATTAATATCCAGTCGGAAAAGTAGATGTATTTTTCTTATTAACTTTTTAAGCTATAAACAAGCCTTATTGTGATGGTCATTATATTTGTTATGCTATTTTCTATTGCCTATTTCACGGAATAAATTAATATTTTTGGTAAATTGGTGATCAAATAAAAAATGTGTAATTTCGAAACAACCCCCGACGCAACATTCTAAAAACATATGGTTTGTTGCCAAACGGTGACTCACTTAAGTCGCTAACTGTCATTTGGTTTTGCTTTTGTGGTATCATCAATTACGACTCAAGACACAATAAATTTAATTAAGTAACCTTATAAAAATTTAAGAACATTTTTAATGGTTTTCTCGGCTCACTCAGAGAATTAATATGTGACAACAATTTAAGAAATAGTATCCAAAAGGTTTTATGTTTAGATATGAAGACTTTCTTCCCAAATTGGATGTCTGCCAGTCAGAGTACGGCTACACATCCTTTTTTCATATTGTAGAAGGAAAAGTGGTAATTGTTAATTTAAATATAAAAATATTTGTACGCAAGCAGAGTTCTTTATATTAATCTGGGGAAAGGAAAGAACATAAAGCTCACTAAGAAAACAGAGGTCTAAATAAACAAAACCTTCGGAGACACCGTAATGGGCATCGTGAATCAAAATGACTCACGATTGGTTGTACGATCTTGTTCCTTACAAGATCTTTACATTAAAAAGGATTTCACGGTATGACAAAGGATTAAAATGACATTTTCAAATTTACTAATTGATTATTATAAGCGTACATGAAACAGAACATAAGCATTGTAAGTCACAAGAGCAAGGATGGAAAAGAGAGATTACAAAGCTCTAGCATAGGACGTACTCATACTTCAGAGTCTGGCACATATCCCTCCTCCATATCTTCAGAGTCTGGTACATATCCAGACGTTGTATCTTCGGCTACCGAGATCTCCGTGGTATCATTATAACGGACATTTTCTTCCACAATTTGCTTCTTGCAAAAGGACGTGTTGACGAATAAGTTCAAGTGGAGGATATATGCAGGGAAGATTATGTTTAGCCAAATGTTTATGGATATAAACATCCAGAATAGAAGCTCCATCCAGATTTTCTTTTTCCTCGGCACTATTTGACCCATCACCCACTTGGAGACTGCGGGGTGAAGTACGAATGTTAGGCGGCGTGCATATAGGCATATCGCTGAACAATCGTCTTCGAGTAGGGGGTCGAATCTCCGATGCCAAGGAATGATTTTTTTCCCTACATGAGATTCTGAGGAAACCTTTTTTTTTTTACATTGTCTTTTTATTTCCAAGCAAAGATAATGTATTAGTGTACGTGTTTGAAAGCGTTCGATCTAACTATCACTTAAATAATGAGTTTTGGTGCTATCTATAATAGCCGTTCCATTAAGTCAAATGTTAAATGATGAACTTACAAGAAAGTTTTACAAAAATCCAAATATGTCACTCGAATATCTATTTCAAACCTCCTTTTATTTTTCTTCTCACAGTCGAAATGTTAATACATTTAAAATTAATAAACAGAGGTACAGAAATAATGATCTCTAAGGGGAAACATTTCATAATAAATCTAATTTCTTATTTGTATATCAAAGATGGAAGTAAATATAATAAGCCGTTTGTATTTTCATTTCGAATGAGTAACGTGGCACAGTGGTCGGTTGTCGTCGGCAACTTAGCCTCCCAGGTTCGAGTACGGATAAATACAAATTTTGGGGGTTATTTTTATAAGCGGGAGTTTTAATAAGGAGAGGCGGAAAAAATTCACAACCCTAAAAAATTGTGTTAAAATTTTTTGTACAAAAGTCACCCTCCGCCGCTTGCTTTAACCTAAACATTTGTGCTGAAATAACACTTCAATCTTCTATATTTCTCTTGGTGGGCGACATTTACATTGGTAATAATCTTATTTTACCTTTCACCGTTGTAAATGTTTTCATCTCGCCTGTAAATTAACAGAGCTTGAAACGGTCTATTTATTGGAAGCGCAGGTAATTGATTTTGACATTATTCACAAACCCGCAGATCTCAACGTAGTCAAGTGATACGGTTGTTCGACCCAACATCGATGCCGACTCTGCGAAGCTTTTACACAGTTGTTTCATCTATGCTTTACAACCTGGTGGTTTGGATATATCGTTAATTGGGTGGCCTGATAATCAGATAGTGTTAAAGATTGTGCAAAACCCATAAATTCAATTTCGGTCCACATAACTGGACAAGTTTTATTTTTTTCATAACTTAAAGCAATTTTCCTTTTTCTCACAACTTTTATGGATTTACTTCATTTTTAAATAATTTGGATTCTATAAATTTCCCTGGGATTTGTTAAGGTTTGCGAAGATCTTGCAACTCATATAAACGGAAAAATTTAGCTACATATAGCCGGGATTATATCTATAACTTGTGTGGGGTTAGCATATCCGATGGGTTTTCTGTACGGATAAGATACTAGAATTAATTAAAAATTCTCTTAGTTTTCGGCTGTTCTATGAATATATATTTGTTTTTTCTTAACATAACCACCAATTTGTTCCACTCACAATATGTACATGAACAATTATTTTTAACTAAAACGTTCTAGTTTACCATTATGTAACATCCATGTTCCGTCGTTCTCTTGTATCATGTTTATTCGACTCTTGACGGTCATCGTAACCCTCGGGATTGTTGTATTTAGACGGAGTTTGTTAATAAAGAGGTTATTAATAAAATAAGATGTTTATAATTGATACATGATGTGGATTTCGTGTATTGGGTGTTATATAATACGTGATGAGGATTTCACGTGTTATATGTGATTCGACACATGATGGAGATTTCATCTGTGAAGGTGATGTCGGGTGAGTTGTCACTACGTTACTTGGTTCGGTGGAGTAGGGTTTAAAATCGTTAGATCCTAATGAGATATGTTTAGGATTATGTGGATTTAATCCTAAACGGATAGGGATTATATGGATTTAGCCCTTATCGGAGGATTACGTGGATTTAATCCTCGGGTGGTCGGGATTATGTGGATTTAGTCCTAATATATCGATAAACCGAGTGAGAACTATGTGGATTTAGTTTTCGAGTGTTCTTCGCCTAGTAATCCGGGTATAGGACTCGATGGGCTTAGTCGTCAAATGACCACGTGGGATCTACGGTATTCACTCCAAGATTGTTATTGAACAAAGTACGGGAAGATATTGGGCTCGAATGATGGCCCTAGGAGCGGTGATTGTGTTAAATCGAGTAATAGATCGATTGCGATTAAGTAATCCCGAGCGGTTCGGTTTTAACGAAATTAAGCGGTAATTCTGGGATTTTAGCGGAGTAAAAGAAATATTTTGAGATGGAGAGATGTCTCAAATATTTCGGGTGATTAGACGGAATTACTAAACCGAGCGGGAGAAATCAATTGGAAAATTAATCGTTGCGGTTTAGTGGATTTGGTTTGGTTTGGTTTAATTTTGATTAAACTAACAAGCATATACATACATGTATATGCTTCTCCTTCTCAAGATTTCTACACTCTTCTTCTCATTTCTTCCTTTGAAGAAGAAATATCTAGAACTAGAGAGATAGAGAGAAGGGAGGAGAAGGAGAGAAAGAAAGAGAAGAAGAAGAAGAGAAAGGGAGAAGAAGGGAGAGGAGAAGAGGAGAAAGAGGTGGAGAAGACAGAGTTTTTGGGGTCATTTTTGAGCTTCGATCGGGGTATCAAAAGGGCACGGATTGAGCTGAACTTTTTTGGGTAAGTTCTTCAATCTCTTACCTAGTTGTCTACAAAATTTCGTGGGATTATGTTGAGTGGTTTGGGAGATATGATTCTCCCTAGACTACTCTGTTTTCGGGCTGTAGCGGTGGGGCGAGTTTGATGGAGTGATTGGGCACTCAAATCTTGTTTGTTTGGGCTAAAATTTGGTAGATAGGTTGTGGAGACCTTGATCTTGAAGTTCACCGAAGCGAATTCCTAAATTGGATCTATGGCAAGAGATATGATAAGCTTACTAAAGCTCTGTTTTTGAGGAAAGGAATCCGAAATTGTTGAGTTAGACTATTGAGTTGGGAGCTTGTAATCAGTATTTTGAGAGTGTGTTTGGTGCTATATTTTTCAGGAAATTAGTGGATAGCCTGGTGGTGTGTTGTTCCAAGAAAAGAAGTTTAGCTCTCGTGGGGTTGAAATCAAAGAAAACAGTTGTGTAGTTTCATTGTTTCAACCGTCAAAGCAAAGGTGAGTGCGTGACCGTGGTCCGAATATATAATCATTGATTTTTGTGATTGTTGTGTGCTTAGGAACTAGACCATTGGGTGTGAATCATGGTTTATCCATGTTGTTTGTTGTGTGTGTAATGGAGCTCTATTACGGTATGTGTTTTGATTGTTCTTTAAGTACATTTCGGTTGCGTTAAATCTTTGGTTATATGTGTTCATGGCCGTGAGACGGGAGGACCGCCTCACTAAGCATTATCAATGCTCTAGGCGGGTTCTTGTATCTTGTGTTTGGGTTGTTTATATGCATTCCAAAGTTAATGTTTGGAACTTGTTAGTGTTATTTTAAGATGATTTTTAAATGGTTTAAGTTTGGTACTTAACACATTTTGCCTATGGTTGCTGCCTTGTGTTGTGTTGGCTTGTTGAGATTGCCCTCGGGTTGCAGGGCAAGGGTGGGAATCGACCGATCCAGGTAGGATCGATTGATCCTATGGGGTCGTTTTGGCTCAGAAACCTTTTGAGGAATCGGGATCGATCGATCTCGGCAGATCGATCGATCGGGAGTCCATTTGGGTCGAAACTTGTCAATTTTAGTTGGATCGATCGATCCTGGGTGAGATCGATCGATCCCTATTGTATTAAGGTTCAAGTGTTGTCTTGTATTAGATGTGGAGTCTTTAGCTTGGGTAGCAAGTAAGTTTTAACTATTCACCGATTAGAACCGTTTTAAGAAAAAGTTTTAAAAATTTCGTATTTTTTTCCACGGGTTCCGTCTTGTCATTTTGGGGTAGGGTGTTTCAATTTGGTATCAGAGCGTAGCGGTTCTAGGACGCTGTGTTTAGATGTTGCTTGCTTGTATGATTATTGTGGTATGTATTTGTGGGTGGAGTTAGAGATCATCCTCTTCGGCCTTTTAGAAAGGTTCCATGGTAAGTCTTCTCTTGTGTTGTATGTTGTTAAGTTGTGAGTATTGAACTCTCTGTTGCTTGTGTGGATAATGAGAAAATTATTGAGGTAGAGGTTGAGGTAGAGGTGGAAGGGTGGCAAGGAGTAAGTCAGCTGAGAGTGTGGAGGATGTGAACCCCATTGGTGAATACTAAGCCGGGATAGATGAAGTTGCTGGCGGTGAGGATAGTAGAGCTACGGCTGATGCGACTCAAACAAATGGTGTTGAACCGCGAGTTGAGGCTCAGCACCAGGTGCGTCTTAACCAAATGGGGGTAGATGTTGAGCTTATTGGCTCAGATCTTGAAGCGGTTACCAAGGACAGTACCAGCTCCAGCTCCTGATGTGCCACCCGGAGTTGGTGTTGAACCACCAAGAGTGGCGAATCCTGAGGTTAGGGGAGAGATTATAGAACTGACGAATTCTGTCGTATCTCACCGTGTTGGGTCATATGCAAAGGCTTGGCACTAAGTTCTTTCCGGGAGGCGCTAAGCCGGTGGAGGCGAGGGAATGGAGGTTAAGAATGGAAGGAAACTTCCTCTCGGTGAGATGCCCTGATGAGTATAAGATTGATCAGGCAGTGCATTACTTGGAAGGTGATGCACAAATGTGGTGGAGAAGCGTGTTGGCGAGGAGGCCAAGTGGCGGCGGGAGGATTTTGTGAGGAGTTTAATTTGAAGTATTTCCCGCAAGAGGCCAAGGATAGATTAGAGATGGAGTTCTTAGATTTTTCTTAGGGAATGAAGTCAGTACGGAAATATAAAGTGGAGTTTAAGCGGAAGGATTCTTGAGGAAGGGGTCTCGAGGATGAGCAAGCCTCGGTGAGAAAGGTTGGTTAAGTTGTTTGTTGGGAAGTCAAGAATCGTGCAAGTTCGTTGAACTACATTTTGAGCAGAGGGAGGATCGATCGATCAAAAGGGTGACCATCGATCCATTATGTCGGGTTCGTGATCATAGATATTTTGAGGAAAGGATGGCCAGTCTAAGTTGGGATCGATCGATCGGGTGTGTCGGACAGTCCAAGATCGATTAAGATAAGTAAGATCGATCGTGTTAGAAGGACCGTCGATCCTTGGAAATGATCGATCGATCGGGCGAATCTGTTTGGGTTTGTTTGGTAGTGGTATCGATCGTCGGGGATAGGATCGTCGATCGATCTTTGAAAGTTGATTTTCGAGGTAGATGGATGAGCGCGAGGTAATTATTGAGCCATTTGGGGAATGTTTATGGTTCTTTGGGTGTATGATCTAGGTTGATTATTGAAGGTTGTCTTATGAAGTGAGGACATGTCAGTTAAATAATGTTACGATCTAACGACATTAGATCATAGAACATGATAGGTTTGGCATATGGCATGAAGCATGTGACGAAATGCTGTTACGATCTAAGGGTATATTAGATCGTGAAAACCTAATGTGGTGGGCGTTATTGCTAAATAAAGTAGCTAGCGATGTGAATGATACATGATGAGGATTTCATGTATCGGTGGCGATCAGACACATGATGAGGTACTTCATGTGTTGTTAGGGGTTGTACGGATACATGATGTGGTATTTCATGTATTCGTAGTGTTAAACATGATGAGATAACTCATGTGTTGTTTGCGATGTGCGTCGTTGTTTCATTACTTGGTTCGGAGGATTTGGATCTGGTGTCGTTAGCTCCTAACACGTGTTGGGTCCTTAGGGTTATGTGGTATTTAACCCTAATGATGCTGGTTAGGATTATGAGGTATTTAATCTAACGAGGTTGGTTTACGATTGGGAATATGTGGTATTTAATCTAATGGATCGGTAAACCGGGTGAGATCTGAGCATAAGATCTTGCAGGGGCTTATTCGGACCGGTGATATTAGTTCATAAGCTTGGTTGCAGGGGACTAACTTCGTTCGGGGTGATATTAGATTCACGGGTTGGTCATTTTATTGCCACGTTGGATCTAGCGTTATTAGTTTGGGGTTGTTGGTGAACAGTATGAACAATGCGTGATGTAATGAGAAAAGTGAAGTCTCGTATGGTGTAGTTGAGCTAGTATGGGTGTATTGCGGTCCTCTGGGTTCTGGTGTAAAACGGTTATATGGTTGAGTAATAAGCGGAAAGGTATTTTTGGTAATTTTGGTGATGAGTTATGGCTGTTATGCGAGCGAGACTTGGGTCATAGTTATGATGCTATGACGGCCGTTGGATGGTGGCTAACGTGTGTGACCGATTTGTTATATTCGACGGAATTATTAAAAATATGGGTATTTATCGAAATTGTTAAGTGAGGATTATACATGATACTGGTATTTCATGTATTAGGGATGTCGAGTACGATGGGTTATTTCGTGTATCGACCAGGTTTGACACATGATGGGGGTATTTCATGTGCTGCGGAGTTGAGCGTGTTTTATTCCGTCTTGGTCCGGGATTTTTGGTTTATATCATTCGATTCTAATATTGGCATCGATGGCTTATGCGATATTTAATCCTGTATCAACGTGGGGTTATACGATATTTAACCCTAATGAGGGGTCATGTGAGTTAGCTGGTATTTAGCTCTAATGACGCTGGTTGATTACGTGGTATTTAATCTAACAAACCGATATTGGTCATGGTGGTTTGATCCTAATAGATCGGTAGACCGTGGATCCTATGATATTGGATCTCAGCGACTTAGTATAGTGTCCAAGTTATTGGATTCTAATACTAGGTCGTTTAGGACTTAACTCGCTCGAATCCGAGATATTGGATTTCGACTGCTCAACCGGACAGTTGATTTGACTGCTAATCCGAGATATTGATTTATGAGTTAGCCGTGACCATGTAGATCTTGTGATGTTAGACCGGGGTGTTATTGGACCAAGTATGGAATAATACTTGAGCTTGATTGATAACCTTATGGGTGGTATATAGTTGTGGTACCATGGCATGTATTTGTTGTCTTCTGATTGTTCTTAAGTAGTAGCAGAGCGTGTCACGGCGGACGATCCAAATCCTTGAGTTTTCTTGAGGACTTGGTGGTATAATCGATTGCGGTGGTGTGTTGCCTACAATGAGTCGAGCCGTTGGGGTTAGAGGCGTAACCAGGCTGATATCTTGGTAGAGTACGAAAGACTTCGAGAGAGAGAGGTGAGGCTTTGATTAAGGAAGAGATAGAGAATGGTTGATCGTAATTAGAGTTTGTGGGCTGTGAGGAGTTTAGGAGAGATATTCTTCGAGGCGTGGCGCACTGGATGGCTAGTTGTGAGACTTGTCGCTGGAAAAGCTGAGCATCGGGTTCAGTGGGTTGTTGAGTTTACTTATTCTTGAGTAGAAATGCGCCTACGATGGGTTTCATGGTTGGATTACCGAGTTCTCGGGGTAAGGATGCTATTGGGTTATAGTTGATCACTTAACCAAGTCAGCTCATTCCGAGCGATATGGAAGTTAAATGGGGCTTGAGTTTTGGTGTGGAAGTACATTAATGAGATAGTGAGGCTACATGGTGTACCTGTGAGTATTGTATCGGATCGTGACGGTAAGTCATATCGATATTCTGGCGAGAGTTCCAGAAGGAGATGGGTACTAAGGTACACATGAGTACAGCATATCATCCTCAAACAGACGGGCAATCAGAGAGAACCATTCAGATTCTCGAGGATCTATTGAGGATGTGTGTGTTAGATTCAGGTGGCCATTGGGCCGACTAACTGAGCTTGGTAGAGTGCATGTAGGATGTGATAACATATGAGGTTTGATGTGGTAATCCAGGCATGATGCCATTATGCTGAACTCAAGTGGGGGAGCGAAGCATATTGGCGAGAGTGTGGTGCAGGAGACTCTGGAGGAGATTGGAGTCTTGAAGGTTAAAAAAGGAGAAAGGAAACTCCTAAGATTAAGGTCATGTGGGATTATGTTGGGGTTGACGAGAGAACTAGGGAACTTGAGGAAGGATGGAAGTGCAATTTTCCCAGTTGGGTTGTAAGGCGGGTTAAGCCTTCAGATTCGAGGACGAATCTAATTAGTGGGGGAGAATTGTAACATCCGTGTTCCGTCGTTCTCTTGTATCATGTTTATTCGACTCTTGACGGTCATCGTAACCCTCGGGATTGTTGTATTTAGACGGAGTTTGTTAATAAAGAGGTTATTAATAAAATAAGATGTTTATAATTGATACATGATGTGGATTTCGTGTATTGGGTGTTATATAATACGTGATGAGGATTTCACGTGTTATATGTGATTCGACACATGATGGAGATTTCATCTGTGAAGGTGATGTCGGGTGAGTTGTCACTACGTTACTTGGTTCGGTGGAGTAGGGTTTAAAATCGTTAGATCCTAATGAGATATGTTTAGGATTATGTGGATTTAATCCTAAACGGATAGGGATTATATGGATTTAGCCCTTATCGGAGGATTACGTGGATTTAATCCTCGGGTGGTCGGGATTATGTGGATTTAGTCCTAATATATCGATAAACCGAGTGAGAACTATGTGGATTTAGTTTTCGAGTGTTCTTCGCCTAGTAATCCGGGTATAGGACTCGATGGGCTTAGTCGTCAAATGACCACGTGGGATCTACGGTATTCACTCCAAGATTGTTATTGAACAAAGTACGGGAAGATATTGGGCTCGAATGATGGCCCTAGGAGCGGTGATTGTGTTAAATCGAGTAATAGATCGATTGCGATTAAGTAATCCCGAGCGGTTCGGTTTTAACGAAATTAAGCGGTAATTCTGGGATTTTAGCGGAGTAAAAGAAATATTTTGAGATGGAGAGATGTCTCAAATATTTCGGGTGATTAGACGGAATTACTAAACCGAGCGGGAGAAATCAATTGGAAAATTAATCGTTGCGGTTTAGTGGATTTGGTTTGGTTTGGTTTAATTTTGATTAAACTAACAAGCATATACATACATGTATATGCTTCTCCTTCTCAAGATTTCTACACTCTTCTTCTCATTTCTTCCTTTGAAGAAGAAATATCTAGAACTAGAGAGATAGAGAGAAGGGAGGAGAAGGAGAGAAAGAAAGAGAAGAAGAAGAAGAGAAAGGGAGAAGAAGGGAGAGGAGAAGAGGAGAAAGAGGTGGAGAAGACAGAGTTTTTGGGGTCATTTTTGAGCTTCGATCGGGGTATCAAAAGGGCACGGATTGAGCTGAACTTTTTTGGGTAAGTTCTTCAATCTCTTACCTAGTTGTCTACAAAATTTCGTGGGATTATGTTGAGTGGTTTGGGAGATATGATTCTCCCTAGACTACTCTGTTTTCGGGCTGTAGCGGTGGGGCGAGTTTGATGGAGTGATTGGGCACTCAAATCTTGTTTGTTTGGGCTAAAATTTGGTAGATAGGTTGTGGAGACCTTGATCTTGAAGTTCACCGAAGGGAATTCTTAAATTTGATCTATGGCAAGAGATATGATAAGCTTACTAAAGCTGTGTTTTTGAGGAAAGGAATCCGAAATTGTTGAGTTAGACTATTGAGTTGGGAGCTTGTAATCAGTATTTTGAGAGTGTGTTTGGTGCTATATTTTTCAGGAAATTAGTGGATAGCCTGGTGGTGTGTTGTTCCAAGAAAAGAAGTTTAGCTCGTGGGGTTGAAATCAAAGAAAACAGTTGTGTAGTTTCATTGTTTCAACCGTCAAAGCAAAGGTGAGTGCGTGACCGTGGTCCGAATATATAATCATTGATTTTTGTGATTGTTGTGTGCTTAGGAACTAGACCATTGGGTGTGAATCATGGTTTATCCATGTTGTTTGTTGTGTGTGTAATGGAGCTCTATTACGGTATGTGTTTTGATTGTTCTTTAAGTACATTTCGGTTGCGTTAAATCTTTGGTTATATGTGTTCATGGCCGTGAGACGGGAGGACCGCCTCACTAAGCATTATCAATGCTTACGCGCCTCTTTTGGTGCAGGTAAAGAAAATACTTAGGGGATGGAGAGCGTGGAACCAAGGCCGAAGTGAAGGAAAAGGATGATCTAGGCGGGTTCTTGTATCTTGTGTTTGGGTTGTTTATATGCATTCCAAAGTTAATGTTTGGAACTTGTTAGTGTTATTTTAAGATGATTTTTAAATGGTTTAAGTTTGGTACTTAACACATTTTGCGTATCGTTTTTGCCTTGTGTTGTTATGACTTGTGTTGGCTTGTTGAGATTGCCCTCGGGTTGCAGGGCAAGGGTGGGAATCGACCGATCCAGGTAGGATCGATTGATCCTATGGGGTCGTTTTGGCTCAGAAACCTTTTGAGGAATCGGGATCGATCGATCTCGGCAAGATCGATCGATCCTGGTCTATTTTTAGGGGTTAGGATTGATCGATCCTGGGTGAGATCGATCGATCCCTATTGTATTAAGGTTCAAGTGTTTGTCTTGTATTAGATGTGGAGTCTTTAGCTTGGGTAGCAAGTAAGTTTTAACTATTCACCGATTAGAACCGTTTTAAGAAAAAGTTTTAAAAATTTCGTATTTTTTTCCACGGGTTCCGTCTTGTCATTTCGGGGTAGGGTGTTTCACATTATTTATGAATATTTCGATGTGATTTAAAATTTTTGAAACTATCGATTATGAGAGGATTTATGAAGATTTCAGTAAATTTTTGTGTTTACCTTCTGTTCTTAATTTATGAACATATCCGTAACTTTGGATTTTTACTTTTACAAAGTACAATGACCTTCTCTTAAAGTATGTATTTATATCATATTTGTAGTTACTATTTAGTCAACCTTAATATGCATTAACCTTGTTAACTATAGGTACATTAGAAATAGTTCACTGTCTAACTTATATTGTTGCTTCACATGTCAACAACCAAAGTATAAGTTTTCAAATAATTTACATTTCTAAGTTGCCTTTAACTTATACAGCATGGCTGGTGTTGGCAAAAGTTTGGGAGGACGAGGACGAGGACGAGGCCAAGGCCGAGGGAGAGGCATTGTTGGAGCTTCTACGTCAACTTCATCACCTGCTGTGGCGTCTTCATCCCCACATTCAGTATCTTTTAGACCACCACAAACTACATTCAATGTGAGACAAGGTGGAAGTTCTTCGAACCTTTTTAGGGAAGAACTACGGCCAATACAACATAACGTTCAAGATTTCCTTGAAGATTTTGAAGACAATGAGCCCCCACCTGCCCAAGAGGAGCCACAGCCCCCGCATAATGTTGCACAAACTATCACTATAAGGGAGCTACTTGATATGCCTGGCCGTGATATTTACTTAACATGACTTGATCCTAACCCCATCGAAGGAACAATATGGTAGATCATTTTTTCCCTTCACAACTTACCTTTTCAATATACATGTATTGGTAACATACGTATGTATTGCCCTATTTATCTTATAGGTTTGATCGCAACGACGGTGTACTCCCTAGCTCCATCTCAAAGATATTGAAGGCTAATTTTGATGGGCCTTACTATAGTATGTCCGTCACACCGACCCACAAACAACAGGCTTGTTACATAGAATTTGCGGTAACATCAAATATTCTATATTTAATTTCATACTACGCATAATGGATCAAAATGTTGATGGTTTTACCTTTTTTTCCCTTCAGCGTCAATTTAACTGGTCCTATGTTATTGATCCCAAAGTCCGTATGGGTTTTAATAAGATATGCGTTGATCGTCAGAAAGAGAATGTTAATCAAGTGAAATGGAAAAAACAGCCAAACTAGATTAGGGATCATATCTGGACAGAAATGACTGCATATTGGGAAACAGACGTTGCACAGTCTAAGAGCAGCGCAACCTCAAATTCAAGAAACTCAGAACGTGGCGGCCTTGGAATTCACAAGCATTTAGCGGGCCAAAAGTCGTATGTGCGTATTCATCGAGAGCTGGTACAGGTTGAATTGCTTATTTAATCTTTTTTATTTTTGTTCAGGTAAGACCGTTTCGTATCACATTGCAACATTATTCCAATTATGCTAATTTTTCCTATATCTCTTACTTCAATTATATAATAGGAGAAGGAATATGGTAGGTCCGTCTCCATTGGTGAGGTATTCATTAAAACACATACGCGAGATGACGGGACGTACGTTGACATGAAGGCAAAACAAATTTGCGAGTCATTTGACCGACAGGTGGAAGACAAGCTTTCTCAGATTGAGGGCATCAACGAGGATGAGACTTCTGCACCTAAGCTGTCAACGGATGAGCTTAACACGCTATTCCTTGAGGTAATTATTATTCATTCATATGTATTGTAATTTCAGCCATTGATTTTTTTACTTAAATCTTTATGTTACTAATAGGTTTGAACAATAATATTCTTTTTTTGTAGGCTACCATCCCTGACAAACGTGGAAGACCATATGGATTAGGAAGTTTGTCCCAAGTTTTTGGAAAGCGCCCTCGTGGGAGTTCTTCAACCTCAAATTCCAACACAACTGTTGGTGCACTACAACATCAACTACAACTTGCACAGAAGATGATCGAGGAGCAAGCAGCGAAACATGAAGCAGCTTTGGATGCTGAAAGAGAGGCGCATGCAACGACGAAGTCAACTTTGAGTGACGCTGTCGGCTGGATCAAAAGTCGTGATCCTCACTTTCATCAATCCAATCCCAGCCTATCTAATCCGACCCTTAATCAGCAAGCCCAACCTCTCGATGGTTGATGGTTGTGAGACCAATAGAAGAACGTTCTCTCCCGGAAGAGTGGCTGATTATGTGCGGCAATATTTTCTCGGAACTGGTGACTTTTTGGAGTTTAATTCCGTTTTCTATCTGTAATTTTAACGATTACGTTTCGGCATGTATTTTGTGTTAAACTGATGACTTAAATTATAATATTTAAATGTTTAATTAATGTTATTCTTATATTTTCTTAAATTCATATACCTTTTTCAATTAATAATTCCAAAATAATTGCAAAACAAATTGTATAATATTACAAATATGAGGGACGTCTTTGCAACGACAATGTGGTAAAATCGTCGCAAATCGTGTATGACAAATCTACGATTACTATACGATGCCGTAGCCATTACGTCTCAAAAAATGTGCGACGAATAAGACACTACGTGTCCATCGTCTATAGATCGACATGACATGCGTATCATTTTTGCCGCAAATCATCAGCCACTATTTTGGGACGAATACTTTGCCACACATATTTACGTAGCAATGACGACGTAAGACGATGCTTCTATAGGCAAGTCGGCTTTTCGAAAATGTTGATCTAAAGGGCGATCTAAAGGGCGATCTAAAGGGCGATTTTAACTTTGTCGTGATTGGTGGATCTTGGTCTTTATGGCCTTGATCGGGAATTCCGCCGGCGACACTGCCAAGGCCGATCTTCCTTCTACCTTCTCTCCTGTTCCACCATCTTCTCCCCAAAAAACTGCTGGCTCTTCTTCCTCTCCTTGGGGTTCCAAGAAGACTTCTGAGACTCTTTATCCTGCTGTTACGATCGTAGATGGAGTTGCTTCTGTCGAATTACCTGCTGATATTTTGGAGAACTCTACGCCGTTGTGGTCTTCCTTTGTTGTCGGTCATTTCATAGGCGAATCCTCGCCTCATATCGGTCAAATTCACGCCGCCGTTAACCGCCTCTGGAAGTCGCCGGATARCCCAGCCAAAATTGATGTCCAGTTCATCTCCCCAAGATCAGTCTTATTCCGGATCGAGAATGACGTGATGCGATCCCGAGTGATCCAGCGAAACTTTTGGCATATAGCGGATGTGCCGTTAGTCTTTCAAAAATGGAGTCCTGCTTCTGCCTCTTCGAAACCTGATCTATCGTCCATCCCGATTTGGGTGGACATCCATGGTATTCCCGATAACCTATTCTCCACAAAGGTCTTGTCCTTTCTTGGGGATCAAATTGGGAAATTTGAGAAGCTCCATCCGAATACAGAGAAGTGTGTCCRACTGGATGTTGCGAGAATTCTAGTCATCGTCAACATCGAGAATCCCCTGCCTGAACAGATTAAGTTTCTTGGAACTGAAATCTCGCTCCAAGTTTCGTATCCATGGCTGCCAACAAACTGCATCTCTTGTGGTAAATGGGGTCATTCATCAAGGAGTTGTACGATGGTTAAAACTAATGTCCTTATCCCCCCAATAAAAATACTACRCAATGAAACGCATAAGGACAAAGTTGTAMCTCCAGCAGTTGCAACTTTACCAGAATCTCAAGTAACTGCACCACCGTTGGTACCAGGAACTGTCTCTAAGAATATTGAGCTTGAGGATGCTAATGCTGATGACGAGCTTGAAACAGAAGTTGGAGATTTAGCTTCCCTCCAAAGGAAAGGAGACCTTTCAGATGAGGGGTGGTTAAAGGTTCAGAAGGGTGGTCGATGTTCGCCATTAAAGACACCAGAGAAACAGAGCGGCTCTACTATCACAGATGGAGCAACAGATGTTTCACCATCATCTTTCTTTCATGTCCTTGCTGTTGAAGAAACAAATATTGTTGAAAAGGAAGAAGGAGAGCTAGATGATGATTCTAGTTCAGAGGACCAATCACCAAAACAAAAATCTCCCATCAAATACCTTGCTGACGTACAAGCAGGGGGTACAAAGGGAAACAAAGACAAGAAGAAGAAGAACACTAAGAAGCCAGCAATTACCTCCCATATCCTCCAACAAAAAAACAAGAAAGCCTCTTCTATGAGGCGATAATGTAATGACATCTTTCTTTGCATGGAACGTTCGAGGATTCAATAAATCATGCAAACAAACTGTGGTTCGTGATTGGCTTCGCTCCACCCATCCATCACCTTTCTTTGGTTGTCTCTTAGAAACACGAGTTCAAGAGAGAAATCATCATTCCATTGTGTCATCCACGTTTCCAAATTGGAGCATTGTCACTAACTATTCTTACAATCGCTTGGGGAGAATATGGTTTCTTTACTCTCCAGGTGTCGATGTTACTGTCTTATATACCGGTCCTCAGCTTATCACTCTTTGGATCAAAACAACGCAAGGCGAAAGTTTTCTTTGCACTTGTGTCTACGCGTCAAACTTTCAGGGGGAAAGACGTTTACTGTGGGAAGAATTACAATATAATATGCAGCTGTTTTGTAACAATGACGAGCCTTGGATTGTTTTAGGCGATTTCAATGAAATTCTGGCCTCGTCGGAACACTCCTGTGTTTCTACCTATACAGTGAACCAGTTGGGAATGCGTGACTTCCAACAACTAGTGTGCGATTGTTCGCTAGAARACCTCCGCTTCCATGGCCCTGTTTTCACTTGGTGGAATAGCCAAGATCAAGGCCCAATTGGGAAAAAGCTGGATAGGGTTCTTGTGAACCCATCTTGGAATGCAACTTTCAAGCTTTCTCGAGTAGATTTTGAGACTAACGGCATCTCCGACCACACAAGAAGCCTAGTTACTCTCTCCGCGCCAACTCGGAGTAAGAAAATACCATTCAGATTTTTCAATTTTTTGACTAATCACCCTTCATTCTTGGATGATGTTGCTCGAGTTTSGAGTGAGAATGGTCTCATTTATCATTCTCGTAATGCGCTTCTAATGTTTGGAAAGAAACTGAGAAGTCTTAAGCCTCTTCTTCGTGATATGAATCGTCATAAGTATGGAGACATTTCAAAGCAAAGTCGCGAATCTCTCAATGCTCTTTGCGCTGCTCAAGAACGGGCTCTTCATTCGCCAACTATTCCCAACTGTGAAGCAGTTTCAGTTGCCACTTGTGTATGGAAAAAGTTTGCAGAAGCTGAGGAAAAATTTTATGTTCAAAAATCTAGAGTTACTTGGATGGCAAATGGAGATCAAAATACGGCTTTCTTTCACAACACTGTCAAATCACGGAACGCTAGAAACGCAATCACAGCCTTAACTTCATCCTCTGGTGGCGTAATCACTGATATTAATGAAATCAAGAAGGAAGCAGTTACCTATTTCAAAGAAGTTCTCAATGCTGACAACCACGGTAATACTCATCCTCTTCYTGATCTGTCGCAGCTTATTTCCTTCAGATGTTCAATTTCCCAAGCGGCGTTCCTATCTGCACCAATAACAGCGACAGAGATTAAAGGGGTTCTTGATGCTATGCCTTCGAACAAGGCAAGTGGCCCAGATGGATTCACTTCAGAGTTCTTTAGAGCAACTTGGAACATCACGGGGAAGGATTTCTTAACAGCAATTCAGTCTTACTTTGCTTTCAAATTCATGCCTAACGGGACGAATGCTACGTTACTCTCCCTTATTCCGAAGATTACAAACCCAGAATGTATGAGTGACTTCAGACCTATTTCTTGTTGCAATGTTGTTTATAAGGTCATCTCTAAGCTCCTTGCAAATCGCTTGACAAAAATTCTCCCAGAAGCTATTGAGCAAAATCAGAGTGCTTTTATCAAAGGCCGTCTACTCCTCGAAAATGTCTTACTAGCGACGGAGCTAGTTAAAGACTATCACAAGACTTCAATAACACCAAGGTGCGCGCTAAAGTTAGACATCACAAAAGCTTTTGATACCATTAGATGGGATGTCATCATTGAAACTCTCAAGGCTATGGCCTTTCCGGAATTATTCATCTCCTGGATTCAAGGCTGTATTACTACCGCTGCTTTCTCTGTTTCTATCAATGGAGAAACTGCAGGTTTTTTCATGAGTTCCAGAGGAATTAGGCAAGGCTGTGCGCTCTCTCCCTACCTTTTTGATATAGTTAACAACATCTTCTCTCTTTTGCTTAATAGAGCAGCTTTAGAGGATCATATTGAGTACCACCCAAAATGCTGTGAAGAAGGCCTAACTCACCTTAGCTTCGCAAATGACATTATGGTGTTTAGTAATGGAAGTCACAAGTCACTACAAGGAATCAGGGAGGTAATAAGCTATTATGCAGATATAACTGGGTTGAGGATAAACATGGTCAAGTCAGCCATTTACTTTGCAGGAAGAACGTCACCAGCATCCATAGCAAAAGCTGTTTCCATGGGCATTCCCCGGGAAAAGTTACTAGTTCGATATTTGGGACTCCCTTTGACTACAAAGAACATGACAAAGGCTGATTATGAACCTCTTATGGACAGGATTAGAACTCGTTTTATATCATGGACCAACCGCTTCTTATCTTATGGTGGAAGATTAATGTTGATCAAATCGGTAATCGCTAGCACTGCAAACTTTTGGTGTTCTGTCTTCAGGCTACCTCAAAGATGCCTCGATCAAATAGAGGGAATGTGTTCCGCTTTTCTGTGGTCTGGCTCTCCACACATAACAACAAAATCAAAGGTAAAATGGGAAGACGTTTGTAGTCCTAAATGCGAGGGCGGTCTTGGTATTCGGAAACTGCGGGATACGTCACTTGTTTTCTCACTATCTCTAATTTGGCGATTATTGAGCTCTTCGAGATCTATATGGGTTTCTTGGACTAAACGTTATTTGCTTCGTTACTCGTCTTTTTGGGATGTGAAATCTACAATATCAACAGGGTCTTGGATTTGGCGAAAGCTGCTTAAGCTTAGGCCTATTGCAGTGGATTTTTTCAGATACGAGATTCACGATGGCACCTCAACTTTCTTCTGGCATGATAGGTGGATAGGGGATTGTTCTCTTATCAACAAGCTGGGAGAAAACGCGATTCGAGCTCTTGGTTTGAATCGGGAAGCGTGTGTTTCCGATGCAGCTGCTTCAGGGGAGTGGACTTTTAGACGTTGTAGAGGGGCCCAATTTCAAGCTGTACTGGCAGCTATTACCGCCACCACACCACCAAATTCAGAAGCTGGGAGCGATGTTGTACTCTGGAAAATTAAGGACGATGAGTTTAAGAACATGTTTTCATCTGCTGCTACTTGGAAACAGGTTCGACAGGTTAGAGAAACTGTGTCTTGGCATCACATTGTTTGGTTTCCTTATACAACTCCTCGCTATGGTTTTGTTACTTGGCTTGCGCTATTGGATCGTCTCTCAACAGGAACTCGGACTCGTAATTGGGGGATCGAGCAACCTTGTCTTCTTTGTGGTGAAAGAAATGAGTAGAAACATCTTTTTCTTTGCTTGCCCATTTTCTTTTCGCCTATGGCGGCGGTGGGATATCGAATCATTGGGCGTAATAACTCCCATTGCACTACCTTACTGTCACTCATGGCGGAGAGCGTAAATGGGAAGACAAAGGTGATTATGTGTATCTTATTTCAAACTAGCATCTACTTCATCTGGAAGAAACAATCGGCGCCATTGTAATGACCGTATCAGTCCTAATCGTCTCGCTCAATTGGTGACAAAATACTATGCGGATACTTTCAAAACATACCAACAATCAACAAAGAGACAATTCCTTGATTCAGCGGTGGAGCAGTAAACTCCTAAGGTCTTCCTCTCTCTCTTTGTCTGTTTGCTTCAGTTTTGTTTTTGCCATTGATTTTCTTTCTACCTTTCTTTAGTTACGCTATCTTTTAGTATTCCTATTAAATTGTAATTTTTGATTGTAAGTTCCCTTTTTTTTTTTCAATAATATCACCTTCAACAAAAAAAAAAAAAAAGTTGCTTCTATTTAGCGACCCTCATGTACAACATAGTCCCTTATACGTCTGAAATACTTGTCACTTTTACGCTACCATCCTGCAACAATAGCCTTTCGTCGCTACATAGTCGCCCTTAGATTACTACCTTTCTGCGACTACACTTTTTCGGCGTTTAGAAACGTCCCTATCTCGACGGTATTATTTGTAACATATCACCTACCCAAGAACTACATCAACTTCCCGTCTTAATTAAGTCTCCCTTTTTTGCCACTTATTAACGACTCTTAACTGAGGTTTTAAATCAGTCTCAGAATAGTAGCATCACTCTCAGTCGCTCTTACGTCCTTATTTTGCCACCTCTTTATGCAGTCGTGCTGAAGTTCCATATATAAGACGGACGCGCGACTACCCCATACTTGCGACGCGATCTTTGAGACTACTCGACTCCGTCTCCATTTCGTCGCTCATTGATAAAGTAAGACGACTTTGATACGAAACCTTCAGTCGCCCTGACATATTTTTCTTGTAGTGTCGGAATTCGCATCCTCTTGACGGGTGAATTTTCTTTTCGGCGGAGAACCTCTTTTGCTTGGAATAGCCAACCAACAAAAAGTGAGAGATTTATTAGGCACTAGGGAGCCAACTTGTGTTGCGCTTTGGTGATCTCCTCGTCTCGTCCTCTTTGGGAATGTGCTATATATGTCTTTATTCCTGCGACATTCAAGTCAAAAAGGAAAACTTAACTGGATGGGAGAGTTGGTTTCTGGGAATTATAGTGTGGAGGTTTATTTATGAACCTTAGTTATTAGCGAAAAGCTAAGATCATTAGAGATCCAGAGATTGAAAAGTTTAAATATATATCCCTAAAGATGTCGGTGACGTGATGAGTTGGTCTCGTCTAGTAGAAAGGCTGAGCGATGTGAACCTTTCTCTTTGTGCGCCCATCATCCTTCCTCCATGTATGCTTATGGTTCTACGTCGATATTCTTCTTTTCGTGTTCGTCTATGTTCTCATCTTCTCTCATCCTGAACCCCTTACCTCATGGTATTTATGGGATTTATATAGGTTAATGGATTAAAAGTGCATAAGATGGGATCGAACCACATGCACTATCCGTCTTCGGTCCTTTCCCATCGTTCTGTTGTGTATCAGGATGGGGAAAACCTTTTCTCTAGATTTCAGGCGGTTAGTGGCTAAACTTGTACTACAGACACTCGAGTGTTGTTACGGTAGTTGTAGGGATCAATACTAGGTGGGTTAGGTATTCTTCCATTGTGCTCGTGATGACTCAACAACATGCCTTCGAGTTCTAGCTGGGAAGTCTGTGTTGCCTTATAATTGGCAGGTGTAAAATTAAACCCAACAATATTAATCTTTCTAAAACTTATCATCTAAATTAAGTTAATAATTTGATTAGTTTAAATTGCTATTCTTCGAGAATCTTGCATTTTTTTCTGTTGTACGATTATTCTCCATATATAACAACATCAAAATTTTAACTCTTTGAATTTATTAATTAGTGGATTTTATGCATAATTAGTCTTAATTACTACTAAAACGAAATAGAAGAGAGACAATTTTTTTGTTTTATCCCATAATTAATTTTAAATTTTTTGTAATAACTTTCTTTATAAAGAAGAAAAAAATTTAATATCTACAGAATATATAATTAAGAAATGAAAATTGATTTATTATTTGTCAAAACATGTTTGATATAATATTTTATGTTATTTTGATTAGAATTGTGACATCTAATTTTGTAATTCATTAATGTGTATTTAATATCCTACAACAACTAATACTTGACAAGTAATTTAATGATGTATTTAAAATTAGGTTATCATGGAATCATCCCGAATTAGCAAAATCTCGTTAGAAGTGTGGTTAATAAAAAAACTATCTAAGAGTACATTTTAGAGGAAAGGGAAGTGATGAAAAATAATTCCACTCTATCCTACTATTTTTTTTTCTATTCAAGATAACAAAAGTGGGAATATTATTTTTTGTCAAACAAAATAAAAAGGATCTAGAAATGTCCCGTGCAATAGCACGGATTGATTTTTTTCTTGTTAAGATTCGATATTATAATATTTTTTTATAGATTATAAATTAATAAGATAAATACTAAATATATAAAGATATTATCAAAATTTTGGACAATGTATTAGCAAATATTTTATGAAACCTTTTCCATAAATATAAACTATTCAATAGAATATCTCCTATAAATATGAATTTTTGTATACATAAATATAAGATTTTAATTGGTCACCATAAATATAAGATTTTAATTAGTTACCATAAATATTTGATTTTAATTAGTTACCATAAATATTTCATTTTAATTAAATGATCACATAATAACTAATGACTAAAATATTCTTAATGAGAAATTAAATTTTGTTCTTTGATGTAATGGCAATGTGATGTAAATATTTACACTTTTTAATGTTTATTTATAAATGTACTTCCCAAATAATATATAGGGGATCAGGAGGAATCTTTCCACCAAAATAGTCACAAAAAATCTCATCTAATCCTTATCTTTTATTTTTTAATTTATTTTTTGTTACTAATTTTGGTTTTATAAATATTGCACGATGTTTTCATTTCTTCTCATTATCGGTTCTTATTTCTTTTACCCATTCTTCTCCCTTTGTATAACATTGTTGCAAAGACTTTTAAATCTACTTTTGAAGATTGTAAGGGTTATATTTTAATGTTATATATATTCATAAATACATATAATTATAGTTACCATTTTTTATTTATGTATGTATTGATTACACATAAATATAAGTTTAGTTGTTATATATTCTAAATAAAATTTTATTGTCCTTTGGTTGTTGGAGAACAAATGCTGAGATAGTCTTCTACACAAAAAGTTATTTTCATATAGTCTTCTCTATTTTATAATTTCTTTTATGTTTTATTTTTTTAGCCGAAAATCATGTAAAAGACCAAATAACCTTACCAGTTTGACATATTTACACATTGTCAAAGAGATCCAAACCAAGTTCGGATCCTAATCGGATAATCCAGAAATTTTTTTGGGCCTCTTAAACAGTCCATCTAAAATGAACAGCCCGATCCACCACTTAACTCTTTCTTCTTCAATTTTTTTCTTTTCCTCTCTCCATTTTCGTGACTCCCCCTTCGCTACAGACGGTTACTCTTCTTCGTTTTACGGCGAACAAAGACACCAAACCGACTCAAAATCTTCGCCTTCCTCGTCTGCATCACTTTGCCTCTTCATCTTCCCGATTCTGCTTCTCATTCATTCCTTAATTTCGAAGAATCCCGAGTTGGGTTTTTTTCTTCAAATTTTCCCATTTCCTTGATTTAATCTTCCATTCTTCTTCTTGGACCGCTCTCCAACTCTCTGAAATCCATCTCCGTGTCAATTAAAGGTCAGATTCGACGAGATTTTTTGTGAATTTTGATAGGTTTTGTTTGAAAATTTCAGTGATTTGACTTTGATTTTGGAGATAATTGTAGATTGGACTTGTGAATAATGGCCAAAACTAAAAAACCTTCGAAGGAATCGGAATCGGTCACCGAGAAGAGAAGAAGAAGAGCATAATCCGCCGCCGGAGACTATTCCGCCGCCGCAACATTCTTCGCCGCCGAAGCCTTCTCCTGAGCTGCGCAATTCTCTGAAACGGTAAGAAAATTTCAAATTTAAGTATGATTGGTGTGTTTAGTATAACTCGGTATATTTAGTATTGTTATTATTGTTATACTTAGTATTGCTAATTGGGTATACTTAGTATTGTTAATTGTGTTTTGATTGTTGTGTTTTGATTGTCATGTTTTGATTGTTATGTTTTGATTGTAGAGAGCACATGAGTTTGCCGAAGCAATGCAACCTCTCGATTTTTTCTTCAATGAGAAGGAGTATACGAAACAATGTAAGTTTCAAACAAGATGCGATCAGTACGGAGTTGTAAGATATCTTAAGACCTTATTGAGTGGTGATGACTTGAGGTGGTTTACCGAGCACCCACAATTCAAACACTTTTTCCACATGGTGGGCGAACAAAACCGAAAGTTGATGTCGCTCCTACGGACAGCCAAAACAGATAGGAAGAAACAAATATGGTTCGTCGTCAATGGTGTCCCCATAAGATACTCTATTAGGGAACATGCTCTCCTCTCGGGATAATATTGCGACTATTACCCGAATGAGTATGAGAAGAAGGAGAGTATGAACTTTGTGGCGAGACATTTTAAGAAGACGGATAAGGTGGAAGTCAAAGATGTGCTTGATAAGTTGACGGATATGGCTGCCGATAATGATAGGTTGAAGATGGCTGTTCTGTACTTTCTCTCGACGGTGATTTATGGAAGGCCGAAGATAATTGGAGGAAAAATTGACCCGTTTCTTCTTAGGGTGGTGGATGATTTAGAATTTTGTAAAATCTTCCTGTGGGGACGTTTCACATTTGATGACCATGTTAAAGAGGTGGAATATTTAATGAATCATTTCAGTGGTAAGGTGCAAGTGAGCTAGACATTTTCCGGTTTTGTATTGCCGTTGGAGATAATATTTTAAATAAGCAGCAGTTTTACTGGTTTAAATGGTTTAACTAGTTTAATTGGTTTAAATTGTTTAAATGGTTTAACTATTTTAACTTGTATTTCTTATCTGCACTTGTTGGCATTTGAATGTATACCAGCATTGAAGACAACTTTTCGAGTACCTGTTACAAACGCAGACACATCATGTCCAAAGATGTGCAAAGGGAAGTACAAAGAAACAAGCTATAAAGGATATCGGTTGAAGGAAATATATTACAAGATTGGAGACACAAAGGTATCAATTACTTTCAGATTTGTTTATTTTAGTTTCATATTATGCATCATGAGGATTATGTAAATTTATTTGGACTATACACGCAGGATATTAATAGTATTGTACCTCCTGAGGATTATGAGAAACGTCTTATGATGCGCTGCTTGGGTGAGCTTTGGTTTGATGGTGATCTTTCAGAGGAAGTAGATGGCATTGACGCGATTGTTGACGAATGAAACAAAATATTATTCAACCTGCGTAAGAAGATATTTTGGGAGGACTTGTATAATAAAGATCGTCAATCATGAGTCCCCCATGCAGCCCCTGAGACAGCCCATGAGACAGCCCCTGAGATAGCCCATGAGACAGCCCCTACGACAGCCCATGAGACAGCTCCTACGACAGCCCATGAGATATCACATCAGTCCGTACCTGAGGCAACGAGCATGCTGGAAGCTCTAACCTAATGAAGAATTGCAGACTGTTTTGAGGGAATTGGCGCGAGTTAAGGAATAACTTGTTGTTGTAACCAATAGGCTGAAAACCGTGGAAGAGTATATGGAGGCGGGAGAGAAAAAATTCAAGGGAGCATTCGGATTTCCGTTGGAGTCCATCACGAAGAGGTTAGAATTGTCTAATTTTAAAATAATGGTTTTCAAATGGAAATGTAATTTGCAAATAATTGTTTTCAGCTTGTGGGACTCGTGGAACCTCAACACAAGGTGTGCATGAGATGGGTGGAACCTCAACACAAGGTGTGCATGAGATGGATGGGACCTCCGCACAAGGTGTGCATGAGATGAGTGGGACCTCAGCACAACAGACAGTCCTTGAGACGGGTGGAACCCCAGAAAGCTTATCTGACAAAGATGACGAAGACGAAGGATATAGTGATGACGATGTTATTTGTGAGAGGACGACTCCTCCTCCCATAGTTTTTATCCCCGTTAAACCTAGAGCTCCTGGTGCTCCACCGAAATTCAAGAAGTGTGCTAGGAAGAGGGTCGTAAAGACGTCTCTGTTTGTGTGAACGCCTTTTACGCAAGACAAGAACAAGAAAACGGACAAAGGAAAAAAGGAAAAAAAAAAAATAATGTCTTATTTTTAGCATGGTTTGATGGTTTTAGACTTGTATTATGATGATTTTATATTCTGTTGGACTTGTATTAGGATGGTTTGATGTTTGGACTTGATTTTCAGTTGGTTTAATATTTAGTTTGGTACGATGGTTTAACTAGAATTTTTCAATGGTTTAACTAGATTTTCAATGGTTTAACTAGGATTTTTCAGTGGTTTAAATAGAATTTTCAATAGTTTAACTAAAATTTTTAACTAGAATTTTCAATGTTTTAACTAGAATTTTTTTCATTGGTTACAACTAAAATTCTCGTCGGTACAACTAGAATTCTTATCAGCACAACTAGAATTCTCGTTGGTACAACTAGAATTCTTATCGGCACAACTAGAATTCTTATCTGTACAACTAGAATTCTTATCGGTACAACTAGAATACTCGTCGTCCACATGGCGCCGTTATTTTTTAAATAATATTTTCTTGTTGTCGACATAGCGCCGATTTTCCAAAATAATATTATTTTACTGTCTTTAGAGCCGTAATTCGTAATAAAATATTGAATAAATAGAATAGTTGTACCAAATGGCGGCTCTAAGTTACCAGTTGACCCAAAAATGAGTAGTTGAACTTTTTTTGGATTTATGATATAATTAGTAAAACCGTCATTTAAATTATTATTTTTTTAGTTGAACATACGATTATAGTCATTTGATTTACAATGAAAACATATTTGCATAATTATATGTATCAAATTGTGTATTATGAATGATTTTCATAAATATGTTGTCAAATATCACAAAGTAACCATAGGAGTATATATATTAGAAAGTGGAAGATGTTGACGACAACCAAATATTTTTTAAAAGCTTTTTAATTTTTTTTGTCTCTTTATTGCTAAATAATACATGCATGTATTTCTAGAATTAACGTTTTCTGTTACATTCCTTTTCTAAAAATATTTTAATAATATAATTGTAGTAAAATACAAAAAAAATAAGACATGCACGGAAAGAGTCGTGCACGTAATTAAGACATGCACAAAAATATGTTTGATCCAAAATTACACAAAATATGATTGTACCAAAATACATAAATAAGTTTGATCCAAATTACATAATATAATTAAGCAGTAAATGTAGACCACATTGAACTTCGTCGAGACTCGCCAGCTGAAGGAAATCTCGTCCTTTTTGGTACGTAGCGTGGAGGTAAGACACATTGAGCTAGTATTTCATCGGGAATAACCAAATCAGAATTACGAGGCACTAAATAAAGTGTCCTGTAATACGTTGCACACCACTGATCAACCAAATAATATTTAGAACACAACTCATATAAGTGAACTTCATCACTTGAGCTCTCAGCGTAAGTACTGTTGGCTGCTATTGCATGCTCACACGGATATTTATCTATATCAAAATGCTTGCAAGAGCAAGTTTTCTTTCTCAAATCAACCAAATAATTTTTACCATCACGTCCCAGCACATTGTATTCTAGAAGGTAAGTGTTAAGCTCATGTACCGTACATTCTTCGCAATCTGATATCGAACGTGCATTTTGGTATTCCCCATTGGCACTAGTTTTTGCATGTTCGGTACCTCACCACATTTCTTTCTCCATTTGTTAAACCATTCGGTAAGTTTTGCAAAAATTGCATTAAGCATTGACAATAACGAATACTTCCTTGCATCCTTCAAAACGTTATTGAGAGATTCAATAAGACTGGTAGTATCAATATTGTACCGTTCTCCTAGGAAAAAACATCTCGCCCATTTGCTTTTGTCGGCAGTTTCACGCATATACACGTTGACTTTGGGACACCAATTTACGAAATCGGTATACAATTTTATGAACTCTCTTGGGTTGTAAACCTGAGCGATTTTCCTGAATCTCTCAGCAACGACATCTCTGTTGGAAGAGACATGTAATTTAACATTTTACGATATATGATATATACAATACCCATGAGTCACCATCAGGTAGACTTTGGCTACCTTCTTGATAATGCTTTTGTGTTTGTCAGTTACAAACACAAGTTCAGGGCTGTCCGGGATTATTGTCTTCAATGTATTTAGAAACTACCCATAACTTAAATCATTTTCGCCATCAACTACACCAAAAGCAATGAGATAGATATGACATTCAGGATCCTGAGCTGAAGCAATAATAAGCAATCCACCATAGTAAATTTTTTGTTGTGTTCCGTCCATAATAATCACTTGCCTCATGGATGTAAAACCTTCAATGCAAGCTCTTAATGCAAAAAATAGGTACTTTAACTTTTGGTCATCATCCACTTTCAACCGTATCACTGTGCCCAGATTAACCTTTTCTAACATGTGCAAGTACGATGGCAACATCGTAAACTTTCTTCTGGAGTTCCTCGCACATCACTAGCCGCTTGTTTTCTTCCTCTCCAAGCTATGGAGTATGAAACCTTAAGACCCTTTCTTCTTTGAACCATACCTATGAGATTGATAGCATCGTATTTTACATGTTTTCTTGCATACATTTAGCTTAGTTTTATATGTTTCTAACTTGCATTTAGGATAGTTTTAGTGCATTTGCATTTAATGTGTTTATAGGTATTTGGAGGAAATCATACACTTTTAGAGCATTTTGGGACCCTTAGAAGCCATAGGGATTTTGAAGCTACTTGTTTAGGCCAAGAACATCATGAAAAAACATCTCAAGAGCCTCGAGAAAATGCCAAGCGTCGACCAGGGTGCCCATCTGACATACCATCGACGGCATCGGCCGTGTGCATCGACCACACACAGTCGATGCTCTGCCTTAGACCCGAACTTGAAGCCGAAGTTGAAGACCATCGACCATGCATCGACCGAGTATCGATCTTTGAGTCATTGCACAAAAGAAACTTGGTTAATGCAGCATGCAAGTTATGGAAGCTTAGGATCTCGAGTTATGACGCTTCCGAAGCTTCTAAGGATGCCCTAGACTCACTAGCCACTAAACTCTATAAAAACTCATGTATTCTCAACACAAGCTTAGACTCTACCACTTTTTATTCTCACTTTCAATAAAGAGTTCTTCTTTTAGTTTATCTTTCTTATGCTTCTGTTTATGTTTATGTTGATTTTCGATTTCTGTTCTTGTTCTTTAGTTTTATTTACTGTTTTATGAATCTATTGCCTTTCGCCGTCACCCCTGAAAGACAAGAGAGTAGATCCTTGCACCACTGTAGGGTGGTGGTATGATGGGATCGAAGATTTAGGATTCAGTATGTGTGATTGTTCTTAACCGATCTAGCTACTCTAATATGCACTCTTAATGCTAAGTCATGTCCTATGGGATGTGCTTAAGGTTATAACCAAATTAGTAGATGCGGTTATACGAATAGAAACCCTTAGCACCACAAAAGTGGGTTAAAACTTCAGACTTGCATATTGATGTGATCATGGATAACAGCAAGACAGATCAAGAGGAGATATTGCATGTACCCGTTGGACCAATTACAAGAGCTCGGGCGAAACAGATCATAGATGCACTTAACGAGCTGATTCAAGAGATTATGGATAAGGAGAGCATGACCAAGTCACTTGGGAATATTATACACGAAGTCCAAACAACTTTAAGCCTAATTCAAGTTCAAGAAAGTCTAAATCAAGTGTCTCATTTAATGGCTAGATCGTCATCTCCGACCACGAGGTTAAATATGTGTTCCTAAATGCCTTCCTAGATTATGTTCCTGTTAAAGTAGAATGGTGTTTTGAACGTCATATGTGCCCTCGAATGCTCAAGGAAGAGTTTGGAAAATAGAATGCTTTTTGGAACGCAGCCTTGACGAAGACGCTTGAAATGCAGAGGACTATAGAGATCAAGAGTCATTTTTTTTAAGTCCAAGAGTTACATCCACATTCAACTCCCTATCTTTATTTCTTTTTATTTCCAAGACATTAATTATCTATCTTTCTTTTCAAGTTTCTTTTCCTTTTAATAAGATGTAATCTCCATTGGAGAAGATATCCAACTTTTTAATCAAAACCTTTTTATTCTAAGTGAGAGTGATTCTCCTTTTGTTCCTAGTGAACTTTTCGATCTCTTTGGTGTGTAATATCCGAGTGATCAATCCATGGTGCGTCATATCCGTGGTTGGCTTATCAAACGGTTCTTCCATACACGTTTGTGGCACCTTCGTGCCAAGGATCGTAGTGTCCATTTGTAGGCAACGAGTCTAGGGTTTAATATATCCTTGGTTCTTGCTTGGTGAGTTCTACACGCTAAGGTATCCACCAGCCTCGTTTCAAAGGTTTCATTTATGAGCGTTGGGTCTTAGGTTTAATATACCTAAGATTTGCGTTCGGTGTGATCATTTGAAGTCGTGGATTTATCCCTTCAACCACCTTAGAGTTCATCCCGAGGTCTTTTCCGCATCATCTGGTATCAGAGCAAACTCTACGATCTGGTTTTATCCATCTATCTTTTCATCTTCTCATCTTTTCATCTTCTACGATTTTCTTATCTTTTCATCTTCTATCATTTCTGATCTTTACATCTTCTTCTTTCATTTTTATGTTTATTTTTGTATTTTATTATTTCTGAAAATCCAGTAACAAAATTGAAAAAAAAAAGAAAGAAAGAAGGATCAGAAGTTCTGGATTGTTTTTGGTTTCTAGAGTTCTAAGTTTCTTATTGTTTTGTTGTAATAGCTTGTGAGCGATCTGTTCTTTAAGATCTAAATTTTTAAACTTGAAATTTTTTTATATACTTGGTTTAATCTTGTTTGGTTACTTTGGGTTAACTTTCTGGAGTGTTTTGATTAGTTCTATTGGAATTTCTTGAGGATCACAAGAGAGGAAAAAGGCAGAGTGACTGAGAAAATCAGAGGGTAAAAAGCCAATTGAGTTAAACACTTTTTGAGTGAAACACTTGAGAGATTGTGAGGTATTTGTTTTCTAATATTATTTTGCAGGTTTAAAACAAATCTGAAACAAACAACAACAACAATAATGGAGAGGACGATCCACCACCCGTAGTTCCAAATGTCCAAATTCAAGCTTTGATAGGAGAGATGAAAAGGCTGATGAGAGTAGAGATGGAAGCAATTCATGAAAGAATTGACAGGTTCTCAGAAGAGGCTCATCAAAGGCAGCCACAAAATGTGCCTAATATGCCTAGAAGAGGGAGATTGCAGACTAGGAGATTAGAGGCTGAATTTAACGAAATAGAAGATGATTATTACCTCTTAAATGATCATTCATCAAGAGGAAGCTCTAGGAGACCACGACGTGTTCGAGAAGCTAGGGGTCGAAGAGATAACTGTATGGGAGACATCAAGTTGAAGATACCTTCATTTCATAGAAGGAATGATCCTGATGCATATCTTGAGTGGGAGAAAAAGATTGAGTTAGTCTTTGATTGCCAAAACTACACTGAGATGAAGAAGGTACGAGTAGCAGCCACTGAATTTTATGATTATGCTATTAATTGGTGGGATCAGTTGGTGACAAGCAGGAGAAGGAATGGAGAGTATCCCATTGAGTCATGGGATGAAATGAAAGCAGTAATGAGGAGACGTTTTGTGCCTAGCCATTACCACCGTGAGCTGCATCAAAAACTGCGTAGATTATCTCAAGGCAATCGAAGTGTGGAGAATTATTTCTAAGAGATGGAATTACTAATGCTGAGGGCAAGCATTGAAGAAGATAGAGAAGCTACCATGGCTAGATTTCTCAATGGTTTGAATAGAGAAATTCAAGATAGAGTGAAAATGCAACACTATGTGGAGTTGGAGGATATATTGCATAAGACTATTTTGGTTGAGCAGCAGCTCAAGAGGAGGGTTACCACACTTCAGACTTATGGCTCAACTTCATCTCACATGAAACCGAGCTATTCTAAAGAAGAGAAGACAGCCCCAAAACCGAAATTGAAGTTTGAAACAAAGTCATCCACAACCAGCCATGAAGTAAGAGGTAAAACTGAGTCTTCTAACACACGTAATCGTGATGTGTAATGCTTTAAGTGCCATGGCAGGGGTCATTACGCCAATGAGTGTCCAAATCGAAGGACAGTGGTACTTAGAGATGATGGAAAACTAGAAACTGAAGAGGAATCTGATTCTATGCCATTTTTAGAAGATGATTGTGAAGAAATTGCTGCCAAAGGAGAGTTGTTGGTTGCTAGAAGGTCTTTAAGTGTGCAAGCCAAAGGAGAAGATAATGTGCAGCGAGAGAATCTGTTCCATACTAGATGTATCATTCAAGACAAAGTATGCAGCTTGATTATTGATGGAGGGAGCTGTACAAAAGTGGCAAGCACTACTTTGGTGGAGAAATTGGGTTTAAAAACGAGAAAGCATTTAAGACCATACAAGCTTCAATGGTTGAATGATAGTGGAGAAATAAAGGTGACAAAACAAGTTCTTGTCTCGTTTTGCATTGGAAAATATGAGGATGAGGGGTTGTGCGATGTAGTACCAATGCAAGCAGGTCATATTTTGTTGGGGAGGCCGTTGAAATTTGATCAAAAAATGAGCCATGATGGCTACACCAATAAGCATTCGTTTGGATTCAAAGGCAAGAATTTCATACTGGTTCCTTTAACACTACAAGAGGTTTACCAAGATCAGTTACTACTCCAACAAAAGGAAGAGCAACAAAAAAAGAGTGACCACTCAAACACTTCTTACCACCAAAAAGAAAGTGAGAGTTTGAGAAAAACCCAGGAAAAAGCTTGTGAGAGTAAACCTGTGAGGAAACACACAAACTTCTTTGTGAGATCTTGTGCGGTTAAGAGAGCAATGTTTTTGAAACAGCCAATGATTGTATTTGTGTACAAAGAGGCACTATTTACTTCTAACGATCTTAACCCTGTTTTGCCTAGTTGTGTTGTTTCTTTGCTACAGGACTTTGGTGATGCCTTTCTAGAAGAAATTCCTCATGCATTACCACCAATTCGTGGGATTGAGCATCAAATTAACTTTGTACTAGGAGCATTTATTCCTAATCGGCTAGCTTATAGAATGAATCCAGAAGAAACAAAGGAGCTGCAAAAGCAAGTTAGTGAGCTGATGGAGAAGGGGTACATTAGAATGAGCATGAGCCCATGTGCTGTTCCAGTTTTGCTAGTTCCTAAAAAGGATGGAACTTGGAGGATGTGTGTTGATTGTAGAGCCATTAACAACATTACGGTAAAATATCGACATCCCATCCCTCGTTTAGATGATATGCTGGATGAATTGCATGGTTCTTGTGTGTTTTCTAAGATTGATCTTAAAAGTGGTTATCATCAGATTCGTATGAATGAGGGTGATGAATGGAAAACTGCTTTTAAAACAAAACATGGGTTATATGAGTGGTTAGTGATGCCTTTTGGATTAACTAATGCACCCATCACTTTCATGAGATTAATGAATCATGTTTTGAGATCATTTATTGGAATCTTTGTTGTTGTCTACTTTGATGACATTCTGATCTATAGCAAAGACTTGGAGAAACATGTTGAGCATTTGAAACTTGTTTTAGATGTTCTTAGAAAAGAGAAGTTGTATGCTAACCTGAAAAACTGTACCTTTGCACGGATAATCTTGTGTTTCTAGGCTTTGTTTTGAGTGCACAGGATATACAGGTTGATGAAGAGAAAGTGAGATCAATTCGAGAATAGCCAAGCCTAAAGACTGTTGGTGAAGTGCACAACTTTCATGGACTAGCTGGTTTTTATAGGAGGTTTGTAAGAGACTTTAGCACAATTGCTGCCCCACTTACAGAAGTTATCAAGAAAGATATGAGATTTTAATGGGGAAAAGCTCAAGAAGAAGCATTCCAGCAACTCAAGGAGAAACTGTCTAACGCTCCTCTATTGTCTTTACCTGATTTTCTTAAGACATTTGAGATTGAGTGTGATGTTTCAGGTGTTGGAATTGGAGCTGTGCTAATGCAAGAAAAGAGGCCAATTGCCTACTTTAGTGAAAAGCTTAGTGGAACAACTTTGAACTATCCTACTTATGACAAAGTGTTGTATGCACTTGTTCGGGCTTTGCAAACATGGCAGCACTATCTTTGGCCTAAAGAGTTCGTGATTCACACTGATCATGAGTCTTTGAAACACTTGAAGGGCTAACAGAAGATGAACAAACGACATGCACGTTGGGTTGAATTCATAGAGACATTTTTTTATGTCATCAAGTATAAGCAAAGTAAGGAAAATGTTGTTGCAGATGCATTGTCTAGAAGTTATGCTTTACTTTCTACTCTTGATGCTAAGTTGCTGGGGTTTGAACATATCAAGGACTTATATCCTTCTGATCTTGATTTTAAAGATGTGTATCAAACTTGCGAGAAATTTGCAGATGGAAAGTTCTTTTGGCATGAAGGTTTTCTTTTTCATGCTAATAAACTGTGTGTGCCTAATTGTTCTTTGAGAGATCTTTTGGTTAGGGAATCACATGGAGGAGGACTAATGGGACATTTTGGAGTTGCCAAAACGTTGAATATTTTGCAGGAGCATTTCTATTGGCCACACATGAGAATAGATGTTGAATGAATTTGTGGCAGATGCATAACTTGCAAACGAGCTAAGTCCAAAGTGCAACCGCATGGTATGTATACTCCTTTGTCTATCCCTACTGAACCATGGACAGATATTTCAATGGATTTCGTGCTAGGACTGCCTAAAACTAAAAGGGAAGTGATTCTGTCTTTGTGGTTGTTGATAGATTCTCTAAGATGGCACATTTCATTCCATGTCATAAAACTGATTATGCCTCACATGTTGCTGATTTGTTCTTTAAAGAAGTTATTAGATTGCATGGCATGCCTAGAACCATTGTTTCAGATAGAGATGCTAAATTCTTAAGCTACTTTCGGAAAACGTTGTGGGCTAAGTTAGGAACTAAGTTGTTGTTTTCAACAACTTGTCATCCTAACTGATGGTCAAACTGAAGTAGTGAATAGAACTCTGTCTACTTTGCTGCGTGCACTCATTAAAAAGAACATCAAAACTTGGAAAGTTTGTTTGCCACATGTTGAGTTTGCTTATAATCATTCTGTTCATTCTGCTATTAAGTTTTCTCCTTTTCAGATTGTTTATGGTTTTAATCCATTGACTCCATTGGATTTATCACCATTACCTTTCAATGAGCGTGTGAATTTAGATGGAAAACAAAAGGCTGAACTTAAGCAGATTCAGGAGAAAGCAATGTTGAACATTGAGAAAAGAACTGAGCAATACCAAAAGCAAGCAAACAAAGTGAGACGCAAAGTGATCTTTGAACCAGGAGATTGGGTTTGGATTCACATGAGGAAGGAACGTTTTCGAGCCCAAAGGAGATCAAAACTGTTGCCAAGAGGAGATGGTCCATTTCAAGTCATAGAACGTATCAATGACAATGCTTACAAGCTAGACTTACCAAGTGAGTACAATATAAGTTCTAGTTTCAATGTTTCTGACTTGACTCCTTTTAATGCAGGTGATCAGTTGGATTTGAGGTCAAATCCTTTTCAAGTGGAGGGGGATGATGTGATCATGGATAGCAGCAAGATAGATCAAGAGGAGACATTGCATGTACCCGTTGGACCAATTACAAGAGCTCGGGCAAAACAGATCAAAGATGCACTTAACGGGCTGATTCAAGAGATTATGGACAAGGAGAGCATGACCAAGTCACTTGGGAATATTATACACGAAGTCCAAACAACTTTAAGCCTAATTCAAGTTTAAGAAAGTCCAAATCAAATGTCTCATTTAATGGCCAGATCGTCATCTCCAACCACGAGGTCAGATATGTATTCCTAAATGCCTTCCTGGATTATGTTCCTGTTAAAGCAGAATGGTGTTTTGGAACGCGCCAGGTCAATTATGTGTTCCTAGATGCCTCCCTGGAATATGTACCCGTTGAAGAGTTTGGAAAACAGAATGACGTTTTGGAACGCGTCTTGGACGAAGACGTCTGAAATGCAGAGTGACGAAAATAGGAGATCAATAGTCATTTTTTTTAAGTCCAAGAGTTACATCCACATTCAACTCCCTATCTTTATTTCTTTCTATTTCCAAGACATTAATTATCTATCTTTCTTTTCAAGTTTCTTTTCCTTTAAATAAGATGTAATCTCTATTGAAGAAGATATCCAACTTTTTAATCAAAACCTTTTTATTCTAAGTGAGAGTGATTCTCCTTTTGTTCTTTGTGAACTTTTCGATCTCTTCGGTGTGTAATATCCGAGTGATCAACTCACGGTGCGTCATATCCGTGGTTGGCTTATCAAACGGTTCTTCCATACCCGTTTGTGGCGCCTTCGTGCCAAGGTTCGTAGTGTCCATTTGTAGGCAACGGGTCTAGGATTTAATATACCGTTGGTTCTTGCTTGGTGAGTTCTACATGCTAAGGTATCCACCAGCCTCGTTACAAAGGTTCCATTTGTGAGCGTTGGGTCTTAGGTTTAATATACCTAAGGTTTGCGTTCGGTGTGATCATTTGAAGTGATGGATTTATCCCTTCAACTACCTTAGAGTTCATCCCAAGGTCCTTTCCGTATCACATATTAGGGAGTATTAGTTATCATCGAGTTTGTTGTTTGATGGAATATCTTGCTAATCTAGGAAAGTTAGATTATGATCTCAATAATACATCACCATGAGGTGAATGTATTAATAGAATCTATTCACTCTTGGTCTTAGACATACTCTACCTATAAACATTTGATTAATCGGTTGGTTGATATGCTCAAATTAATACCCTATAATGATACTAAAACATTTGCTGCAGTAAAGTTAGAGGGTCCACAGAGAACTCAAGAAAACTCGCACTATAGATGAAAGATGCGATTGTCTTGTAAGCAAACAATAATGGCGAGGAAGCAGATGATCGAATTAAACTTGGTTGGTATAGAAGGAAACTAGGCTGGAAACTCTCAGGAAATCAGATAAATAACAATTAATCAATTAAGGTTCAATTCAATTAAGCGCCGTTCTTGAACTCAAACACGATAAGTAGTTAGCTTAAAAACTTAAGTTTAAAGTCACAAATTCCAAATCTCTTTGCAAATCACACAAACCAGCAATCAATTCAAGTTTGATATGTTAAATTCGGTCCAAATCTCTTTGCGATAATTTGCTCACCAGGTTTTATCGGATTACTGGATTTTATCGAATAAGTTCTATATTAAGTGATCGGTTAGAAATAGCTTTGAGAACAACCTATGGTGAAGAACTATTCAGATTTTGAACCCTAACAGATCAATTATCATAAATCAGAGAAATCCATATGAGGAATCCCTAAACCTAAAAGGAGACTACTCAGACATGATAGATGAAACAAATAACATAACTGAATAGATCATGAAATTAAACAAAAGAATAAAAACAAGGGTTCGGGATCTTCTCTATGATGAACAAAGTCTCGGATCCGTCTCCCTCACAAAAGTTCTCAAATCTCAATGGTGGCTCCTCAATAATAGTGAAAAGTAAAGGTCCCCCTAACCTAAAGACTAAGAGTTTGCTTAAATAGGTCTAAAAACACGAGCTGGGCTTCTTTGTAAATAAGGGAAAGTATTGGGCTTCTTTTGGCGAGAATTCTCGTCCTTGGATATCTATCCGCGTCATTGTCAGTATCGATCGATGGTGTCGATCGATATACTGGGATGGTATGCGATACTGCTTCAAAGACTTTCTTCGGTTTGCTCCAAAAAGGCTCCAAATGTCTCCAAAATCTCCAATTTCGTCCCAAACGTGCTAAAACCTAAAAGACTCTAAAATGATAGAAAAAGCACTAGAAAGACTCGATAAAACGACTTATATCATGGCTAAAAACGGGTAAAATCCATGATATATCATTGGTAGTGTGACAACGCCAATCGATATGTCTCTCACACATAAGAGTAATCGATGATGGGATGCGTTTAATGCGTGGAGGTCGCCACGAGAGTGGGTATCACACATTTTCTAGCATACCACGAGAGTGGATTAGCCTACTTCGAATATCCCTAGATTGACAACATAAACTAAAAAGGTAGAACATGAATCCTATAATTTGAAATCCCTAATAAATCGATTATCACCCAATTAACTGTAAATATTTAATTAAGTATTTTAATTTATGTTATTTTATTTATGTTTATTTACTTATGTTATTTTTATTTATGCACTTTAATTTATGCAATTTACCCTTCCGCACTTTAATTTATGCAATTTACTTTATGCATTTTATTTTCGGTAATTTATTTTATGCAATTTAATTTCAGTATTTAATTTATGTTATTTATTTTATGTTATTTAATTGATGTCTTTTACTTTTAAGTCTTTTATTTTATCTATTTTAATCGCATTATATCACTTAGAACACAACCCCCTGTTTTATTATTCCGCCTAGATTAGATTTGCATTTGCATTTTCTGTGTAGTTATTTTATTCTCTCTATGGATCGATCCCGTACGTACTACAATTGCATGACTGTGTACTTGCGGTTCTATGGGTTAAACTCTCGAGACTACTCTTTAGTAGCGCTCGGGTGAAACCTGTGAGGGAAATAACAGGTGGTGAAAACCACACGGTTTCCTTCCCTACCAAGTTTTTGGCGCCGTTGTAATAGCCATAGAGTTTTGATGTGAATCTGAGACTAGGCGTTTACGTTTTACTAACTTGCTAATTTTTTTTTTCAAATTTCAGGTGAATACACTCGAACGAATGGAACGAGAGATGAACGCTGAAGAGATAGTCAAGGTGATCAGTTTGAGGAATGACAAAAGAATAGGAGACAGCATGTCGACTAGCTCTGAGGAGAGCCGCATCAGACCTTTGCGTCGACCAAAATGGTTCGAAGCGCTGAACATCGAACGCCAGCATCGAGTAGACACGACCGACGCTCGCCCTGTTCAAAGCTACGCATCCCTGCGTCGACCACCCACGGTTGTTGCTGATGCTATCTTGTGCTCTCACCGACCACACCATCGACCGGCCAGGGTCGATGGTCCAACTGCCAAACACCAGCATCGACAAGACACGGTCGATGCTCGTACCATCGGACAACATCATCGACCGGGCACCGTCGATGCCCTCCTTGAAATCGATGATGCTTCCTCCTCAACAATAAGATGACCTAGTTACCTGACGAAACAGAGATGTAACATTGTGACAAGCCAACAGAGGCAATGGCTTGGAGATAGATTCAACAAGACAAGGTTCGAGATGTTAGTCAAGAGTATACCGGAAACAACTTTTTTGAAGGATGTGTGGAAAAGGTACCCTTTGCAAGAATGCTTTGATGCGGGTAAGAAGATCTATAATGTTGAAAAGTTATTCAGAAAGGCTCGACTCCCAAGGAGCATTGATACCGATTGTCCCCTACCACCAATTGATTACAGAGACATAGAATGGTTCTTACATGAAATAAGCGGAGAAAACCTTGTTTGATTTTATGGTCTAGTCGAAATGCTTCCAAGAGATGTGACGGTCAAACAAGCCTTCTTCGAGCATAACCTTGATCTTTACTTCAGCGAATCAAGGGAAACCATCAAGGTGATCAAAGAACTTTACCTAGAGATCCAAGAGCTGATAACACCCATTTTTACATGTTTCTATGCATTCATTTGGTTTAGTTTCATGCATAATAACTAGCTTTTAGGATAGTTTTGGTATGTTTGCATATGTTTATGTGTTTTTAGGTACTTGGAGCTAAACATGAATATTTAAGAAGTTTCTGGAGCTTACTAAAGCCTACAGGAAAACTGGTGACATTGCTTGGATCGTGCACATTCGGAGAAAGATTTCACAGAGTCCGAAGAGCGCAGAACCATAATCGACATGTGGGAGTCGATATGAGCCCGAAGAATGTCTAGGAAGCATTCTCGGAGGGTTGATCGACCAATTATGGTCGATGTGGAGAATCGACCAACATAATCGACCTATCAAGGTCGATTCTGCTCCAAAAATAAGGGATTTTCAACACATGGCAACTAAGAACTAGGAATATTCGTTTTGATGCTTTAATAACCCTACACACTCGACCTGGACGCCTCCAGAAGCCTAAAAACTATATAAACATGTTGTAATGCATAGCCACAAGTGTGCGAGATTTTAGAGACAAATACACAAAAGATGATCTCACCATAACTCTTGTTCTTACGTTTTATTTATGAATACACAGTAGTTCTTCTTCTTTTGCAATTCGTTTATTTTTATTTACTGTTTCTATTGCTTATTATGTCTTCAATCTCATACCTTGTTATTGTTAGCAAAGGCATGTGAGTAGATCTTTAGATCTCTCGCGTGGATGATGACTAAGGAGATCTGCTAGTTAGAGTTTGATGTTCAAAGTTCTTAATCCGATTAGTTACCTTTTATATGATTTCACTGCTAGATCTATTCTTATGGGAATGATTTAAGGGCTTAGTTGAATCCAGTATGTGTGACTAAGTGTTAGGAAATTCTCTTTACCACGAGAGTGAGAAAAGGTTTCAGATCTATATAATTGGAGTAATAGTTAATCGATAAATCTATTTGTATTTGTGTGCTTATCTAGATTAGCTATGATCAGGTTAGTTTAGCATCATAGAATCTAGATATCATGAGAGTGAATCTAGATTTCGGAATTAGACAAGTTACGAGCTTAATTACTTTTGTAGGAATGCAACAGTTAATTAGGTTGGTCAAATAGAGATTGTGTTCAATGCTTGTAAGAGTGCCACGAGAGTGGGTTTTTACAAAGAGTTTAGCTTACCACGAGAGTGGACTAGACATCCTTTTATATCTCTAGATTGATAGATATTTGCAATAGGTTAAAAGACATCAATCTCAGATTAGTAAATTCTCAGAAGTCATTCCTTCACCTTTGAGGTCAACTGCTTTATTAATTTTCATACACTTATTTATTTTATTGCATCTTTTAATATTTATTTTATGCAATTTATCTATTAGAAACAAAACCCCAAAACTTTTATTTTCAGCTTAGATTAGTTTTATTCTTGTAATTCCTGTGTAGTTATTCTCTGTTATTGTGGATCGATCTCATACGTACTACGATTGCATCACTGTGCACTTGCAGTATTATCGGGTTAAACTCTCGAGATTCTTATCTCGTGTAAAACCTGTGAAGAGGTAATAAAACCTCCTATCAAGTTTTTGGCACCGTTGCTGGGGACTACAACAATAGCCATAGGGATTTAGTCTAGATCGGAAACTAGGTTTATTTTATTTTATTCTATTTTATTGCTTTTATTTGTTTTTATTTTGTTTTTGTAATTTCAGCAAAATGCTAAAGACAGATCAGTTGCTGGACTGGATGGACGAACGATGGATGTGTAGGCCAAAGGCTACAAGAACGATAGGGATGGTTGATGAGCCAACAAGCAACAGCCACCGCACCGGAACTCGCCCACCACTAGTAGAAGATGTTGAGTTTGAAATCAAGTTTGACTTGATCCGTTTAGTTTAAGACAACAAGTTTCACGGTTTATCAACAGAAAATTCTGTAGAGCATCTAATCTAATTCGAAAAATTATGTGATACAGTCAAGATGAATGGAGTCTTTGAAGATGCACTGAAACTTCATCTATTTCCATTTTCACTTGGAAGTGGAGCAAGCCAATGGGAGAAATATCTTCTGTCAGAAACCATTACAACGTGGAGTCAATGCAGCAAAGTTTTCCTAAAAAAATTCTTTTCGAATTCAAGGACAGCTCGGTGGAGAAACGAGATTTCCAACTTCACGCAACAATGCACTGAAAGCTTCAGAGAAGCATGGTAAAAAATGAGAGGAGACACTCTGCAATGCCCTCATCATGGATTCAGTGACGAGTCTTTATTAAGTATTTTCTACAGAGGAGTCACGCCTAAGCATCGCATGTTACTCAACGTAGCCAGTCACGGAACCTTCTTAGGCCAAGAAGCGCAACATGGGATGACATTGGTAAGTATTTTCTACAGAGGAGTCACGCCTAAGCATCGTATGTTACTCAACGTAGCCAGTCACGGAACCTTCTTAGGCCAAGAAGCGTAACATGGGATGACATTGGTGGAGAATTTAGCTGAAAGTGACATGAGGTATGATAATGAATACGATCACACGAGTAGATGCACTGATATCCATGAAGATGAGGAGAAAAGAACCGTAGAAGTACTGCACGAGAAGATAGACATAATTTTGGATCAGCAGGAAAGCCTTCACCGTCAACCAAATGGAGTCAGAGGTTTCCCAGACTATAAAATCGGTCACCTGAATCGGCCAATCAACCTCGATGTAACCTCAAGAGAGGCCACTGAACCATGTTATCGACCAATCAATGTCGATATGCTGCAAATCGACCAGACGAATAGGCTTGTCAAGGTCGATGTGCCTTCTGAATACGATGATGGAGCAGGCTGGTCGACGACGAAGACAGATAAGTCTGTAGAGAAGATTCAAGATGCTTTAGATGGGTAGACAAGAATAAGTGCAGAGATAAGTGAAGGATTTAAGAACATTGATCAAAGATGAGAAGATTTAAGAGAAAAGTTTGAAGAATTGTTCTTAAAAGTCCAATTGTTGGAAACTCGAACAACAACTGAAGCACCTTCAATCAATGCCATAACCTTAAAGAGTGGGAAACAACTCAGACCAATCACACCAAGGAAACCAATCAACAAGGAGAATGTGGAGCCTAACTTGGGGAAAGAAGATCACATCATGATAGGAGATGAACCTGAAATCGTAGAGATAACGGATGAAAGAGAAGATGCAAGCAAAGAACCTCTACCTCGCGAAAGGGACCAAGCAACACCAAATGTATCAAATTATCAACCCAAGGTTCCTTTTCCAGGAAGAATAAAAAAAGAATAGCGGATCGAATGAGGAATGCCTTTGAATAACAAATGAAAGGAGTAATCATCACCATGCCAATGCTGGATGCTTTGACGATGATTCCTAATGCCAGTAAATTCCTCAAGGATCTCGTAACATAAAAGAAGAAGGAGTTCACCGAAGTGGCGTTCCTAACTCACGAGTGTAGTCCCGTTATTCTCAACAAACAAATTCTAGAAAAATTAGACGATCCGGGAAGTTTCACTCTCTCGTGTACATTAGGTACCATGACGTTTGGAAAGTCCCTTTGTGATCTTGGAGCCAGCGTGAGTCTCATGCCGTTATCCATTGCTCAGAAGCTAGGATTAACTCAATTCAAGGAATGTCGAATGTCACTTGTCCTCGCTGATCGATCAATCAAGACACCAGTCGGACTACTTGAAGATGTACTGGTGATGGTTGGGAAATTTCAGATACCAACTGATTTTGTGGTGCTGGAGATGGATCAAGAGCCAAAAAATCCACTCATACTAGGAAGGCCATTTTTAGCAACAACAGGAGCTATCATTGATGTGAAGAATGGAAAAATCGATCTTCATCTAAACGATGAAGTTATGCAGTTTAATATCGATGAAGTGATGAAAAAACCTGAAGAGCGAGACCATCTTTTCTATATCGATGACCTCGACCTGCTGGCGGACAATTTTCTGGCTGAAATAGCTTTCAAAGACGAGAAGTTATGTGAAGAACCTCAAACGCTACAAAAATGAGAGATAGCAGAAATGATACCTCGTGACATGTTTTCCGTGCAATTGACCGAACAAGACGAGGAGATCTAGAACCAGCAAGCAATGGTAAGACTTATGACGATGATGATTGAAGCGAACTAAAGGTGCCTAAAGTGGAGCTGAAACAACTTCCAAAAGACTAAGGTACGCATTTCTCGGTCAAAGACATGAGTCCTAATTCATAATAGCCGATGAGCTAAATGATGATGAAACATCAGCTTTGCTTAGTAAGTTGAGAAAATATAGAAAAGCTATAGGATATTCTCTAGAGGACATTAAGGGTATATACCCATCCTTATGCATGCATAGGATACATCTAGAAGATGAGACTAAAAATTCCATTGAACATCAAAGGAGTTTAAATCCTAATTTTCGTGATGCCGTAAGAAAAGAAATTTTTAAGCTTTTAGATGCTGGGATTATATACCCTATTTTCGATAGTACATGGGTATCCCCTATTCATGTAGTTCCGCAAAACAAATTAATCCCCACTAGAACTATAACAGGACATAGGATGTGTATTGATTTTAGGAAATTAAATGCAGCAACTAGAAATGACCATTTTCCTCTTCCTTGTATAGATCAAATGTTAGAAAGATTAGCAAATCACTCTCACTACTGTTTCCTAGATGGATATTCAGGATTTTTCCAAATCCTTATACATCCTCATGATCAAGAAAAAACGACATTCACATGTCCTTATGGTACCTTCGCTTATCGAAGAATGCCATTTGGATTATGAAACGCACCTGCAACATTTCAGAGGTGTATGATGTCGATTTTCTCTGACTTAATCGAATTGGTAGTAGAAGTATTTATGGATGATTTTTCTGTGTATGGTTCTTCGTTTGGTGTTTTTTGTCTAATTTATGCCAGGTACTCAAGCCTTGTGAAGAGACACCATAGTGCTTAATCGGGAAAAGTGCCATTTCATGGTAAAAGAAAGAATCGTTCTTGGGCACAAAATTTCAGAAAAAGGAATAAAAGTGGATAAAGCCAAGATCGAAGTGATGATGAGTTTGGGACCTCCAAAACCGGTGAAGGATATAAGAAGCTTTCTTGGACATGCTGGATTTTATCAAAGATTTATCAAAGATTTTTCCAAGCCAACACGCCCTCTCACCAGACAATTATGTAAAGAGGTGGAATTCAGCTTCGATGATGAATGCCTCAAAGCTTTCCAAATGATCAAGAAGGAACTAGTAAGGGCACCAATAGTACAACCACCAGATTGGAACCTACCTTTTGAAATTATGTGCGATGCTAGTGACTATGCAGTAGGAGCCGTTCTTGGACAGCGGAAAGATAAGAAGCTGAATGTGATTTATTATGCAAGCAGGACGCTAGACGATACGTAAGTGAAGTATGCTACTACGGAGAAAGAACTTCTAGCAATAGTTTTTGCTTTTGAGAAATTCAGACAATACTTAGTCGGATCAAAAGTAATCGTTCATACAGATCATGCTGCATTGAGATACCTACTCACCAAGAAAGATGCTAAACCAAGACTAATCCATTGGATATTACTTCTGCAAGAATTCGATTTAGAGATTAAAGACAAGAAAGGAATAGAGAATGGAGTAGCTGATAATCTTTCTAGAATGAGAATAGTCAACGAGATACCAATTGATGATTCACTGCCAGAGGAGCAAGTTTTCGCTATTAGGGTGCTTATCTAAGAACATTATCTTGATAAAGAGCTGAAGAGTATTGATACCATTAAAAACAAGTCACCATGGTACGCAGTTATCGTCAATTATCTAGCCTGTGGAGAGAAACCACTTGATCTCGTTGGTTAGCACAAGAAAAAGTTTTTTAAAGAAATCAATAGGTATTACTGGGATGATCCTCACTTATACACACTCTGCAAAGATAAAATCTATAGAAGATGCGTTCCAGACAACGAAATGCAATGGATTCTGACAAGGTGCCACTGATCAACTTATGGAGGTCACTTCGCTACATTTAAGATTTTACAAGCTGGATTTTGGTGGCCTACTTTGTTCAAAGATGCACATCAATTCATCTTAGCTTGCGATGCGTGTCAAAAAAAAGGAAACATAAGTAGACGGAACGAGATGCCATGAATCGATAATAGTTGAAGTTGTTGATGGGGCATCGATTTTATGGGGCCTTTCCCATGTTCTCATGGAAATTACTACATCCTAAGTGGTAGATTACGCCTCTAAAAAGAAGTCCAACAAACGATGCTAAAGTGGTAATGAAACTCTTTAAAAGCACAATATTCCCCAGATTTGGAGTTTCACGAGTAGTGATTAGCGATGGAGGATCACACTTTATTAACAGTAACATTTGAAAAACTCCTTCAAGACATGGTGTGTACAAAGTCGCAACGCCATATCACCCTCAAACAAGCGGACAAATGGAAGTTTCAAATCAATAAATAAAAGCGATACTAGAAAAACGGTGAATATTTCCCAAAAGGATTGGCGTTAGACAACGCCTGGGATTACGTAACCGCTTTCAAAAACATCTATCGGTACAACTCCTTTTAACCTTCTGTATGGTAAATCCGTCATCTACCGGCAGCTCAAGTACAAGGCTATGTGGGCAGTAAAGATGCTGAATTATGATATCAAGACCGTTGGAGAAAACGCCTCATGCAGTTAAACGAACAGATGAGATTCATCTTAACGCTACGAGAATGCTCGCATACAAGGAGAAGATTGCATTCCATGACGAAGATACTTAAACGAGAATTTAAAGAAAATGATCAGGTTCTACTTTTCACCCCGCTTAAAACTTTTTCCGAGAAAGCTCGATCTCGTTAGTCCGACCCTTAAAGATAAAGTCTTTAACACCTTATGGAGCTATAAAGTCGTAGGGCAACAGAGAGCTTCAAGGTGAACGGACAGCGATTAAAGTCGTATTAATTCTGAAATCGCATGACGGGAGATCATAGAGTTGAAGATCCACCCGACCTTCAAGAGTCTCGTGATCATGAATGGTAACATCGCCGAGCTCACGACTAAATGCATATATTCGTATATATGCTTTTTCAGTTTTAGTTTATTTTTCAGTTTTTGTTTTTCTGTTTTCTCGCTTTTAATTTTCGTGATATCTTCAACATAAAAAAATATATATATATAAATCAAGGACATGGAAAACGTGGGAGATGCAAACCCAAAACCCGATAAAAAATTCAAGTATGAATTTTCTTGCTTCTTTACCCTCTTTACGGTTTTATCTCACAACGCGACATTGTGATTTAAGTGTGGAGGGAAGTCTGTGGTATATGTCAATTTCTTACTGACCAAGATTTCTGCAGATAAGTAGGTGTCAATCCATGCGGTGAAGATATTAACCAAAAAGGATGAGATCAAACCATTCAAGTCAAGCCAAACAAGAAGGCATGGGTCTAACGACTCAGACAGAAAACAGAAATAGATGCTAAAGCTAATCAATTCAAAGACTAATGTAAGGCACAATGTAAACAGCATATGGCTGACGAGAAATTAATCAATGCAAGAGAAGTTCCTAAGGATGGGGTAATCGATTCAGTTCTCTTAGCTCTACCCAGTGGTCTAACAAAACTCAATCGAGCTATTCCCTAGACATCAAACATCACAACCAGTTAAGTCCACTCCCGTGATAAGTAACCTCAAGCTGACAGCCAGCACCCAATCCTCTTAAATCTACCCTCTAGCACAAGACCCATCAATACATCAATAAACACCCTAGACATCTAATCCCTTAGGCTAGAATGCAAATCTCTAACATCAATTCATTCAAGCATTTTATCAAACACCTTCTGGGTGGAAAACACCTAAGATCTAATCTCAATCGATCGAGAAATTAGCATTAAGAAACCGATTTAGAAGGGAATTAAAACAATCAACTCTTAAACCACCTAGAGACTAAGATTCCACACTAATCTAACCCATCCTCGTAAAACCCTAATGACTACTCAAAAACTCATGAAGAACACAAACCCAGAAATCATTAAAACTTGCATGATGATGTAAAAGATGGAGAGATGAAAGAAGTAAGAAATCCACGAAAATAACAAGTAGAAATCAAATTACAAAGTCTGGAAATCAAGAACAATGAAGAACAAAGGGAAAACTAGAAAATTTGCATAAAAAAAACATCCTCCTTAGTCTTAATCCCACATTAGGTATTTATACTAAGTCTTAAAAACCCTAAACGTCATGGGTAAAATGGTAAAAAGCAGCAGATAGGTCTAGCTCGACTGCCTAGTCGAGTGGTGTGCTCGAGAAGGAAGCTGAAATCAAGATTGCATTCTTATGTGTTGAGCTCGAGCCTCCTACTCGACCCTATGGGCTCGAGCTGGATTCAAAGATTCCAAGACTCTCTCTTTATGTTGAGCCGATCATGAGCATGGGGCTCGAGCTTGGCCAAAAACCTCCAAGACGCCATATTTCGCCTTGACCTCCTACTCGAGCTGGTGGGCTCGAGTCTGCTCCCCGCACCATCTCCAGCCTTAGCTCCTGCCTTGACCATGGGCTCGAGTCGATGTCCTGACGGCTTAACTTGATGCTAACTTCTCCGAATCGCCCGAAAGTACCGAACAAGCCAAATATGCAGGATGTATGCAAACCTAATGCAAAACACTCTAAGTATGCAAAACTAGAGATAAATGACAAGAACAAAGTTAAATAACAAGTCTAAATGTATGAATTAACCAAGTTAAAACGATGCAAAATGCAAACATATCAACTCCCCAAACTTAGTCCTTGCTTGCCCTCAAGCAAACAAAAGAATAAGAATGGAGAAGAAGTTTGAAAGTGGGGTCTCGAACCAAAGCATGCTGATATAATAGATTGTCTCAATGTCCAAGCTAGTTCTGTAATGCAAAGTATATGAACTTTACTTAAAAACGTTAGCCACACTTCTTCGCAGCACAAGTTTAATCAAATCTCAACCTAGACATGCATTCAAATCTATCATTCCCCTTAACATTCATTTAAACAGAAACCATGAATCAAGTTATGCATACACAATGAACTCATTTGGCTCAGGTGGTCAAGAGACAAAGATGGTCCCTTCAAGATGGTTTTCATATTTAACAAGGATCTCTCAATGAAAAGGAATGAGCTTTAGTAGAATGCTAAAGGTAAGAACCAACCTAGGAGAGGTTATACAAATACTTCTAGCAGATTGGGGTTTTTCTCATGGTTTTTTTTTGTTTACATGACCAGCTTGGACATTTTTCATATTTTTCAGATTTTAAGCTTTTTGCCCTTTCTTTTCTTATACTCAGACCCTAATCCTTTACTAGATACTTAGACATTCAGATCATTCCTCCTAAGAACTTTTATCCTTTTTCTTTCTATCCACAGAACCAACCCCAATACCCAATGATCAAGATCCCACCTAGTACCTATCCGATTCGAAACAAACGTAACTACAGAATCTATCCTCTGGCTCAAACCTAACACTTTCTACCAAGCTCATTCAGAAATAGGCCTCACACACTCAAGAAAATAATATCAAGGCTTGAAAGAAGGCTAGGCTAAAGGCATGGTAAAACTGTTCTAATGATGAGGAGAGCTACTTGATCAAGAAAGAGTGGTATAAAATGATGAAAGAAAATCCAAGTATGTATATGGTATCCATGAGTTCAAATGCAAATGTATACATGATAATTATTAGTCAAAATTCAGGTTCAGATAGATAGGAATGATATCAAGTCACAGCCTGCTTCAATTGAGAACTAATCTAGTTATGCATTCGAGTATGGTGCCTTACTTCAATTTCATTAACAATGTATGACAACTGTAAACGAGGGCACCGAGACTATCATATTAAATCAGCAAGCTTGCAAGGTCATAATCATCATAATCCCCTATGCATATGCAACAGCCCTATATGAAGACAATCTAGACTCAATCCTAAAATGTAGATGCAACTACATGAACACTCTGTTTTTTCAAGTTTTACGAAATTTTTCAAATTTTTTTTGGTTTTTCTATGCCATGATGCATGCACTCAAGAATGCACAAAAGCAAAATAAGAGAAAACACATCAAACAAATCTTAACCTCCCCAAACTTAAATTACACAGTCCTGTGTAATAAAAATTTGTGAAGAGAGATTAAGCAAATGTAAAACAAGAAAAATAATGCACCTAATATATATAAGAAAGGATGGAACAGTACCTCAAGGCTTGAGAAGAGGAGATCGATTCCTCCATGCTCTCACGCGTAGTAGACTCGATCTGGTGGGCTCGAGCTGGTGGCTCGAGTCAGTGTGCGTGTCCCTCGACTCCATGGTCGAGCTGACTGCCGAGCCGACGCTGTGCTCGGAACGCCTCTTCTTCCTTTCGAATGCTGAAACTGCCTTGGTCTCGAAAGAGAGGCTCTCGTGGTTCCATTGCATGTGCAGGAGGCCTTAGTTCTTCCCGAAACGAACTGCTTCCTACTAGAACCCTCCTGGCAAGACGATTTTGATAGGGCAGTGAATATATGTTTCAAGTCCTGAGCTGGTCTTTAACCTCCTTCATCTGGTCTTTCAGCTCCTTCACAGTGCCCTTAAGTTTAGCAATGGTCTTGCCCTGAATTTGTTCCACTCTCGTAGACCAACCAGTGCCTCTTTCTGGGCATGTGAGGCTTAAGGCGTTCTCAAATGCAAACCTTTCTATCGCATCATCCTCCTCTTCAACAGCAAAATAATCGCCTGACCTATGTCTTCATGCATGATCTCCTCATCTGGATTGTAGAGTCTATCAAGAGGAGGATCGAAATCTATGTTCGGCCCATCCGCACTTGGTTAAATCCGCAGTGGAAGACGCAGCTTGGCTTCTCCAATGGTCGGATGCATGAACCTGTATAAATGCTTGTCTGAGGTGTCAGGTGGTCTAGAAACTGCATCTTCTCAAGGCATCCACATCAATCCATTTAGTGGATAAGGCTCCAAATTAGCTCCACATTGCAAGCAACAAGGATTGGAGTGATGATACCCCAATGCAAAGTTCACCCCCTGATTCCATCTTATGCATCCTCATTGCCCATTCCTTGTAGTAGTAGAGTTGTTCCAGCAGTAACAAGTAAGATTTGCATCTGCCCTATCACCTCTCATCTTCAACCCATCTTCAGATACCAGAGTTGGTAGAAGCACAAGTCCAAAGATCTTCAATTCTCCTTCATTTATCAGTTGCCACTTTCTTGCAAACATAGTGTTTGCATATGGTCTTGTGGAGATATCTCGCAATGCTTCTAATGCTGAGCTCTACTGGAGGAGGAGAAAGGTTTTGTTCCAATGGTCACCATACAGTAAGCTCCTCGTGGTCAATGTCAACGGTTCATCTCCTTCGAAAAACCATATAGAGTACTCATCTCCGATGGTGAGAGCATAGGATCGACTTCTGCATGTGAAAGTTATGAAGCCAGGACCGCCATCGATTCATACGTGTTCCTCATCATAGAAGTGAATAGCAAGAGATGAGAGAAAATGGCATGTCTCCTCTTTGTAAGCTTCCATCTGGATACTCATGAACCCACTTAAGCCGCCTATCTCAGTATAGTACTCACGCCTCTAAGAATGCCGAAGTCAAGGCCATTGTTTCTTTGTGCGGGTATCGTGCCTTCGAAACCACCAGCAAAGAAGGACTTCCAAGTACTTTGCGGATGGTCTGTTCTTCTTTTGAGGTTTCTTTGTCGCCTGGGTTCGCCTCTTCTTCTTGCAACACCGGCCAAGAGGAAGGCCGACTCCATGGGTTTCTTTCTTCTCGTTTAGCATGGGGGAGCTTTTTCTCAAACGCCAACACCTTGACTCGAGCCACCTGCCAGGCTCGAGCTCGAGTCAGCCCTTCGACTCGACTGGCTCGGCATATGAGCTCGAAGTCGGGCATTCTTCAACCTCCATGGGTTCTCTCGTTGGAGGAACGCTCTCTCCACATTTGGAAGTTTCGGCGAGCTGTTTCTTGACTGCGGCGAGCTTGACATGAATCCATACCTAAGAATCACTCACGTAAAGAGAGAACTCAAGAATGTGAGAATAACCTCAAGAACAGAACAAGAAACGAAGAAGAGGATGAACACTCGGAACACTCAAGAACAAAGAGAGCTGGAAAATGAAAGAGAAAGGAGTGAGAGTATTTCAGGTGCGAGGAAGGTCGAGCTGGTCTATATAGGTATGGGGAGGACCAAAAGGACAAGGAGGAGTATGCTCTGATTCAAAATGAACTTCCAAAAGAGTTGACTGAGCTGGCCACTCGACCTGTGGGTCGAGCCGACGTCCGACACGGCCCGACACGCCCGACTGAGCCTCTAACTCGACTGTGGTCGAAGTGCATCGACACACGCCTGCCTCGAGCCTCGACTCGACGTGAGTGCCTAGTTAAAGCCTACCTGTCAGAATTTTGAAATTTGAAATTTTCCCTCCCGAGGTCTGTAGTCAAGCTCGATCCTGTGGCTCGAGTTTGATGCTCGAGTCAGCCCATTCCTGTGCGTTTTTGCCTCCTTTTCATGATTCACTTCTCATACTTTCCTGAAATCACACCATCAAGACAAAATCAAGCAGCTTAAGACATTTATCGACGTTTAAAAACTAAAACAAAGAAATATGTACAGAGATAGACATGGGACTTCCTCCCAAGTGAGCTTGTTTATAGTCACCAAGCTTGACTTCCGTTTCGCTTAGGCGGTGGAAGGCTCATCCAGAGGAATCAAGTTCCTTCCGGAATGATGCACGGCGATAGGCTTCGAGTCTCGCCCTGCTCACAGTGAATTTTCCCTTTCCAAATACGGATTGTCTAGGGTAAAACTTTCGACGGAGAACGGTCCGACCATCTCGACTCTGAGCTTTCCTCGAAACAGCTTGAGTCTAGAAAAGGAGGACTCGATCACTCTTGAACTCTGCAAGATCCTCTTGTCATGGAAGGCTGGTCCTTTCTTTATGCATCTTAGAACTCTCATGCATCCAGCCTCGATCTCCTCCAGCTCATGCAGGTCCAATACTCTCTTTCCTGGGCAGGCTTGATATCCAAGTTCAAGCTTTGCTGCCCATAACGCTTTGTACTCAACCTCAATGTGAGCGACAGCTCGCCATGAGGAGCTGGAATGGTGTTCTTCCTATAGAAGTCTTGAATGCACCCCGTGACGCCTGCAGGGTCTCATCCAGCTTAGCATCCAATCTCTCTTTGAAACGCCCACTACTCTAGCCAAGATGGCTTTGATCCGCTGTTGCACCTCCACTGACATCGATCTGGGGTGAATACAGCCACTCAAGCTGATCCCATGTTTCTTCGTAAGATTCTCAAAGAGCTTGTTGATGAAGTGAGATCCCATCACGATAACAACTCTTGGTACACCAAATCTGGGAAAATAATGCTCGAACATCTTAAGAACTACCTTTGCATCATCAAGGTGACAAGCTATAGCTTTCAACCACTTCGAGACATAATCAACGCCACTAAGATGTAGCTGCTCCTCAGAGGAGGTTGATATATCATGGATTTACCCGCTTTAGCCATGATATAAGTTTTATCGAGTCTTTCTAGTGCTTTTTCTATCATTTTAGAGTCTTTTCAGGTTTTAGCACGTTTGGGACTAAATTGGAGATTTGGAGACATTTTGGAGCTTTTGGCAATTCTGGAGGACTTTCCACCTAGATCGAGCTGAAATTTTGACACAAGATAGATCTTGATTTAGCTGCTTGCAAGTGGTTTGAAGGAAATCCAACGGATCAAAGTTATGCCAGTTGTCGAAGACACAGCCTCACAGCGAAGAAACCGATCATCATACACTTAAGGTCGACGATACCGACGTAAGAGGCCCCATACTTTCACCATAAGAAGCCCAATACTTTCCCTTATTTACAAAGAGCCCAGCTCGTGTTTTAAGACCTATTTAAGCAAGTTTTTAGTCAAGTCGGAGACTTTACTTTACTATTATTCCGAGCCAATTGACTTTGAGTGAGGGAGACGGATCCAAGACTTTGTTCATCATAGAGAAGATCCCAACCCTTGTTTTTATTCTTTTGTTTAATTTCATGATCTATTCAGTTATGTTATTTGTTTCATCAACCATGTCGAGTACTTTTGGTTCGTGGTTTCTCATGGATTTCTCTCGATTTATGATAATTGATTTGTTAGGTTCAAAATCTGAATAGTTTTCACCATAGGTTGTTCTCAAAGCTATTTCTAACCTGATCACTTAGAATATAGAACCTAGATTAATCGATTAGCACACAGGCAATTGAGTAATCGATAAAACCAAAGGAGCAATCGGATTATCCGCAAAGAGATTTGTTTAATCGAAAGAACATATCAAACTTGAATTGATTGCTGGTTTACTGTGTAGATTTGCAAAGAGATTTGGAATTTTAGACTTTAGACTTAGTTAGTTTTCAACACGCTTGGTTAACTATACTTTCGTGCTTCGAGTTCAAGAACCAGCTTAATGAATCGAACCTGATTTATTAATTGTTATCATGATTTCTGAGTTTCCTCGAGCCTAGCTTCCTTCCTGAATTCAATTAAACAATCTCGATCATCCTTTTCTCATCAATCATTGTTTGCTTAGCACACCGCATCTTCACTATTGTGTGAATTTTCTCAGTTGTTCGACTCGATATACGCAGAACTGCTTTAGTATTTTGGTATTAATTTGAGCATATCAAATTTGGCGCCGGGGACTCTAAAAATTCACCTTTAGAATTTTAGTTGCGATTTTGTCTGTTGTTGTCGCGATCGATCGATACCCATTGGTATCGATCGACACCGAACGCCTGTTTTAAATTTTGCTACTTATTTTCTCTCTTTTGATTTGTGTGTATGCATCAAAGTACTGTGAGAGAAAGAACACACCATCGATCAATCTCTCCTCACAGAGCGAGCTGAACGCACAAATCGAACAAAGAAAAGAACTACAGTTGAGATGGATCTTCCAAGGTTTGGTGCATGATGAGGAAGGTGAACTACCTCCTCCACAACAACCCCAAGTGTTGCTGAACGGACGCTGGCGACATAACCGATCGGATCAATTCTATGCCAATCGTGCAATGATCCGTATTCCAACTTTCCAGGAATGACTTTGAGCTGAAGCCTGCTTACTTCACTCTTGTTGGACAGCACCCTTCACCGGTCTCTCATGAGCACCCTATGGATCACATCGAGAAATTCGAGACTTGGTCACCGGTATGAAGTACAATGGAGTACCACAGAATACCTCTTCTGAAGCTCTTTCCATTCTCGTGGAGAGCAGCTTATGGCTGAAGCACTACCTCCCGGATCTCTCACTACTGAACGAGACCAAGAACGCATTCTCGAACAATTTCTGACGACATGCGAGATCGAGCTCAGAACAAGATCTCAATTTTCTCAAGGTCCAAATGTAAGCACTCAAGGCTGTTGGTGAGATTCAGATCCTACCGAGAGACTGTCCGCATCATGTTTCAGTCAAGTTCACTCGGATCTTTACGAGGGATTGAGGTATCGATGGCACGATTCTCGCAAGCAACGGAACTTCAACACTAGGTTCCAACCGATGTCGAAGCTGATTGAGAACTGGCGCCAGCAATACATAGAATGCTGATTTGAGCGAAAAGGCTCGCAGTTGCCGATAGTTCAGACGGCCGAGGTTCAGAAGGACACAATGCACAACCTCTTAGGGAAAGAAGGCTGTACATTTTGTGAGGAAGTAGGAGATTAAAGAAGGCGTAGATGTTAACTACATTGGTGGTTCTGGTTTTCGGGTCAGCAATTTGGTTACAACAACAACCGAAGCTTCAACAACAATCAGCAAGGTGGTTACAAGTCCGAGGTAACCAATCTGGTTTTAGTGCCACTCACCCGCCCAAAACCACTTCAAGCGGTGATTTTACTCGCCCACGGTAATTCAGCTTACCAACCGCATTCTCCGAGGTCACAGAGTAAGACGGAGATCCTTGGAACAAATTCTGCAGGACAAGAAAAAGATGACGAGATTTTAATGAAAGCTGGATAATTTATACACCGATCTGAATGGGAGAATCAACGCCTCGAAATCCATCGAAGATGCTGAAAATAAATACGACATCGAGCTGTCAAGGGAAAGATAGTTCAACCACAGCATGGACATGTCAATGCAATCACCTCGAGAGCTAGAGAAGAGGATTTTGAGCCTGAGATGACTATGTCCGTATCCAGATATAGATCGACCGATACCCACTGCATCGATCGATACTACCCAAGACCCCTGTAGATTCAAGGTTGCTGAAGATGGAGATAAGAATTCTGAGATTCCACGAGTATCGATCGACACCCCTACCAGTGTCGATCGACACCAACCCTGCAGACGAATACAAAACTCCAGATCGACGACACTCATCCGTATCGGTCGATATTCCGCAGTGAATCAATAACGAGAAAAGGATGAGATGGTTGAAAGGGTCCATGTCAAGTGCCTATCCTATTATTCCCAAGCTGACAAGAGAGGAGTGAGGCTGCTAACAAGTTTTGTCAAAAAAATGGTCAGACCTCCGTGTGATACACCACCACCGCCGAGACAGCTGACAAAGAGGGAAGACCAGGAAATTTTCAGCCCATGCTCCATCCTTGAGTAAACTTCAAGGAGTCTCTCGCCGACTGTTCAGTGTCAACGCCATGTCGGGGCGATTGCAGAGAGATTGAAAGCTGATATGAGATCTCCTAACACGCTCACATACGCGATTCTTCTAGCTCACTTACGCCTTACCCGATTTACCGTTAAAATAGAGATTGTCTGATTCCTACTGATTTTCAGGTCAGGAGATGAGCCAAGGATCCGTGTTGATTTTGGGAAGACCATTTATGGCTACTGTCATGCCGATCATGGACACGCCTAATAAGAGAATCTCTTCTCGATTGACGGAGACGCTTTCTACGATGCCATTCCTTCCGGAGGAGCACCCAAACATGTCTCGATCACCATCGCCTCGGACTCGATCGATCGCCGATGAGTCTTATGATGAACCAAAAGTCGCAGATGTTTCAAATGAACCCCAACACCCCAAGAAAGTGTGGAGAAGACCAAGGCAACAAAGAGGAAGGAGACGAGCAAGAAGTTCAACTGTGCTAATTTCACTTTGATTCCTCGAAGGTGATGGAGATTCGATCGAATATAAGTGAAGTGCAAGGGAACCTCAAACCTTCTCTAAGGTTGAGTTCTCATTCCTACGAGATGAAAGAGAAAGAAGAGGATATGATGAGCAAACTTTGAAGCTGGAGATGTCTGTTGTGGAGCTTATTCTGAGTGAGTCCTCCACCTTTCTCGATCGATATCTTACCAAAGTCAAGCTCGTGACATTAAACAAGCTGGTGAGGCAACCCACCGTAAGTCTATAACTATGAGTTTTTGTTTTTGTGTTTTGTTGTGTCTTAATCGTCGGAAGAAGGATGGTCGTTGTTCGACGATCGATCGACGACACCACTATCGACGACACCACGTATCGACACACCTTGGTATCGATCGACACCACCGCTTCTATGGTAACACTCTCGTTTCGACCTATTTCGCTTTTGTCCTTTGATTTCTTTCACCTTCTGGCTTGATAAACACGGGACAGTGTTGTTTAAGTCCTGGGAGGTAGCACGTATCAGGTTCATTTTAAAAAAAAAAAATAAAAAAAAAAAATGATTTTCTGTCAAAACAACTTAGATTCCTGATCGTGCTCGGTTTTGATGTGCTGGTTTTGCTTTGAGTGCCTATTGTTACAGGTCAATATCCAGTTCGACTAATGAAAATCCAGGTAAACCAAATTACCAGAATTCATGGATTGTTCCAACAAGTTTTCATCACAAGTTTTAGCCAAATTTGCACTTCATCAATAAGGTAAATGTCCAAAGAGCTTGATTCATCATTCATTACCTAGCTAAGGAACTATTGCGATGAAAGAAATGGTAGACTCTCGTGATAAGTACGGATACATCGGAGGGTAAGAACCTGAATTCGGTACTAACACTATCAATACTGCCTCGAACCTTGATTTGTATATGCTAAAAAAAAAAGAATCAATAAGAACTGGATACATTGAGAGGGTAAGAACCTGAATTCAGCTAACACTATCAATACTGCCTCGAACCTTGATGTTAGCTTAAAAAAAAAAAAAAAAAAAAAATCAATAAGAACTGAGGAATAAGTCTGGGGAGTTAAATACCAAGAAAAAGTGAATGAATTGCTCGCTATGGTATCAGATGACCAAAGAATCTAGAAAGGTCATGACATTGATTTTAATGAAATCGGAGATAAGTTTCTTATGAACACTTAGCGGGTCACGAGTGGAAGCTGGAGATTCGATGGAGAAGACATGGAGGTTAGATCGGAGATCAGCAACATGGGCGCTTGGTGAAAAGGGTCATTACATGATTTCTACAGATCAGATCTCTAAGGTTTTTCAAACCTCTTTCTCTCACTTAGTTTCTGTTTGAGGCAAGCAAAAGGCTAAGTCTGGGGAGTGATATATCATGGATTTTACCCGCTTTTAGCCATGATATAAGTCGCTTTTATCGAGTCTTTCTAGTGCTTTTTCTATCATTTTGAGTCTTTTCAGGTTTTAGCACGTTTGGGACGAAATTGAGATTTTGGAGACATTCGAGCTTTTGGCAATTCTGGAGGACTTTCCACCGTTAGATCGAGCTGAAATTTTGACACAAGATAGATCTTTGATTTAGCTGCTTGCAAGTGGTTTGAAGGAAATAACTGGATCAAAAGTTATGCCACGTGAAGACACACCACAGCGTAATCCTGCATCGACCGATTAATTTAGATCGACACCGACGCAAGAGGCCCGATACTTTCACCAAAGAAGCCCAATACTTTCCTTTATTTACAAAGAGCCCAGCTCTTTTTTAAGACCTATTTAAAAAGTTTAGTCATTAGTCGTGAGACTTTACTTTCACTATTATTCTGAGCCACACTAGACTTTCGAGCTTTGATGGAGACGGATCCAAGACTTTGCTCATCATAGAGAAGATCCCGAACCCTTGTTTTATTAACAATCATTCAGTTATGTATTTGTTTCATCAACCATGTCTCAAGGTTCAGGTTTTCTCATGATGAATTGATGTTAGGTTCAAAATCTGAATAGCTTCTTCACCATAGGTTGTTCTCAAAGCTATTTCTAACCCGATCACTTAATATAGAACCTAGATTAATCGACAGTAAGCTGCAATGAGTAACTGATAAAACCTAGTCAGCAATGATTATCGCAAAGAGATTTGACTAAGTGAACATATCAAACTTCAATTGATTGCTGGTTTACTGGTAGGATTTGCAAAGAGATTTGAATTTTAGATTTTAGACTAGTTGCAACGACATGTTAACTATACTTTCGTGTCGAGTTCAAGAAAAGGCTAATTGAATCGAACCTTGATTTATTAATTGCTTGTTTATCATCGATTTCCTGAGAGTTTCCCGAGCCTAGTTTCCTTCCATATCAATCAACCTAACTTTAATTCGATCATCCGTTTTCTCATCAATCATTGTTCGCTTAGCACACCGCATCTTTCATCTATTGTGTGAATTTTCTCAGCTCAACCTCGATATATCTGCAAGAACGGCTTTAGTACTTTTTGTGGTATTAATTGAGATATCAGGGTTGAAAGGCAATCCCCAAACATCAAACACCTCCACTTCCAAAATCGGATTTGTGGCATCTCATTCCTTCTCGCTGACGTGCCCATCTCTCTGCAAGGACTTAAGATGAAGGCTAGCATCTCTGAACATTGAAAGCCACCATGACCTGCTTCAAAGACCTTCTGAAAGCCTGTCAAAGTGTCCCTGCATAGAAGAACTATGACAGTGCTCCAGACACCTCGAACTCGCTCAGGCTATACACCTCCCGAACACCATCTGCACTTCTCACAGAAAGGCCTCGCCCCAGAAGTAGTGGTTGACATCCTCAAAACTTTTTTCTCAGCATCAAGATCATCAACTCACCACATGCTGTAGAAATGGCGCATCGTATCACAAGGTATGTCCTTCACTCCTATCACGTAAACAAAGATCAGAGTCTCTCATCGTCGGTGTCATCAACAGCAGATCATCTATCCTCATCCTTGACAAGTGATCAGCCACACCATTCTCTATACCCTTCTTATCAACAATCTCCATGTCAAACTCTAAGAAGGAGTATCCATCCGAGCAGCCTTGGCTTAGATCTTCTTAAGATGATATGTCTTAAGTGCGCATGATCAGTATAGACTACTACCTTGATTCAACCAAATCTTCGAATTTCTCAAAAGCAAAGACGAGCCAACAACTCCTTCTCTGTCAGAAGATATCTCCTCGAGCATCATCAAGCTGCTTGCATAGTAGATCACATGTAGCTTCTTTCAATCCTTTGCCCCAAGACAGCTCCTAAGCATAGACTGATCACACATGATTCAAATGGATAGCCAAGCTGTGACTATCGGAGAAGTGACTAAGGCTTCCTTTAATGAGCGAAAGCCTTCAAACATTCTCAGATCAAACAAACTCTGCTCCTTGCACAACAGCCTGTCGCTGGTCCGCTATCTCGAGAAATCCTCGATGAACCTTCATCCAGCAAGGAAACCCGATGTCCTTGACGCTTTTTGGTGGCTGTAGCTGCATCATCACATCAACCTTGGCCTTTGTCTACCTCTATACCCTCTCGAAATTCAGGCCCAAGACATCCCTTCTCCTGACCATGAAGTGGCATTTCTCCCACCTGAGCACCGATTGCCTCTTCACACCTAGTAAAGACTCGCAGGTTCAAAAGACAGAGGAGAAAGAGGAGCCATACACGGAAAAGTCATCCATGAATCTCCTCAATTAAATCCGAGAATATAGGTCATGCATCGTTGAAAAAGTGCATCGCAAAGACCAAAAAGGCATTCTCCTATATGCAAAAGTTCCATAAGTGCAAAGTGGTTTTTCGATCAGATGAATCGAATCTGAAAGAACCCACTGTACCCATCTAGAAAACAGTAGTAAGGATGATTACTAACTCTAGATCCTGTCAATGAATGGCAAAGGAAATGATCTTCCTAGACGCAAAGATTCAATTTCCTATATACATACACATCCTATGTCCTGTTACAGTCCTAGTAGGTATCAATTCATCCTTGTCATTTTTAATCACAGTCATACCCCTTCTTGGGCACACAAGGCACATGTGAGAAATCCAAGTACTATCTCGATATAGATATATGATTCCTTCCTCAAGAACTTAAGAATTTCTTTTTAACAACTTCCTCGAGGTTGGGTTCAATCTTCTCCGAGGCTCATACTAGCATATGATTCGTTTTCCAAATGAATTCCGTGAGTGCACAAGCTAGGTGAAATTCCCTTTAATGTCATCCAGTAGAGTATCCTATAGCTTTCTAAATCTTCTTAACTCACAAACAAATGCAACTCATCATCACAAGATGTCATTTACTATGATGCAAGTAGATTCTGTCCAAGAAAGGCGCACCTTAGCCCAGAATGAAGAGGTTTGAGATCTACCTTAGGTGCCCGGAGTTCTGACACTGCCCTGCGTAGGGGTCTGATGTTGACTCGACCGCGGGTCGAGTCGACGCCTGTATCTTACTCGAGCCGCATGATCGAGCCTCGTGCCCCCCGGACTGAATTTCTGTATTGATCCCTATCAGCCTCCTCAAACCCTTCTCGATTCTTCCAGGACCTTGTGTGAGTCCAAAATCATCTCATACCCCCAAGTCTCAGCATGTAGATACCCATCTTCACTACTCGTTAAGGCGCCGCAGTGATCATCTGATTAAGCTCCTCCTAAGCTCATCGAAGCTGTCATTACCTCAACATGAAGACTTGTCCTTCTATTTCCGGCTTTTCATAGTCTCTGACATCAAATGTCATCTTGAGATCATTCCCAAGATTGAGATCGATCTTTTTCTGACATCAATGATCGCAGGCCAGCGCAAGGATCTCGTTCTTCATCCATCTCAAGAACTATAAATCTGAGTATCTCCACTGAACCAACCATCGAGGAAGATCTCAGCATACCATGGGGAGTCCTAATTGATCTGTCGCAAGTACCTAGAGAGTGCAGACTTATATGCTGAATCCTAGCTTCCTCAACCGAAAGGGCATAAGACATGATGATGCCCGAGATCAGTAGAGACTTTTGAAAACTAATGGACCTAGAGAGCATGGTAGAAAAAGAACCGGGTCACCTAACTTCCTTGACGACTCTCTTCTGAATGATGGCGCCGCACTCCTCTCGATAGACAACCATACCCTGACCTGTCTTGTTTTCTCAGACGCATCCTTCAAAAACTTCGACAGGTACCATGGAGAAGGCATCAATGAGAGCAACCTGATCTCAGCCTCCTTGATATGCTTATCAAAGATTTTTATGTTTCTCCATTAAGTCCTTCTTAAACCTCTTTGGGAAAGGCAATTTGGGCCAGGAGGAGGACATAGGTGCCTTCTTTCCTCGAAATTACAGCTTTTGCAGGGGTGGGGACTGTCGACCTTTCGTCGAGTTGGGTGCTCCAGGAATAAAATTTTGTCTTGGTTGTTTTGGAGACCAAATCTCCCCATCTAGATCGCCACTGTCCGCAGTGAGCAGAGATCCTTTCCTCTCGTAACTCCTTCCCACCCGCAAAGTGATGGCATTGATGCGTAGGCCCCGGACCACTTTACCCGAGTTGGGAGGTGTTAGAGGATGAAGCTGTCTTGCCTCGATGGAACAATCTTGACCGAGAGATTCAATCTTGCTGTTAAGATCATTGCAGTGTAGTCCATCTGGTTTTAAGTTCACCAAACTTCGGTGTGTCATGCACCAGCCGCTGACCCTAGGAGTTGCCGCGAAGCGCTTGTCTCGTTGATCGAGCGATGTAAGACGAGCGTGGGAGACGGAAAACCGTGGTGGACATGGGGCTCGTGTTGGTGATGACTCGAAAGGCGGTTTAGGGCAAAGTTCTCGCTGATTGTAGGAATGAAAGGCTGGACTGAGGCTGGCTGAGGTGGGTAGACTTGATCCTCAAGTTAGCAACATTGGTACTCGTAGACGATTCGGGTCGTTCGTAGTGATGAAACCCCCGACCCCTGATTCTCGCACATACTGACCTCCTCTGACCATCATCCTCCCCATCTTGAACTTGAAAGACTGTATCCTAAGCAAAATGAACTTGTTTCTTCGTTGTAGCAGCTGGTCCAACTTAGCGGTCAAGGCCTCATGGCCCTAGTCCGATCATCCAGAAGAACACTGGGCGAACACTCCTATCATACTCAGCAGTAGTTACCATCGATGCTAGGTTTTCCACAAGTGCCCAGCCAGCATCAACGCCTGGTCGAGGAAGTTACCGCTGCTGGCCGTATCTAGAAGATGCGACTTCGAGAACGCCCGAGAGTGCAAGGAGTGATTCATTGCTGAAACCGGGTGAGGGCACCAGTAGTTTCAAGCGCTCCCAGCATTCACGTAAACTTTCACCATCTTTCGAGTGAATCCAGAAATTTCATTCCGTAAGCTGCCGTCCGGCATCGAGAAGAACTTGGCCAGGCTTTCTCATCCCCATGAAGTGATGATCCATGGGAGAGTCTTTCTCCCAGTGATTGGCCTCTATCACCAAGAGAGTGAAGAGCCGTAATAAACCATCTTCACCGACCCCATCGACTCGTCAGCAGAGCCTATCAAACTCATCCAGATGATCAAGAGGGTCTTCCATGTAGGCCATGAAACTTGTTGTTTCACTAAGCGATCAAGCTTCTTCTGACTTCGGTTGTTGTTCGACCGAGAGGACAACTCGTCTGCCTGGTACGAGTATTCGGGGCATCCCCCTGCTCCTATCAAACGTGGCCTCTCATTGGGGTCTTGGGCATGTCGGTCCTGTGGGTGGTCTTCCATGCCCACTAGATTCCTCGATTTGCTCTGACGTTTCTGCTCTCGCAGAATCGATGGGTATTATAATATTGTTGACGATGAACAAGGTTCGACTTCCGATCTCAGCACATAGGGGAAATGACTCGATAGACTTGAGCGCACGTGGCTAGATAGACGGACTCCACTGGGCTCGAGCTAGCTGACTCGACCGGGCTCGAGCTAGGGGCTCGAGTCAAGACACGCCCCAACCTCAAGACAGTAAAAAGAAAATCAAAGTAAGTAACGAGTAGAGAAAAGAATGTGATTAAATCCTAAATGTAACAAACAACACCCAAACGGCAACGCGCCAAATTGGTATAGTCAATTTCTTAGACCAAGATTTCAAGCAGTATAGTAAGGTGTCAATCCATAAGGTGAAGATATTAACCAAAAGGATGAGATCAAAACCATTCAAGTCAAGCCAAACAAGATATGGGGTCTAACGACCAGACAGAAAACAGAAATAGATGCTAAAGAATCAATTCATAAGTAAGGAAGGCAAATGTAAACAGCGATAGGCTAGCAGAAATTAATCAATGCAAGAGAAGTTCCTAAGGATGGGGTAATCGATTCATGCCTCTTCTTACCCGTGGTCTAACAAAACTCAATCGAGCATTCCCTACATCAAACATCAGCTAAGTCCACTCGTGATAAGTAACCTCAAGCTAGACCAGTTCCAGACCCAATCCCTTGGCGAAATCTACCTAGCAGGCATAAGACCAGTTCAATCACATAAACACCCTAGACATCTCAGGCTAGGAATGCAAATCTCTAACATCAATTCATTCAAGCATTTTATCAAACACCTTCGGAAAACACCTAAGATCTAATTCGATCGATCAGAGAAATTAGCATTAAGAACACTGATTTAGAAGGGAATTAAAACAATCAACTCTTAAACCACCTAGAGACTAAGATTCCACACTAATCTAACCCATCCTCAGAAACCCTAATGATTACTCAAAACTCATGAAGAACACAAACCCAAATCATTAAAACTTGCATAGATGATAGAAACATGGAGAGATGAAAGAACGTAAGAAATCCACTGAAAATAACAAGTAGAAATCAAATTACAAAGTCTGGAAATCAAGAACAATGAAGAACAAAGGAAAACTCGAAAATATATAAAAAAAACATCCTCCTTAGTCTTAATCCCACATTAGGTATTTATACTAAGTCTTAAAACTCTCTAAAAATGGTAAAAAGCAGGATAGGTCTATTCGACCCTTCAGTCGAGGTGCTCGTGAAGCGAATCAAGATCGAGCATTCTTATGTGTTGAGCTCGAGCCTCTACTCGACCCTATGGGCTCGATTCAAAGATTCAAGACTCCTCTTTATGTCTGATTGAGCATGGGGCCGAGCTTGGCCAAAAACCTCCAAGACGCCATATTTCGCCTTAGCTCGACCCTCCTACTCGAGCTGGTGGGCTCGGAGTCCGCTGCACCATCTCCATTAGCCCTCGTCTTGACCATAGTGGAGAGGATGTCCTAGACGGCTTAACTTGATGCTAACTTCTCAGAACCTGAAAGTACACTGTAACAAGCCAAATTGCAGTGATGTATGCAAACCTAATGCAAAACACTCTAAGTATGAAGCTTTCTTGGACATGCTGGATTTTATCAAAGATTTATCAAAGATTTTTCCAAGCCAACACGCCCTCTCACCAGACAATTATGTAAAGAGGTGGAATTCAGCTTCGATGATGAATGCCTCAAAGCTTTCCAAATGATCAAGAAGGAACTAGTAAGGGCACCAATAGTACAACCACCAGATTGGAACCTTTTGAAATTATGTGCGATGCTAGTGACTATATAGGAGCCGCTCTTGGACAACGGAAAGATAAGAAGCTGAATGTGATTTATTATGCAAGCAGGACGCTAGACGATACGTAAGTGAAGTATGCTACTACGGAGAAAGAACTTCTAGCAATAGTTTTTGCTTTTGAGAAATTCAGACAATACTTAGTCGGATCAAAAGTAATCGTTCATACAGATCATGCTGCATTGAGATACCTACTCACCAAGAAAGATGCTAAACCAAGACTAATCCATTGGATATTACTTCTGCAAGAATTCGATTTAGAGATTAAAGACAAGAAAGGAATAGAGAATGGAGTAGCTGATAATCTTTCTAGAATGAGAATAGTCAACGAGATACCAATTGATGATTCACTGCCAGAGGAGCAAGTTTTCGCTAGTAGGGTGCTTATCTAAGAACATTATCTTGATAAAGAGCTGAAGAGTATTGATACCATTAAAGACAAGTCACCATGGTACGCAGTTATCGTCAATTATCTAGCCTGTGGAGAGAAACCACTTGATCTCGTTGGTTAGCACAAGAAAAAGTTTTTTAAAGAAATCAATAGGTATTACTGGGATGATCCTCACTTATACACACTCTGCAAAGATAAAATCTATAGAAGATGCGTTCCAGACAACGAAATGCAATGGATTCTGACAAGGTGCCACTGATCAACTTATGGAGGTCACTTCGCTACATTTAAGATTTTACAAGCTGGATTTTGGTGGCCTACTTTGTTCAAAGATGCACATCAATTCATCTTAGCTTGCGATGCGTGTCAAAAAAAAGGAAACATAAGTAGACGGAACGAGATGCCACAGAATCTGATAATGGAAGTTGAAGTTGTTGATGTATGGGGCATCGATTTTATGGGGCCTTTCCCATGTTCTCATGGAAATTACTACATCCTAGTAGTGGTAGATTACGTCTCTAAATGCGTGGAAGCTGTAGCAATTCCAACAAACGATGCTAAAGTGGTAATGAAACTCTTTAAAAGCACAATATTCCCCAGATTTGGAGTTTCACGAGTAGTGATTAGCGATGGAGGATCACACTTTATTAACAGAACATTTGAAAAACTCCTTCGAAGACATGGTGTAAGGTACAAAGTCGCAACGCCATATCACCCTCAAACAAGCGGACAAATGGAAGTTTCAAATCAATAAATAAAAGCGATACTAGAAAAAACGGTGAATATTTCCCAAAAGGATTGGGCTTTGAAGTTAGACAACGCCGTGTGGGATTACAGAACCGCTTTCAAAACATCTATCGGTACAACTCCTTTTAACCTTCTGTATGGTAAATCCTGTCATCTACCGGTAGAGCTGAAGTACAAGGCTATGTGGGCAGTAAAGATGCTGAATTATGATATCAAGACTGGAGAAAAACGTCTCATGCAGTTAAACGAACTAGATGAGATTCATCTTAACGCTTACGAGAATGCTCGCATATACAAGGAGAAGAYTGCATTCCATGACAGGAAGATACTTAAACGAGAATTTAAAGAAAATGATCAGGTTCTACTTTTCAATTCCCGTTTAAAACTTTTTCCGAGAAAGCTCCGATCTCGTTAGTCCGGACCCTTAAAGATAAAGTCTTTAACACCTTATGGAGCTATAAAGTTGTAGGGCAACAGTGGAGAGAGCTTCAAGGTGAACGGACAGCGATTAAAGTCGTATATTAATTCTGAAATCGTTRGCGGACGGGAGATCATAGAGTTGGAAGATCCACCCGACCTTCAAGAAGAGTCTCAGGATCACTGAAATGGTAACATCGTCGAGCTCACGACGTTAAATAAGCATATATCTTTGTATATACGTTTTTCAGTTTTAGTTTATTTTTCAGTTTTTGTTTTTCTCTTTCCTGTTTTCTGTTTTAATTTTCAGGATATCTTCAACATAAAAAATATATATATATATATATAAATCAAGGACATGGAAAACGTGGGAGATGCAAACCCACAAACCCGATAAAAAAATTCAAGTATGAATTTTCTTGCTTCTTTACCCTCTTTACGGTTTTATCTCACAACGCGGACATTGTGATTTAAGTGTGGAGGGAAGTCTTGTGGTATAGGTCAATTTCTTACTAGACCAAGATTTCGTTGCAGTATAGTAAGGTGTCAATCCATAAGGGTGAAGATATTAACCAAAAAGGATGAGATCAAAACCATTCAAGTCAAGCCAAACAAGAGCGTATGGGGGTCTAACGACCTAGACAGAAAACAGAAATAGATGCTAAAGCGAATCAATTCAAAAACTAACAGAAGGAAGGCAATAACAGAAACAGCGTATAGGGCTAGACGAGAAATTAATCAATGCAAGAGAAGTTCCTAAGGATGGGGTAATCGATTTAGTGCCTCTTCTTAGCCTACCCAGGTGGTCTAACAAAACTCAATCGAGCTATTCCCTAGACATCAAACATCACAACCAGTTAAGTCCACTCCCGTGATAAGTAACCTCAAGCTAGACCAGTTCCAGACCCAATCCCTTGGCGAAATCTACCCTAGCAGGCAATAAGACCCAGTTCAATACTGTCAATAAACACCCTAGACATCTAATCCCTTAGGCTAGGAATGCAAATCTCTAACATCAATTCATTCAAGCATTTTATCAAACACCTTCTGGGTGGAAAAACACCTAAGATCYAATCTCAATTGATCAGAGAGAAATTAGCATTAAGAACACTGATTTAGAAGGGAATTAAAACAATCAACTCTTAAACCACCTAGGAGACTAAGATTCCACACTAATCTAACCCATCCTCAGAAACCCTAATGACTACTCAAAACTCATGAAGAACACAAACCCAGAAATCATTAAAACTTGCATAGATGATAGAAACAGATGGAGAGATGAAAGAACAGAAGAAATCCACTGAAAATAACAAGTAGAAATCAAATTACAAAGTCTGGAAATCAAGAACAATGAAGAACAAAGGGAAAACTCGAAAATTAGGCATAAAAAAACATCCTCCTTAGTCTTAATCCCACATTAGGTATTTATACTAAGTCTTAAAAACCCTAAAACGTCATGGGTAAAATGGTAAAAAGCGCAGGATAAGGTCTAGCTCGACCCTGTCTGGGTCGAGTGGTGTGCTCGAGCAGGAAGCTGAAATCAAGATTGCATTCTTATGTGTTGAGCTCGAGCCTCCTACTCGACCCTATGGGCTCGAGCTGGATTCAAAGATTCCAAGACTCCTCTTTTATGTTGAGCTCGATCATAGAGCTCGAGCATGGGGCTCGAGCTTGGCCAAAAACCTCCAAGACGCCATATTTCGCCTTAGCTCGACCCTCCTACTCGAGCTGGTGGGCTCGAGTCTGCTCCTGCACCATCTCCAGCCTTAGCTCCCTCGTCTTGACCATAGTGGCTCGAGTCAGATGTCCTAGACGGCTTAACTTGATGCTAACTTCTCCAGAATCGCCTGAAAGTACCTGTAACAAGCCAAATATGCAGGATGTATGCAAACCTAATGCAAAACACTCTAAGTATGCAAAACTAGAGATAAATGACAAGAACAGGTTAAATAACAAGTCTAAATGTATGAATTAACCAAGTTAAAACGATGCAAAATGCAAACATATCATCTTGCAATCTATGGAGGTAATTATTTTTTCTTGACATCTTTTGATGGAAGTTTTACCATAAATGTTTCGCATTTTGAGAGATTGTTACACTCTTTTCTTCATTCATAGGTTCAATAAACATGTGAAAAAGTTTTTAATGAGGTAGCAATATAATTTGTTAATTGTATTATTTGTGTTAGTATTTGGATGCTTTGTTGGATAGTGTTTGATCTTCACTAGGAAATTTGGAAAATCCATGAGTGGATCGACAAACCCCAAAAGGATCATTCTTTCGAAGACATAGACAAATCGGATTTGACTTCTCACCCTAATGAACTTTAATTTTCTCGATTTGGGACTTGAGATACATTGTATGTGATACCTCTATGAGACACTGCAAGACACGTCTAAGTAAGTGCAATTCCCTTTTTTCTTCCCTTCAATTAGATAAGAAAAGAAAAGAAAGAGAAGAGAAAATAAAGAAAAGGGATATAGAAGCGAACCGGGCATTGGAAGCAACCACTTTCAATGTTCGCGTCTCAAGAAAACTTGTGCTAGAAAAGACCCAAAGAAAAAGAAAGGCGATCGATAAAAAAAAAAATGATACCCTAGTAAAATAGGAAAAAATCGATCGAAATTGAAGTGAGAAAAGGAAGAGGAAAGGAATTGCACTAAGACGGTCTTGAGCTTACCGAAATCCAAAAGAGTAAGTCTTCATGTCCTTTGATCAATATTCCCAAGTTGAGAACCCATGCTTATAATAAAAAGATGAGTCAACAATGAGGAGTCTAGGATCAAAGGAGGAGCGGTTCGTATTAAGGTTAGTTGTTATGCTTATGGCAAAGTACATTCGGTACGGTATAGATCATTCAACTTCCACAAAGACGAATAAACACAACAATGTCACAAGGTACAATTTCACTCTCCTTATCTTTATCGTTTTTCAGTAAAATAACTTCACTAGTCTAGCCTTTGTTTGCTTGAGGACAAGCAAAGAGATAAATCTGGGAGAGTAGATAACTGATATGTTTGCATTTTGCATCGTTTTAGCTTGCATAAATCATACGTTTTGACGTGTTATTCACCCCGTTCTTGTTATGTATTCCGATTTTTGCATACTTAGAGTGTTTTGCATTAGGTCTGCGTACATCCTGCATATTTGGCTTGTTACAGGTACTTTCGGGTGATTTTGGAGAAGTTAGACCAGAAGCTGTCTGGGACATGCTGCGAGTCCATACAGAGCAGTTATGATCGAGTCCGTGCAGAGCAGAAGCTGTCTAGGACATGCTGATCGAGTCCGTGCAGAGCAGAAGCTGTCTAGGACATGCTGATCGAGTCCGTGCAGACGTGATCGAGTCCGTGCAGACGTGATCGAGTCCGGCAGAGATGGAGCAGGTCAGCTCGAGTACCCATGCTCGAGATCACAGAGACAAAAGGTGGAGTCTTGAAGTTTCAGAACCCAGCTCGAGCCCCTGCAATCGAGTGGACTACTCAAGCTCATCTCAGAAAAATGCAGTCTTGATTTTGTCTGTTTGAGCACAGCACTCGACCAAGACTTAGCCGAGCTGAACCTTATCCTGCACATTTTTACTATTTTGCGCATGACGTTTTAGAGTTTTTAAGACTTAGTATAAATACCTAATGTTGGGTAAAAGACGGAGGACTACGTTTTATCTCTAATATTTCGAGTTTTTCCTTGTGTTCTTCTCTGTTTTTAGTTTCCAGAACTTGTAATTTGATTTCTACTTGTTATTTTGAGTTTGTTCCTTCTGTTCTATCATTATCTCTATCTATTTCTATCATCTATGCAAGTTTTTATGATTTCTGGGTTTGTGTTCTTGATGTTCTTCATGAGTTTTGAGTAGTCATTAGGGTTCTTGAGGATGTGATAGATTAGGTATAGAATCTTGGTCTTTCAGGTGGTTTAAGTGTAGATCGTTTGATTTCCCTTCTAAATCAGTGTTTTTAATGCTAGTTTCTTTCTGATCAATTGGAATTAGAATTTAGGTGTTTTTCCACCCAGAAGGTGTTTGATAAAATGCTTGAATGAACTGATGTTAGAGATTTGCATACCTAGCCTAAGGGATTAGTTGTCTAGGGTGTTTATCGACAATATTGAACTGATTCGTATTGCCTACTAGGGTAGATTTCGCCAAGGGATTGGGTCTAGAACTAGTCTAGTTTGAGGTTACTTACCACGGGAATGGACTTAACTTTTTGATGTTCAGGGAATAGCTTGATTGAGTTTTGTTAAACCACTTGAATAGGCTAAGAGGACACACTGAGTCGATTACCCCCATCCTTAGGAACTTCTCTTGCACTGTTGAATTTGCTGCTAGTCCTATACGCTGCTCTTTACCCCCATATGCTATTTCTGTTATTGCTTGGTTTCTGCTAGTTCTTGTTAGTCCTATACGGTATCTGTTTTAGTGTCCATTCTCAGTTTTTGTCTAGGTTGCTAGACCCCAATACGCTATTTGCTTGGCTTGACTTGAATTGCTTGATCGCATYCTTTTTGGTTAATATCTTCACCCTTATGGATTGACACCTTACTACTACAACGAAAACTTGGTCTAGTAAGAAATTGACTTATATCAATTTGGCGCCGTTGCCATTTGGGTGTTGTTTGTTACAATTAGGATTTCAAAATATTCTAGMTCAAGTTCTTTTACAGTTCTTCGYTTACTAACTTGACTGTCTTTGCATTTTCAGGTACACATCCACCTGCATGCAAACCAGATCATGAGGAAGTCAGAACCTCCTCCTGATATGCTCAAATTAATACCCTAAAAGTACTAAAGCAGTTGCTGCAGTATATCAGGGGTCGAACACAAGAACTCAAGAAAATTCACACAATAAATAACTTAGTGAGGATTAAGCTAAGCAAATCACAGTTTAACAGTAAAATATGGTGATCGAAATATGATTGTTTTAATTCAATTCAGGGAAGGATTAGGCTCAGAGTAACTCTCAGGAAATCAATGATAAACAACAATTAATAAATCAAGGTTCAATTCAATTGTCGCTTCAACTCAAACACGAAAGTATAGTTAACCAACTGTCGTTGCGAAAACTAACTAAGTCTAAAGTCTAAAATTCCAAATCTCTTTGCAAATCCTACACAGTAAACCAGCAATCAATTCAAGTTTGATATGTTCACAATTCGATTAAACCAAATCTTTCAGATAATCCAATTGCTCACCCTAGTTTTATCAGATATTCAATTGCACGTCGTGCCTAATCGATTAATCTAGGTTCTATATTCTAAGTGATCGTTGAAAATTTGAGAACAACCTATGGTGAAGAACTATTCAGATTTTGAACCCTAACAAATCAATTATCATAAATCGTAGAAATCCATATGAGAAAACCCTGAACCTAAAAGGAGACTACTCATACGGTGATGAAACACAAGACATAACTGAATAGATCATGAAATTAAACAAAAGAATAAAAACAAGGGTTGGATCTTCCTTGATGAACAAAGTCTTGATCCGTCTCCCTCACAAAAGCTCTCAAAGTCTAGCTCAAGAATGATACAAAAGTAAAGTATCTTAAACTCAACCCTAAAACTTGCTCAAATCAAAACACGAGTGGGCTTCTTGTAAATATTGGGATGATTGGGCTTTTGTGGGCTTCGAAAATCTCCTGCGCGTGGTATCGATCGATACCAGGTGAGTGTCGATCGATACCAGCCTTCAAAACGGGTACTTTCTTCGGTTTGCTCCAAAAAGCTCCAAATGTAAAATCTCAATTTCGTCCCAAGCGTGCTTTAAAACCTGAAAAGACTCTAAAATGATAGAAAAAGCACTAGAAAGACTCGATAAAACGACTTATATCATGGCTAAAAACGGGTAAAATCCATGATATATCAACTCCCCCAGACTTAGCTTTTGCTTGCCCTCAAGCAAAACAGAAAACTAAGTGAGAGAAGAGGTTTGAAAAACCATAGAGATCTGATCTGGTACCGAAATCGCTGTAAATGATCCCTTTTCCCAAGCGCCACTGTTGCTGATCGGCTTCAGATCTAACCTCCATGTACTTCTCCATCGAATTCCCCTTCCACAGACTTCACTCATGACCCATAAGTGTTCATCCAAGCTTATCATCGCCGGTTTCATCGCTAAAATCAATGTCCACGAACTTTCTAGATTCTTTGGTCATACCATAGCTAAGGAATAATTCATTCTTGGTATTTAACTCCCAGACTTATTTCACAACCAGTTCTTATTGATTTTTTTTTTTTTTTAGCGAATATACAAATCAAGGTTCGAGGCAGTATTGATAGTGTTAGCTTCGAATGGTTCTTACCTCTCAATGTATCCGTTCTTATTGATTTTCTTTTTTAACTGCATATACAAATCAAGGTTCGAGCAGTATTGATAGTGTTAGCTACCGAATTCGGTTCTTACCACTCTCATGTATCCGGTACTTATCACGGAGATCTACCATTTCTTCATGCAATAGTTCCTTAGCTAGGTAATGAATGATGAATCAAGCTCTTTGGACATTTACCTTATTGATGAAGTGCAAAATTTGGCTAAAACTTGTGATGAAAACTTGTTGGAGACAATCCATGAATTTGGTTATCCTTATTTTCATTAGTCGGAAACTAATCTGTAACAATGGTCACTCAAAAGCAGAAGAACAAAACCAAGCACATCAGGAATCTCAAGTTGTTTTGACACGAAAAACATTTTTTTTTTTTTGAAAATGAACACAAATGTCGTAATACCTCCCAGGACTTAAACAACTGTTTATCAGAAGAAGGTGAAAGAAATCAAAGGACAAAAGCGAAATAGGTCGAAACAAGAGGTGTTACCATAGGCGGTGGTGTCGATCGATACCTGTGGTGTCGATCGATACGCGATAAGATCGATCGGGCAGCGACCATCCTTCTTGGCTGATTCCGACAAACACAAAAAACAAAAGCTCATATTTATAGACTTACCAGGTGGGTTGCCTCCTAGCGCTTGTTTAATGTCACGAGCTTGACTTTGCTTTAGATTCGTCGAGGACAAGGTGGAGGACTCACTCAGAGATAAGCTCCACACCAGACATCTCAGCTTCAAAGTTTTGCTCATCATATCCTCTTCTTTCTCTTTCATCTCCGTAGGAATGAGAACTCTAACCTTAGAGAAAGGTTTCGAGGTGCCACTTCACCTTATATTCGATCGAATCTCCATACTTCGAGAATCAGTGAAATTAGCAACCGTTGATCTTCTTTTCGCCTTCCTCTTTGTTGCCTTGGTCTTCTCACTTTCTTGGGGTGTTGGGGGTTCATTTGAAACATCTGCGACTTTTGGTTCATCATAAGACTCATCGAGCGGATCGATCATCAGAGTCTCGCCGAGGAATGGTGATGCGAGACATGTTGGGTGCTCCTCGGAAGGAATGGCATCGTAGAAGGCGTCTCGTCAATGCAGAGAAAGAGATTCTCTTATTAGCGTGTCCATGATCGACAGTAACCATAAATGGTCTTCCCAAAATCAGGGCACCCTGGATCCTTGCTCATCTCCTGACAAAAATCAGTAGGAATCGAGACAATCTCTATTTTAACAGGGAAATCAAAATTGTAGCGTAAGGAGTGAGCTAGAAGAATCGCGTATGTGAGAGCGTGTTAGGAGATCTCATATCAGCTTTCTCTCTCTGATCGCCCTCGACATGGCGTTGACACTAGACCTGAGTCAGCGAGGCTCTGAAGTTTACTAGAGATGGAGCATGGAACTGAAAATTTCCTGGGTCTTCCCTCTTTGTCAACTGTCTCGGTGGTGGTGTATCGAAGCGGGAGGTCCTGCACCATTTTTTGACAAAAACTTGCTTAGCAGCCTCCCACTCCTCTCTTGTCGCTTGGGAATAATAGGATAGGACGGCTTGACAGACCTTTCTTCAACTCTGTCCTTTTCTCGTTATTGATTCAGCTGCGAAGGGTATCGACCGATACCGGATGAGTGTCGTCGATCTGGAGTTTGGTATCATCTCGGTTGGTGTCGATCGACACTGGTAGGGGTGTCGATCGATACTCGTGGAATCTCAGAATTCTTATCTCCATCTTGACCTTGAATCTACGCAGGTCTCGGGAAGTATCGATCGATACCAGGTGGGTCGGTCGATAGTATTCTGGATACGGACATAGTCATCTCAGGCTCAAAATCCTCTTCTACAGTGCTCGAGGTGCATTGACATGTCCATCTGTGGTTGAACTATCTTTCCTTGACAGCTTGATGTAGTATTTGATTTTCCGCATCTTCGATGGATTTCGAGGCGTCGACTCCCATTCAGATCGGTGTATAAATTATCCAGCTTTATTGAAATCCACGTCATCTTTTCTTGTCCTGCAAATTTGTTCCAAGAGGATCTCCGTCTTTCTACAGACCTCGGAGAATGTGGTTGGTAAGCTGAATTTCCGTATTGCGAGTAAAATCACGCTTTGGTGGTTTTTGGGCGAGTGTGGCACCAAACCAGATTGGTTACCTCCAGGACTTGTAACCACCTTGCTGATTGTTGTTGAAGCTTCGGTTGTTGTTGTAACCAAATTGCTGACCACGAAAACCAGAACCACCAATGTAGTTAACATTCTCTACTCATCTTCAATGTTCTCTACTTCCTCAGCAAAATGTACAGCCTTGTCTTTCCCACTAGAGGTTGTGCATCGTGTCTAGCGCTGAACCTCAGCAATCTGCGAACCGTGCAACACTAGCGAGCCGCTCAAAATCAGCATTCTTGGTGCTATTGCTGAGCAAGTTCTCAATCAGCTTTACGCATCGGTTGGAACCACTAGTGTTGAAGTTCCGTTGCTTGAGAATCCAGTGCCATCGATGCCAATCAATCCCTACGTAAAGATCGAGCAGCTGAACTTGACTGAAACCGTGATGCGGACGTCTCTCTGGTAGGATCTGAATCTCACAAGCAGCCTTGAGTTCTTGGACCTTGAGAAAATTGAGAGATCTTGTTCCTGAGGTCCTCTGATCTCGCATCGTCATAGAAATTGTTCAGGAATGCGTTCTTGGTCTCGTTCCAAGTAGTGAGAGATCCGGGAGGTAGCTGCTTCAGCCAGTAAGCTGCCTCTCCACCAAGAGAGTATGGAAAGAGCTTACAAAAGAGGTATTCCTGTGGTACTCCATTGTACTTCATACCGGTGACCAAGTCCTCGAATTTCTCGATGTGATCCATAGGGTGCTCATGAGAGAGAGGCCGGTGAAGGGTGCTGTCCAACAAGAGCGAAGTAAGGGCTTCAGCTCAAAGTCATTCCTCGGAAAGTTGGAATACGGATCATTTGCCGATTGGCATAGAATTGATCCGGTGGGTAATCGCCAAGCGTCCGTTCAGCAACAGCTTGGGGTTGTTGTGGAGGAGGTATTTGTTCACCTTCCTCATCATGCACCAAACCTTGTGGAAGATCCATCTCAACTGTAGTTCTTTTCTTTGTCCGATTTGTGCGTTCAAGCTCTTCTGTGAGGAGAGATTGATCGTGGTGTCCTTCTTTCTCCAGCTTGCTGATGCATACACCTGAAAATCAAAACGAAAAATAAGTAACAAAATTCAAAACAGGCGTTCGTGTCGATCGATACCAATGGTATCGATCGATCTTACGAAACAACAAAATCGACAACTAAAATTCTAAAGGTGAATTTTTAGAGTCCCCGACAACGGCCAAATTTGATATGCTCAAATTAATACCTAAAAGTACTAAAGCGTTCTGTATATCGAGTAACACAGAGACTCGAAAATTCACCAATAATAACTTAGTGAGGATTAAGCTAAGCAAATCACGTTCAGTAAAATATGGTGATCGAAATATGATTGTTTTAATTCAATTCAGGGAAGGATTAGGCTCAGGGTAACTCTCAGGAAATCAATGATAAACAACAATTAATAAATCAAGGTTCAATTGATTAAGTGCCGTTCTTGAACTCAAACACGAAAGTATAGTTAACCGTGTTGCGAAAACTAACTAAGTCTAAAGTCTAAAATTCCAAATCTCTTTGCAAATCCTACACAGTAAACCAGCAATCAATTCAAGTTTGATATGTTCACAATTCGATTAAACCAAATCTCTTTGCGAGATAATCCAATTGCTCACTAGGTTTTATCAGATTACTCGTTGCACTGCGTGCCTAATCGATTAATCTAGGTTCTATATTCTAAGTGATCAGTTAGAAATAGCTTTGAGAACAACCTATGGTGAAGAACTATTCAGATTTTGAACCTAACAAATCAATTATCATAAATCAGAGAATCCATATGAGAAAACCTGAACCTAAAAGGAACTACGGACATGATAGATGAAACAAATAACATCACTGAATAAATCATGAAATTAAACAAAAGAATAAAAACAAGGGTTGGGATCTTCTGATGAACAAAGTCTTGATCCGTCTCCCTCACAAAGCTCTCAAAGTCTAGTCGCTCAGAATGATAGTCAGTAAAATATCTTAAACTGACCAAACTTTAAAATCCTCTCAAAACACGAGCTGGGCTTCTTTGTAAATATTGGGATGATTGGGCTTTGTGGCTTCCTTGAAAATCTCTCTGCGTCTCGAGTGCGTGGGTATCGATCGATACCAGGGTGAGTGTCGACGATACCAGGCCTTCAGCTTTCTTGGTTTGCTCCAAAAGGCTCCTAATGTCTCAAAATCTCAGTTCGTCCCAAACGTGCTAAAACCTGAAAAGACTCTAAAATGATAGAAAAAGCACTAGAAAGACTCGATAAAACGACTTATATCATGGCTAAAAACGGGTAAAATCCATGATATATCACCTCCGCCCCATAGATAATATTGACCGACTACAACGTTGCGGCGAATGAAAACATCAAACGAACATCAGAATCCAATCGGTATGGAAGACCAACCACAGGTTCAAGACCCTCTGTGAGGGACCCGTTTGATAGGAGAGGAAACACACATACCAACAGACAGGGTATTGTCCCTCCCACGGTCCAAAACAACAATTTTGAGATCAAGAGCAGCCTGATCGCCATGGTGCAGAACAACAAGTTTCATGGACTGCCCATGGAGGACCCACTCGATCATCTGGATGAGTTCGATAGGCTCTGCAGCCTTACCAAGATCAATGGGGTCAGTGAAGATGGTTTCAAGCTACGGCTCTTTCCCTTCTCTCTTGGTGACAGAGCCCATCACTGGGAAAAGACTCTACCCCATGGATCCATCACTTCATGGGATGACTGCAAGAAAGCCTTCCTGGCCAAGTTCTTCTCCAATGCCAGGACAGCACGCTTGAGGAATGAAATTTCTGGATTCACTCAGAAAGATGGTGAAAGTTTCTGTGAATGCTGGGAACGTTTCAAGGGCTACACTACTCAATGCCCTCACCACGGTTTCAGCAACGAGTCACTCCTTAGCACTCTCTACAGAGGAGTTCTCCCGAAGGTCCGCATGCTTCTAGATACGGCCAGCAGTGGTAACTTCCTCAACCAAGACGTTGATGCTGGCTGGGCACTTGTGGAGAACCTAGCCCAATCTGATGGTAACTACACTGCTGAGTATGATAGGAGTGTCCGGCCAAGTATTGGAACAGATGATCAGACTAGGGCCATCAAGGCCTTGACCGCTAAGTTAGATCAACTGCTACAGCAGAAGAAACAGGTTCACTTTGCTTCTGAGGATACAGTGTTCCAAGTTCAAGATGGGGAGGATGATGATCTAGAGGAAGTCAGCTATGTGCAGAATCAGGGTCAGTACAACAAAGGTTTTATCAATTACAAGAACAACCCGAATCTGTCCTACAGAAGTACCAATGTTGCTAACCCTCAAGATCAAGTCTACCCACCTCAGCAACAACCTCAGTCCAAGCCTTTCATTCCCTACAATCCGCAGCAGAACTTTGCCCCTAAACCGCCTTTTCAGAGTCATCACCAACACCACGGAACCCCATGTCCACCACCGGTTTTCCATCTCACCACGTCTTATTGCTCCAGATCAACGACAAATGCCTTTAGCAACTCCTACAGTCAGGTGGTGCACTGACATAGCCAAGTTTGGTGAACTTAAAACCCAAATGGACTACACCTACAATGATCTTAACAGCAAGATCTGGTCCAGATTCGTTCCATCGAGGCAAGACAGCTTCATCCTCTAACACTTCCCAACTCCCGGTAAAGTGGTCCAGAACCTAAGGGCTCACATCAATTCCATCACTCTGCGTGGGAAGGAGTTATGAGAGAGAAGGATCTCCTGCAATCACTGCGGACAGTGAGGTTGACGGGAGGATTTGGTCCCCAAAAGACAAAGTTCCACGCCTTGGAGCACTACTCGACTGAATGGTCAAGACAGTCTACCTCCGGTACCTAAATCTGTGATTTCAGAGGAAAAGAAGGCACCATATGTCCCTCCTCCTTACAAGCCCAAATTGCCTTTCCCAAAGAGGTTTAAGAAGGACTTAATGGAGAAACATAAACAAATCTTTGATAAGCATATCACGGAAGCTGAGATCAGGTTGCCTCTCATTGATGCCTTCTCCATGGTATCTGCCTATCAGAAGTTTTTGAAGGATGCAGTAGCTGAGAAAGACAAAAAGGTTCAGGGTATGGTTGTCCTATCAGAGGAGTGCAGCGCCATCATTCAGAAGAAAGTCGTCAAAGAAAAGTTAGGTGACCCAGGTTCTTTCACCTACCATGCTCTCTCGGTCCATTAGTTTTCAAGAAGTCTCTATGTGATCTTGGAGCATCTATCAGTCTTATGCCACTCTCAGTTGCAAGGAAGCTAGGGTTCAACAACTATAAGCCCTGCAACATCTCTCTGGTGCTTGCAGACAGATCTACTAGAACTCCTCATGGTATGCTAACAGATCTCCCTTTGATGGTCGGTACAGTGGAGATACCTACAGACTTCATAGTTCTTGAGATGGATGAGGAACCAAGAGATCCTCTGATTCTGGGAAGACCTTTCCTTGCTACAGCTGGTGCAATCATTGATGTCAGAAAAGGAAAAATCGATCTCAACCTCGGGAGTGACTTCAAGATGACATTTGATGTCAAGGAGACTATGAGAAAGCCGGAAATAGAAGGACAAGTCTTCTATGTTGAGGTCATGGACAAGCTTGCTGATGAGCTTCTGGAGGAGCTTAATCAAGATGATCACCTTCAGACTGCCTTAACCAAGAGTAGTGAGGATGGGTATCTACATGCTGAGACTTTGGGGTATGAAATGATTTTGGACTCACACAAGGTCCTGGAAGAATCAGAAGGGTTTGAGGTGCTGATAGGGGTCAACACAGAAATTCTAGCTGTCCAGGATACTGAGCTCGACCCTGCAGCTCGAGCTAAGATACCCAAGACGTCAAACTCGACCCTGCAGATCGAGTCTAACATCGAGCCAGCCTCCTCTGCAGCAGACGACTGGTCAGAACTCCGGGCACCTAAGGTAGATCTCAAACCTCTTCCTTCTGGGCTAAGGTACGCTTTCCTTGGACCAAACTCTACTTACCCAATCATAGTAAATGACATGCTGAATGATGATGAGTTGAATTTGCTGTTGATTGAGTTGAGGAAGTATAGGAAGGCAATAGGATACTCTCTTGATGATATAAAGGGAATTTCACCTAGCTTGTGCACTCATAGAATCCATCTGGAAAATGAATCATATGCTAGTATTGAACCCCAGAGGAGATTGAATCCTAATTTAAAAGAAGTTGTTAAAAAGGAAATTCTTAAATTGCTAGGGGCTGGAATCATATACCCCATATCTGATAGTACTTGGATTTCACCTGTGCATTGTGTACCTAAGAAGGGAGGCATTACTGTGGTTAGAAATGATAAGGACGAATTGATACCCACTAGAACTATCACTGGCCATAGAATGTGTATTGATTACAGGAAGTTAAATCTTCAGAAAGATCATTTTCCATTGCCATTCATTGATCGATCTTGAGAGACTTCTAATCATCCATATTACTGTTTCTTAGATGGATATAGTGGTTTCTTTCAAATTCTATTCATCCTAATGATCAAGAAAACTACATTCACTTGTCCATATGGAACATTTGCATATAGGAGAATGCCTTTCGGTCTTTGTAATGCACTCTGCTTTTCGAGATGCATGACTTCTATTCTCGGATTTAATAGAGGAGACTGTTGAGGTATTCATGGATGACTTTTCCGTGTATGGCYCTTCYTTCTCCTCCTGTCTTTTGAACCTTTGCAGGGTACTCACTAGGTGTGAAGAGCGAATCTGGTTCTGAGCTGGGAAAAGTGCCACTTTATGGTCAAGGAAGGGATCGTCTTGGGGCACAAAATTTTTGAGAAGGGTATAGAGGTAGACAAAGCCAAGGTTGATGTGATGATGCAGCTGCAGCCACCAAAAAACGTCAAGGACATTAGGAGTTTCCTTGGGCACGCTGGGTTTTACAGAAGATTCATCAAGGACTTCTCAAAGATAGCCAGACCACTGACAAGGCTGTTGTGCAAGGAGCAAGAGTTCCTGTTTGATACCGAATGTTTGAAGGCTTTCCAGCTAATTAAGGAAGCCTTAGTCACTGCTCCCATAGTCAAGCACCAAACTGGGATCACCCGTTTGAGATCATGTGCGACGCATCGGACTATGCTGTAGGAGCTGTACTGGGCCAAAGGATTGAGAAGAAGCTGCATGTGATCTACTATGCAAGCAGGACGCTTGATGATGCCCAAGGGAGATATGCCACAACAGAGAAGGAGTTGCTGGCTGTAGTCTTTGCCTTTGAGAAATTTAGAAGCTATCTGGTTGGGTCTAAGGTGATAGTCTATACTGATCATGCAGCACTAAGACATATCTATGCTAAGAAGGATACTAAGCCAAGACTGCTCAGATGGATACTCCTTCTTCAAGAGTTTGACATGGAAATTGTTGATAAGAAGGGAATAGAGAATGGTGTGGCTGATCACTTGTCAAGGATGAGGATAGATGACCCAGCACCTGTTGATGACACCATGCTTGACGAGAGACTTCTAGATGCTGTTTCTGTGATAGGAGTGAAGGACATACCTTGGTATTCTGATCTAGCTAATTTCCTTGCATGTGGTGAGTTACCTGATGATCTTGACGCCTACAGAAAAAAGTTTCGAGATGTCAAGCACTACTACTGGGCGAACCTTTCCTGAGAGAATGCGGATGGTGCGTTCGGAGGTGCATAGCACAGGCGAGGTTCAGGGTGTGCTTGAGCACTGTCATGGAATGCTTATGGAGGACACTTTGCTACGTTCAATTCGGAGAATGCTGGCGGTCTATGGTGGCCTACAATGTTGAGATGCTCAAGCCTTCATCACCAAGTGTGATCCTTGCGAGAATGGGAAACATCAGCGAGAGGAATGAGATGCCACAGAGCCCAATTTTGGAAGTAGAGGTGTTTGGCGTTTGGGGGATTGATTTTATGGGTCCTTTCGACCCACCATCTTAAGAACGACTTGGTAGCTGTTGATTATGTCTCGAAGTGGGTTGAAGCCATAGCCCAGCAATGATGCAAGGTAGTTCTGAAGATGTTCAAGAGCATCATTTTTCCCAGATTTGGTGTGCGAGAGTTGTTATCGTGATGGGGGTCTCACTTCATCAACAAGCTCTTTGAGAATCTTAGAAGAAGCATGGGGTAAAGCACAAGGTGGCTATCACCCCCAGACTAGTGGTCAAGTAGAGGTGTCAACAAGCGATCAAAGCCATCTGGCTAGAGTAGTGGGCGTTTGAAGAGATGGTCTGCTAAGCTGGATGAAACCCTCAGGCGTCTGGGACAGCATTCAAGACTCTATGAGGCGACGCATTCCAGCTCCTTTACGGCAAGGCTTGTCACCTACCTGTTGAAGTTGAGTATAAGGCGTTATGGGCAACGAAACTTCTGAATTTGGATATCAAGTCTGCCCAGGAAAAGAGAGTATTGGACCTGCATGAGCTAGAAGAGATCAGGCTGGATGCTTATGAGAGTTCTAAGATCTACAAAGAAAGAACCAAAGCCTTCCATGACAAGAGAATCTTGCACAAGGAGTTCAAGGCTGGTGATCAAGTCCTCATTTTCAATTCTCGACTCAAGCTGTTTCCGGGAAAGCTCAAGTCCAGATGGTCGGACCGTTTTACGTCAAGGAAGTTTCACCTAGCATCACCTTATTTGGAAAGGGAGGAAAGCGAATTCACGAGTGAATGGACGGGCTCAAACCACATCTAGCTGATACCATCATTCGAGAAGGAACTTGATTCCTCGGATAGCCTTCACGCCTGAACAAAACAGGAAGTCAAGCTTAGAGACTTTAAACAAGCTCACTTGGGAGGAAGTCCCATGTCTATCTCTGTACATATTTCTTTGCCTTAGTTTTTTTTTAAGTGTGCTAAGCTATTTTGTCTTGATTGTGTGATTTCAGGAAAGCATGAGGGAATCTTCAAAATTTAAAATTCTGACATGTGGACCCAAGTCGGAGGTGTCATGGTCAATAAGACTCACATGCTCGGAGGTGTCGCGTCACGTCATGAGCAGTCGGAAGAGTGTTGGTGACCCACTGCCTAGAATCGCTTATGTCAGCTCGAGGTCTCACGAGATGGAGCCCACACTTCGACCCGCTCCTCCTTGTCCTTTGTCCCCTCCCCCTACATACAAGCCACTTCGGTAGAAGCTGCAAAGCGTCTCGGTCAGTGTCGGGGAGGTGAGCTCGAGCCCACACTCCCCACCGCCTTCTAGCTCGATCCCACACTCCACCTTAACGATCTCGACTCGGCTATAAATGCAGAACTCCACTCCATACTTTACTCACCCACAAAACTCAATCTTCTCTCTTTCATTTCCAGAAATCTCTCATTGTTTTGCTGCTCTTGAGGCTTATCTCACCATCTTGAGTTTTCTTCCTTATCTTTGATCGAGTCTCGAGGTATGGACCCTCAGCCCGTCGCATGGCTAAAAGCTTCGCCAGCTTCGAGAGGTGGAGGAAGAGCCGTACTCCGTCGAAGAGCAAGAACAGCAGAAGAACAAGAAGCGAGTTGCAGTACCCATGAGGTATGAATTCACGGACTCGACCGTATGCCCAAGCCCAGGATCAAGCCAGAAGAACAAGCTTGAGCACCCACACTCGCCAGGTGAAGCAGGCGGAGTCACCGGTCGCGTGAGGAGACCAATGGAGGCTACCCGCATCTGGTGAAGCAGAGGAAGGCAGCCTCGTTGATGGAAGCCTCGGCGGATGAGCACCACGCTCGAGCTGGAGTCGGGACAAAGCTACTGGTATCAGACAAGAAGCTCACTCGAGGCCAAAGTGAAGGAAAAGCACCAGTAGCTGCATCAAGATGGTGAAACAGAGAGAAGAGCGAGCCTAAGTTGATAAAGACCAGAAGAAGAACACGAGCCCTGCAGCCAAGTACCTAGAGGCCCTCCTTGAGCAGTTTTTGAAGGAGAACAGACTGCACAAAACAATGCAAGCACTCGGGATTGCTAGAGATATAGGCTCTTTTGAGGCGGGAGGTATAAGACAATTCATGAACAAACAGCAAACCTGGAAGAATGTGCCTCGTCCCTCGAGGTTCATTCTCGATGAAGAGCTTTGATGTTGAACCCGATCTGGCCATCGCGTCTTGAGAGGACAATCTATGCCCTTACCATAGAGCTTTTCTGGAGGTGGCAGAACTGATTGATTTTGATCATGAGCTCCAGCAATGTAATTAAATATAGGAGGCACAAATCTTTCTCCTCCTCTAGAAGTAAGAGCTCAAGCATCAGAAGCCTTGTCCTGAGTACCTACAAGACAATAGCAAGCTCTGTTTGCAAGGAAGGTGACTGGGTGAAATTGACTAGATGCTGGACTTATGCTACTGAAACAGAAATGAAGGCGGAAAATGCGAGGCGATAAGCGGATGCTAACCTCGCCCTTGTTCGATGGAGCAATTCCTAAACTACAAGGACTGGGCGATAAAGATGGCAAGATGAAGATGGATAGCACGGTGACCTCGTAGGGGTATCATCACCCGATACTTGTTGCTGTGATGTGAAACAACGATCCAGTACCTATCCACCCAAATGGATAGATATCGACTTCTTGAGGAGGTGTAGGTTCCTGGACAATACAATGCCTCCAGGCAGTACATCTATCAGTTCATGCATCCAGGCACTGGGAAGCACCTTTACACGATCTCACAAAGATGCGCCGGGGCAGAAACATTGATTTCCATCCTCCTCTCGATAGACTCAAAGGCAGGAGATCATGGAACAAGGAATGGGGTTAGAGCGATCACGTCTTTCTGCGGAGGAGGTTAATCCAGCAGACAGGTACCGTTTGAGTACAAGCCACCACATAGTCCAGCCACGAAGGAGGCACTGGCGGATTAATCTCCTTTAAGGTGGAACAAATTTCAAGGAAGATACCGCCGCACTCAGGTAATTGCCGTGATGGACCTGAAGGACCAAGTGAAGGACGTGAANNAGCGACCATCTTTCTTCCGACCTGATTGCAAGACACAACAAAACACAAAAACAAAAACTCATATTTATAGACTTACCGATGGGTTGCCTCCCACTAAGCGCTTGTTAATGTCACGAGCTTGACTTTGACTAAGATATCAATCAGGACAAGGTGGAGGACTCACTCAGATAAGCCCACAACCAGACATCTCCAGCTTCAAAGTTTTGCTCATCATTGTATCCTTTCTTTCTCTTTATCTCCGTAGGAATGAGAACTCTAACCTTAGAGAAGGCTTCGAGGTGCCGCACCTCACCTTATATTCGATCGAATCTCCATCACACTTCAGGAATCAAAGTGAAATTAGCAGCACCGTTGAACTTCTTGCTCGCCGCCTTCCTCTTTGCTGCCTTGGTCTTCTCCTTTCTTGGGGTGTTGGGGGGTTCATTTGAAACATCTGCGACCTTTGGTTTCATCATAAGACTCATCGAGCAGATCGATCATCAGTCTCGAGGCAATGGTGATGGCATGTCTGGGTGCTCCTCCGAGGAGGAATGACATCGTAGAAACGTCTCCGTCGCAATGCAAGAGAAAGAGATTCTTATGGCGTGTCCATGATCGCCGTAGCCATAAATGGTCTTCCCCAAAATCAGGGCACCTGGATCCTCGCTCATCTCCACAACCTGAAAATCAGTAGGAATCAGACACTCTATTTTAACAGGTAAATCAAAATTGTAGCGTAAGGGAGTGAGCTAGAAGAATCTCGTATGTGAGAAGCGTGTTAGGAGATCTCATATCAGCTTTTCAATCTCTCTAATCGCCTGACGACGTTGACACTGACCTGAGGTCCGAGAACTCACTTGAAGTTTACTCTAGAGATGGAGCATGGAACTGAAAATTTTCCTGGATCTTCCCTCTTTGTCAACTGCCTTAGCGGTGGTGGTGTATCGACGGGGGTCTGCAATCATTTTTTCTCGAAACTTGTTTAGCACTCCCACTCCTCTCTTGTCAGCTTGGGAATAATAGGATAGGGGCAACTTCGCTTGTGACCCTTTCTTCAACCATCTACGTCCTTTTCTCGAGTTGATGATTCGACTTGTGAAGGGTATCGACCGATACGATTTTGTATCGTCTGCGAGGTTGGTGTCGCTCGACACTGGTAAGGGAGTGTCGATCGATACTGTGGAATGTCGAGTTATTATCTTACTTGACCCTTGAATCTAGGGTCTTGGGTAGTATCGATCGATACGAGGGGTATCGGTCGATACTAATATTACTGAATACTGGACACTTAGTCATCTCAGGCTCAAAAAATCCTCTTCTAGGCCGAGGTGATTGCATCGACATGTCCATGCTGTGGTTGAACTATCTTTCCCTTGACAGCTGCTGATATTTGAGCTATTTGATTTTCCAGCATCTTCGATGGATTTCGAGAACGTTGATTTTCCCATTATCAGCTGTATAAATTATCCAGCTTTCTATTAAAATCTCCAAATATCTTTTCTTGTCCCTGCAGAATTTTTTCCAAGAGTGCCTTTACTCTCTGCACTTTAAGAATGCGGTTGGTAAGCGAATTTCCGATTGGCAGTAAAATCACCGTGAAGTGGTTTTGACCGAGTGGCACCAAAACCAGATTGGTTACCTCCGCATCAGAACTACCTTGCTGATTATCGTTGAAGCTTCTCGGTTGTCATAGTAACCAAATCGCTGACCCTGAAAACCGACCACCAATGTAGCTAACATCCTCTCGCCTCATCTTCTATGTTCTCTACTTCCTCAGCAAAATGTACAGCCTTCTTCGCCTTTCCCACTAAGAGGTTGTGCATCGTGTCCTTCGCCTGAACCTCAGCGTCTTGAACCGTCAACAACACTAGCGAGCCTTTTACGCTCAAAATCAGCATTCTTGGTGCTATTGCTAGGCGCCAAGTTCTCAATTAACTTCACAGCATCGGTTGGAACCTAGTGTTGAAGTTCCCATTGCTTGCAGAATCTGTGCCATCTGATACCGCCAATCAATCCCCTCTGTAAAAAGATCAGAACAGCTGAACTTGACTGAAACCGTGATGCGGACGATGCCGGTAGGATCTGAATCTCACCCAAGCAGCCTTGAGTGCTTCTTTGGACCACGAGAGAATTGAGACCTTGTTCCTGGTTCCTCCGATCTCGCATCGTCCATAGAAATTGTTCAGGAATGCGTTGCTTGGTCGTTCCAAGTAGCGAGAGATCAGGGAGGTAGCTTCTGAGCCAGTGAGCTGCCTCCACCAAGAAGTATGGAAAGAGCTTACAAAGAGGTATTCATGTGGTACTCCATTGTACTTCATCTTGGTGACCAAGTCCTCGAATTTCTCGATGTGATCATAGGTGCTCATGAGAGACCGTGAAGGGGTGCTGTCCAACAAGAGTGAAGTAAGCAGGCTTCACCAAAGTCATTCATCGAAAGTTGGAATACGGATCGTACGATTGACATAGAATTGATCCGGTCGGTTGTAATCGCCGATGTCCGTTCAGCAACACTTGGGGTTGTTGTGGAGAGGTATTTGTTCACCTTCCTCATCATGCACCAAACCTTGTGGAAGATCCATCTCAACTGTAGTTCTTTTCCTTATACGATTACGTGCGTTCAAGCTCTGCTAGCTCGTGAGGGAGTTGATCGGTGGTGTGTCCTTTTTCTCCGGTAGCACGCTGATGCATACACCTGAAAATCAAAGGCAGAGAAAATAAGTAACCAAAATTCAAAACAGGCGTTCGTGTCGTCGATACCAATGGGGTATCGATCGATCTGGCAACTTGAACAAAATCGACAACTAAAATTCTAAAGGTGAATTTTTAGAGTCCCGACAGCTAAATTTGATATAAATTAATACCCTAAAAGTACTAAAGCAGTTGCTGCAGTATATCGGAATCAAAGAACTGAAAATTCACCTGATAAATAATTTAGTGAGATTAAGCTAAGCAAATCACGGTTAGACAGTAAATTAGAAGAACGAAATACGATTGGGTTGATTTAATCAAGGGAAGGATTAGGCTCAGGGTAACTCTCAGGAAATCAATGATAAACAACAATTAATCAATTAAGGTTCAATTGATTAAGCGCTTCTTGAACTCAAACACGAAAGTATAGTTGACCAATCGTCTGAAAACTAACTAAGTCTAAAGTCTAGAATTCCAAATCTCTTTGCAAATCCTACACAGTAAACCAGCAATCAATTCAAGTTTGATATGTTCACAATTGATTAAACCAAATCTCTTTGAGATAATCCAATTGCTACTAGGTTTTATCAGATTACTCGATTGCTACATTGCCTAATCGATTCAGGTTATATTCTAAGTGATCGGGTTAGAAATAGCTTTGAGAACAACCTATGGTGAAGAACTATTCAGATTTTGAACCCTAACAAATCAATYATCATAAATCAGAGAAATCCATATGAGAAATCCCTAAACCTAAAATGAGACTACTCAGACATGATAGATGARACAAATAACATAACTGAATAGATCATGAAATTAAATATAACAAAGAATAGAAACAAGGGTTCGGGATCTTCTATGATGAACAAAGTCTTGGATCCGTCTCCTCACAAAGCTCTCAAAAGTCAAGTCGACGAGAATAATAGTGAAAAGTAAGTCTCAAAGACTAGAGTTTGCTTAAATAGGTCTAAAAACACGAGCTGGGCTTCTTTGTAAATAAGGAAAGTATTGGGCTTCTTTTGGTGAGAATTCTGTCCGGACATCTATCTCCGCGTCAGTGCGTCGGTTCGATCGATACCGCGATGGTGTCACGTCGATACTCAGGCTTGAAAACGAATTAGCGGTATCGATCGATCCGGGATGTGTCGATCGATACTCAGCTTAAACGGTACTTTCTTCGGTTTGCTCCAAAGGCTCCAAATGTCTCCAAAATCTCCAATTTAGGTCCCCGAAACGTCTTTAAAACCTGAAAGACTCTAAAATGATAGAAAAAGCACTAGAAAGACTCGATAAAACGACTTATATCATGGCTAAAATGGGTAAAATCCATGATATATCAATTTCTCATGATTTATGATGATTGATTTGTTAGGTTCATAACCTGAATAGTTCTTACCATAGGTTGTTCTTAAAGCTATTTCTAGTCGATCACAGAACATAGAACTTAGATTAATCGATTAGGCGCGATAGTGCGGTGGGTCTGATAAAACTAATGAGCATCTGTTATGCAAAGAGATTTGGTTTAATCGAATTGTGAACATATCAAACTTGAATTAATGCTGGTTTAATGTGTAGGATTTGCAAAGAGATTTGGAATTCTAGATTTTAGATTTAGTTAGTTTTCGACGGCATTGACTATATTTTCGTGTTTGAGTTCGAACGGCATTGAATTGAACTTTAACTGATTAATTGTTATTTATCATTGTTTTCTGAGAATTTCCCGAGCCTAGTTTCAGCCATATAAATCACTAAGTTTATTTCATCATTTGTTTTCTCATTAATTATTGTTTCTTGACAATCCATCTTTATCTACCGCGTCAGTTTTCATGAGTTCTCGTGTTCGATCCTTAACTTTACTGCAGCAACTGCTTTAGTATCATTATAGGGTATTAATTTGAGCATATCACCGTTCACTGTGAATTTGTTTCCGCACTTTCCAATCAAGGTGAATGGTCCGTATGGTGAAACTTCCTTGATGGTGAATGGTCCTGACCATCTGGACTTAAGCTTTCCCGGAAACAATTTGAGCCTAGAGTTGAAAAGGAGGACCTGATCACCAGCTTTGAACTCTTTGGGCAGAATCCTTTTGTCATGGAAGGCTTTAGTCCTCTCCTTGTACACTTAGAACTCTCAACATCAGCCTGATCTCCTCTAGTTCATGCATCCAATGCTCTCTTCTCGGTCTTGATATCCAGGTTCAAGTTTTGTTGCCCTGCAGCTTGTACTCAATGCACACGGGCATATGGCAAGCTTTGCCATAGAGTAGCTGGAATGGTGTTCTCCCAATAGGTGTTTTGAATGCAGTCTGATAAGCCCAGAGAGTCTCATCAAGCTTAGAAGACCAATATCTTTTTGAAACCCCTACCACTCTTGCCAAAATCGCCTTGATCTGCTTGTTAGACACTTCCACTTGCCCGCTAGTCTGAGGGTGGTATGGTGTAGCTACTTTGTGCTTAACCCCATCTTCTTGAGATTCTCAAAGAGCTTGTTGATGAAGTGAGATCCTCCATCACTGATCACTTGCACTCCAAATCTGGGAAAATGACACTCTTGAACATCTTTAAAACCACTTTTGCATCATTGGTAGGGGAGGCACTTGCTTTAACCCATTTAAAGACATAATCAACAGCCACAAAGATGTAGCTGTTCCCATAAGAAGGCGGGTTGAAAGGCTCAAAAATCGATGCCCCAACACACTTCCAGGGTAGTTCTGAGGCATCTCATTCCTTCTACTGATGTTACCCATTCTCTGGCAAGGATCACACTTGGTGATGGCTTGAGCATCCTTGAATATTGATGGCCACCATAACTTGTAGCACCTTGCATCTTGAATGTAGCAAAGTGACTCACTGAACCGTGAATGCTCTAGAACTCCCTTTACCTCTTCTTCAGCTGCACCTCCTGAATAGGCCATCTGAACCTCTCTTGTATAAGTAGGCTCATCCAGAAGTAGTGGTTCATCCCAGCTTTTTTTCCTCTGCATCAAGACCTTCAGGAATTTCGCCGCTTACAAGGTAATTGGCAAAATCTGCATACCAGGGTCTCTTTTCCTCTAATATCATGACAACATCCATGAATTGTTCATCAGGCATGAAATAATCAATTGGTGCTGCATCATCAATCCTCATCCTTGACAAGTGATCAGCTACATATTCCATCCACTTCGTACAATCTCCATGTCAAACTCCTGAAGCAAAAGGATCCATCTGAGCAGTCTTGGCTTAGTCTCCTTAGCATAGATATGTCTGAGTGCTGCATGATCTGTGTAGACTATCACCTTGGAACCCACTAGATAGCTTCGAACTTTCAAAAGCAAAACGACAGTCATGACTCATACTCATTTGTTGCATATCTCTTGCATCTAGTTCTGCTTGCATAATAGATCACATGCAGCTTCTTGTCAATCTTTTGGCCCAGAACCGCTCCCACAGCATAGTCGATGCATCACATGATTTCGGATGGTGTTTGGTGCTTGGACTATTGGAGCTGAGACCAAAGCTTCCTTAATTAGCTGGAAAGCTTTCCGACACTCCGAATCGAAGATGAACTCTTGTTCCTTGCACAATAGCCTAATGAGTGGTCTAGGTATATTTGAGAAATCCTTGATGAACCTCCTGTAAAACCCAGCATGACCCAAGAAACTCCTGATATCCTTGACATTCTTAGGTGCTCGCAACTGCATCATCACATCAACCTTTGCCTTATCTACCTCTATACCATTCTCAGAAATTCTGTGCCCCAAGACAATCCCTTCTCTGGCCATGAAGTGGCACTTCTCCCAGTTGAGAACCAGATTTGTCTCCTCACACCTAGTAAGCACCCTGCAAAGGTTCAACAAGCAGGAGGAGAAAGAAGAGCCATACACGGAAAAGTCATCCATGAATACTTCCACAGTCTCCTCAATTAAATCCGAGAATATAGAAGTGCATCTTTGAAAAGTAGCGGGTGCATTACAAAGAAAAAAGGCATTCTCCTATAGGCAAATGTTCCATATGGGCAAGTAAAGTAGTTTTTTTGATCATTAGGATGAATTGGAATTTGAAAGAAACCATATACCCATCTAAGAAACAAATAAGGGTGATTTGCAAGTCTTTCTTCGATCAATGAATGACAATGGAAAATGATCTTTTCTAGATGCAGCATTCAATTTCCTGTAATCAATACACATCCTATGACCAGTGATAGTTCTAGTGGGTATCACTTCATCCTTATCATTCCTAATAACAGTTATACCACCTTTCTTTGGAACACAATGCACAGGAGAAATCCAAGTACTATCAGATATAGGATAGATGATTCCAGCTTCTAACAACTTAAGAATTTCCTTTTTAACCACTTCTTTCAAATTTGGGTTCAATCTTCTCTGAGGTTCAATGCTAGCATATGATTCATTTTCAAGATGAATTCTATGAGTACATAGGCTAGGTGAAATTCCTTTAATATCATCCAGAGAATACCCAATTGCTTTTCTAAACTTCCTCAATTCAGTCAATAGCAAATGCAAGTCATCATCACGAAGCATATCATATACTATGACTGGATATGTAGAATTTGGTCCAAGAAAGGCGTACCTTATCCCAGAAGGAAGAGTTTTGAGGTCTACCTTAGGTGCTCTAAGCTTAGACCAGTCGTCTGATGCAGAGAGGTCTGGCTCGACCTGGGGATCGAGCTGTGCGGTCGAGTCTGACGTGGGGAGATGGCTGGCTCGACCTGGTTGGTCGAGCTGGGTGGTGGCGCCAGTGCGTTCTGCAGCAAAAACCTCTGTTTCGACCCTAATCAAATCTTCAAAGACCTCTGACCCTTCTAGAACCTTATGTGAGTTCAAGATCATCTCATAACCCAAGGTTTCGTCGTGTAGGTACCCATCTTTCCCACTCTTTGTCAAAATATTCTGAAGGTGATCTTCCTCTATAAGTTCTTCCAGAAATTCATCAGCAAGTTGATCCATTTCCTCAATATAGAAGATTTGTCCTTCTATTGCTGGCTTTCTCATTGTGTCTTTGATGTCGAATGTCATTTTGAATTCACTCCCAAGATTAAGATCGATCTTTCCCTTTTAAACATCAATAACTACCCCAAATGTAGCTAAGAAAGGTCTTCCTAGAATCAGAGGATCTCTTGGTTCTTCATCCATCTCCAGCACTATGAAGTCTGTAGGTATCTCAACTATTCCAACCCGTAGAGGTAAATCTTGTAACATGCCATGAGGAGTTCTCACAGATCTGTCTGCAAGCACCAAAGAGATGTTGCAAGGCTTGTAATTCCTGAATCCTAACCTCTTAGCAACTGAGAGTGGCATGAGACTGATAGATGCTCCAAGATCACAGAGAAACTTTTTGAAGATCAATGGCCCCAAAGGGCATGGTAGAGTGAATGAACCTGGATCACTTAGCTTCTCCTTGATAACCTTCTTCTGGATAATGGCACTGCACTCTTCTGACAAAACCACCATTCCTTGAATCTCCTTGGCTTTCTCATTTACTGCATCTTTCAAGAATTTTTGATATGCAGGAAACATTGAGAAGGTATCAATGAGAGGTATCCTAATCTCTGCTTCCCTCATGTGCTTGTCAAAAGCGCTCTATACTTCTCCATTATTTCCTTTTTGAATCGTTTTGGGAAAGGCAGTTTAGGTTTGTAAGGAGGAGGGACAAAGGGTACTTTCTTTTCCTCTGAAACAAAAGGTTTTGCAGTAGGTGGAGGGCTTGCTCGACCAGTGTGGTTGAGCTGTGTGCTAGAGTCAGCCTCTAGTCGAGTTTCTTGATCCTTTTTGCAACTTAAATCCTCCCCATCGTCAACCTCATTGTCCTCAGTGATTTTAACAGATATTTCCCTCTCAGGTAGTTCCTTTCCACTCCTTAAAGTGATGGCGTTGATCTTAGCATAGTCCTTTGGGTTTTGGACTGACTTTCCTGGGAGCTGTGATGAGCTAGAAGTGGAAGCGGTCTTGCCCTCCATACACTTTATCTTGGAGTTCAATGTCTCAATCTTGCTGTTAAGATCATTATAAGTGTAATCCATCTGCGTTTTCATTTCACCGAACTTCTTAGCTGCTTCCATTGCACCAACTGTCTGACTTTGTAGAAGTTGTTGCAGCATTTGTGTCATGTTCTGATCCGGAGCTGAAGAAAACGGAGTTTGGTGATGTTGGAAACCCGGTTATGGACCCTGTTGCGGATGTTGGCTCTGGTAGTGCGGCTTAGGAGCAAAACCCTGATGCTCATTGTAAGGAACAAACAGCTTGAATCGAGGCGGTTGTTGCTGAGGCGGGTAGACCTGATCCTGGGGGTTAGCAACATTGGTGCTTCTGTAAGATGGATTCGGGTTGTTCTTGTAGTTGATGAAACCTTTATTGTAGCCACCCTGATTCTGAACATAGCTGACCTCTTCCAGACCATCATCCTCCCCATCTTGAACCTGAAAAACCGTATCCTCACTAGCAAAGTGAACCTGTTTCCGTTGCTGTAGTAGTTGATCCAACTTGGCATTCAAAGCCTTGATTTCTTTCCTAGTCTTCTCCTCTGAATTAACACTGCCCCTCACACTTCTATCATACTCAGTATTGTAGTTACCATCAGATTGAGCAAGGTTCTCCACAAGTTCCCAGCCTTCATCAACATCTTTGTTGAGGAAGTTACCATTGCTGGCTGTATCAAGAAGCATTCGGACCTTAGGGAAAACTCCTCTGTAAAGGGTGCTGAGTAGGGACTCATTGCTGAAACCATGGTGAGGGCATTGAGTAGTGTAGCTCTTGAAACGTTCCCAGGATTCGCAGAAGGTCTCTCCATCTTTCTGAGAAAATCCGGATATCTCATTCCGGAGGCGAGCTGTTCTAGCATTGGAGAAGAACTTGGCAAGGAAAGATTTCTTGCAGTCATCCCATGAAGTGATAGAGCCATGGGGTAGATTCTTCTCCCAGAGATGGGCTTTGTCACCAAGAGAGAATGGAAATAGTCTCAGCTTGAAACCATCTTCACTGACACCATTGATCTTGGTAAGGCTGCAGAGCCTATCAAACTCATCCAAGTGATCAAGGGGATCTTCCATAAGCAGCTCATGGAATTTGTTGCTTTGCACCATAGCTATTAAGCTACTCTTGATCTCAAAGTTATTGTTGGTGGGATAGTAGGAGGTACAATCCCTTGTCTGTTGGTGTGAGTGTTGGGAGCATCTCCCGCACCAATCAAACGCTGTCTCCTCGGATGAGGCACATGTTCAGGCTGTGGTGGTGGGTTATCATCAGCCATTTCTAGTGGATCTTGTTGATCTACTCTGAGGTGCTCTCTCTGCTCTCTCAACTGTTGTGGTAGCTTGTTAATATTGTCGAGGTAGCGAATGAGGTTCTGGCTTCCTTTTGATCTCGTTTGCATGCAGGTGGAGGATGACTCGATATGCTGACTCGAGCTAGGGGGGTCGAGCTAGGCAGGTCGAGTCAAGAATGTACCTGAAATGCAAAGACAAAGAAAGAAAGATTAAGTGGGTAACAGAGTAGACTGAAAAGAACTTGATCTGAAATGATTTGAAATCCTAAATGTAACAAACAACACCCAAATGGCAATGGCGCCAAATTGGTATAGGTCAATTTCTTACTGAACTATCATGTCATTGTAGTACAGAAAGATATTAATCCAAATGGGTGAGATATTAGCCAGAAAGGATGCAATCAAACAGTTTAAGTCAAGCCAAGCAAGCAATAAGATGTGAAACAATCAACCTAAACAGAAACTAAAAACAGAGACTAGCAGCAACTAGCGAAACGAAAACAGAGCAATAACAGAACGATAGCTACTAACAAGAACTAGTAAAGGCAATGAAACAAAGATCAATCAAGCAAGAGAAGCTCCTAAGGATGGGGTGATTGACTTGGTGTATCCTCTTAATCTACCTAGATGGTTTAACAAGCTCAATCAAGTTATTCCCTAGACATTAAACTCATAAACAGTCAAGTTCATTCCCATGATAAATAACCTCAGGCTAATCTAGTTCCAGACCTAATCCCTTAGCGAAATCTAGCTTAGCAGGCATTAAGAATCAGTTTAATAAAGTCAATAAACACCCTAGACAACTAATCCCTTAAGCTAGGAATGTAAATCTCTGGAATTAGTTCTGTCAGGCATTTCATCAAACACCTTCTCGGTGTGAAAATACCTAAGTTATAATTCTAATTAATCAGAGAGAAATTAGCATTAAGAACACTAATCTAGAAGGGAAATCAAACAATAAATACTTAAACCACCTAGGAGACTAAGATTCCACACCTAATCTATCCCATCCTCAAGAACCCTAAAGACTACTCAGAAAACATGAAGAACATCAAGAACACAACCCAGAAATCAATAAAACTTGCATAATCAGAAAGATAAAGAAGAGAATAGATAGAATAGGAAGGATCAAACACAAATAACAAGTAGATTGGAAGAAATCAGATTACAAAAGCAAGAACAGTCTCAGAAATGAAAGAAAAACCTAGTGTCCCTGCAAATATCCAGTGGTCAATAGGTATTTATAGTTCTTGGAAAACCCTAGCTCACAAACAGACAAAATAGCAAGTTTCGGAGGTGCACTCGACCAGGGGTGGTCGAGTGCCTTGGTCGAGCTTGGCTAAATTTCAAGATTGCATTTTTATTCTTCAGCTTGATCAGCCAGCTCGACCAGGGGTGGTCGAGCTGGGTCCAAAACTTCAAGACGCCTCCTTTTTGCTCGGCTCGATCGGATAGCTTGACCAAGGGTGGTCGAGCTAGGCTTCAGTACTTCAAGATTGTATTTTTCTGATCAGCTCGACCTCCTTCATCGAGCTCCCACGTCGAGTCAGACACTCTCCTTCTCCATTTGACTCCGAAGTCTCCATTATCCCTTGATTGTACCTGAAACAAGTCCAAAATGCAAAATGCAAAATTGGAAACAAATGCTAAGAACATGCTATTAAACAAGGCTAAATGGGCTCTAAATGCATGCTAAAACCATGTAAAATATAGACATATCAATCACCTAAAAGGGAAAACACAAAAAACAAAAATTAAAAAAACACTAAAAATTGAAAAACTGAAATATAAATGAAGAAAGTATGTACAAGGATAGAGTGCTTATTTAACGTCGTGAGCTCGACGACCACTCAGAGTGATCCGAGGACGATGAAGATGAAGGACGAGGGATGGATGGTTGTGCAAAGACTCGACCATAGTAGTGCTCGGGATTAGTGTTTATCCTAGTTGTTCGTTTTAGTATTCGTCGTTGAGATCTCCAACTTATAGGATCGGATGTGGGATGGTGAGTCCATCTCTCCCTAGCAGGAGCGTAATCAGTGTGAGGATCATCATCAAAAAGTCTTCTTCTCAGGCGTGGTGGAGGAGCTTCATTGCCCGGTGTTGCATAGTTGAACACGTCTTTGTTCACATAAGTGAACGAGACTCTTTTGTTAGACCAATCTATAACTGCTCCAACTGTTGCTAGAAAAGATCCTCCAAGAATGATTGGAGTGTCATCGTCCTCCCTCATATCAATCACATGAAAATTAGTAGGGACTCCACGGTCTCTGATCCATACAGTAACATTCTCAGCTACGTCTTCAGAGCGTGTGATATCGGTATTAGCAAGTCTGATTCTCACATTTGAGCGGGTGAGGTTGTTGAGTCCCAATATCAAGGCTCTCTTCTTCGACATTACATTGATGTTAGCGCCTAAATCACAGAGAGCATCATCAAAATCAATACAAAGAATTGAACAAGGTACTTTGTAAAGTCTGGGATCGTCTCTTTTGAACATCTTCCTATCTGGTGTTAGGATCCCGATGTACAGTTCCTTGATTTCGTCCAAGGTCTCTTTGCTGTCGCTGAAGTAGGAGTCAAAATTTTACTCAGCTAGAGCTTGCTCGGATGGAATATCTCTTGGAATCTTGCTCACAATTCCAAAAAATTTGTTGAGTTGTTATGTACTTATTTCTCTGAAGAACCAAGTAACATCGTATCTGAAAAGTTATGGATATCTGAGATGAGAATTCCTTGAGAATCGTCTCAAAAATTTTTTTTTTGATATCATGAATCGTCTCATCTGTTCGTTCGAAGTATTCCTTCAACAGGTACCTCTTCCATGCATCTTTAAAAGATAATGACTTAGGGATGCTTAGAATCAACCTTTCGAATCTCATCTTGTTACTTCGATTAATAAACACTTGTTGCTTTTGACTCTTGAAGAGGTTGTAGCTCTGTCCTGGTCCTTGCATAGACACTATAGAAGGATCTTCGTCTTCGTCAATCATGACGATTGGCCGAATTCTGTATCTAAGCCTGCTGATATCGACCCCGATTGGTCGATTTTGGCTTTCGGATGCTGCTTCTGGAGTTGCATCGGTCTGGATTGGCCGATGTTGGGGTCGATGTGAGTTCAGAAATACGCCATAATCGACCATGTTTGGTCGATTTAGGGGTCGGGAAGACGTCCGTGTTAGTGCATTAGGCCAGTTAATCCAAAAAAAATTTTGATATCATGAATCGTCTCATCTGTTCCTTCGAAGTTTTCCTTCAGCGGGTACCTTTTCCATGCATCCTTAAAAGATAATGACTTAGGGATGCTTTGGATCAACTTTTCGAGTCTCATCTTATTACTTAGATTGATAAACACTTGCTTCTTTTGATCCGTGTGGAGGTTGCAGCTCTGTCCTGGTCCTTGTATAGATACTTCAGAGGGGTTTTTGTCCTTTTCAGGCTCTTCTTCATCGTCAGAGGAAGAATCGATGAAGATGGGCCGAATTCTGTCTCCGAGCATGCTGATATCGACCCTGTTTGTTCGATGTTGGCTTCCGACTATCGCTCCTGGAGTTGCATCGGTCTGGACTGGGCGATGTTTGGGTCGATATGAGTTCGGCGTGGCATTAGAATCAACCCTGTTTGGTCAATTTAGGGGTCGGGCAAGCGTCCACAGGTGCATTAGGCCAGTTAATCTGATATGGAGAATCGACCCTGATTGGTCGATTTAGGGATCCGATTCGGCTCTAAGATGTGCTCGTTGATATGCTTTGCTTCATCCTCTTCCTGTTTCTCAGTGTCATAACTTTGATTATAGCTCTAGGGCTCATATCCTCAGGAGATAATGTGGTTCTTTACTCATTCATCTTATCTCATCTCTCTCTTCTTTTCGATTAGTTGTTCTCTCAAATTTGCTAGTGCACCTGAAATTCGAAAGAAGAAGTTATGAGCAAAACATAATTGCCTAGTCTCAGATCTACATCAAAACTCTATGGCTATTGCTTATTTCTCTGGCAACGGCGCCAAAAACTTGATGGGAGGTTTTTATGTCTCTTCACAGGTTTCACCCGAGAAGTAAATCTCGAGAGTTTAACCCATAAAACCGCAAATGCACAGTTAAATGCAATTGTAGTAATGCGGGGTCGATCCTCAAGGAAATGGAATAGCACATAGCGGATACAGATGCAGATCTAATCTAGACATGAAAATAAAGCAAGAGGGGTTTCCTAATCTACTAAACATTAAATTAAATAAAGCAATAAATAGAAAACAATAAATCTAAACTATGAAAACAGTAAATAGACTAAACTAAGCACTAAAGAACATGAATTAAATATTAAACAATCCTAAACTAATATTTACACATAATTGGGTGATAATCTAAGTCAGGAAACCTAAGTCTAGAATTCATTTTTTATCTAAAATAATTTAAATTTGTCATTCTAGGGATTTTCCATATCTTGCTAGTCCATTCTCATGGTATGCTAGACTGTAATTGGGTGATAAACTGGTTATGCATTTCATATGATCCCATCATCGAAGACTAAGTATTCTTAGACTCTCGCCTCAAGAATACAAAGTGAGTGACAAATCTGTTTCTAAAGTACAACCCACTCTCGTGGCGAAATACTCCTAAGATATTCAATCTAACTTGGCCAAAGTCAGATATATAATTAATTATGTCAAACAACAAATTCGACACTAGCTATGACTCTCTAGTATGCAGATCTGAAGGTTTAATCCACTCTCGTGGCATCAAATACTTCTAAATAGACAACCACAACTACTGGATTCAGTTGTACTCTTAACTATCTCCCATGAGAGAATACTCAACATTAAAGTGCATACTAAAGTAGCTAGATTGGTTAAGTACAGTAGTGAATCCTAAAACATAGATCCCATCATTGACCACCACGCCATGTGGTCTAAAAGATCTAGACTCTTGTCTCTATTGGGTTACAGAGATAAGGTTTAATCTATAAAATAATAAACATGACTGAAAAGTAAACTAATCTAAAACAATAATCAAAGTAAAAGCACAAACATAAATTAGAGAAGAAGTAAAACCTAGAAGAAACTTTATTAGATCTCAAAGTGAAGGGAATTGCCTATATGTCTCTGTGTGTCCTTTATGAATGAGATTACATGAATATTTATAGTCCTAGGGTTGTTAGATCTGAAAAAATCGAGTTTATCCTATTCCTAAAAGTCTGAAAACTGAAAACAGAAGATTAGCCCACTCTTGGATCGCCATGTAGGAAATCTTCCACTTTTCTCGAAGGCCAGCATCGACCTTGATAGGTCGATGCTAGGGTCAATTCTCTGCTTCTTCCTTTCACTGGTCGATTCTTCCTCCAAGATTTCTATCTGGAAATTCATCGGACTCAATATTGACCCCCACAGGTCGATATTGGTCTTATACGGCTCCCTAAAATCTTTTTCTGAATGTCCATGATCGAAGTGGCAATGCCAACTCTTCCTTAGGTTCTAGCGGGTTCCAGAAACACTCTAAACCTCGAGTTTTAGTTTCAAGTACATAGAAACACATAAACACATGCAAACACACTAAAACTATACTAAATATTCGTTATAAAGCCTAAAACTAACTTATTATAATACATAAAACCATGCAATTATGAGTCCTATCACCCATCATCGACCACCACCTTCGTAGTCTAAATAATTTACTCCCTTGTCTCTCTGTGGGTTACAGTAGAGACATGGATTTGATTCATAAAGCAATGAACAATAAAATAAACTAACCTAGAATAATAATCAAAGCATAAACAAAAGCATAAGTAAAGAGATTAACCTAAAGATGAAGAACTCTTATTAGATATGAAAGTGGTGGCTACAAAAATCTAGGGTTATTCCCTTTTCTCTATGTGTCTCATCTCGCTTATGGATGAGATTACAAGTGTTTATATACTCCTAGGGTTTTTAGAACTAATAAAATCGTGTCTATCATATTTCTGGAAGGTTAAAATTTGAGTTGGCAAGTAGCTCTAATCATGGTTCGCCACGTCATCGAAGTTGCCTTTTTTCTCGGATTGCATCGACCCCATTTGGTCGATGCTGGTGGTCGATATCAGCCTTTGTCTGCAAGCAAGACTAGTCTATTGATTAATACGAGAAAGAGCAATATAACGTTTGTCCTAGACGTACCCAAACATGGTGTAATACATCTAAAAGAGCAAAATAATCAGGACATAGAATAATAGTTTTAGTCAACATATATGCACACGAGTTGCAGCCCCTATGGGCTAATTGAAAGCTAACTGTAACATCCGTGTTCCTAAGTCGTCCTCTCGAGTTGTGTCTATTTTTATTGTTGTTGCGATGAACCCTCGGGATTTGTATTGTCGGCGTTGATTAATAAATGATGGATGTTTATGGATTAATCGTGAGTTATAATACATGATGTGGTATTTCATGTATTGGGGTGTCGAGTACATGATGTGGTATTTCATGTATCGACAGGGTGACATATGATGTGGTATTTCATGTGTTGCGGGATTGAGCGAAGTATTCGTTCCGTCTTGGTTCGGGGATTTTTTTTGGGTTTACGTCCATGGATCCTACTTTGTGGTTGGGGTCGATAGAATTATGTGAGATTTAATTTTATCGACGGGGTCATTAGAATTATGTGGTATTTAATCCTAATGACGGGTCATTAGAGTTATGTGAGATTTAACTCTAATGATGTGGGTTAGGATTATGGGTGATTTAATCCTAACCGGGTGGTTTACCGATAAGGATTATGGGTGATTTAATCCTGATAGACGGTAAACCAGAGGTGAGATACCGGTGATATAGGTTCTCACGGGGACTTAGTATATTAGGGTCCGGTGTTATTGGATTCTAATATGCTAGGTCGTTGATGGCTTAACTCGTTCGAATCCGGGGATAATTGGATTTTGATATATCATGGATTTTACCCGTTTTTAGCCATGATATAAGTCGTTTTATCGAGTCTTTCTAGTGCTTTTTCTATCATTTTAGAGTCTTTTCAGGTTTTAGCACGTTTGGGACGAAATTGGAGATTTTGGAGACATTTGGAGCCTTTTTGGAGCAAACCGAAGAAAGTCCCCGTTTTGAAGCCTGAGTATCGATCGACACCATCCCAGTATCGATCGATACCGACGAAGTTTTGAAGCATGAGTATCGATCGACACCATCCCGGTATCGATCGATACCGACGTAATCAACGCGCAGAAGAGATTTTCAAGGAAGCCTATAAGAAGCCCAATACTTTCCCTTATTTACAAAAAAGCCCAGCTCGTGTTTTTAAACCTATTTAAGCAAACTCTTAGTCTTTAGGTTAAAGACTTGACTTTTCACTATTATTCTTGGGCCACCATTGAGACTTGACTTTTGAGAGCTTTTGTGAGGGAGACGGATCCAAGACTTTGTTYATCATAGAGAAGATCCCGAACCCTTGTTTTTATTCTTTTGTTTAATTTCATGATTTATTCAGTTATGGTATTTGTTTCATCTATCATGTCTGAGTAGTTTCATTTTAGGTTCAGGGTTTTCTCATATGGATTTCTCTGATTTATGACAATTGATTTGTTAGGGTTCATAATCTGAATAGTTCTTCACCATAGGTTGTTCTCAAAGCTATTTCTAACCTGATCACTTAGAATATAGAACCTAGATTAATCGATTAGGCACGACAGTGCAATTGAGTAATCTGATAAAACCTAGGGTGAGCAATTGGATTATCTGCAAAGAGATTTGGTTTAATCGAATTGTGAACATATCAAACTTGAATTGATTGCTGGTTTACTGTGTAGGATTTGCAAAGAGATTTGGAATTTTAGACTTTAGACTTAGTTAGTTTTCAAAACTGGTTAACTATACGTGTTTGAGTTCAAGAACGGCGCTTAATTGAATTGAACCTTAATTTATTAATTGTTGTTTATCATTGATTTCCTGAGAGTTACCCTGAGCCTAGCTTCCATCCATATTAATCGACCTAATCTTATTTCAATCATTTGTTTTCTCATTGTTTATTGTTTGCTTAGCACAATCTGCATCTTTCATCTATTGCGTGAGTTTTCAGTTCGTTCGACTAACTTTACTGCAGCAACTGCTTTAGTATCATTATAGGGTATTAATTTGAGCATATCAAATTTCGCGGGACTCTAAAAATTTCACCATTAGAATTTTTAGTTTCGATTTTGTTAAGTCGTTCAGATCGATCGATACTCCATTGGTATCGACCGACACTGAACGTCTGTTTTTAAATTTTGGTTACTTATCTTCTCATTTTCTTTTGATTTTCAGGTGTATGCATCAGCGTACCACCAGGAGAACGAAGAACACACCACTGATCAATCTCTCCCTCACAGAGCTAGCASAGCTTGAACGCACAAATCGGACAAAGAAAAGAACTACAGTTGAGATGGATCTTCCACAAGGTTTGGTGCATGATGAGGAAGGTGAACAAATACCTCCTCCACAACAACCCCAAGCTGTTGCTGAACGGACGCATGCATTACAACCGACGGATCAATTCTATGCCAATCGTGCGCGATCCGTATTCCAACTTTCGAGGAATGACTTTGAGCTGAAGCCTGCTTACTCTCTTGTTGGACAGCACCCTTCACGGTCTCTCATGAGCACCCTATGGACCACATCGAGAAATTCGAGGACTTGGTCACCGGTATGAAGTACAATGGAGTACCACAGGAATACCTCTTTCCATACTCTTGGTGGAGAAGCCTTACTGGCTAGCTACCTCYCGGATCTCTCACTACTTGGAACGAGACCAAGAACGCATTCCTGAACAATTTCTATGACGATGCGAGATCAGAGGACCTCAGGAACAAGATCTCTCAATTTTCTCAAGGTCCAACAGAAGCACTCAAGGCTGCTTGGGTGMGATTCAGATCCTACCAGAGACTGTCCGCATACTTTCAGTCAAGTTCAGCTGCTCGATCTTTTACGAGGGATTGATTGGCGGTATCGATGGCACTGGATTCTGCAAGCAATGGGAACTTCAACACTAGGTTCCAACCGATGCTGTGAAGCTGATTGAGAACTTGGCGCCTAGCAAAGACAAGAATGCTGATTTCGAGCGAAAAGGCTCGCTAGTGTTGCTGACGTTCAGATTCGAGGTTCAGGCGAAGCTGGACACGATGCACAACCTCTTAGTGGGAAAGACGAAGAAGGCTGTACATTTTGCTGAGGAAGTAGAGAACATTGAAGATGAGGCAGAGGATGTTAACTACATTGGTGGTTCTGGTTTTCAGGGTCAGCGATTTGGTTACAACAACAACCGAAGCTTCAACAACAATCAGCAAGGTGGTTACAAGTCTGCAGGTAACCAATCTGGTTTTGGTGCCACACAATTCACCCAAAAACCACTTCAGAGCAATGAMTTTACTCGCCAATACGGTAATTCATCTTACCARCCGCATTCTCCGAGGTCTACAGAGAGTAAGACAGAGATCCTTTTGGAACAGATTCTGCAGGGACAACAAAGGATGACTGGAGAGTTTAATGGGAAGCTGGATAACTTGTATATCGATCTGAATGGCAAGATTGAGGCGTTGAATCTGTCGCAGAAGAAGCTCGAAACTCAGATTGCTCAGACCGCAGCTGCTGTAAAAAGACAAGAGGGGTTTCTACCAGGAAAGACTGAAGACCCAAGAGCCCACATCAATGCCATAAGTCTGAGAAGTGGTAAAGTGGTAGAATCAGGAGTTGAGCAAGCTCCAATAGCTGAAAATCCCGTCGATCTTGCTGGAGATGACGAGTGGGATGATGAAAATCCCAGGGTATCGATCGACACTCACCCAGTATCGATCGATACCGAGACGACACCCAAGGAAAACGCTGAACCTGTCAAGGAAAGGGTTTACAAGCCGAAGTTGCCCTATCCTATCACTCCTAAGCTGACCAAAAAGGAATGGGAAAATGCTAGATGCAAGGTTATGTTAGACAAGCTGGTAGTTGAGCTTCCTTTTGTTGATGCTATCAAGACTTCTCCCGCATTCAGAAGGTACGTGAAACGGATGGTATCCAGCAACTTCAGTCTCAGTGAAGGTGTCGCTATGCTTTCAGCCGAGTGCAGTGCTATTCTCACCAACACGATCCCTAAGAAACTTCCAGATCCAGGTAGTTTTGTGTTGGATTGCACTGTTTTCACAGAGCGTTTTGCGCGCTCTCTTTGTGATATTGGATCAAGTGTGAATCTAATGCCGCACTCCGTTGCTAAGAGAATGGGAATGAGTGATTACCAGCCTACACGGATTTCATTGGTCCTTGCTGATCGTTCAGTACGTCTACCAGAGGGGCTTCTCGAAGATGTGCCTGTCAAGATTGGAAATTGCTTGATTCCAACTGATTTCGTCGTGTTGGAGTACGATGCCGAGCCTAAGGATCCTCTTATCCTAGGCAGACCATTCCTTGCTACTGCTGGTGCTCTGATAGACTGCAAGAATGGACAGATTACTCTGAACGTTGGTGATTTGGTAATGTCCTTCAGCATGGAGAAAATCATGAAACGACCAACCATCGACGGGCAAACCTTCGTCGATACATTCAGATACATTGCAGAGGAGTATTTCCGGGAAACATCCTGAGGATCCACTAGAGCAGCACGGTTCATAGGTCGAGTTTGGTTTTGATGATGATGCTGCTGGTTATGTTAGAATCCTCGACAGTGCAGAGCCAGTATCGATCGATACCACAGGAGGTATCGATCGACACCACGTGTGTGCAGTGGAAAGTTTAGGCGAAATTCCTAAACAAGTCAGTGTTTGATTGAGGAGGAAAAGGCACCAAAGATTGAGCTCAAACCACTTCCAGCCGAGCTAAGGTATGCTTTCATTGGCCCTAATTCGACATATCCGTATTGTCAATTCTTCTTCAACAATGCGGAGGTCACTTTATCGCTGAGCAAGCGCAAGTATCGCAAAGCTCTCGGCTATTCTCTTGATGATATCAGGTATCTCTCCGACCTATGCATGCACAGGATCTACCTGGAAGATGAGTCAAAGTCATCGATTGAATGTCGAGATTGAACCCGAACCTGAAAGAAGTCATTGTAAGATGAAACTGAGAAGCTGGGATCATTTATGCAATCTCAGATAGTTCTTGGGTCACCAGTTCATGTCAGGCCTAAGAAAGGTATCACAGTGGTGAAAAATGAAAAGAACGAGTTGATCCCGACACGGACTATCACCGGTCATAGGATGTATTGATTACGAAAGTTGAATGCTACACGAAAGGATCATTTTTTTGCCTTTATTGACAGATGTTGGAGCTTGGCTAATCAATACTACTGTTTTCTTGATGGGTATTCAGGCTTTTTCCAGATCCCCATTCACCCAGAAGATCAAGGGAAGACAACTTTTACATGTCCTTATGGCACTTTCGCATACCGCAGAATGCCGTTSGACTATGTAACGCTCCTGCCACTTTCCAGAGATGCATGATTTCGATCTTCACGATATGATCGAGGAGTTTATGGATATTCATGGATGATTTCTCTGTTTATGGGTCTTCATTTAAGGATTGTCGATAACTTATGCAAGGTCCTTCAGCGATGTAAGAGAAGCATCTGTTCTTAATGGGAAAAGTGTCACTTCATGGTGCAAGCTGGGATTGTTTTGGGACATAAGGTTTCAGAGAAAGGGATTCAAGTTGATCAGCCAAGGTTCGTGATCTCGAGTTTGCAACCCCACGGTCAGCTCGAGATCCAAGTTTCGGGTCATGCTGGTTTCTACAGGAGATTTATGAAGGATTTCTCAAAAATTGCTCGACCTCTTACTGCCCTGTTGTGTAAAGAGGTGCAATTTGACTTCACCCCTGCTTGTCATGCTGCTTTCAAGGCCATCAAAGCGCTAGTGAGCGCCTGTTGTTCAGCCTCCGGATTGGAACTTACCAGGTCATGCGATGCAAGTGATTTTGTAGGTGTGGGTCGAGGAAAGAAAAGAAGCTGCATGTCATTTACTATGCCAGCCGAACATTGGATGATGCCCAACGCAACTACAGTACTACCGAGAAAGAGCTCCTAGCAGTTGTGTTCGCTTTTGAGAAATTTAGATCTTATTTGGTTGGAAGCAAAGTAGTCGTTCACACTGATCATGCTGCTCTTAGATACCTGTTTAAGAACAAAGATCTCAAGCCTCGTCTCTGTCGTTGGGTACTTTTGCTTCAAGGCTTCGACATCGAGGTTAAGGACAAGAAAGGATAGAGAATGGAGTTCAGATCATGTCGCGAATGAAGATAGGGGACGCGTATTGATGATTACCTACCAGAGGAGCATCTACTTCATTTCTCAGAGAGCGGGCTGATTTTGGGAAAAATTTCGACTCTCGAATCTGAGATCAGATCGATCGATACCACCTGGTATCGATCGACACCCTTCGACGGATCACACCATTTTGTCGCGATGGCATCAGTTCTATGCCGCCTATTCAGCTGCTGTGACAACGCTTCCAGGCCTTGGTATGCTGACATCGCCAACTTTTAGACGGAAACGAGCCGCATCACACAACACCTTATGAGAGGAAAAAGTTTTGCAGTAGGCGCTTTCTGGGATGAACCTTATCTGCAAGCATTGCTCGATGGTCTTTACAGAAGATGTTTGGCTGAGTCGAAGTTCCGACGCTTCTTCCACTGCCATGGTTCTGAATATGCTGGACACTTCGCAACTCAAGACAGTTTCTAAGGTTCTTCGCCGGTTTTGTGGCCAACTATGTTCAGAGATGCTAATGCTTTTGCTGCTGTGATACTTGTCACGGAGAGGAAGATCAAGAAGTTTACATGAGATGCCACAAAACTTCATCCTGAGGTCAAGTGTCATTGCTGGGGTATTGACTTCATGGGTCCTTTTCCATCGCCGCACAAGAAAGTACATCTTGCGTGTTGACATGTCTCCAAGTGGGTGGAAGCAATTGCTAGTCCAACCAATGATCATACGGTGGTTCTTAAGCTGTTTAAGACCATCATCTTCCCGCTGCATCCCGCAATCGCCATCAGTGATGGTGGCTACTTCATCAACAAGGTTTTCGAGTCATTGAAGAAGCAGGTTAATCATCGTGTCGCTACACCGTATCATCCCGCAATGGACAAGCGAGGTTTCCAACAGGCATCAAGGAGATTCTTGAAAAGACCGCGGGTGGAAGGACTGGTCACTAAGCTGAATGATGCACTATGGGCATACAAACTGCTTTTAAACACCGCTGGGGACTACGCCATTTCACTTGCTGTATGGGAAAGCATGTCATCTCCCTGTGAACTGAGATAAAGGAATCAAGGCTACTCAACTACATCAAACCGCCGAGAGGAGATTGATTCAGTTGAATGACTGATGAGATCAGATATCACGCCTATGAGAACTCAAGATATACAAAGAACGAGCCAAGGTCTCATGATAAGAAGATCCTTTCACGACAATTCGAACCAAACGAAGTGTTCTTCTTTATAACTCTCGCGCACTTGTTTCCTCGGTAAACTTCGCCTCTGGTCAGGTCCTTTCACTATCAAGGAGGTACGACCACATGGTGCTATCGTGTTGATTAATTCGTCAGAGAAATTTATCGAATGGGCAAAGGGTTAAACACTATCAAGCCGAGATTCCAGCAGACAAATCATGCTCTCTGCTAATCCACCGCGCCTAACCACATTAAAGTCAGGCTCGTGACATTAAACAAGCGCTAGTGGGCAACCCACCGGTAGGTCTGTACATACTAATTTGTTTTGTGTGTTTTCTTTGTGAATCAGAATTTGTCTATAGTATCGATCGATACCATACCGGTATCGATCGATACCTACCAGTGTAAGTGTTTATATAAACCCCTAGGGCTGAAATCGCACAACACACTTTGCCGCATCGCTCGACACAAACACAAAAATCGCCTCTTTTTCATTTTCTCACGGTTTTGAGTGATTCTTTCGCCTATTCCACTCGATTTTTCGCCTGCATTAACAATATCCATCCTGCTCAATCGATTACACAAGGTAACATCTCGATTTTGCAATTTTTCAATCCATGGAATCAATTTTTGTTTGAGANNCAAACATTCAGATCATTCCTCCTAAGAACTCTTACCCTTTTCTTTTCTTTTTCCAAGTTTTTCTCATTCTTTTCTATTCACAGAACCCACCCCAATATCCAATGATCAAGATCCCACCTAGTCCTATCTGATTCGAAAATTGCAAACCAGAACTACATGAGATTCTATCCTTGTCGGCTCAAACCTAACACTTTCTACCAAGCTCATTCAGAAATAGACCTCACACACTCACTAAAGTAATAACATGGCTTGAAAGAAGGCTATGGTAAGGGCATGGTAAAACTGATCTAACAATGAGAATCAGCTACTTGGATTAGCAAAGAGTGGTATAAACAGATGAAAGAGAATCCAAGTATGTATATGGTATCCACGAGTTCAAATTCTATGCCTAGACATGATAATTATAAGTCAAATTCAGGTTCAAATAGATGGGGAATGACAGAAAATCACAGCATGCTTCAGCTAAGACTCGATCTAGCTGTGCATTCAGAACATGGTTCGGTCTTACTTCAAGCTCAATATCAAGGCATTAAACAACTAGAAACGAGGGCATTGAAGTCATACAGTTGAATCAGCAAGTTTACAAGGTTTTAAATCATCATCATCCCCTATGCATATGCAACAGCCCTATATGAAACAATCTAGACTCAATCCTAAAATGTAAATGCAACTAAATGAACACTCTGTTTTTGTGTAATTATTTTCGAAAATTTTCAAAATTTTTTTTGGTTTTTCTATGCTATATATGCATGCAGACTCAAGAATGCACAAAATCAAAATAAGAACAGAGAAAACACATCAATACAGACCTTAACCCTTCCCCCAAACTTAAATTACACAGTCCCTTGTGTAATAAAAATTTGGAAAGAGAGGCTAAGAGGTAACAGAAAACAATAAAAACGATGCATCTAATATATACAGAAAGGGTCAGTACGGGTACCTTGGTGATTATGGTGAGTATGTCGACTGACCAGTAGTGGTCGAGGGGCGTGAGCGATGCTCGGTCTGCCTCGACGCCTTGCTCGAGCCGGTGCGTGAGCCGATGCTCCTCCTGCTTGGCGTCTCGCGTGTTGAAACTGCCTTGGCTGCCTTGGCTCGAAGGAGGAGGCTCGTGGTGGTTCCATCTCGGGTGCATGATGCCTTGGTTCCTCGCGAAACGACCCGCCTCCCGTCGAATTCTCCAGTGTACGATGGTTTTCGGGTGGGATTTAACTTTAGCGTGAAGTCCTTGAGCTGGTCCTTCACGTCCTTCACTTGGTCTTTCAGGTCCTTCACGGTACCCTTGAGTGCGGCGACGGTCTTCCCTTGAAACTTGTTCCACCTTTGAAGGAGATTAATCCGCTTGTGTGCCTCCTTCAGGGCTGGACTATGTGTGGGTTTGAGCTTGTACTCCTCAAACGAGTACCTTTCTGTTGGATTAACCTCCTCCAGAACAGCATCTTGATCGTCTGACCCCATTCCTTGTTCCATGATCTCCTCGTCTTGATTGTAGAGTCTATCGAGAGGAGGATGGAAATCAATGTTTCGGCCCTGGCGTACCTTGGTGAGATCGGTGCAAGGCAGGCGCAGCTTGGCTTCCCCAACTGTCGGATGCATGAACTGATAGATGTACTCGTCTGGAGGCGTTGTATGGTCCAGGAACCTGCACCTCCTCAAGAAGTCGATATCTATCCATTTGGGTGGATAGGGTACTGATCGTAGCTCTACATCACAAGCAACAAGTATCGGGGTGATGATACCCCCAATACAGAGGTCACCTGCGCCATCCATTCTCATCTTGCCCATCTTTATCGCCCAGTCCTTGTAGTTTAGGAATTGCTCCATCAGAACAAGGGCGAGGTTAGCATCTGCTCTATCGCCCTGCATYTTCCGCCCATCTCTTGTGCTCCCCAGAAGTGGCAGTAGGCATAAGTCCAGCATCCTTAGTTCACCTTCATTCACCGTCCCGGTCACCTTCCTTGCAAACATAGAGCTTGCTATTGTCTTGTGTAGGTACCTCAGGACAGGGCTTCGGATGCTTGAGCTCTTGCTTCTAGAGGAGGAGAAAGGTTTGGTGCTGTCTCCTATGGTCGACCATAATTGTTGGAGCTCCTCATGATCAAAATCTTGAATCAGTTCGTCACCTCCAGAAAAACCATATAGGTTGCAGATTTGCGCGATGGTAAGGGCATGGCATTGTCCTCTGCACGCGAAGGTGATGAAGCCAGGACCGTCATCGGGTTCAACATCAGGCTCTTCATCGTAGAAATGAACCCTGAGGGACGAGAGGAAGTGGCACGTCTCTTCCTTGTAGGCTTCCAGCGGTTTGTTCATGAATTGTCTTATACCTCCCGCCTCAAAAAGATACTCCATATCTCTAGCAATCCCGAGTGCTTGCATTGTTTCTTTGTGCGGGTATCTCGTTCCTTCAAAATTACGTTCAAGGAGGGCCTCTAGGTACTTGGTTGCAGAGGGTTTGGTGTTCTTTTTTCTGGGTTGCCTTCTCAACTTGGGCTCGTCTTCCTCTGTTTCTTCACCACCTTGATGCATACTCGGCTTGATTGGTGCTTTTCCTTCACGCTTGACCTGAGTGAGCTTCTTGTCTGATACCGTAGTGGCTTGTCCCGACCCTCCAGCTCGAGCGTGGGTGCTCATCCGCCGAGGCTTCCTTATCAACTGAGGCTCGTCTTCCTCTGTTTCTTCATCGCGTAGATGCGGGATAGCCTCCATCTGGTCTTGTCCCTCACGCGTGACACGGGTGACTCGCCTCGTTTCACCGGCTCGAGTGTGGGTGCTCAAGCGAGACTTCCGGCCCTTCTGGCTTGATCCTTGGGCTTGGGCATATGTGGTCGAGTCCGGCGTGACTTCATACTCCATGGGTACCGCAATTTGTTCTTGTTCTGCGGCTTGTTCGTGTTCTTGCTCTTCGGCTGGAGGAATGCTCTCTCTCCACATCTGGAAGTTTCGGGCGAGTGCTTTAGCTGACCTACGACGGGCTTGGCGAGGGTCCATACCTGAGACTCGATCAAAGACAAGGAAAGAGAACTCAAAATCGTGAGGATTAGCCTCAAGAGCAGCAAAAACAAATTGAGAAATTTCTGGAAATGAAAGAGAGAGAGGATTGAGAATGGTTGTGGTGTGAGTAAAGTATGGAGTTGAGTTCGGTATATATAGCCGAGTCGAGATCGTTGGAGCGTATTGAAAGCGTGTGGGTCGTTAAGGTGGAGCGTGTTGAAAGCGTGTGGGCTCGAGCTAGTGGAGTGTGGGATCGAGCTTGAAGGCGTGTTGGAGGAGTGTGGGCTCGAGTCTGACACCTTTTTGACCGAGTGGACGCTTCTTTGGCATCTTCTGAATCGAGTTTGGCTTGTATAGACAAGTGGGAGGGGACAAAGGACAAGGAGGAGCGTGTGTGGGTCGAGTGTGGGCTCCATCTGGTGAGACTCGAGCTGACATAATCGGATTCTAGCGTGTGTGGGTCGACCAAACACTCTTCTGACTTGTTCGTGACGTCGTATTGACCGTGACACCTCCGACTTGGGCATGTGAGCTCTGTATTGACCATGACACCTCCGACTTGGGTCCACATGTCAGAATTTTAAATTTTGAAAATTCCCTCCTAAGGTTTATGATCCACCTCTCTTGCTTTCCTAAAATCACACAATCAAGACAAAATAGCTTAGCACACTTATTTGACGTTTTAAAAACTAAGGCAAAGAAATATGTACAGAGATAGACATGGGACTTCCTCCCAAGTGAGCTTGTTTAAAGTCTCTAAGCTTGACTTCCTGTTTTGTTCAGGCGGTGGAAGGCTCATCCAGAGGAATCGAAGTTCCTTCTGGAATGATGGTATCAGCTAGATAGGGTTTGAGCCTCTGTCCATTCACTGTGAATTCGTTTCCTCCCTTTCCAAATAAGGTGATCGCTCCGTAGGGTGAAACTTCCTTGACAGAAAACGGTCCGGACCATCTGGACTTGAGCTTTCCCGGAAACAGCTTGAGTCGAGAATTGAAAAGGAGGACTTGATCACCAACCTTGAACTCCTTGTGCAAGATTCTCTTGTCATGGAAGGCTTTGGTTCTTTCTTTGTAGATCTTAGAACTCTCATACGCATCCAGCCTGATCTCTTCTAGCTCATGCAGGTCCAATACTCTCTTTTCCTGGGCAGACTTGATATCCAAATTCAGAAGTTTTGTTGCCCATAACGCCTTATACTCAACTTCAACAGGTAGGTGACAAGCCTTGCCGTAAAGGAGCTGGAATGGCGTTCGCCCTATAGGAGTCTTGAATGCCGTCCTGTACGCCCAGAGGGTTTCATCCAGCTTAGCAGACCAATCTCTTCTTGAAACGCCCACTACTCTAGCCAGGATGGCTTTGATCTGCTTGTTGGACACCTCTACTTGACCACTAGTCTGGGGGTGATATGGTGTAGCCACCTTGTGCTTTACCCCATGCTTCTTCAGAAGATTCTCAAAGAGCTTGTTGATGAAGTGAGACCCCCCATCACTGATAACAACTCTTGGCACACCAAATCTGGGAAAAATGATGCTCTTGAACATCTTCAGAACTACCTTTGCATCATTGCTAGGGCAAGCTATGGCTTCAACCCACTTCGAGACATAATCAACAGCTACCAAGATGTAGCTGTTCCCAGAAGATGGTGGGTTGAAAGGACCCATAAAATCAATCCCCCAAACGTCAAACACCTCCACTTCCAAAATTGGGTTCTGTGGCATCTCATTCCTTCTGCTGATGTTTCCCATTCTCTGGCAAGGATCACACTTGGTGATGAAGGCTTGAGCATCTCTGAACATTGTAGGCCACCATAGACCCGCTTGCAGTACCTTCTGAACAGTCTTGAACGTAGCAAAGTGTCCTCCATAAGCAGACCCATGACAGTGCTCAAGCACACCCTGAACCTCGTCTTGTGCTATGCACCTCCCGAATGCACCATCTGTACTCTCTTGTATAAAGGTTCGTCCAGTAGTAGTGCTTGACATCTCTCGAAACTTTTTTCGTAGCGCCAAGATCATCGGTAACTCACCACATGCAAGGAAATTAGCTAGATCAGAATACCAAGGTATGTCCTTCACTCCTATCACGGAAACAGCATCTAGGAGTCTCTCGTCAGGCATGGTGTCATCAACAGGTGTGATATGCTCAAATTAATACCCTAAAAGTACTAAAGCAGTTGCTGCAGTATATCAGGGGTCGAACACAAGAACTCAAGAAAATTCACACAATAAATAACTTAGTGAGGATTAAGCTAAGCAAATCACTTAAACAAGAAAATGGTGATCGAAATATGATTGTTTTAATTCAATTCAGGGAAGGATTAGGCTCAGGGTAACTCTCAGGAAATCAATGATAAACAACAATTAATAAATTAAGGTTCAATTCAATTAAGCGTCGTTCTTGAACTCAAACACGAAAGTATAGTTAACCAACTGTCGTTGCGAAAACTAACTAAGTCTAAAGTCTAAAATTCCAAATCTCTTTGCAAATCCTACACAGTAAACCAGCAATCAATTCAAGTTTGATATGTTCACAATTCGATTAAACCAAATCTCTTTGCAGATAATCCAATTGCTCACCCTAGGTTTTATCAGATTACTCAATTGCACTGTGCCTAATCGATTAATCTAGGTTCTATATTCTAAGTGATCAGGTTAGAAATAGCTTTGAGAACAACCTATGGTGAAGAACTATTCAGATTATGAACCCTAACAAATCAATTGTCATAAATCAGAGAAATCCATATGAGAAAACCCTGAACCTAAAATGAGACTACTCAGACATGATAGATGAAACAAATAACATAACTGAATAGATCATGAAATTAAACAAAACAAAAGAATAAAAACAAGGGTTCGGGATCTTCTCTATGATAACAAAGTCGATCCGTCTCCTCACAAAAGCTCTCCAATCTCTGGTGGCTCAAGAATAATAATGAAAAGTCCCCCCTTAACCTAAAGACTAAGAGTTTGCTTAAATAGGTTTAAAAACAGCGGGCTTCTTTGTAAATAAGGGAAAGATTGGGCTTCTTATAGCTTCCTTGAAAATCTCTTCGCTGCGATCGGTATCGATCGATACCGGATGGTGTCGATCGATACCAGGTGTTGTATCGACGATACCGGATGGTGTCGATCGATACTCAGCTTCAAAACGGTACTTTCTTCGGTTTGCTCCAAAAAGACTCCAAATGTCTCCAAAATCTCTAATTTCGTCCCAAACGTGCTAAAACCTGAAAAGACTCTAAAATGATAGAAAAATCACTAGAAAGACTCGATAAAACGACTTATATCATGGCTAAAAACGGGTAAAATCCATGATATATCAACTCCCCCAGACTTAGCCTTTTGCTTGCCCTCAAGCAAAACAGAAAACTAAGTGAGAGAAAGAGGTTTGAAAAACCTTAGAGATCATGATCTGGTACCGAAATCGCTGTAAATGATCCCTTTTCCCAAGCGCCCACTGTTGCCTGATCAGCTTCAGATCTAACCTCCATGTACTTCTCCATCGGAATTCCCAGCTTCCACAGACTTCACTCATGACCCCGTAAGTGTTCATCCAAGCTTATCATCGCAGCATCGCTAAAATCAATGTCCACGAACTTTCTAGATTCTTTGGTCATACAATACCAGCTAAGGAACAATTCATTCAACTTTTCTTGGTATTTAACCCGACTTATTTCACAACCGCCTTATGATTTTTTTTTTTTTTTTAACCGCATATACAAATCAAGGTTCGAGACGAGTATTGATAGTGTTAGCTACCGATTCCTGTTCTTACCCTCTCAATGTATCCAGTACTTATCACGGGGAGATCTACCATTTCTTTCATACGCATAGTTCCTTAGCTAGGTAATGAATGATTTAATCAAGCACTTTGACATTTACCTTATGATGAAGTGCATTTAAAAACTTGTGATGAAAACTTGTTGAGACAATCCATGAATTCTGGCTGGCTGGTTATCCCTTGGATTTTTCATTAGTCAAACGATATTGACCTGAACAATAGACACTCAAAAGCAAAACCAGCACATCAAAACCGAGCACAATAGAATCTCTAAGTTGTTTTGACACGAAAATCATTTTTTTTTTTTTTTCAAAATGAACACACAATGTCAGTAACTACCTCCCCCAGACTTAAACAACACTGTCCCCAGTGTTTATCAAGCCCAGAGAAGGTGAAAGAAATTAAAGGACAAAACGAAATAGGTCAAGAACAAGAGGTGTTACCATAGAGCGGTGGTGTCGATCGATACCAAGGTGATGTCGATCGATACCAAGGTGGTGTCGATCGATACCAAGGTGGTGTCGATCGATACGGAACAAAAACGACCATCCTTCTTCCGACCTGATTCGCAAGACACAACAAAACACAAAAAYAAAAACTCATAWTTATAGACTTACCAGTGGGTTGCCTCCCACTAAGCGCTTGTTTAATGTCACGAGCTTGACTTTGACTAAGATATCAGTCAGGACAAGGTGGAGGACTCACTCCGAGATAAGCTCCGCAACCAGACATCTCCAGCTTCAAAGTTTTGCTCATCATATCCTCTTCTTTCTCTTTCATCTCCGTAGGAATGAGAACTCTAACCTTAGAAAGGTTTGAGGTGCCTGCACTTCACCTTATATTCGATCGAATCTCCATCACACTTCTGAGGAATCAAAGTGAAATTAGCAGCACCGTTGATCTTCTTGCTCGTCGCCTTCCTCTTTGTTGCCTTGGTCTTCTCCACAACTTTCTTGTGGTGTTGGGGGGGTTCATTTGAAACATCTGCGACTTTTGGTTCATCATAAGACTCATCGAGCGATCGATCATCGAGTCTCGCCGAGGCAATGGTGATGAGACATGTTTCAGTGCTCCTCCAGGAATGGCATCGTAAGCCTCCAATGCAAGAGAAAGAGATTCTCTTAGCATGTCCATGATCGCGCCAACAGAAAGAGCCATAAATGGTCTTCCCAATATCAAGGGCACCTCGATCTCGCTCATCTCCACAACCTGAAAATCAGTAGAATCGACAATCTCCTATTTTAAGTAAATCAAGAATCAGTAGCGTAAGGAGTGAGCGAAGAATGCTGCATGTGAGAAGCGTGTTAGAGATCTCATATCAGCTTTCAATCTCTCTCGCAATCGCCTCGACATGACGCTGACACTAGACCAGTCAACGAGACTCCTTGAAGTTTACTCTAGAGATGGAGCATGGAACTGAGAATTTTCCTGATCTTCCTCTTTGTCAACTGTCTCCCGTGGTGGTGTATCAGCAACGGAGGTCCTGCAATCATTTTTTCTGACAAAAACTTGCTTCTAGCAGCCTCCCACCTCTCTGTCACTTGGGAATAATAGGATGGCAACTCGGCTTGTAGACTTTCTTCAACCATCTCTGCCCTTTCTCAGTTGTGATTCAGCTCGGTATCGACCGATACCGATGAGTGTCGACGATACCGGAGTTTGTATCGCTCTGCAGTTGGTGTCGCTTCGACAATGGTAGGGTGTCGATCGATACTGGAATGTCAGAGTTCTTATCTTCATCTTCAGCAACCTTCAATCTACAAAGAAAGAGTATCGATCGATACCAGGTGGGTATCGGCCGATACTAGTATTACGGATACGACATAGTCATCTCAGGCTCAAAATCTCTCTAGCGCCGAGGTGATTGCATTGACATGTCCATGCTGTGGTTGAACTATCTTTCCTTTGACAGCTGCTGATATCTGAGCTATTTGGATTTTCCAGCATCTTCTCGATGGATTTCGAACGTTGATTTTCCCATTCATCAGTGTATAAATTATCCAGCTTTCTATTAAAATCCCATCTTTTTCGTCTCCCGCAGAATTTGCTCCAAGAGGATCCTCGCCTTACTCTCTGAGACCTGAGAATGCGGTAAGCTGAATTCCGCATGAGTAAAATCACCGCCTGAATTTGAGTGGCACCAAAACCAGATTGGTTACCTCCGACTTGAACCACCTTGCTGATTGTGTTGAAGTTTCGGTTGTTGTGTAACCAAATCGCTGACCTGAAAACCGAACCACCAATGTAGTTAACATCCTCTGCCTCATCTTCTTCTCTCTACTCAGCAAAATGTACAGCCTTCTTCGTCTTTCCCACTAAGAGGCATCGTGTCCAGCTTCGCTGAACCTCAGCAATCTGCGAACCGTCAGCAACACTAGCGAGCCTTTTCCGCTCAAAATCAGCATTCTTGGTGCTATTGCTAGACGCCAAGTTCTCAATCAGCTTCACAGCATCGGTTGGAACCCTAGTGTTGAAGTTCCCGTTGCTTGCAGAATCCAGTGCCATCTGATACCGCCAATCAATCCCTCTGTAAAAGATCCCGAGCACTGAACTTGACAACCGTGATGCCTCTCTGGTAGATCTGAATCGCACCCAAGCGAGAGAAAAATTGAGAGATCTTGTTCCTGAGCTCCTCCGATCTCGCATCGTCATAGAAATTGTTCAGAATGCTCTGGTCTGCTCCAAGTGAGAGATCCGGGAGGTAGCTGCTTCAGCCAGTAAGCTGCCTCTCCACCAAGAGAGTATGGAAAGAGCTTACAAAAGAGGTATTCCTGTGGTACTCCATTGTACTTCATACCGGTGACCAAGTCCTCGAATTTCTCGATGTGATCCATAGGGTGCTCATGAGAGGACCGAAGTGGGTGCTGTCCAAAAAGTGCGCTTCAGCTCAAAGTCATTCCTCCGAAAGTTGGAATACGGATCGCCGCACGATTCAGAATTGATCCGTCGGTTGTATCGCCAAGTGCCCGCTCAGCAACAGCTTGGGGTTGTGGAGGAGGTAGTCCACCTTCCTCATCATGCACCAAACCTTGTGGAAGATCCATCTCAACTGTTCTTTTCTTTGTCCGATTTGTGCTCAAGCTCTGCAGCTAGATTGATCAGTGGTGTGTCCTTCTTTCTCCGGTGGCACGCTGATGCATACACCTGAAAATCAAAAGACGAGAAAATAAGTAACCAAAATTTAAAACAGACGTTCATCGATCGATACCAATGGAGTATCGACGATGACCTAACTTAGACAAAATCGACTAAAATTCTAAAGGTGAATTTTTAGAGTCCCCAACGCGCCAAATTTGATATGCTCAAATTAATACCCTAAAAGTACTAAAGCAGTTGCTGCAGTATATCGTGGGTCGAACACAAGAACTCAAGAAAATTCACACAATAAATAACTTAGTGAGGATTGCTCACGTTAAACAGAAATAGTGATCGAAATATGATTGTTTTAATTCAATTCGGGAAGGATTAGGCTCAGGGTAACTCTCAGAAATCAATGATAAACAACAATTAATAAATTAAGGTTCAATTCAATTAAGCGTCGTTTGAACTCAAACACGAAAGTATAGTTAACCAACCTGCTTAAAACTAACTAAGTCTAAAGTCTAAAATTCCAAATCTCTTTGCAAATCCTACACAGTAAACCAGCAATCAATTCAAGTTTGATATGTTCACAATTCGATTAAACCAAATCTCTTTAGATAATCCAATTGCTCACCCTAGGTTTTATATTCAATTGCACTGTCGTGCCTAATCGATTAATCTAGGTTCTATATTCTAAGTGATCAGAAATATGAGAACAACCTATGGTGAAGAACTATTCAGATTTTGAACCCTAACAAATCAATTTCATAAATCGAGAAATCCATATGAGAAAACCCTCGAACCTAAAATGAGACTACTCGATACGATAGATGAAACAAATAACATAACTGAAAGATCATGAAATTAAAAAACAAAAGAATAAAAACAAGGGTTCGGATCTTCTCTATGATGAACAAAGTCTTGATCCGTCTCCTCACAAAAGCTCTCAATCTCAATGGTGGCTCAAGAATAATAATGAAAAGTCCCCTTAACCTAAAGACTAAGAGTTTGCTTAAATAGGTTAAAAACACGAGCTGGGCTCTTTGTAAATAATGGGTATCAGTTCATCCTTGAAAATCTCTTCGCGCTGATTATCGGTATCGACGATACCGGATGGTGTCGATCGATACCAGCTGTATCGATACCGGATGGTGTCGATCGATACTGGCTTCAAAACGGTACTTTCTTCGGTTTGCTCCAAAAGGCTCCAAATGTCTCCAAAATCTCCATTCGTCCCAAACGTGCTAAAACCTGAAAAGACTCTAAATGATAGAAAAGCACTAGAAAGACTCGATAAAACACTTATATCATGGCTAAAAACGGGTAAAATCCATGATATATCAAGGTGCTGGGTCATCTATCCTCATCCTGACAAGTGATCAGCCACACCATTCTCTATTCCCTTCTTATCAACAATTTCCATGTCAAACTCTCAAGAAGGAGTATCCATCCGAAAGTATCCTTCTTAGCATAGATATGTCTTGCTGCATGATCAGTATAGACTATCACCTTAGACCCAACCAGATAGCTTCTAAATTTCAAAGGCAAAGACTACAGCCAGCAACTCCTTCTCTCTGTGGCATATCTCCCTGGGCATCATCCCCGCTTGCATAGAGATCACATGCAGCTTCTTCTCAATCCTTTGGCCCCAGTACCTCCTACAGCATAGTCCGCGCGCACATGATCTCAAACGGTGATCCCAGTTTGGTGCTTGACTATCGAGCAAAGACTAAGGCTTTAATTAGCTGGAAAGCCTTCAAACATTCGTATCAAACAGGAACTCTTGCTCCTTGCACAACAGCCTTGTCAGTGGTCTGGCTATCTTTGTCCTTGATGAATCTTCTCAGAAAACCCAGCGTGCCCAAGGAAACTCCTAATGTCCTTGACGTTTTTTGGTAATGCATCATCACATCAACCTTGGCTTTGTACCTCTATACCCTTCTCAGAAATTTTGTGCCCCAAGACGATCCCTTCCTTGACCATAAAGTGGCACTTTTCCCAGTTCAACCAGATTCGCTTCTTCACACCTAGTGAGTACCTGCAAAGGTTCAAAAGACAGAGGAGAAAGAAGAGCCATACACGGAAAAGTCATCCATGAATACCTCAACAGTCCTCTATTAAATCCGAGAATATAGAAGTCATGCATCTCGAAAGCAGGTGCATTACAAAGACCGAAAGGCATTCTCCTATATGCAAATGTTCCATATGGACAAGTGAATGTAGTTTTCTGATCATTAGATGAATAGGAATTTGAAAGAAACCACTATATCCATCTAAGAAACAGTCATATGGATGATTAGCAAGTCTTTCTAGATCGATCAATGAATGGCAATGGAAAATGATCTTTCCTGATGCAGTATTTAACTTCCGTAATCAATACATATAGTTCTAGGTATCAATTCATCCTTATCATTCCTAACCACAGTAATACCTCCCTTCTTAGGTACACAATGCACAAGTGAAATAAGTACTATCGATATGGGGTATATGATTCCAGCCCTAACAACTTAAGAATTTCTTTTAACAACTTCTTTTAAATTAGGATTCAATCTCCTCTGGGGTTCAATACTAGATATGATTCATTTTCCAGATGGATTCTATGAGTGCACAAGCTGGTGAAATTCCCTTTATATCATCAAGAGAGTATCCTGCCTTCCTATACTTCCTCAACTCAATCAACAGCAAATTCAACTCATCATCATTCAGCATGTCATTTACTATGATTGTAAGTAGAGTTTGGTCCAAGGAAAGCCGCATGGAAGAGGTTTGAGGTCTACCTTAGGTGCCCGGAGTTCGACCAGTCGTCTGCTGCAGAGGCAGCTCGATGTTAGACTAATCTGTGGTCGAGTTTGACGCCTGGGTATCTTAGCTCGATCTGCAGGTCGAGCTCAGATCCTGACAGCTAGAATTTCTGTTGACCCCTATCAGACCTCAAACCTTCCGATTCTTCCAGACCTGTGAGTCCAAAATCATTTCATACCCCAAAGTCTCAGATGTAGATACCCATCCTCACTACTCTTGGTTAAGGTCTGAAGGTGATCATCTTGATTCCTCCTCCAAGCAAGCTTGTCCATGACCTCAACATAGAAGACTGTCCTTCTATTTCCTGCCATAGTCTCTCCTTGACATCAAATGTCATCTCAAGTCACCCCGGGTGAGATCGATTTTTCCTTTTCTCTGGTTCCTCATCCATCTCAAAACTATGAAGTCTGTAGGTATCTCCACCGTATCAAAGGAAGATCTGCAAGATACCATGAGGAGTTCTAGAGATCTGTCTGCAAGCACCGAGAGATGCGTGGCTTATAGTTGTTGAATCCTAGCTTCTTGCAACCGAGAGCATAAGACTGATGATGCTCCAAGATCACATAGACTTCTTTGAAACCAATGGACCGAGAGAGCATGGTAGAGTGAAAGAACCGGTCGCCTAACTCCTTTACGACTCTTCTCATGATAGCACCGCACTCCTCCGATAGACAACCATACCCTGAACTGTCTTTGTCTTCTCAGCCTAATGCATCCTTCAAGAACTTCTCGATAGCAGGTACCATGAAAGCATCAATGAGAGGCAACCGATCTCAGATTCCTGATATGCTTGTCAAAGATTTGCTTATGTTTCTCCATTGTCCTTCTTAAACCTCTGGGAAAGGCAATTTGGGCTGTAGGAGAGGACATACAAGTGCCTTCTTTCCTCCGAAATCACAGCAGTGCAGTGAGTAGACTGCCTTGATCATTTTGGTTGAGCTGTGGTGCCCTCAGGCATGGAACTTGTCTTGGTCGCTTTTTTGAAATGAAATCCTCCCCATCTAGATCCTCACCTGTCCTCAGTGAGTGTGGAGGTCCTTCCCGCCAGTATTCTTTCCATTCCGCAAAGTTATGGCATTGATGTGAGCATAGTCTTTGGGGTTTTGACTGCTTTACCTGTGGAGTAGGGAAGTGGGTGAGCAGTGTCTTGCCCTCAATGGAACGAATCTTGACTCAGAGACTCAATCTGCTGTTAAGATCATATGTAGTCATCTGGTTTTCATTTCACCAAACTTGGCTGTTTCGAGTGCACCAGCAGCTGACCTCTGTAGGATTTGCTGCAGAAAGTGTTTGTCCTGCTGATCCGGGAGCAGGAAGACGAGCGGTGAGACTGAAACTCGGTGGTGGAAACGGGGCTCCTCGTGTTGGTGATGACTCGAAGTGCGGTTTAGGGGCAAAGGTCCTGCTGATGTAGGAACAAAAAGGCTGGATGGGGTAGTTGCCGAGGTGGGTAGACTTCGATCCCGAGGGTGGCAACGTTGGTACCCGTAAGATGTGTTCGGTCGTTTGATAAAACCTTTATCAGTACGCTCCGATTCCGCATATACTGACCTCTATATCATCATCCTCCCCATCTTGACTTGGAAGACGTATCCTCAAGCAAAGTGACTTGTTTCTTTCTGCAGTAGTGATCTAACTTAAGACAAGGCCTGATGGCCCGAGTATGATCATCATCTGCTCCAATACTGGCCGGACACTCCTATCATACAGCAGCTGTAGTACCATCGATCCAGGTTCTCCACAAGTGCCCAGCCAGCATCAACGCCTTCGCGAGGAAGCTACCACGCTGGCCGTATCTAGCATGCGGACCTTCGGGAGAACTCCTCCTAGAGAGTGCTAAGGAGTGACTCACTGAAACCTGCAGGGCATCAGTACAGTCTTGAAACGCTCCCAGCATTCACGTAAACTTTCACCATCTTTCTGAGTGAATCCAGAAATTTCATTCCTCAAGCTGGCCCGGCATGGAGAAGAACTGGCCAGGAAGGCTCAGCATTCCCATGAAGTGATGGATCCATGGGTGTAGTCTTTTCCTCAGTGATGGGCCTGCTAGAGAAGGGAAAGAGCCGTGAAACCATCTTCACGACCCATTGATCTTGGTAAGCCTATCGAACTCATCCGATGATCAGTGGGTCCTCCATGGGCAGTCCATGAAACTTGTTGTTCCGCACCATGGCGATCAGCTGCTTCGATCTCAAAATTGTTGTTTTGGACCGTGGGAGGGACAATACCCTGTCTGTTGGTATGTGTGTTTGGGGCATCCCCTGCTCCTATCAAACGGGGTCTCCTCACAGGAGGGTCTTGAACCTGTGGTTGGTCTTCCATACCGATTGGATTCTGATGTTCGCCTTGATGTTTTCCACGCGCCGCAACTTGTGGTAGTCGGTCAATATTATCTATGGGGCGAGGAGGTTCGACTTCCTTCGATCCTGCTGCGGTGGATGTGTACCAAATGCAAAGACAGTCAAGTTAGTAAACGAAGAACTGTAAAAGAACTTGAGCTAGAATATTTTGAAATCCTAATTGTAACAAACAACACCCAAATGGCAACGGCGCCAAATTGATATAGGTCAATTCCATACCAAGTTTGTGTCGTAGTAAGTGTCAATCCATAAGTGAAGATATTCAAGTCAAGCCAAGCAAATAGATTGGGGTCTAGCAACCTAGACAAAAACTGAGAATGGACACTAAAACAGATACCGTATAGACTAACAAGAACTAACAAACCAAGCAATACAGTAAATAGCATATGGGGTAAAGCAGCGATAGACTAGTGCTAATTCAACAATACAAGAGAAATTCCTAAGGATGGGGGTAATCGACTCAGGTGTCCTCTTAGCCTATTCAAGTGGTTTAACAAAACTCAATCAAGCTATCCCCTAGACATCAAACATCAAACAGTTAAGTCCACTCCCGTGGTAAGTAACCTCAAACTAGACCAGCCTGCACCTAATCCCTTAGCGAAATCTACCCTAGCAATACGATTCAGTTCAATATCATTCAATAAACACCCTAGACAACTAATCCCTTAGGCTAGGTATGCAAATCTCTAACATCAGTTCATTCAAGCATTTTATCAAACATCTTCTGCGGAAAACACCAAGTTCTAATTCCAATGATCGAAAGAAACTAGCATTAAGAACACCGATTTAGAAGGAAATCAAACGATCTACACTTAAACCACCGAAAGACCAAGATTCTACACCTAATCTATCCCATCCTCAAGAACCCTAATGACTACTCAAAACTCATGAAGAACATCAAGAACACAAACCCAGAAATCATAAAAACTTGCATATGATGATAGAAATAGATAGAGATAATGATGAACGTAGGAATAAACTCAAAATAACAAGTAGAAATCAAATTACAAGTTCTGGAAACTAAGAACGAGAAGAACACAAGGAAAAACTCGAAATATTGTAGATAAAACGTAGTCCCCTAGCCTTAACCCAACATTAGGTATTTATACTAAGTCTTAAAACCCTAAAACGTCATGCGCAAAATAGTAAAAAATGTGCAGATAAGGTCCAGCTCGGCTAAGTCTTGGTCGAGTGCTGTGCTCAAACGTATCTAAATCAAGACGCATTTTCTCGAGACGAAGCTTCGAGTAGCCCACTCGACAGGCTCGAGCCGGTTCTGAAACTTCAAGACGCCACCTTTGTCTCTGCTTGTTCATACAGCTCGAGCATGGGTGCTCGAGCTGAGCTTCTTGCTCCATCTCGTGCTCGACTGACACGCCTCGCATGGGTATCCGCACGGACTCCGATCAGCATGCTCCTGCATAGCTTCGTCAGACGACTCGATCAGAATGTCCCAGATAGCTTCTGCTCAGCACGGACTCGATCAGAATGTCTCCTGCACAGCTTCGCTCAGCACGACTGACAATGTCCTGCAGCTCGTCAGCACGACTCGATCACAACGCTCCAGATGGACTCGATCAGATGTCCTTAGCCTTCTCGTCTAACTTCTCCAAAATCACCCGAAAGTACCTATAACAAGCCAAATATGCAGGATGTATGCGGACCTAATTCAAAACACTCTAAGTATGCAAAATTCGGAATAAATAACAAGAACGGGGTGAATAACACGTCAAAACGTATGATTTATGCAAGCTAAAACGATGCAAAATGCAAACATATCACTAGACTAATCTTCTTATCATTATGCATGAATGTGTAATGATTAGATCTACCATGATGAATGGATTCCTTATCATATTGTCATGGCCTACCTAACAAAAGATGAGTGGCTTGCATAGGGACAATATCACACAGCACATCATCACTATACTTACCCATACTAAACGGAATCCTAACTTGTTCACTGATTCTCAATTCCGTTTTGTCATTAAGCCACCTAAGTCTATAAGGCCTAGGATGCTTCATGGTGTCTAGACTAAGCTTATCTGCCATGTATGAACTAGCCACATTAGTGCAAGAACCATCATCAATAATCAAACCACAAATTTTACCCTTTACCGCATAACAGCGTGAAAGTGTTTTCGTTCCTGCCTCTTCCAGATTGCTCAAGCACTCAATGACTTGGCGAATGACAAGGAGCTCTCCCTCATCTGGATATGCAACCTCAACTTCTGGAATTTCATCCCTCTCTTGAGTCTCGGCTTCATCTTGTGACTCATATTCGCCGGAAGGTGTGATAATCATGGCTCTCGGGTTTGGACACTCTCTAGCATAATGCCCTCGACCTCTACACTTGAAGCATGTGATATCACGGGTTCTTGGGCCAGTAGAGGGTGTTCTTGAATCAGCTATAACTTCCTTTGAAGGCTCATAAGGCTTGGAGGGCGTTTTAGACTCAAAGGCCGGTCATTTGCCCTTATCGACAAACTTAGAAGCATTAGTGTTAGAACCGGAGACTTGATGGTTCCATGGAGCATTGGTGACTGCCTTTGACTGATTATAAGAAGCCACCTTCCTCTTGACTTGACTCTCAATCTGAATGGCTAAGTGAAGCAACTCATCAAAGTCATTATAGTTCAATATCTCAATTTTCTAGGCTATGCGATCTTGTAAACCATCTAAGAATTGAGCCATGAGTGCTTCCTCGGAATCTTCAACTTGTAGACGGTTCTTGAGATGCTTTAGCTCCTCAAAATACTATTCAACACTCTTAGATCCTTGAGAGAGTTTCCTAAACTTCCTTTGAAGCTCACGGTGGTAGAGAGGTGGAACATATCGTTACTTCATCATAAAATTCATCACATCCCAAGTAGGAACCGGTACTTCTCTAGTGCATCTTTTCTCAGACATATCTCGGTCCTACCATGATACGATCATCAACACGATCATTTTCACCACCGCGGGTCAAGAAGGGCCGAACCAAGGACGAGAGGTTATGGAGCTGATCAAGCCTACTGAGAAGATGAAGTGGAGCATAGAGACAACCTCTAAGGAGCAGCTCATCACGTTCTTACCTAGCCATAAGACTCAGAGACTTCATGGAACCATCCTCGGATCCAGTAGCGGATATGAGCTTTAAGCAGATCGCTTTGTGAGCCAAAGCTTACTAACATGCAACCTTGGAGAGGTGGTTTTGTGTGTCCTTACTCTACACTAGTGAGGACATCTCTCAAAGACCTTAGATAAAGTATTGTACTTTTTCCCTATTACTAGTATTACCACATCGGGTTTCTAAAAATAGGGTTTCAATGAGGCAAGAAACACCTAAGGCATCACATCTCATCTCCTTTATGTGTTTGACCTGGAAACCTTTGATGACAAGCTTAGGAACATAAGATATGTGATCCTATCTCAAGGATGTCATTACAAAAGGTTCCTTCTTTTACTTAGTTATTTTACTTTGTGTGAGAGTTACTTTTAAGGCTTTATCTTGCTTTTGGGTTTATGGACCTAAGTATCATGCTTGTTTTCTAATGTCTTAGGCCCCATTTAACCCTAAGTATCCCTTCTTTTAGCCTATAAAAGGACAAACTCTCTTCATTAATAACTAAGCAATATTTTAGTAAAAAGTCTCAACTTGTCTAATCTTGGAGATTAGGATTTCTCTTATGTATTGAGGTTAGTCCTCTACCTTTGGGGTGACTGTATCAAAGGGAGATTCGTCCTTTTTATGGTGCCTTCATCATCCACCGCTGCTTTATCTTCTATTCCTGTTGTCCGCTTGCTCACGGTGAACCCTATCCCATGAAGAAGCTCCGCCGATCCGCTCCTCCATCAGTATGTGATATGCTCAAATTAATACCCTAAAAGTACTAAAGTATGCTGCAGATATCGTGGGTAACACAAGAACTCAAGAAAATTCACACAATAAATAATTTAATGAGATTAAGCCAAGCAAATCACAGCTTAAACAGAAAATAAAGTGATCGAAATACATTGTTTTAATTCAATTCGGAAGGATTAAAGTTCGTGGTAACTCTCAGGAAATCAATGATAAACAACAATTAATCAATTATGTTCAATTCAAGTCACTGCTTCACTTGAACTCGAAACACGAAAGTATAGTTGACCAATGTCGTTGCGAAAACTAACTAAGTCTAAAGTCTAAATTCCAAATCTCTTTGCAAATCCTACACAGTAAACCAGCAATCAATTCAAGTTTGATATGTTCACAATTCGATTAAACCAAATCTCTTTGATAATCCATTGCTCTTTAGGTTTTATCAGATTACTCGTGCGCTGGTGCCAATGATTAATCTAGGTTCTATATTCTAAGTGATCGAGGTTAGAAATAGCTTTGAGAACACCTATGGTGAAGAACTATTCAGATTTTGAACCTAACAAATCAATTATCATAAATCAGAGAAATCCATGTGAAAACCTAAACTAAAGGAGACTACTCGGACATGATAGATGAAACAAATAACATAACTGAATAAATCATCAAATTAAACAAAAGAATAAAGGGTTCGGGATCTTCTACATGATGAACACGTCTTGGATCCGTCTCCTCAGCTCTCAAAGTCAAGTCTCGAATAATAGTGAAAAGTAAAGTCTGACCTAAAGACTAAGAGTTTGCTTAAATAGGTCTAAAACACGAGCTGGGCTTCTTTGTAAATAAAGGGAAAGTATTGGGCTTCATATAGGCGAAAATCTCTTACGCGTGTTGATTGGGGTATCGATCGATACCGGGATGGTGTCGATCGATACTCAGGCCATCGTCGGTATCGATCGATCTTGGGATGGTGTCGTCGATACTCGGGCTTGAAAGCAGGGTACTTTTTCGGTTTGCTCAAAAGGCTCCAAATGTCTCAAAATCTCCAATTCGTCCCACGTGCTAAAACCTGAAAAGACTCTAAAATGATAGAAAAAGCACTAGAAAGACTTCGATCTTATATCATGGCTAAAATCCATGATATATCAACTCCCCAGACTTAGCCTTTTGCTTCCTCAAGTAAAACAGAAAACTAAGTGAGAGAGTGGTTTGAAAAACCTTAGAGATTCCTGATCTGGTACCGAAATCTGTAAATGATCCCTTTTCCAAACGCCCAGCTTCTGCGATCAGCTCGATCTAACCACCATGTACTTCTGCAGGAACTTCCTAGACTTCCTTATTATCTCTACTCATCAAGCCTCAGGTTTCATCTTTCTGATCGTGTTCAAGAACTTTCTAGATTCTTGCACATACAATATCATAGCTAAAGAACCCTTTATTAACAACATTTATTGCTTTTCGGTATCCTTTATCTCCCCGGACTTATTTCATGATCGTTCTCGTTGGATATTCAACAGCGAGTTTATCTGAACATATACAAATCAGGTCAGCGCAGTATTGATAGTGTTTCTACGAATCCCGGTTCTTACCCTCTCGATGTATCAAAAGACTTGGTGAATAATGGGGTCATAGGAGAATTTTCCTACCCCTCCTCAGGCCTTTGTGATCATTCATTATCAGTAGAATAATGGGGTCATAGGAAATTTTCTACCCTACTCGGCGGAAATCATTTCATCTTTTAATGCAAATATGTATCCAACAATTTTCACGGGAGATGTACCACAATTTTTCAAGCATGATGGGTTCCTCAGATATGAATGATAAATCAAGCTCTAAGAACAACAGCGTAGATGAAGTGCAAAATTTGGCTAAAGCTTGTGAAGAACCTTCTGGAGACATGAGTGATTTCTAGCTGGCTGGTTATCCCTTGGATTTTTCATTAGTCGAACTGAATCACATCAGTGGTCACTCAAAAGCAAAATCGAACAACAAAGCCAAGCACACTCCAGAAAAATTCTAAGTTGTTTTACTTCAATTAAAACAAAATTGTTTTTATGTTTATTTTTTTTTTTTTCAAAATGAACACAATGTCAGTTACCTCCCCGACTTAAACAACACTTGTCCCCAGTGTTTATCAAGCCAGAAGGTGAAAGAAATCAAAGGACAAAAGCGAAATAGGTCAAGATCAAGAGGTGTTACCATAGGCGGTGGTGTCGATCGATGCAGGTGGTGTCGATCGATCTTGGTACTTGACCATCCTTCTTCGACTGATTCGCGAAGACACAAAACACAAAACAAAAGCTATATTTATAGACTTACCAGTGGGTTTGCCTCCACTAAGCGCTTGTAATCACGAGACTTGACTTTGCTAGAGATTGCTCGATCGGAGACAAGGTGGAGGACTCACTCGAAATAAGTTCCACACGACATACTGCAGCTTCAAAGTTTTTGCTCATCATATCCTCTTCTTTCTCTTTCATCTCCGTAGAATGAGAACTCTAACCTTAGAAAGGTTTGAGGTGCCTTGCCTTCACCTTATATTCGATCGAATCTCCATCACCTTACAGGAATCAAAGTGAAATTAGCAGTTAGTTGATCTTCTTGCTCGTCGTCTTCCTCTTTGTTGCCTTGGTCTTCTCCACTTTCTTGTGGTGTTGGGGAGTTCATTTGAAACATCTGCGACTTTTGGTTCATCGTAAGACTCATCGGCGATCGATCATCGAGTCTCGCGGAGGCAATGGTGATACGAGGCATGTCTGGTGCTCCTCCGGAGGAATGACATCGCGAGCGTCTCCGTCGATGCAGAAGAAAGAGATTCTCTTGTTATGCGTGTCCATGATCATGACAGTAGCCATAAATGGTCTTCCCAAAATCAAAGGGCACCACGGATCCTTTCAAATCTCTGACAAATCAGTAGGAATCGACAATCTCCTATTTTAACAGGTAAATCGAGAGTAGCGTAAGGGGTGGTAGAAGAATCGCGTATGTGAGAGCGTGTTAGGAGATCTCATATCAGCCTTAATCTTTCTGTGATAAGCCTCGACATGGCGTTGACACTGACCCTGAGTCAGCGAGGACTCCTTGAAGTTTACTCTAGAGATGGAGCATGGAACTGAAAATTTCCACGGAGTCTTCCCTCTTTGTCAACTGTCTCGGCGGTGGTGGTGTATCGGCAGCGGGAGGTCCTGCACCATTTTCTTGGCAAAACTTGCTTAGCAGCCTCCCACTCCTCTCTTGTCAGCTGAGGGAATAATAGGATAGGGCGGCTTGATGTAGACCCTTTCTTTGGCAGGTTGACATCCTCCTTGAGCCTTGTCTCGTGTATCGTCGATACCGAGATGGTGTCGATCGTCTAGGGATTTTCAGCATCACTCGTCTCAGCAAGATCGGCGGGATTTTCAGCTATTAGAGTCTGCTTAACTCACAATTTACCACTTTTCCACTTCTTAGACTTATGGCGTTGATGCTCTTGGATCTTCAGTCTTCCCTGGAAGAAACCCCTTCTTGGCTAGCATGCTGAGGCAATTTGAGTCTCGAGTTTCTTCTGTGACAGATTCAATGCCTCGAGTTTTGGTTTGTATACCCGTTCCTCGACCACTCGTCCTTTTCTCGATTATTGATTCAACTGCGAAGGGTATCGGCCAGATACCAGATGAGTGTCGTCGATCTGGAGTTTTGTACGTCTCTGCAGGTTGGTGTCGTCGATACTAGGCGGGGTATCGGTGGAATACTTGAAATATTACTGAATCTGAACATCAGTCTCATCAAAATCCTCTTAAAGCGCTCGAGGTGATTGGGTGACATGTCCGTCTGTGGTTGAACTATCTTTCCCTTGACAGTTCTGGCGATGTAAAGGCTATTTGATTTTCCGCTTCTTACGATGGATTTCGAGCGTCGATTCTCCCATTCAGATCGGTGTATAAATTATCCAGCTTTATTGAAATCGATGTCTTTTCTTGTCCACTGGAGAATTTGTTCGAGGATCTCCGTCTTCTCTCTGTAGACCTCGGAGAATGCGGTTGGTAAGGCTGAATACAGTATTGGCGAGTAAAATCACCGCTTTGAAGTGGTTTTGGGCGAATGGTGGCACCAAAAACCAGATTGATTACCTCCCGGACTTGTAACCACCTTGCTGATTGTTGTTGAAGCTTTGGTTGTTGTTGTAATTGATCGCCACGAAACCAGAACCTGTCTTAGTTAACATCCCTGCCTCATCTTCAATGTTCCCTACTTCCTCAGCAAAATGTACAGCCTTCTTCGTCTTTCCCACTAAGAGGTTGTGCATCATGTCCAACGCTGAACCTCGCAACGAACTCGCAACACTAGCGAGCCTTTTCTCAAAATCAGCATTCTTGGTGCTATTGCTAGACACAAGTTCTCAATCAACTTCACGCATCAGTTGGAACCCTAGTGTTGAAGTTCGATTACTTGCAGAATCTAGTGCCATCGATACCGCCAATCAATCCCTCTGTAAAAGATCGAGCTGAACTTGATGAAACGGTAGTGGACAGTCTGGTAGGATCTGAATCTCACCAAGCAGCCTTGAGTGCTTACGTTGGACCTTGAGAAAATTGAGAGATCTTGTTCCTGAGGTCCTCTGATCCATAGGGTGCTCATGAGAGAGACCGGTGAAGGGGTGTTGTCCAACAAGAGTGAAATGCAGGCTTCGTGAAGTCATTCCTCTGGAAAGTTGGAATACGGATCATGCACGATTGGCATAGAATTGATCCGGTCGGTTAGTAGCGTCCGTTCAGCAAAACTTGGGTTGTTGTGGAGGAGGTATTTGTTCACCTTCCTCATCATGCACCAAACCTTGTGGAAGATCCATCTCAAGCGTAGTTCTTTTCTTTGTCCGATTTGTGCGTTCGCTCGCTAGCTCGTGAGGAGAGATTGATCGTGGTGTTCTTTCTTTCTCACAGTAATGCGCTGATGCATACACCTGAAAATCAAAGGGCGAAAATAAGTAACCAAAATTTAAAACAGGCGTTCAGTGTCGATCGATACCAATGGAGTATCGATCGATCTTAACGGCTGAACAAAATCGACAACTAAAATTCTAAAGGTGAATTTTTAGAGTCAACACAGCGCCAAATTTGATATGCTCAAATTAATACCCTAAAAGTACTAAAGCAGTTGCTGCAGTATATCAGGGGTCGAACACAAGAACTCAAGAAAATTCACACAATAAATAATTTAGTGAGGATTAAGCTAAGCAAATCACAGTTAAACAGTAAAATAGGTGATCGAAATACGATTGTTTTAATTCAATTCAGGGAAGGATTAGGCTCAGGGTAACTCTCAGGAAATCAATGATAAACAACAATTAATCAATTAAGGTTCAATTCAATTAAGCGCCGTTCTTGAACTCAAACACGAAAGTATAGTTGACCAACTGTCGTTGCGAAAACTAACTAAGTCTAAAGTCTAGAATTCCAAATCTCTTTGCAAATCCTACACAGTAAACCAGCAATCAATTCAAGTTTGATATGTTCACAATTCGATTAAACCAAATCTCTTTGCAGATAATCCAATTGCTCACCCTAGGTTTTATCAGATTACTCAATTGCATGCGTGCCTTCGATTAATCTAGGTTCTATATTCTAAGTGATCAGGTTAGAAATAGCTTTGAGAACAACCTATGGTGAAGAACTATTCAGATTTTGAACCCTAACAAATCAATTATCATAAATCAGAGAAATCCATATGAGAAAACCCTAAACCTAAAAGGAGACTACTCAGACATGATAGATGAAACAAATAACATAACTGAATAAATCATCAAATTAAACAAAAGAATAAAAACAAGGGTTCRGGATCTTCTCTATGATGAACACAGTCTTGGATCCGTCTCCCTCACAAAAGCTCTCAAAAGTCAAGTCTCCAGAATAATAGTGAAAAGTAAAGTCTCTCCCCAACCTAAAGACTAAGAGTTTGCTTAAATAGGTCTAAAAACACGAGCTGGGCTTCTTTGTAAATAAGGGAAAGTATTGGGCTTCTTATAGGCTTCCTTGAAAATCTCTTCTGCGTGTTGATTACGTCGGTATCGATCGATCGGGATGTGTCGTCGATACTCAGGCCGTCGTCGGTATCGATCGATCGGGATGGTGTCGTCGATACTCAGGCCGTCGTCGGTATCGATCTACGGGATGGTGTCGATCGATACTCAGGCCGGTCGTCGGTATCGTCGATCTGGGATGGTGTCGATCGATCGGGCTTGAAAAGCGGGTACTTTCTTGGTTTGCTCAAAAGGCTCCAAATGTCTCCAAAATCTCCAATTTCGTCCCAAACGTGCTAAAACCTGAAAAGACTCTAAAATGATAGAAAAAGCACTAGAAAGACTCGATAAAACGACTTATATCATGGCTAAAAACGGGTAAAATCCATGATATATCAGTATGTGGGTTCTCTAGCTGGTTGGCTCGTGTTTTCTAGCTCTTCATCCATCATCTCCACCGTCCTTAAACCCATCTCCACCTCTACCAATCGATCCCACCATCCGCTAGCTTCATAATCACCTCCGCCGCCACTAATTCGCTCTGTGAGCTTCTTAGCTCTTCCTTGAAGATATTAGGAGTGTATCATTTGGTATCAGAGCCAAAGTTCCTCAAAGGTTGCATCTTTCCAACTCCTTTCCTTGCTTTAGCTTGTTTATGTTTGAATCTAAGAGTACATTTGAAAAAGTTTGCATCGTTGGTTCAATCTTGTGGTTCTTTGTTGCTAGGATGTTTTGTACTCTTCTCCGGCTTCAACCCTCGCCTCTACATAGCCCCACATCCCTCGGCTTCTTAGGGCAGCCTTTGCAGTCTTTGACCACAACAAATAATTGTTTTCCTTGAGAACAACCGGTATAACAACTTGCATTTGCATCTCCATGAGTTTTCTGAGAGAAATTACAAAGCTCTAGATTTTCTCATAACTTAAAAATCAATTGATTTCAAGGACCAAGTCACAGAGTGAAAAATGCTAGAATATTGTGATAGGTTATAGACTATTTATAGACTCTTTACAAGGTTGCAGCTAGGTTAAACAAGAGCAAAAATATCTGATTTACAATTCAAAATCGAGTTGAGGTGGTGTGGACCACTTCTGTATTGAACGGTGCATTCTCATGGTTAGAGAGGAGGCTAACCAAACAGATCACAATGGACCAGATAAGCAAGCGACAACACGACAAGACCGTAAGGGCGAAGTTATGGTTGGAAGGCTAAAAGGAACTATTTCTGGTCCGGTTATGCTAATGGGGAAGTTACAACAACAACTCTAAGTATTAATTAAGCATTGTATAACTAAAGAAGGAGTGTTGGAGTAACTAGACACTAGTGTGCACACTATGGAGCAGGCGGGTACTGTAGCAAACTGTACAAGATAGGGTATGGGCACTGTTGATTTTATTATTACAACACCTCTCATGGATCCATCTAGTGTAGGACTTTTTTATCTACACAAGATCCTAACCATGTAGAGGTGAGGGAATCACAAACAAGATCTCTACATTATTCCAAGTATAACAGCATGAGCACAAGGCATAAGATCAAAGAGACTGAGCTCAATATCTTTTTCTTATGTCTCACACGTTTATGCAAGGACATACAATAGATCTTTAAGCAAACTCTCATAAACAAATTATGGTGTTCTTGAGCAAGTGAGAAACGCCCAAGAACACATGAAGAACAAGAAAGAGTGTTTTTAAACCTATAAGGGTCTTTTATTCCACTTTGTGATTAATTACATTTGCTAACAAATACATGTGTTATATAAAACTAAATCAAGTGGCACACTTGCACACTTATACTAGGCATGCATACAGATTATTTGAGAAGCCTCGCCACTTGATGAAAAAATCACTTTGTAAATATGATTGATCCCATGAGCGTTCAAAACTCTTAGATTTTCTGTTGTGACAGTAATCCAACTTCCAAGACCAAATGATATGTCTGCATTTTACATGATTTGAACATGCATTTATCTTACATTTAGCCTTGTTTAATAGCATATTCTTAGCATTTGTTTCTAGTTTTGCATGTTTAGAGTGTTTTGCATCAGGATTGCATGCATATTGCATTATGGAGCTGTTTCAGGTGCAATCAAAGGATATTGGAGATGTTGGAGTAAAATGGAGAAAAAGGAGAGTCTGTTTCTAGCAAGCAGGTCGAGTCAGTAGGTCGAGCCAGTACCAAAAACTGCACTTTAAGCCCAGCTCGACCTGGCAAGTCGAGTCCATTGGTCGAGATCATCACAAAAATGCAATCTTGAAGTTTTCTAGCCTATCTCGACCAAGCCAGGTCGAGTCCACTGATCGAGCTGAAGATAAAAGAGACGTCTTGAAGTTTTTGGACCCAGCTCGACCAAAGTAGGTCGAGCTGGCACATCGAGCTGAAGATAAAAGAGTAGTCTTGAAGATTTCACCTAGCTCGACCAAGGCACTCGACCTCCCTGGTCGAGTGCAACCCGAATTTAGCTATTTTGTTTTTTTGTGATCCCTAAGACTATATATACTCTATATTAATCTTATATTAGGGGGACTCGTTTTTTTTAGCTTCCTGAACCTGGTCTTGCTTTTGTGATCTGATTACTTTGTATCTACTTGTTATTTTTGTTTGAATCTTTCAATTTTATCTATTTTCTTCCTTATCTTCCTGATTATGCAAGTTTTATTGATTTCTGGGTTTATGATTTTGATGTTCTTCATGGGTTCTGAGTAGTCATTAGGGTTCTTAAGGATGTGATAGATTAGGTGTGGAATCTTAGTCTCCTAGGTGGTTTAAGTGTAGATTGCTTGATTTCCCTTCTAGATTAGTGTTCTTAATGCTAATTACTCTCTGATCAATTGGAATTAGAACCTAGGTATTTCCACACCCAGAAGGTGTTTGATGAAATGTCTGACTGAACTAATTTCAGAGATTTACATTCCTAGCCTAAGGGATTAGTTGTCTAGGGTGTTTATTGACTTTAATAAGCTAAATCTTAATGCCTGCTAAGCTAGATTTCGCTAAAAGAATTTAGGTCTGGAACTGGATTAGCTTGAGGTTACTTATCATGGGAATGGACTTAACTGCTTATGAGTTTATTGTCTAGGGATTAGCTCTGCTTGAGTTTTGTTAAACCACCTAGGTAGATTAAGAGGATACACTGAGTCAATAACCCCATCCTTAGGAGCTTCTCTTGCTTGATTGATTTCTGTTTTACTGCTTTTGCTAGTCTCTGTTAGTAACTATCGTTCTGTTAGCCTCTGTTAGTTTCTGTTGTTAGTTTCTGTTATGCTTTTGATTATTGCTTTCTTAGGTTGTTAGTTTCACATCCTATACTGCTTGGCTTGACTGAAACTGATTAGATTACATCCTTTCTGGCTAATATCGCACCCATTTGGATTGATACCTTTCTGTACTACAATGACATGATAGTGTAGTAAGAAATTGACCTATATCAATTTGGCGCCGTTGCCATTTGGGCATTGTTTGTTACATTTAGGATTTCAAATCGTTTCAGATCAAGTTCTTTTCAGCCTACTTTGATACTCACTTTATGTTTCCTTCATTGTCTTTGCATCTCAAGTACTTATACACTTGATTAGACAAACTTTATCAGTGCACTGTCTTGACTCGACCTGCCTAGCTCGACCACCACGTCGAGTCTGCCCATCGAGTCATCTTTCACCTGCATGCAAACGAGATCAAAAGGAAGCCAGAACCTCATCCGCTACCTCGACAATATTAACAAGCTACCACAATAGTTGAGAGAGCAAAGAGAACACCTCAGGGTAGATCAACAGGATCCGGTAGAAATGGCTGATGATAACATACCAGCACCACTTCAACATGTGCCTAACCCGCGGAGGCAACGTCTGATAGGAGCAGACGATGCTCCTAATACTCATACCAATAGACAAGAGATTGTACCTCCTACAGTCCAGAACAACAACTTTGAGATCAAGAGTGGCTTGATAGCTATGGTTCAAAACAACAAGTTCCATGGGCTACCTATGGAGGATCTTCTTTATCACTTGGATGAGTTTGATAGGCTCTACAGCCTTACCAAGAAAAATGGAGTCAGTGAAGATGGTTTCAAGCTGCGACTCTTTCCATTCTCTCTTGGTGACAAAGCACACCATTGGGAAAAGACTCTACCCCATGGCTCCATTACTTCATGGGATGACTGCAAGAAAGCTTTCCTTGCCAAGTTCTTCTCCAATGCTAGAATTGCTCGCCTCCGGAATGAGATATCCAGCTTTTTTCAGAAAGATGGGGAGACCTTCTGCGAATCCTAGGACAGATTCAAGAGCTACACTACTCAATCTCCTCACCATGGTTTCAGCAATGAATCCCTCCTTAGCACACTTTACAAAGGAGTTCACCCGAAGGTCCGAATGCTTCTTGATACAGCCAGCAATGGTAATTTCCTCCACAAAGATGTTGATGAAGGATGAGAACTTGTGGAGAACCTTGCTCAGTCAGATGGTAACTACACTACGGAGTATGATAGAAGTGTGGAGGGCAGTGTTGATTCAGAGGAGAGGCATAGAAAGGAGATGAAAACTTTTAATGCCAAGTTAGATCAGATACTACACCAGCAGAAGCATGTCCACTTTGCCAATGAAGATACGGTCTTTCAAGTTCACGATGTGGAGGAACCAGGGTGGCAGAGGTCCGCTACAACAAAGGTTTCATCAACTACAAGAACAACCCCAATCTCTCTTACAGAAGCACCAATGTTGCCAACCCTCACGATCAAATCTACCCGCCTCCGCAACAACCGCCTCAGTCTGAAACCGCACGCCGCTACAACCAGAACTGGTTTTGCTCCTAAGCCGCCCTTTAACAACTTCTACAAGGTCAAGCAGCTGGTGCGATGGAATCAGCCAAGAAATTTGGTGAAATCAAGACCCAGATGGATTATACCTATACTGATCTAAACAGCAAGATTGAGGCCCTGAACTCCAAAATCAAATACATGGAGGACAATACTACCTCTACTTCTTCAACAACGCCTATTGGACAGCTTCCAGGAAAGGCAATCAAAAACCCGAAGGACTTTGCTCACATTAATGCCATCACCCTACAGAGTGGCAAGGAGTTACCTGAGAGGGAAGGATCGATTAAAGTCACTGAGGACAGTGAAGTTGAAGATGGGGAGGATTTAGGCTACAAAGAAGACAAAGAAATTCGTCTGACAGATTTCAGAATCACTGAGCCACCAGTCAGCTATTCCTCTACCTGCTGCAAAACTAGTTGTTTCTGAGGAAAAGAAATCACTCTTTGTCCCCCTTCCTTACAAACCCAAAATGCCTTTCCCAGGAAGATTCAAAGAGCATATAATGGAGAAGTATAAAGCGATTTTTGACAAACACATTGTGGAAGAGACAGATGCCACCTATCGATGCCTTTTCATCGTTACCGCATACCGAAATTCTCAAGGATGCAAGAAATGAGAAAGCCAAAGAAATTCAGGGTATGGTGGTTTTATCAAGAACGCACATTATCCGTAAGAGGGTTATAAAGGAGAAGTGATCCGGTTCATTCACTCTACCATGCTCTAGTCCTTTGATTTTCAAGAAATCCCTCATGCATCTTGGAGCATCTATCGCCTCATGCCACTCGCAAGAGGTTAGATTCAGTAATTACAAGCCTTCAACATCTCTTTGGTGCTTGCAGCAGATCTATTAGAACTCCTCATGGCATTTTACAAGATCTACCTCTAAAAGTTGGAACAGTTGAGATACCTACAGACTTCATAGTGCTTGAGATGGATGAAGAACCAAGAAATCCTCTGATTCTAGGAAGACCTTTCTTAGCTACAGCTGGAGCGGTTATTGATGTTCGAAAGGGAAAGATTAATCTTAATCTTGGGAGTGATTTCAAAATGGCATTCGATATTAAAGACACAATGAGAAAACCATCAATAGAAGGACATATCTTCTATATTGAAGAGATGGATCAACTTGCTGATGAACTTCTAGAAGAACTTAATGAGAAAGATCACCTTCAGACTGCCTTGACAAAGAGTGGGAAAGACGGGTACCTACACCACGAAACCTTGGGTTATGAGATGATTTTGGACTCACATAAGGTTTTGGAAGGGTCATAAGTCTTTGAAGATCTGATTGGGGTCAAAACGGAGGTTTTTGCTGCAGAACGCACTGGCGCTAGCATCCAGCTCGACCAACCATGTCGAGCCTGACTACCTGCAGCCTCAGACTGGATTATACAGCTCGATTCCCAAGTGAAGTCAGACCTCTCTGCATCAGGCGACTGGTCAGAGCTCAGTGCACCTAAGRTAGACCTCAAACCACTTCCTGYTGGGCTAAGGTAYGCCTTTCTTGGACCCAATTCTACATACCCAGTCATAATAAATGATATGCTTAGTGATGATGAGTTGCATTTGCTATTGATTGAATTGAAAAAGTTTAGGAAAGCAATTGGGTATTCTCTGGATGATATTAAAGGAATTTCACCTAGCTTATGTACTCMTAGAATTCACCTTGAAAATGAATCATATGCTAGCATTGAACCTCAGAGAAGGTTGAATCCAAATTTGAAAGAAGTGGTTAAAAAGGAAATTCTTAAGTTGCTAGAAGCTGGTATAATCTATCCTATATCTGATAGTACTTGGATTTCTCCTGTGCATTGTGTTCCAAAGAAGGGTGGTATAACTGTTGTTAGGAATGATAAGGATGAACTGATACCCACTAGAACTATCACTGGTCATAGGATGTGTATTGATTACAGGAAATTGAATGCTGCATCTAGAAAAGATCATTTTCCATTGCCATTCATTGATCAGATGTTAGAAAGGCTTGCAAATCATCCTTATTACTGTTTCTTAGATGGGTATAGTGGTTTCTTTCAAATTCCTATACATCCCAATGATCAAGAAAAAACTAGTTTCACTTGCCCATATGGAACATTTGCTTATAGGAGAATGCCTTTTGGTCTTTGTAATGCACCTGCTACTTTTCAGAGATGCATGACTTCTATATTCTCGGATTTAATTGAGGAGACTGTGGAGGTATTCATGGATGACTTTTCCGTGTATGGCTCCTCTTTCTCCTCCTGCTTGTTGAATCTTTGCAGGGTACTTACTAGGTGTGAAGAGACAAATTTGGTTCTGAATTGGGAGAAATGCCACTTTATGGTCAGGGAAGGGATTGTCTTGGGGCACAAAAATTTCTGAGAATGGGATAGAGGTGGACAAAGCCAAGGTTGATGTGATGATGCAGCTGCAACCACCTAAGAACGTCAGGGATATCAGAAGTTTCTTGGGTCATGCTGGGTTCTATAGGTTTATCAAAGACTTCTCAAAATAGCGACCACTACTAGGTTCTTGCGGAACAAGTTCATCTTTGATTCTGAGTGTTTGAAAGCTTTCCAGCTGATTAAGGAAGCTTTGGTCTCAGCTCCAATAGTCCAAGCACCAAACTGGGATTATCCGTTCGAAATCATGTGTGATACTTCGGATTATGCTGTGGAAGCTGTTCTGGGTCAAAAGATTGACAAAAAGCTGCATGTGATCTATTATGCAAGCAAAACACTTGATGACGCTCAAGGGAGATATGCAACAACGGAGAAGGAGTTACTGGCTGTTGTCTTTGCTTTTGAGAAGTTCAGAAGCTACCTAGTGGGTTCCAGGGTGATAGTCTACACAGATCATGCAGCACTCAAGCATATCTATGCAAAGAAGGAGACTAAGCCAAAACTGCTCAGATGGATACTTTTGTTACAAGAGTTCGACATGGAGATTGTTGACAAGAAGGGTATAGAGAATGGTGTAGCTGATAACTTGTCAAGAATGAGGATTGATGATGCATTACCGATTGATGACTCCATGCCTGAAGAGCAGCTCATTGCTGTTGCCATGACACTAGAAGAAAAGAGTGTGCCCTGGTATGCGGATTTTGCAAATTACCTTGTAAGCGGCGAACTCCCTGGAGGTATTGATGCTTACAGGAAAAAGAAGTTTCTGCGAGATGTGAACCATTATTTCTGGGATGAGCCTTACTTATACAAGAGAGGTTCAGATGGTCTTTACAGAAGATGCATAGCTGAGGAAGAAGTAAAAGGGGTTTTGGAGCACTGCCATGGTTCGGTTTATGGGGGTCACTTTGTTAATTTCAAGACTGTACAGAAAGTCCTCCAAGCATGATTATGGTGGCCTTCAATGTTTAAGGATACTCAAGCTTTCATCACTAAGTGTGATCCTTGCCAGAGGATGGGTAACATTAGCAAAAGGAATGAGATGCCTCAGAACCCGATTTTGGAAGTTGAAGTATTTGATGTATGGGGCATTGACTTCATGGGGCCTTTCACCATCTTATGGGAACAGCTATATCTTGGTGGCTGTTGATTATGTCTCAAGTGGGTTGAAGCATAGCTTGTCTACCAATGATGCAAAGGTAGTTTTGAAGATGTTCAAGAGTATTATCTTCCCAGATTTGGAGTACCAAGGGTAGTGATCAGTGATGGGGGATCTCTTTATCAACAAGCTCTTTGAAAATCTGCTGAAGAAGCATGGGGTTAAGCCAGGTAGCACACCATACCATCCTCAGACCAGTGGGCAAGTGGAAGYGTCCAACAAGCAATCAAAGCCATTTTGGCAAGAGTAGTAGGGGTTTCAAAGAGATTGGTCTTCTAAGCTTGATGAGACTCTCTGGGCTTACGGACTGCATTCCATTGGGAGAACACCATTCCAGCTACTTTATGGCAAAGCTTGCCATCTGCCTGTGGAGATTGAGTACAAGGCACGTGGGAACAAAACTCTTGACTGGATATCAAGACTGCCAAGAGAAGCGTTGGATCTGCATGAACTAGAGGAGATCARGCTGGATGCTTATGAGAGTTCTAAAGTTTAGGAGGGTAAAGCCTTCCATGGGAAGATTTTACCCAAGGACTTCAAGACTGGTGATCAGGTCCTCCTTTTCAACTCTAGGCTCAAGTTGTTTTCAGGAAAGCTTAAGTCCAGATGGTCAGGACCCTTCACTATCAAGGAAGTTTCACCCTACGGAGTAGTCACCTTGGTCGAAAAGAGCGGAAACGAATTCACAGTGAACGGACAAAGGCTCAAACCGTACATGGCTGACAGCATCATTCCAGAAGGAACCTCAATTCCTCTGGATGAACCTCTCCTTGCCTGAGTAAAACAGGAAGTCAAGCTTAGTGACTATAAACAAGCTCACTTGGGAGGAAGTCCCATGTCTATCCTTGTATATATTGTTTTATTTTTCTTTTTAAACCGTCGTTTAAGTGAGCTAAATTCTTGCTTTTGGCTTGTTTGTGTGATTTCAGGAGAGTAGGAGCGTTTAATCACAAAGAAAAGGACGAAACGAGCAGAATTAGGCTAGCTCGACCAACAAGCTCGAGCCCCCTAGTTCGAGCCAACACGTCGAGTCAGTTGGGGGGGGGGATTCAAAGTTCGAATTTTGAAAGGGGACAGTGAAGGATCTAAAGGACCAGATGAAAGAAGTGAAGGATCAACTCAAGGATTTCCAGCAAAAGTTCAGTGCTCCTTCCTCCAAGAAGGTGATTTTGCCCAAGAGAGTACTGCTGGGAAGTGGGTCATTTCGTGAAGAGCCTAGGCCTCGTGCACCCGTGGAACCACCAAGAGCTTCATCATTCGAGCCAAGGCAGCAGGTTAAGCGTAGGCAGAAAAAAGGAGATCTGTGACGAGTGCTGGCTCGACTACCCAGCTCGAGCTCGACCTCGAGTCAAGCTCCCACGCCTACTTCTGGAAAGCATGGAGGATTCAATCTCCTCCTTCTTCTCAACCCTTAAGGTACCTGTTCTATCCATTCTTGTATATATCATTTGCATTTCTTTCTTGCTTTTTGATGTTTCTTAAACCTTTTTCTAAATTTTTATTACACAAGGGACTGTGTAATTTAAGTTTGGGGGGAAGGGTTAAGATGTGTTTGACATGTTTATTGTGTTCTTATTTTCCATTTTCGTGCATATTTGAGTGTGCATGCATCTAAGGCATAGAAAAACCAAAAAAAAAAAAAACTTTTGAAAAATTTTCGAAAATGATTACAAAAACAGAGTGTTCATGTAGCTGCATTTACATTTTAGGATTGGGTCTAAATTGTTTCATATAGGGCTATTGCATATGCATAGGGAATTATGATGATTATAACCTTGCAAGCATGCTGATTTAACATGATAATTTCAATGCCCTCGTTTCTGGTTGTCTAATGCATTGTGAATGAACTTGAAGTAAGACTGCACCATACTTTGAATGCACAACTAGATTATTGTCTCAATTGAAGCATGCTGTGATTTGATATCATTCCCAATCTATTTGAACCTGAACTTGACGTATAATTATCATGTCTATGCACTACATTTGAACTCATGGATACCATATACATACTTGGATTTTCTTTCACCAGTTTACCACTCTTGCTAATCCAAGTAGCTGTTCTCATCATTAGAACAGTTTTACCATGCCCCTAGCCTAGCCTTCTTTCAAGCCATGTTATTACTTTATTCAGTGTGTGAGGCCTATTTCTGAATGAGCTTAGTATAAAGTGTTAGGTTTGAGACGACAAGGATAGAATCTCATGTAGTTCTGGTTTACAATTTTTAAATCAGATAGGACTAGGTGGGATCTTGATCATTGGGTATAGGGTTTGGTTCTGTGAAAAGAAAGAAAAAAAACTTGGAGAAAGATGACAGAAAAAGGTTAAGAGTCCTTAGGAGAGGAATAATCTGAAAGTGTGTTAATCTAGTAAAGGATATGGGGTGTGCTAAGAAAGAGAAAAGAAAAAAAAAAGGGCTTAAAGTCTGAAAAACATAGAAAAAGCCTAAACTGGTAGTGAAAAACCATAAGAAAAGCCCCAATCCGCTAGAATTGTATACAGCCTCTCCTAGAACAAGAACAAAAAGTAAAAAATGAGTCTAATCCAAGAAAAGTTGAAGCCAAATTGCCTAAGTGTTATGGGTAGAATTAGGACAACTTTCTGGGTTTAGAACTGGGGGTTAAGAACACTTGTGTATGATTGGGTAGATGAGAGTCTATTCTTGTATGCATAGGTTGGTTCTTACCTTTAGCATTTTACTGAAGCTCATTCATTTTTCTTGAGAGATCCCTGTTCTGAACTAATCAAACCATGTGAAAGGGACCATCTTTGTCTCTTAACCTTATCCTTAGCCAAATGAGTTCATTGAATGTGCATAGCTTGATTCATGGTTTCTGCTTAATTGAATCTTAAAGGGAATGATAGATTTAAATGCATGTCTAGGTTGAGACTTGATTGAAATTGTGCTGTGAAGAGTATGGCTAAACTTTTTAAGTAGAGTTCATATACTTTGCATTCTAGAACTAGCAACTTGGACATTGAGATCATCTGTTATATCTGCAAGCTTTGGTTCTGAATCCCCATTTCCAAACCTCTTCTCCATTCTTATTCTTCTGTTTGCTTGAGGGCAAGCAAAGACTAAGTTTGGGAGAGTTGATATGTCTGCATTTTACATGGTTTTAGCATGCATTTATCACCTATTTAACCTTGTTTCATAGCATATTCTTAGCATTTATCTCTAGTTTTGCATAGAGTGTCATCAAACTTAAAACCTTGGACAGAACATGGGACTTTGTATTGGTCGGGATCTTCCCTCTTGAAAAGTGTTATAACCGGGTCTTTTTCTTGGAATGATCTTGTCTCCGGGATGCATTTCACCGTGATATGTCTGCATTTTATATGGTTTTAGCATGCATTATTCATTCATTTAATCTTGTTTAATAGCTTGTTCTTAGCATTTATCTCTAGTTTTGCATACTTAGAGTGTTTTGCATTAGGATTGCATGCATTTTGCATTTTGGACTTGTTTCAGGTGCATTCAAGGGATATTGGAGATGTTGAAGTCAAATGGAGAAAAAGGAGAGCTTAACTCGACCAGAAACTCGAAAGGAGACTGACTCTAGCAAGCAGTTCGAGCAGCAGGTCGAGCCAGTGCATTCTGCACAAAAAACTGCACTTTGCACCCAGCTCTAGCAGGCACCTCGAGCCCCTAGGTCGAGCTCATCCAGAATTAGAACTTAGGTATTTCCACACCCAGAAGGTGTTTGATGAAATGCCTGACAGAACTAATTCCAGAGATTTACATTCCTTGCCTAAGGGATTAGTTTTCTAGGGTGTTTATTGACTTTATTAAACTGATTCTTAATGCCTGCTAAGCTAGATTTCGCTAAGGGATTAGGTCTGGAACTAGATTAGCCTGAGGTTATTTATCATGGGAATGAACTTGACTGTTTATGAGTTTAATTTCTAGGGAATAGCTTGATTGAGTTTGTTAAACCATCTAGGTAGATTAAGAGGATACACCAAGTCAATTATTCCATCTTTAGGAGCTTCTCTTGCTTGATTGATCTCTGTTTCATTGCCTTTGCTAGTTTCTGTTAGTAGTTATCGCTCTGTTTTCCTTCTGTTAGTTGCTGCTAGTCTCTGTCTTTGATATGCTCAAATTAATACCCTAAAAGTACTAAAGCAGTTGCTGCAGTATATCAGGGGTCGAACACAAGAACTCAAGAAAATTCACACAATAAATAACTTAGTGAGGATTAAGCTAAGCAAATCACAGTTAAACAGTAAAATATGGTGATCGAAATATGATTGTTTTAATTCAATTCAGGGAAGGATTAGGCTCAGGGTAACTCTCAGGAAATCAATGATAAACAACAATTAATAAATCAAGGTTCAATTCAATTAAGTGCCGTTCTTGAACTCAAACACGAAAGTATAGTTAACCAACTGTCGTTGCGAAAACTAACTAAGTCTAAAGTCTAAAATTCCAAATCTCTTTGCAAATCCTACACAGTAAACCAGCAATCAATTCAAGTTTGATATGTTACTTCGACTAAACCAAATCTCTTTGCGAGATAATCCAATTGCTCACCAGGTTTTATCAGTTACTCAATTGCAGCGTGGTGCTAATCGATTAATCTAGGTTCTATATTCTAAGTGATCAGGTTAGAAATAGCTTTGAGAACAACYWWKGKGAAGAACTATTCAGATTATGAACCCTAACAAATCAATTGTCATGAATCAGAGAAATCCATATGAGAAAACCCTGAACCTAAAAGGAGACTACTCAGACATGATAGATGAAACAAATAACATAACTGAATAAATCATCAATTTAAACAAAAGAATAAAAACAAGGGTTCGGGATCTTCTCTATGATGAACAAAGTCTCGGATCCGTCTCCCTCACAAAAGCTCTCAAAAGTCAATGGTGGCTCAAGCATAATAGTGAAAAATCAAGTCTTTAACCTAAAGACTAAGAGTTTGCTTAAATAGGTTTAAAAACACGAGCTGGGCTTTTTTGTAAATAAGGGAAAGTATTGGGCTTCTTATAGGCACCTTGAAAATCTCTTCGTTGATTCGTGGTATCGATGCGGACATCAAATGGAACCAGCTCAATCAGTGGAGATCCCACCACTTAGAGGAGCACCATGACCCGATCGAGCCAGAGCCTCAAGGGATTCACCAAGGCCGTGGACCTTTTTCTCGGCAAGGACCATTCGGACGGGAGCCATGCGGACATAACGGACAATGCCGACCAAGGGCATTTCCGTTCACCATGACGAAATCGACATCGGCAGTGATGTTGGGCAGAGACAACGAGATTCCTCAGAATGCTTCATACTGCTGACAGTGTGGCTCTCATGCGGACAAAGAAGGAGACTTCACTCTTTGTCCTCTGCGCATGATCGAGGATAAAGACATCACTAGGAATTGTACTCTTTCCTACCCTTAGGTTTCCCACGTGGTTTTACTAAGGAAGGTTTTAACGAGGACAACCTAGTGGTGCTTGAAATGGCCTCAGACATCCTTTGAGGGCCGAGTTGTCAGAAGCCCATACCATGCCTTCTAGTTCGATTCCAGCATTCTAAGGGAGTATTTGAAGTCCATTTAGGCCCATGAAGGCGTCGCTTGAGTCACCAAGACACATCACTTATGATTAGGCGTTTTTGCCTTATTTTTAATGAACTTTCCTTTTTCGAACTTTTCCTTTTCGTTTTGGGAAACTTCTTGTACACGTGTTAGGCCACGTTTAAGGTTGCTTTTGAGACATTTTTGCCTAAAGTCGAGCCATATATAAGGAGCTCGCAGCCCTAAGAGGTGGAGCTTTGAATAAACTAAAAAAAAACCCTATTTTTGCTTAAGCCGTCGCCGCTTAGCTCCTTTTGTTCTTTCTTCTTGTTTGTGCGAATTCCAGCAAGAGTAGAACGTCCAAGCTGTATCACGAGACTCTCCACAACTCGTGTGGTCGCTTATCAATCCATTGGCCCACGCCAAACCTCACGTTTCCATCGTTGCCCATCGAATCGCGCCGCACGGTCCATTCGGAGACAACACCCGTCCGACGCTTGTATCATTTTGGTATCAGAGCTGAAGATCCATCCACAACCACTAGGTTGTATCTATCCTTATTCTCTTTTGATTCCTACATTCATACCTTTTATTATTTGTTAGATATAAAAAAAAAAAAAAATTACCGTAATTGCCTGTTTTGCTTGTTTTAGTTTTCATAAATTCTTAAAACGTGATAAAATAATACTGTCTCTTGATTTTTGAACCTAGACTTGTTATAGAACAAATTAAAATTGGTTTGTAAAATTAGAAAAATATAATATATTTGTTTTTGATTTTTCAGCTTCGATTCAATCTGTTTGAGCTAGTCTAAGCTAAGACTATGTATTGTGATTTTCGTGCGAGGAATTTGGTGCAGTTGAAGAACGGCTCGGACATATCGAGCAGCCTCCGAGAAGAGCACCGTTGAGACAAGACCCCCCACCGAGAAACAATCCACCACCAAGAAACAATCCACCACCGAGACATCAAAATTGGGATTCAGATGATGAGGGAGAGCCACCAGACATGAGACGAAGAGATCAACGAGACCGAGGATTCCGACAAGAACACATCGATCCCAAACTCACGCTACCCACGTTTGCTGGCCGAGTAGACCCTGATGCTTACTTGGATTGGGAGAAGCGTATGGACCGAATTTTTGAATGCTATGAGTATAGTGAGCCGAAGAAGGTGGCAGTAGCAGCAGCCCAACTCACCGATCACGCATTATCTTGGTGGGATAGAGAAGTTTCCGAGAGGAGACGGAACCGGTACGACCAAATCAGTACATGGGCCGAAATGAAGTTTTCCTTCAAAAGAAGATATGTTCCTCCACACTTTCACCGAGAGATTCAGAGGAGATTCAGAAGGTTGACTCAAGGCAGTAAGTCAGTAGAAGAGTACTACGATGAGTTTGAGACACTCAAGAACCGTCTCGAGCTAGATGACTCGGAGGAGTCCCTAATGGCTCAATTCGTTGATGGGTTACAAGATCGAATATCACAGAAGGTAGAGCTGCATCCTTACCATCAAATGGATGAGTTACTACACCTGGCAGTCCAGATAGAGCAGCAAGGAAAGCGTAAGGCTTCTACGAAACCGAAGAACTCACAACCGTGGACAGCACGGAACAACAATCGGTTTCAATCACCGTCGGACCGAGCCAAATCAGTTGAGGTTGATTCGAGGTTTAAAGGGAAGACTCCTGAGGTTTCTAAGGGTCCTAGAGCTGAGACTAGTAGGGCTAATCAGAATCCTACACGCACCCGAGACATCATATGCTTCAAGTGTCAAGGTAGAGGGCATATGGCCCGAGAATGTCCAAACGCCAAGGTTATGATACTTACTAAGGACGGAGGCTATGAAACTCAAGATGAGACCGAGGAAGATGATGATGGATCTGAAGAAGAAGTTGAGTATCCAGAGAAGGGAGAAATCCTCATGATGAGGAGGATACTAAACACGGTCATCGCACCCGACGAAACTGCCCAACGGGAAAATATCTTTCACACCAAGTGTTTAGTAGAGGGCAAGACCAGCAGTTTAATCATTGATGGAGGTTCGTGTACCAATGCTGCAAGTTCTTATATGATTGACAAGTTGGGGCTCAAGAAGGAACGACACCCTCAGCCGTATAAGTTGAGATGGCTCAACGATAAGTCCGAATTGAAGATTAACGAGCAAGTGAAGGTTTYTTTCAGTATTGGGAGGTATCAAGACCAAGTGACATGCGACGTGGTCCCTATGCAAGCTGGACACATTCTTTTGGGACGTCCTTGGCAGTTTGACAAAGAGGCCATACACCATGGTCGGACCAACTTCTACTCGTTCACGCATAACAAGCGCAAGGTGACTCTAGCTCCACTCGAGCCTACCGAGATTCACGCCATGCAAACTAAGATGGCCAAGGATACTAAGAAGGTCCAGAGTAGTTTGTTTGCTAAGGCAGGACACGTTAACAAGGCGTTGCACACGAAACAGGATGTGTTACTCTTGGTTTACAAAGAGGCCTTATCCGCCGCCAAAGGCTACCGCATACCATCGGAGATTCAAGGAGTTCTTGATCAGTTCAAGGATATTTTTCCAGATGAGATACCACCAGGRCTGCCACCACTAAGAGGAGTTGAGCACCAAATTGACCTAGTGCCCGGAGCGGCCCTACCTAACCGGCCCGCATATCGCGTGAGCCCCACGGAAGCACAAGAGCTCGAACGGCAAGTGCAAGAGCTGATGGCTAAGGGCTACGTGAGAGAAAGCCTTAGTCCCTGTGCTGTACCAGTGCTATTAGTGCCCAAGAAAGATGGCACATGGAGGATGTGTCGATGTAGAGCCATCAACAACATTACGATAAAATATCGACATCCGATTCGAGACTCGATGATATGGATGAGTTGCGGTCAACTATCTTTTCCAAGGTTGATTTGAAGAGTGGATATCATCAAGTTAGAATGAGAGAAGGCGACAGTGGAAAACCGCCTTCAAGACGAAACAAGGCCTTTATAGTGGCTTGTTATGCCTTCGCCTAACCAATGCACCAAGCACCTTCATGCGACTTATGAACCAGGTTTTCGCTCCTATATCAGTAAATTTGTCGTTGTATATTTTGATGATATTCTCATTTATAGTAGGAGCTTGGTAGAACACGAAAGCACTTAGAACTAAGGTTGCAAACGCTTCGAAAGGAAGGCCTATATGCCAACCTAACGAAGTGCATCTTTTGTACTGATAAATTGGTGTTCTTAGGCTTTGTAGTGAGCTCACAAGGACTACAAGTGGACCAGGAAAAGATCAAGGCAATCGAAGAATGGCCGACCCCAACGAGCATCGGACACGTCCGAAGCTTTCACGGACTCGCGAGCTTCTACCGGCGATTCGTGCGAGATTTTAGCACCATAGCTGCTCCATTAACTGCTGTCATCAAGAAGGACGTGCCATTTCAGTGGGGAGAAGCACAAGAAACCGCCTTCAAGACCCTTAAGGACCGATTGACTCATGCCCCGGTTTTAGTTTTGCCTAACTTTGACCAAATGTTTGAGATTGAGTGTGATGCTTCAGGTTTAGGGATTGGAGCTGTCTTGACTCAAGGAGGGAGACCAGTAGCCTATTTTAGTGAGAAACTCAGTGGCCCTACCCTAAACTATCCCACTTACGACAAAGAATTGTACGCGTTGGTCCAATCGCTAGAAACGTGGCAACATTATCTTTTGGCGAAGGAATTTGTTATACACACCGATCATGAAACCCTCAAGCACCTCAGAGGCCAGACCACGTTGAAAAAGAGACATGCAAGATGGTTAGAATTCGTGGAGACGTTCCCATACGTCATCAAATACAAGAAGGGCAAAGAAAATGTGGTCGCAGATGCCTTATCGAGACGTCATGCGCTTATAACGACAATGGAAGCTAAAGTGTTCGGTTTTGAGCACATTAAGGATCAGTATGCTGAGGATCCAGACCTTGGAGAGACTTATGTTCAGTGTCTAAAGGGGGGAACCGGGTCCTATTACCTACAAAACGGGTTCCTATTCCGGGATAAGCGGCTTTGCATTCCACAAGGATCGATGAGAGGACTTTTGGTCCGAGAGGCTCACGGTGGAGGACTCATGGGACATTTTGGTGTAGACAAGACTCTCCTCACACTCAAGGAGCATTTTTTACTGCCATATCAAGAGAGACGTTGAGCGCCACAGGCTAAATGCATTGTTTGCCCAAGGCTAAGTCTCGCTTACACCCTCATGGTCTTTATATGCCTTTACCTATACCTAACGCCTCCTTGGGAGGATATTTCATGGATTTTGCTAGTTTGCCGAACATAACACAAGGATTCCATCTTCGTTGTTGTGGACCGGTTCTCCAAAATGGCCCATTTCATTCTCGTGTAACAACACGATGCCTCACAAACCGCAAGTTTCTTTAAAGAGGTGGTGCGCTACATGGGCTGCCGAGAACCATCGTGTCGGACCGAGACACGAAATTCCTGAGCCACTTCTGGAGAACTTTGTGGAAAAAGCTAGCACCAAGCTTCTCTTCACGACGTGTCATCCCCAAACCGATGGTCAAACTAAGTAAACCCATCTTATCTAAAGAATTGGCCGAAAGTGTTTGCCTTTAGTCAATTTTATAATCATGCTACTCACTCTTCTTCTAAGTTTTCCCTTTCGAGGTCATGGTTTTAACCCTGGACCCCATTGGAGTTTACCCTGCTACCATTACTGATCAAGTTAGTCTCGATGGAATCGCCAAAAGAGCAAGTCAAGAAGATCCAGGAGAAGGTTAAAGAGAACCTCAACAAGAGAACGAGCAAATCAAACACCAACGACAAGGGACGCAAAGAAAGTACAGCTTACCCTGGGAGAAGGTTTGGCTACACTTGGCCGAACTGCCCAAATAAGCGTAGCCCAAACTAGCACCGAGAGGGGATGGTCGCTCAAGATCATTGAGAAGATCAACGACAATGCTTACCGCCTCGAAGTTACCAGTGACCAAGTTTCCACAACGCTCAACGCTTCCGACTTGCCTCTGTAGTGATTCGGACATGACGAAGAACTTTCAAGAAGGAGAATGACGACATCCAAATGGAACCAGCTCAATCAAGGGAGATCCCACCACTTAGAGGAGCACCAATGACCCGATCAAGAACCAAGAGCCTCAAGGGATTCACGGCGTCATGGACCTTTTTCTCGACAAGGACCATTCGACGCGACCGAGCCCACGCGACATAACGGCGACAATGCCGCACTCCAAGGGCATTTCCGCTCACCACCAATGATCGAAGCATCGACGAGTGATCGAGCCGAGACAAGCCACAGATTCCTCAGTGCTTCATACTGCGACACAACCGAGTGGCCTCATGGACAAAAAAGGAGACTTCACTCTTTGTCTCTCGCTAGCATGATCGAGGCATAAAAGACATCACTAGGAATTGTACTCTTCCCTACCCCTTAGGTTTCCCACGTGGTTTTACTAAGGAAGTTTTAACGAGGCAACAACCTAGTGGTGCGAAATGGCCTCAAAGACATCCTTTGAGGGCCGAGTTGTCTGTAAGCCCATACCATGCCTTCTAGTTCGATTCCAGCATTCTAAGGAGTATTTGAAGTCCATTTAGGCCCATGAAGACGTCGCGACAAGTCACCAAGACACATCACTTATGATTAGCGTTTTTGCCTTGTCATTTTTAATGAACTTTCCTTTTTCGAACTTTTCCTTTCGCTTGGAAACTTCTTGCCAATGTTAGCCAGCCACGCTTAAGGTTGCTTTTGAGACATTTTTTCTAAAGTCGAGCCATATAAGGAGAAACTCGCAGCCCTAAGAGGGTAGACTTTGAATAAACAAAAACCCTATTTTTGCTTAGCCGTCAGCCAGCCTCTTTTTTTCTTCTTGTTTGTGCGAATTCCAGCAAGAGTAACGCCCAAGCTGCTGTATCACGAGACTCTCCACAACTCGTGGTCGCTATCAATCCATCGCCCACGCCAAACCTCACCTTCCATCGCCCATCGAATCGCGCCGCACGGTCCATTCGAGACAACACCCGGCCCGACGCAGACAGATCGATCGATACCGGGATGGTGTCGACGATACTCAGTGTTGCCGTATCGATCGATACCAGGATGGTGTCGATCGATACTCATGCTTCAAAACTTGTCGGTATCGACGATACCAGGATGGTGTCGATCGATACTCAGCTTCAAACGGGTACTTTCTTCGGTTTGCTCCAAAAGGCTCCAAATGTCTCCAAAATCTCCAACTTCCCCAAACGTGCTAAAACCTGAAAAGACTCAAAATGATAGAAAAAGCACTGAAAGACTGATAAAACTTATATCATGGCTAAAAATGGGTAAAATCCATGATATATCAACTCCCCAGACTTAGCCTTTGCTTGCCCTCAAGCAAAAAGAAAAACTAAGTGAGAGAAAGAGGTTTGAAAACCAGAGATCCTGATCTGGTACCGAAATCGCTGTAATGATCCTTTTTCCCAAGCGCCCACTTCTGCCTGATCAGCTCCAGATCTAACCACCATGTACTTCTCCGTAGGAACCCCAACTTCCCTAGACTTCACTTATTATCTCTCACCAATATTCATCCAAGCTCTCATCGCCAGTTTCATCGCTGCAATCAGTGTTCAAGAACTTTCCAGATTCTTGCCCATACAATATCATAGCTAAAGAACCATTTATTCAACAACATTTATTGCTTTCCGGTATTCTTTATCTCCCCTGCACTTATTTTCATAATCAGTTTCATTAGATTTCAACAATAAGGGTTTATCGAACAGCATACACAAATCAAGGTCCGAAACGCGAGTATTGATAGTGTTTCTACCGAATCCTGCTCTTACCTCTCAATGTATCAAAAGTCTTAGGTGAATAATGGGGTCATAGGAAATTTTCCTACCCCTCACTTCAGGCCTTTGTGTGATCATTCCTTATCCAAGTAGAATAATGGGGTCATAGGAAATTTTCCTACCCCTCTACTCGGCGGAAATCATTTCATCTTTTAATGCAAATATGTATCCAACAATTTTCACGGGAGAGATATACCACAATTTTCAAGCATGATGGGTTCCTTAGCCAGATATGAATGATGAATCAAGCTCTAAGAACACTAACGCTAGATAAGTGCAAAAATTTTAAAGCAGAAGAACCTCCGAGACATGAGTGATTTCTAGCTGGCGGTTATCCCTTGATTTTCATTAGAATCGAAACTAATTGTAACAGTGGTCACTSAAAAGCAAAATCAGAACAACAAAGCCAAGCACACTCCAGAAAATTCTAAGTTGTTTTGACTCAATTAAAACAAAATTGTTTTTTTTTTTTTTTTTTTTTTTCAAAATGAACACAATGTCAGTAACTACCTCCCCCAGACTTAAACAACACTGTCCCCAGTGTTTATCAAGCCCAGAGAAGGTGAAAGAAATCAAAGGACAAAACGAAATAGGTCAAGATCAAGAGGATGTTACCATGTAATGGTGTCGATCGATATAAGGTGGTGTGTCGATACCAAGGTGGTGTCGATCGACATCGACAAAAACGACCATCCTTCTTCCGACCTGATTCGCAAGACACAACAAAACACAAAAAMAAAACTCATATTTATAGACTTCTACCTGTGGGTTGCCTCCCACTAAGCGCTTGCTTAATGTCACGAGCTCGACTTTGCTGCTATCAGACAAGGTGGGAGGACTMACTCCGAAATAAGTTCCACAACCAGACATCTGCAGCTTCAAAGTTTTGCTCATCATATCCTCTTTCTTTCTCTTTCATCTCCTCAGGAATGAGAACTCTAACCTTAGAGAAAGGCTCGAGGTGCCCTTCGCACTTCACCTTATATTCGACGAATCTCCATCACACTTCTGAGGAATCAAAGTGAAATTAGCAGCACTCATGAACTTCTTGCTCGTCAGCCTTCCTCTTTGCTGCCTTGGTCTTCCACAACTTTCTTGGGGTGTTGGGGGGTTCATTTGAAACATCGCGACTTTTGGTTCATCATAAGACTCATCGAGCGTATCGATCATCGTAGTCTCGCCATGCAATGCGATGCGCGGACATGTTTCGGGTGCTCCTCCGTAAGGAATGGCATCAGAAGACGCTCCGCCAATGCAAGAGAAAGAGATTCTCTTATTAGGCGTGTCCATGATCGCGCCTAACAGTAGCCATGAATGGTCTCCCCAAAATCAAGGGCACCCTGATCCTGGCTCATCTCCACAACCTGAAAATCAGTAGAATCGACAATCTCCTATTTTAACAGGTAAATCAAGAATTGTAGCATAAGGGAGTGAGCTAGAAGAATCGCATATGTGAGAAGCGTGTTAGAGATCTCATATCAGCCTTCAATCTTTCTGCAATCGCCTCGACATCGCCGACACTAGACCTCGAGTCAACGGTGACTCCTGAAGTTTACTCTGAGATGGAGCATGGAACTGAAAATTTCCCTGCCTCTTGTCAACTGTCTCAGCGGGGTGTATCAACGGAGGTCCTCGCAATCATTTTTTCTGACAAAACTTGCTTCTAGCAGCCTCCCTCCACCTTCGCTGGAATAATGGATAGCAACTTCTTGTGCACTTTCTTCAACCATCTGTCCTTTTCTTAGTTGTTGATTCAGTCCTGGGGGTATCGACCGATAATACGAGTGTCAATCGATGAGTTTTATCGCTCGCAGTTGGTGTCGCCACTGGTGGGTGTCGATCGATACTGCGGAATGTCGAGTTCTTATCTTCATCTTCAGAACCTTCGAATATACAGCAGTTTGTAGTATCGATCGATACCAGTGGGTATCGGCGATACTAGTATACTGGATACATAGTCATTCAGGCTAAAAATCCTCTTTCTCGCCGAGGTGATTGCATTGACATGTCCATGCTGTGGTTGAACTATCTTTCCCTTGACGCTGCTGATATCTCGAGCTATTTGATTTTCCAGCATCTTCATGGATTTCGAGAGCGTTGATTTTCCCATTCAGATCAGTGTATAAATTATCCAGCTTTCTATTAAAATCTCCACTATCTTTTCCCTCGCAGAATTTGTTCCAAGAGGATCTCCGCTCTTATCTGCACCTGGAATGCTGGTAGCTGAATTGTGACGGGCGAGTAAAATCACCGCCTTGAAGTGGTTTTGCGAATTGAGTGGCACCCAAAAACCAGATTGGTTACCTCCGACTTGTAACCACCTGTTGATTGTTGTTGAAAGCTGTTGTTGTTGTAACCAAATTGCGACCCTGAAAACCAGAACCACCAATGTAGTTAACATTCTCGCCTCATCTTCAATGTTCTCTACTTCCTCAGCAAAATGTACAGCCTCTTCTGCCTTTCCCACTAAGAGGTTGTGCATCGTGTCCAGCTTCGCCTGAACCTCAGCAATCTGCGAACCGTCACAATACTAGCAAGCCTTTTCCGCTCAAAATCAGCATTCTGGTGATGTATAGACGCCAAGTTCTCAATCAGCTTCACAGCATCGGTTGGAACCCTACAGTTGAAGTTCCCTGCTTGCAGAATCCAGCCATCGATACGCCAATCAATCCCTCTCAGAAAAGGTCCCGAAAGCTGAACTGACTGAAACCATGATGCGGACAGCCTCTCCAGATCGACCGCACTCCAAGCAGCCTCAGTGCTTCGCTGACCTTGAGAAAATTGAGAGAGTTTGTTCCTGAGCTCTTCCGATCTCGCATCGCATAGAAATTGTTCAGGAATGCTTCTTGGTTTCGTTCCAAGTGGTGAGAGATCCGGGAGGTAGCTGCTTCAGCCAAGCTGCCTCTCCACCAAGAGAGTATGGAAAGAGCTTAAAAGAGGTATTCTGTGGTACTCCATGACTTCATACCGGTGACCAAGTCCTCGAATTCTCGATGTGATCCATAGGGTGCTCATGAGAGAGAGACCGGTGAAGGGTGCTGTCCAACAAGAGTGAAGTAAGCAGGCTTCAGCTCAAAGTCATTCCTCTGAAAGTTGGAATACGGATCGGCCGCACGATTGGCATGAATTGATCCGTCGGTTGTAATCGCCAATGTCCGTTCAGCAACAGCTTGTTGTTGTGGAGGAGGTATTTGTTCACCTTCCTCATCATGCACCAAACCTTGTGGAAGATCCATCTCAACTGTAGNNGTTCTATATTCTAAGTGATCAGGTTGAAATAGCTTTGAAGGAACAACTATGGTGAAAAGCTATTCAGATTATGAACCTAACAAATCAATTGTCATAAATCGAGAGAAATCCATATGAAAACCACGAACTTCAAAGGAGATACTCGGACATGATAGATGAAACAAATACATAACTGAATAAATCATGAAATTAAACAAAGAATAAAAACAAGGGTTGGGATCTTACATGATGAACAAGTCTTGGATCGTCTCCCTCAAAATCTCAAAGTAAAGTTGGCTCGAGAATAATAGTGAAAAGTAAAGTCCCCCTTAACAAGACTAGAGTTTGCTTAAATAGGTTTAAAAACAGTGAGCTTCTTTGTAAATAAGGGAAAATTGGGCTTCATGAGGCTTCTCGAAAATCTCTTCTAGCGTTGATTCGTCGGTATCGATCGATACGGGATGGTGTCGTCGATACTCGGCCGTATCGATCGATCGTGCAGGATGTGTCGTCGATACTCGGGCTTCAAAGCGGTACTTTCTTGGTTTGCTCCAAAAGGCTCCAAATGTCTCAAAATCTCAATTTAGTCCCAAGCGTCTTAAAACCTGAAAGACTCAAAATGATAGAAAAAGCACTAGAAAGACTCGATAAAACTTATATCATGGCTAAAAATGGGTAAAATCCATGATATATCAACTCCCCAGACTTAGCCTTTTGCGCAAAACAGAAAACTAAGTTAGAAGAGGTTTGAAAAACCTTGAGATGAACTGTTGAAATCGGCTGTATTTTTTTCCCAGCGCCCATTTGCTGATCAGCTTCAAATCTAACCACCATGTACTTCTCATAGGAACCCAACTTCGACTCATTATCTCACTATTCATCGCTCTCATCGGTTTCATCTTCGTCGGTGTTGACATTGATTCTTGCCCATCTGATATCATAGCCAAAGAACCATTTATTCAACATATTGTTGCTATTATTCCCGACTTATTTCATAATCAGTTCTCATTAGATTTCAACAGTAGGTTATCTGAACAGCATACACAAATCAAGGTCAGCAGCGAGTATTGATAGTGTTTGCTTCGAATCCCGTTCTCCCTCTGATGTATCAAAGTCTTAGGTGAATAATGGGGTCATAGGAAATTTTCTACCCTCACCAGGCCTTCGTGTGATCATTCCTTATCCAAGTAGAATAATGGGGTCATAGGAAATTTTCCTACCCCTCTGCGAGGAAATCATTTCATCTTTATATAGATTTTACTTTTGTTTTAACGTAAATATGTATCCAACAATTTTCACGGGGAGATATACCACATTTTCAAACATGATGGGTTCCTTAGCCAGATATGAATGATGAATCAAGCTCTAAGAACACTAGCGTAGATGAAGTGCAAAATTTGGCTAAAGCTTGTGAAGAACCTTCTGGAGACATGAGTGATTTCTAGCTGGCTGGTTATCCTTGGATTTTTCATTAGTCGAGAAACTAATCATGTAACAGCGGTCACTCAGCAAAACGAACAACAAAACCAAGCACAATCTAGACTCTAAGTTGTTTTACTCAATTAAAAATTTTGTTTTTTTTTTTTCAAATGAACACATGTCATAACTACCTAGGACTTAAACAACACTGTCCCGGTGTTTATCAAGCCGAGAAGGTGAAAGAAATTAAAGGACAAAAGCGAAATAGGTCGAAGAACAGAGGTGTTACCATGAGGCGGTGGTGTCGATCGATACCAAGGTGATATCGTCGATACCAGGTGGCGTCGATCGATAGGTGGTGTCGTCGATCAGGCTAAAACGACCATCCTTCTTCCGACTGATTCGCAAGACACTGAAACACAAAAACAAAAACTCATATTTATAGACTTGGTGGGTTGCTCACTAAGCGCTTTAATGTCACGCGAGCTTGACTTTGACTAAGATATCGTCGGGACAAGGTGGAGGACTCACTCAGATAAGCTCCGCAACTCTCCGCTTCAAAGTTTTGCTCATCATATCCTCTTCTTTCTCTCTTCTAACCTTAGAGAGAAAAGGTTTCGAGGTGCCCTTGCACTTCACCTTATATTCGATCGAATCTCCATCACATTCGAGGAATCAAAGTGAAATTAGCGTTGATCTTCTTGCTCGTCGCCTTCCTTTGTTGCCTTGGTCTTCTCACACTTTCTTGTGGTGTTGGAGTTCATTTGAAACATCTGCGACTTTTTGGTTCATCATAAGACTCATCGAGCGATCGATCATCAGTCTACGGAGGTGTGATGCACGAGACATGTCTGGTGCTCCTCGGAGGAATGACATCGTAGAAAGGCGTCTCCGTCAATGCAAAGAAAGAGATTCTCTCTTATTCGTGTCCATGATCGCCACAGTAGCCATAAATGGTCTTCCCAAAATCAAGGGCACCCTGGATCCTTGGCTCATCTCCAACCTGAAAATCAGTAGGAATCAAACAATCTCTATTTTAACGGGTAAATCAATAATTGAGCGTAAGGGAGTGAGCTAGAAGAATCCGCGTATGTGAGAAGCGTGTTAGGAGATCTCATATCAGCTTTCATCTCTCTGATAGCCTCGACATGCGTTGACACTGACGAGTCGAGACTCCTTGAAGTTTACTCAGAGATGGAGCATGGGATGAAAATTTCCCTGGTCTTCCCTCTTTGTCACTGTCTCAGCGGTGGTGGTGTATCCAGCGGGAGGTCCTGACAACCATTTTTTTTGCTTGCTTGCAGCCTCCCTCCTCTCTTGTCAGCTTGGGAATAATAGGATAGGGCAACCGACTTGTAAGCCCTTTCCTTGACAGGTTCATTGGTGTCGTCTCGGTATCGTCGTCTTGAGGGAGTGTCGATCGATACTCTCAGGGATTTTCAGCATCCCTCGTCATCTCAGCAAGATCGACGGATTTTCTGAATAGTCTCTGAATCTTACCACTTTTTCCACTTCTTAGACTTATGGCGTTGATGTGAGCTCTTGGATCTTGATCTTCCTGGAAGAAACCCTCTTGTCTTCTCACGGCTGCGTGAGCAATTTGAGTCTCGAGTTTCTTATGCGATTCAATGCCTCGAGCTTTGGTTTATACCCGTTCCTCACCGACTTCCTTTTCTCGTTATTGATTCAGCATGCGAAGGGTATCGACCGATACCAGATGAGTGTCGATCGATCTGGAGTTTTATCCGTCTGCAGGTTGGTGTCGATCGATACCGAGGCGGTATCGGTCGATACTAGTATCAGCGAATCTGAACGAGTCATCTCGGCTCAAAATCCTCTTCTCTAGCGCTCGAGGTGATTGCATTGACATGTCATTTTGGTTGAACCATCTTTCCTTGACATTTCTATGTCATTTATTTGATTTTCCAGCATCTTCGATGGGTTTCGAGGCGTTCTCCATTCGATCGGTGTATAAATTATCCAGCTTTCTATTGAAATCCAGTCATCTTTTCTTGTCCAAATTTGTTCCCGAAGGATCTCATCTTTCTCTGTAGACCTCGGAGAATGCGGTTGGTAAACTGAATGTATTGGCAGTAAAGTCATTGCTCTGAAGTGGTTTTGGGCGAATGAGTGGCAAAAACCAGATTGTTACCTCAGGACTTGTAACCACCTTGCTGATTGTTGTTGAAGCTTAGGTTGTTGTTGTAACCAAATCGCATACGAAAACCAGAATCACCAATGTAGTTAACATCTTATCTTTAATCTCCTCTACTTCCTCAAAAAATGTACAGCCTTCTTTGTCTTCCCCACTAGCAGGTTGTGCATTGTGTCTCTCGCTGAACCTCGCAATCTGAAGCGTACAACACTGCCTCTTCCGCTCAAAATCAGCATTCTTGTTCTTCTAGAGTTCTCAATCAACATCGGTTTTAGTGTTGAAGTTCCGTTGCTTGCAGAATCGTGCCATCGATGCATCAATTCCTGTAAAGATCGAGCAGCTGAACTTGACTGAAACCGTGATGCGGACAGTCTCTGGTAGGATCTCTCCCAAGCCTTGAGTCACTTCGTTGGACCTGAAAAAATTGAGAGATCTTGTTCTGAGGTCCTCGATCTCAAAATTGTTCGGAATGCGTTCTTGGTCTGGTCAAGTAGTAGAGAATCGGGAGGCTGCTTCAGCCGATGCTGCCTCTCCAAGAGTATGGAAAGAGCTTACAAAGAGGTATTCTGTGGTACTCCATTGTACTTCATACGGTGACCAAGTCCTCGAATTTCTCGATGTGATCCATAGGGTGCTCATGAGAGGACCGGTGAAGGGTGCTGTCCAACAGAGCGAAGTAAGCAGGTTTCAGCTCAAAGTCATTCCTCGGAAAGTTGGAATACGGATGACGATTTGCATAGAATTGATCAGGTCGGTTGTAATCGCCAAGTGTCCGTTCAGCGACACTTGGGGTTGTTGTGGAGGAGGTATTTGTTCACCTTCATCATGCACCAAACCTTGTGGAAGGTCCATCTCAAGCTGTAGTTCTTTTCCTTGTTCGACTGTGCGTTCAATCTGCTAGCTCGAGTTGGAGAGATTGATCGTGGTGTGTTCTTCGTTCTCTGGTGATACTGATGCATACACCTGAAAATCAAAAGCGAGAAGATAAGTAACCAAAATTTAAAACAGGCGTTCGGTGTCGTCGATACCAATGGAGTATCGATACTTAACAAACAAAAATCGATAAAATTCTAAGGTGAATTTTTAGAGTCTGACAACGGCGCCAAATTTGATATGCTCAATTACCTATAATGATCTTAAAGCATTGCTGCAGTAAAGTTAGAAATCGAACACGAACTCGAAAACTCACGCGATAGATGAAAGATGCAGATTATCTTAAGACAATAAACAATGAGAAAATAAATGATTGAAATAAGATTAGATTAATATGGATGGAAAGCTAGGCTCGGGGTAACTCTCGGAAATCAATGATAAACAACAATTGATCAATTAAGGTTCATTGATTAAGCGCGTTCTTGAACTCGAAACAGTATAGTTAACAAGATTCTAAACTAAGTCTAAAGTCTAAAATTCCAAATCTCTTTGCAAATCCTACACATAAACCAGCAATCAATTCAAGTTTGATATGTTCACATTCGATTAAACCAAATCTCTTTGAGATAATCCAATTGCTCACCTAGGTTTTATCGATTACTCGATTCTACGTGCAATTGATTAATCTAGGTTACATATTAAGTGATCGGTTAGAAATAGCTTTGAGAACATATGGTGAAAGAACTATTCAGATTATGAACCCTAACAAATCAATTGTCATAAATCAGAGAAATCCATATGAGAAAACCCTGAACCTAAAAGGAGACTACTCAGACATGATAGATGAAACAAATACCATAACTGAATAAATCATGAAATTAAACAAAAGAATAAAAACAAGGGTTCGGGATCTTCTCTATGATGAACAAAGTCTYGGATCCGTCTCCCTCACAAAAGCTCTCAAAAGTAAAGTCTGGCTCCAGAATAATAGTGAAAAGTAAAGTCCCCCCTTAACCTAAAGACTAAGAGTTTGCTTAAATAGGTTTAAAAACACGAGCTGGGCTTCTTTGTAAATAAGGGAAAGTATTGGGCTTCTTATAGGCTTCCTCGAAAATCTCTTCTGCGCGTTGATTACGTCGGTATCGATCGATACCGGGATGGTGTCGATCGATACTCAGGCCAGTCGTCGGTATCGATCGATACCGGGATGGTGTCGATCGATACTCAGGCTTCAAAACGGGTACTTTCTTCGGTTTGCTCCAAAAAGGCTCCAAATGTCTCCAAAATCTCCAATTTCGTCCCAAACGTGCTAAAACCTGAAAAGACTCTAAAATGATAGAAAAAGCACTAGAAAGACTCGATAAAACGACTTATATCATGGCTAAAAATGGGTAAAATCCATGATATATCACCGGACCATCTCGACTTGAGCTTTCCTGGAAACAGCTTGAGTCTAGAATTGAAAAGGAGGACTTGATCACCAGTCTTGAACTCTTTGTGCAAGATCCTCTTGTCATGGAAGGCCTTGGTCCTCTCTTTATAGACCTTAGAACTCTCATAAGCATCCAGCCTGATCTCCTCCAGCTCATGCAGGTCCAATACTCTCTTTTCCTGGGCAGGCTTGATATCCAAGTTCAGAAGCTTTGTTGCCCATAACGCTTTGTACTCAACCTCAACAGGTAGGTGACAAGCCTTGCCATAGAGGAGCTGGAATGGTGTTCTTCCTATAGGAGTCTTGAATGCAGTCCTGTACGCCCAGAGGGTCTCATCCAGCTTAGCAGACCAATCTCTCTTTGAAACGCCCACTACTCTAGCCAAGATGGCTTTGATCTGCTTGTTAGACACCTCCACTTGACCACTGGTCTGGGGGTGATATGGTGTAGCCACCTTGTGCTTGACCCCATGTTTCTTCAGAAGATTCTCAAAGAGCTTGTTGATGAAGTGAGATCCCCCATCACTGATAACAACTCTTGGTACACCAAATCTGGGGAAAATAATGCTCTTGAACATCTTAAGAACTACCTTTGCATCATTGCGAGGACAAGCTATAGCTTCAACCCACTTGAGACATAATCAACGGCCACTAAGATGTAGCTGTTCCCAGAGGAGGTGGGTTGAAAGGACCCATAAATCAATCCCCAAACATCAAACACCTCCACTTCCAAAATCGGATTTTGTGGCATCTCATTTCCTTCTGCTGATGTTGCCCATTCTCTGGCAAGGATCACACTTAGTGATGAAGGCTTGAACATCTCTGAACATTGTAGGCCACCATAGACCTGCTTGCAGCACCTTCTGAACAGTCTTGAACGTAGCAAAGTGTCCTGCATAGGAAGAACCATGACAGTGCTCCAGCACACGAACTTCGTCTTGTCTATACACCTCCTGAGACCATCTGCCCCTCTTGTACAGGCTCGTCAGTAGTAGTGGTTGACATCCTCAAAACTTCTTTTTCTGTAGGCATCAAGATCATCAGTAACTCACCACATGCTAGAAATTGGATCGAATACCAAGGTATGTCCTTACTCCTATCACGAAACAGCATCTAGGAGTCTCTCATCAGGCATGGTGTCATCAACAGGTGCAGCATCATCTATCCTCATCCTTGACAAGTGATCAGCCACACCATTCTCTATACCCTTCTTATCAACAATCTCCATGTCAAACTCTTGAAGAAGGAGTATCCATCTGAGCAGTCTTGGCTTAGTATCCTTCTTAGCATAGATATGTCTTAGTGCTGCATGATCAGTATAGACTACCTTAGACCCAATAGCTTCTGAATTTCTCAAAAGCAAAGACGACAGCCAACAACTCCTTCTCTGTTGTAGCATATCTCCCTTGAGCATCATCAAGCGTCCTGCTTGCATAGTAGATCACATGTAGCTTCTTCTCAATCCTTTGCCCCAGTACAGCTCCTACAGCATAGTCCGATGCATCACACATGATCTCAAATGGATAGTCCCAGTTTGGTGCTTGGACTATTGGAGCAGTGACTAAGGCTTCCTTAATGAGCTGGAAAGCCTTCAAACATTCTGTATCAAACAGAAACTCTTGCTCCTTACACAGCCTTGTTAGTGGTCTGGTATCCTTGAGAAGTCCTTGATGAACCTTCTATAAACCCAGCATGCCCAAGGAAACTCCTGATGTCCTTGACGTTTTTGGTGGCTGCAGCTGCATCATCACATCAACTTTGGCCTTGTCTACCTCTATGCCCTTTTCAGAAATTCTGTGACCCAAGACAATCCCTTCTCTAACCATGAAGTGGCATTTCTCCCAATTGAGCACCAGATTTGTCTCTTCACACCGAGTAAGTACCCTGCAAAGGTTCAAAAGACAGGAKGAGAAAGAGCCATACACGGAAAAGTCATCCATGAATACTTCCACAGTCTCCTCTATTAAATCCGAGAATATAGAAGTCATGCATCTCTGAAATGTTGCAGGAGCATTACAAAGACCAAAAGGCATTCTCCTATATGCAAATGTTCCATAAGGGCAAGTAAAAGTGGTCTTTCCTGATCATTAGAATTGGAATCTGAAAGAACCCACTGTACCCATCTAGAAAACAGTAAGGATGGTTAGCTAACCTCTCTAGCATTTGGTCAATGAATGGCAAAGGAAAATGATCTTTCCTGAAGCAGCATTCAATTTCCTATAGTCGATACACATCTATGCCCTGTTACAGTCCTAGTAGGTATCAATTCATCCTTATCATTTTTAATCAGTCATACCCCCTTCTTAGGTACACAATGCACAGGAGAAATCCAAGTACTATCTGATATAGGATATATGATTCCAGCCCCTAGCAACTTAAGAATTTCCTTTTTAACAACTTCTTTTAAGTTTGGGTTCAATCTTCTCTGGGGTTCAATGCTAGCATATGATTCGTTTTCCAAGTGAATTCTGTGAGTGCACAAGCTAGGTGAAATTCCCTTAATGTCATCCAGAGAATATCCTATAGCCTTTCTAAATTTTCTCAACTCAGTCAACAGCAAATGCAACTCATCATCACTAAGCATGTCATTTACTATGATTGGCTAAGTAGAATTAGGCCCAAGAAAGGCGTACTTAGCCCATAAGGAAGAGGTTTGAGATCTACCATAGGTGCTCGGACTTCTGACCAGTCGTCTGCTGCAGATGGGCTGGCTCGAGCGGAGGCTCGAGCTGACCAGTTCGGAGCGTGCAGAGGGCAGTCCGACTCGATTTGTATGATCGAGCTGGACACTCGAGTTCGGCGTCTGGACAGGCTGTATGGTCGGCAGCTCGACGCATGAATTTCTGTGTTGACCCTATCTCCTCAAACCCGTCGACTCTTCCGAGAACCTTGTGTGAGTCTAAAATTATCTCATAACCCAAAGTCTCTTCATGTAGATACCCATCTTTACTACTCCTGGTTAAGGTCGTCTGAAGGTGATCCTCTTGATTAAGCTCCTCCAAAAGCTCATCAGTAAGCTTATCCATTACCTCAACATAGAAGACTTGTCCTTCTATTTCTGGCTTCCTCATAGTGTCCTTGACATCAAATGTCATCTTGAAGTCACTCCCGAGGTTGAGATCGATCTTTCCTTTTCGACATCATGACCAGCTGTAGCAAGGAAAGGTCTTCCAGAATCGAGGATCTCTTGGTTCTTCATCCATCTCAAGAACTATAAAGTCTGTAGGTATCTCCACTGAACCAACCATCAGAGGAAGATCTTGTAGCATACCATGGAGTCTAATAGATCTGTGCAGACACGAGAGATGTTGCAGGACTTATAGTTGCTGAACCCTAGCTTCCCGAGAGTGGCATAAGACGATAGATGCTCCAAGATCACGAGAGACTTCTTGAAAACGAATGGACCTAGAGAGCATGGTAGAGTGAAGGAACCTGGTCGCTAACTTCTCTTTGGACTCTCTTCGAATGATGGCTGCACTCCTCGATAGACAACCATACCCTGAACCGTCTTGTCTTTCTCAGCTATTGCATCCTTCAAAACTTCTGATAAGCAGGTACCATGGAGAAGGCATCAATGAGAGGCAACCTGATCTCGCTTCCTTGATATGCTTATCAAAGATTTGCTTATGTTTCTCCATTAAATCTTCTTAACCTCTTTGGGAAAGGCAATTTGGGTTGTAGGGAGGAGGGATATAAGGTGCCTTCTTTTCCTCTGAAATCACAGTTTTGGGTGCGGAGGTAGACTGTCTTGACCCTACGAGGCTGTGGGCTCGAGCTGGCGTGCGAGACGGCTCTCGAGTATCTTGGTCGAGGTTGGGGCGTAAAGACTCTTGTCTTGGTCGTTTTGGAAACCAAATCCTCCCATCTTGATCTTCACTGTCCTCGGTGATTGTAGAGATCCTTCCCTTTCAGGTAACTCCTTTCCATTCCTCAAAGTGATGGCATTGATGTGAGCATAGTCCTTAGGGTTTTGTCTGCTTTTCTGGGAGTTGGGAAGAGTGAGAGGAAGAAGCTGTCTTGCCCTCTATGGAGCAGATTTTGGACTGCAGGACTCAATCTTGCTGTTAAGATCATTATAAGTGTAGTCCATCTGAGTTTTAATTTCACCAAACTTCTTGGCTGCCTCAAGTGCACCATGCTTGACCTGTAGGAGTTCTAAGTTGTTTGTGTGTTGATCTGGAGCGGTAGAAGGCTGCGTGGTGAGACTGAAAACCGGGTGGTGGACACAAGGCTCCTGCGGAGGATGACTCGGATAATGCGGTCAGGGGCAAAGCTGCTGCTGATTGTAGGGAACAAAAGGCTTGGGCGAGGTTGTTCTGAGGTGGGTAGACTTGATCCGAGGGTTACAACGTTGGTACCTCAGTAGGACAATTCGGGTTGTTCTTGTAGTTGATGAAACCTTTGTTGTACTACCCGATTCTGCACATAGTGACCTCCTCTAGACCATCATCCTCCCATCTTGAACCTGAAAAACTGTATCCTCGTAGCAAAGTGAACTGTTTCTTACTGGCTGATTGATCAACTTAGCGATCAGCTTTGATGGCCTAGTCTGATCATCTGTAGCAACACTTGGCCGGACACTCCTATCATACTCAGCAGTGTAGTTACCATCAGATTGTGCTAGGTTCTCCACAAGTGCCCAACCAGCATCAACGTCTTGGTTGAGGAAGTTACCATTCTGGCGGTATCTAGAAGCATGCGGACCTTAGAACGCCTCTGTAGAGTGCTAAGGAGTGACTCATTGCTGAAACCGTGGTGAGGGCATTGAGTAGTGTAGCCCTTAAGCGATCCCAGGCATTCACGAAACTTTCACCATCTTTAGAGAGAATCCAGAAATTTCATTCCTCAGCTGTCTGGCATTGGAGAAAATTGGCGAGGCTTTCTTGCAGTCATCCCATGAAGTGATGGATCCATGGGGGAGAGTCTTTTCCCAGTGATGGGCTCTGTCACCAAGAGAGAAGGGAAAGAGCCTTAGTTTGAAACCATCTTCACTGACCCCATTGATCTTGGTAGGCTGCGAGAGCATCAAACTCATCGGATGATCGAGGGTCTTCCATAGGTAGGCCATGAAACTTGTTGTTACCATGCGATCAAGCTGCTCTTGATTTCGAAGTTGTTGTTCGGACCGCGGAGGGACAATCCCTTGTCTGTGATGAGTATTTGGGGCATCCTGCTCTATCAAGCGGGCCTCCTCGGAGGGTCTTGGGCATGTCGGTCATGTGGGTGGTCTTCCATGCCTTAGATTCGATTGTCGTCTTGGGCGTTTTCTCGCTGCTCTACTGTGATGTGGTAGCTTGTTAATATTGTCGATGTAGCGAATGAGGTTCTTCTTTTCGATCTCGTTTGCATGCGGGGAACAGGACTCGATGGTAGACTCGGCAGGGCGTGGGCGAGATAGAGCGGACTCGAGCTGTTGGGCTCGAGCTAGGCTGACTTCGATCTTGGGCTCGAGCTAGGGGCTCGAGCTGCATCTGCACACAGACAGAAAAAGAAAATCAAAGTAAGTAAGAGAGTAGATAGAAAAGAACTTGATCAGAATGATTTGAAATCCTAAATGTAACAAACAACACCCAAATGGCGGCGCTAAATTGATATAGGTCGATTTCTTACTAGACCAAAGTTTCGTTGTAGTATAGTAAGGTGTCAATCCATAAGGGTGAAGATATTAACCAAAAGGATGAGATCAAGCATTCAAGAAGCACAAATGTGAATGGGACTAGTGACCTGAGTGAGAAACTGAAATAAGAGTTAAAAGAGATCGTCTAGGACTAGAGGAACTAACAGAAAATGAGAAATATCGAGCGGCGTATAGGGGTAACAGAAAATTCAATCAATGCGAGAAGTTCTAAGGATGGGATAATCGACTCGGTGTGTCCTCTTAGCTACCAGGTGGTCTAACAAAACTCAATCAGCTATTCCAGACATCAAACATCACTGACAGTTAAGTCCACTCATGATAAGTAACCTCAAGCTAGACCAGTTCAGGACCCAATCCTTGGCGAAATCTACCTAGCAGGCATTAAGATTCAGTTTAATATTGTCAATAACACCTAGACAACTAATCCCTTAGGCTAGGCATGCAGATCTCTAACATCAGTTCATTAAGCATTTTATCAAACACCTTGGGTGGAAAAACACCTAAGTTCTAATCTCAATTGATCAGAGAAATTAGCATTAAGAACACTGATTTAGAAGGAAATCAAACAATAAACACTTGAACCACCTAAGAGACTAAGATTTCACACCTAATCATCCCATCCTCAAGAACCACAATATTACTCAAAACACATGAAGAAACAACATAATCACAACCCAAAATCAAAATAACTTGCATAAGTAAGGAGATAAGGAAGAGAAGAGGTAGAATAGAAAGGTTCAAACACATACTCGGTAAATCAAAGATACAGATCCAGAAGCAAGAACAGATGAAAAAAAAAGAGAACTAGAAAGTTGTGGCTAAAAATCAACCACCTTTAGTCTTAATCCCCATTAGGTATTTATACTAAATCTTAAAAACCCTAAAACGTCATGGACAAAAAAAAACGCAGGATAAGGTCCAGCTCGACCATTCTGGTCCAGGTGTGCTCGAGCTGGATGAAATCAAGATTGCATTTTTATGTGTTGAGCTCGAGCAGGTGACTCGATTGTATGGGCTCGAGCGACAGAAAAATTCCAAGACTCTCTTTATGATGGGCTCGATCATGGAGCTCGAGCATGGGTGCTCGAGCTCCAGAAATCTTCAAGACTGCTTTGACCTCAGCCGATCATACAAGATGTGCTCGAGCTCGGCCAGAAATCTTCAAGACGCTCGACCTCACATCATACAGCGAGTGGGTGCTCGAGCTGAGCTTCGCCGATCACGCCTCTAGAGCATCCAGGTCGAGTCGATGTCCTAGACAGCTCGAACCTAACTTCTCCAAAATCACTCGAAAGTACCTCAGAACAAGCCAAATATGCAGGATGTATGCAAACCTCATGCAAAACACTCTAAGTATGCAAAACTAGGAATAAATGACAAGAATAGGGTGAATAACACGTCTAGATGTATGAATTATGCAAGCTAAAACCATGCAAAATGCAAGCATATCAGATTGCCTGGAAGTGTGACAACCCTTGCGATGTGTCTATCACTCATGAAAGTATTCGATGATGGGATTGTATGAAATGCATGTTCATTCACCATGAGAGTGGGTTTGAATATAGAGACTAGCATACCACGAGAGTGGACTAGCGAGACATGGAAATCCCTAGGATGACAAACACAAATTATTTAGATAAAACATAAACCCTAGATCTAGATTCCGAGAATTGAGACTATCACCCAATCCTCTGTAAATATTAGTTTAGGTTATATTTAATGTTTTAGTTTATTTATTTTATGTATGTTAGATTAGGAACCAACCCCCATAACTCTGTTTTGCTTAGATTAGATATAGACGAAGCTTTGTGGCACATTAAAATCAACGGAGTCTTTGAGGACGGTATAACACTATGCCTATTCCCATTCTCTTTGGGTGACAAAGCTAATCAGTGGGAGATGAAATTGGAGGAGAACACATCAACAAACTCATCGGTGGATAGCATCGGACCTATGAATCGACCTATCACGGTCGATGTTGTGGATTCCAAATTTCTAGAACGAAGTCCCGGACAAGAGCATCGACCACCCATCGGTCCACCACATCGACCTATCAAGGTCGTTTCACTTCGAGAACAAAGCCCCAGAAGGATACATCAACCTATCCAGGCTGATTCCAGAACTATCGGATGTCTCCATCGGTCTAACTGGACCAATACTGCTGCTACCTTGAGCACTGGACCTCCCCATCGCCCCTCAACAATGGATGGTCGTAGCATCAGGCATATGTATCGACCAAACATGGTTGATCCCCATTCTGGAGATAACGAGAATGCTACCTTGGTGCCACGATCATACTCAAGGAAAGAATCTCTTTGTGAAGAAGCCATTAACGATGACTACACTCCTGCTGGGGAGAAATCCATTCACCATACCGACTTTGTTGTGATTGATTCAAAGAACCATCGCGCAACCACTAGGCCATCATCTCCACCTTCATCTGACCACTCTATGAAGTCGTCGAGCTTACAACAATAAAAAAACACCTTACCTTTGTACATACAATTTTCTTTTAGGATTTCTCGTTTTCTCTAGTTTTTGGTTTCTCTATTTTTTGTTTTTGTTTCTTTTTTTTCAGGTGTTTTTCACCAATAAAAAAAACCAAAATCAAGACTTGCACACCTAGGAGATGCCAACCCACAACTCGATAAGAGAATTAAAGTAAGTACTTCTCTTGCTTTTTCCCCTTTACGGTTATATATCACAACGAGGACGTTGTGAAATAAGTGTGGGGGGGGGGCAGAGTCTTGCGATTAATGGAGGTAATTCTTTTCCTTGACATCTTTTGATGTAAGTTTTACCATAAGTTTTTCGCATTTTTAGAGATTGTTACACTCTTTTCCTCGTTCATAAGTTCACTAACATGTGAAAAAGGTTTTAATGAGGTAGTATTTGAACTTGTTAATTGTGTTATTTGTGTTTATGTTTGGATGTTGTGTGGATAGTGTTTGATCTTTACTAGGAAACGTGGAAAACCCATGAGTGGATCAATAAACCTCAAAAGGATCATTTCTTCGAAGACTTTGGCAAATCAGAATGGACTTCTCACCGTAATGAACCTTAAAACTCTAGATTTGAGGCTTGAGATGCATGAGACATGATACCTCTATTAGATCCTGCAGGACACGTCTATGTGAGTACATCTTCCATCTTCCTTCCCTTCAGTAAAAAGAAAAGAAAAGGATATTAGTAAGAAAGAAGTGAACTGGGCATTGGAAGCTACCGCTTTTAATGTTCACGTCTCATGGAAACCTGTCCAAAAATAGAAAAGAAAAGGCGATTGATATAAAAAATAAAATGATACCCTAGAAAAGTAGGGAATAATCAATTCAACCTTGAAGTGAGAAAAGGGAGAAGAAAGGATTTGTATCAAGACGATCTTGAACTTACAGAAATCCGACAGAGTAAGTGTTCGTGTTTTATGATCAACACTCCCAAGTTGAGAGCTCACACTTAGAATGAAAATAGAGGTTGATGATGATGAGTCAAAGTTCGAAGGAGGTGTGGTCTGAACTAAGGTGCGTTGCTATGCTTATGGTGAAGTACATGGAGTACGTTAGAGACCATTCTACTTCCGCAAAGACGAAAAACATTTAACACAACAATGTCACAAGGTACAAGTTCACTCTCTTTATCTTTATTTGTTTTCAATAAAATAACTTCACCATGCTTGACTTATGTTGGCTTGAGGACAAGCAAAGAATAAGTGTGGGGGAGTTGATCGCATCGTATTTTACATGCTTTTATGCTTCAGAATAACTTAGTTTTAGCCTTTATAACTAACATGCAGTTAACTTAGTTTTAGCCTTTATAACTAACATGCAGTGTATTATTAGTGTTTTTGCATGTGGTTATATGTTTCTAGGTACTTGGAGGTAAAACTGGATGTTTAGAGTGTTTCTGGAGCTTGCTAGAACCAGTGGGAGAGTTGACACTGCCAATTAAATCATGCATATTCGGAGAAGGATTTCAGGAAACCGAAGAGCACCAATATCGACCCCAGAATCGACCAGTAGAGGTCGATATGGAGTCCGAAGGATTTCTAGAGAATACTTTCAGAGGAAGTTGGGAAGTCAAGGTCGATTCTGATGTCCGAGAAAGTTGGGAAATTTCCTACGTGGCAAGACATGCTTCGGGCAACTTGTCATCTCGAGTTTTAAGCTTCTAGAAATAAGATAAGGACAAAATGGAATATTCTAAGAATCCCTAGGACTATATAATCACTTGTAATCTCACTAGAAAACACAACTTGGAATAGAGAACTTTTGTAGCCACCACTTCTAAAAACCCTAATAAAGAGTTCTTTCTTTTTTACTTATTTTCTTCTGTTTTAGAGTAGATCTTTTAGACCACTAGGGTAGTGGTCTATGATGTAATTTACTTTTAGGGTTTAATATATGTTTGATTGTTCTTAATCGATCTAGCTACCTTTCCATGCATCTTAATTCTAAGTATTCTCTTATGGGAGATGCTTAAGTGTACAACTGAATCCAGTTGTTGTGGTTGTACTATTAGAGATTCTCTACACCACGAGAGTGGGTAGAGATCTCAGATCTGCATAGTTAGGAGTATTAGTTATGGTCGAGTTTGTTATTGGATAGAGTAGCTCTATGCTTTTCTAGCCCTGATCAAGTTAGGTAAAGACCTTTGGAAGACTTCACCACGAGAGTGAGATGGACTCTAGAAATAAATCTATCATTTACTTTGTGTCTTAGGCACGTTTTACCAATACTAACCCTATTGGATTTCCTGGAGGTGTGACAACCCTTGCGATGTGTCTATCACTCATGAATGTATTCGGTGATGGGATTGTATGAAATGCATGTTCATTCACCACGAGAGTGGGTTTGAATATAGAGACTAGCATATCACGAGAGTGGACTAGCGAGACATGGAAAATACTTAGAATGACAAACACAAATTATTTAGATAAAACATAAACCCTTGATCTAGATTCCCAGAATTAAGACTATCACCCAATCCTCTGTAAATATAAGTTTAGGTTCTATTTAATGTTTTATTTTTTTTATTTTATGCATGTTAGATTAGGAACCAACCCCCATAACTCTATTTTGCTTAGATTAGATTTAGACATGTACTCTCCGTGTGTTATTCTCAGTCCATGTGGATCGACCCCATAATTACTACAACTGCATGACTGTGCACTTACGGTCTTATGGGTTAAACTCTCGAGAATACCGTATGGGTAGACTTGGGTGAAACCTGAGAATGATATATTCGAAAGAAAATCCTCGCATTAAGCACTCATGGCTGAATTCTTAGATGGCTTACAAGACCGCATAATTCGTAAAGTGGAGAGATTGACTTACCACGACTTTGATGAGTTGCTTCACTCAAAATTCAGATTGAGAACCAAGTTAAGAGGAAGGTGACCTCTTATAACCGGTCTAAGGCAGCCACCATTGCCCCATGGATTACCCAAGCATCCGGTTGTACTAATCTAAACGCATCCAACTTTGTCGATAAGGGCAAGTCTCCAGCCTTTGAGTCTAAAACGCCAACAAAACCCTATGAACCTTCAAAGGAGGTTAGAGCTGATGCAAGAGGACCCTGGTCCAAGGACTTGTGACATCACATGCTTCAAGTGTAGAGGTCGAGGGCATTATGCTAGTGAGTACCTAAACCCGAGAGCCATGATTATCACTCCATCCGGCGAATATGAGTCACAAGATGAAGCCGAGACTCAAGAGGGGGATGAAAGTCCAGAAGTTGAGGTCACCTATCCAGATGAGGGAGAGCTCCTTGTCATTCGCCGAGTCCTTAGTGCCGAGCCAATACCGGATGAGACAGAACAATGAGAGAACATATTCCATACTCGGTGCACGGTAAAGGGTAAAATTTGTGGTTTGATTATTGATGGGGGGTCTTGTACTAATGTGGCTAGTTCATACATGGTAAAGAAACTTAGTCTAAAGACCATGAAGCATCCTAGGCCTTATAGACTTAGGTGGATTAATGACAAAACAGAATTGAGAATCAGTGAACAAGTTAGGATTTTGTTTAGTGTAGGCAAGTATAGTGATGATGTGTAGTGTGATATAGTTCTTATGCAAACCATTCATCTTTTATTAGGAAGGCCATAGAAATATGATAAGGAATCCATTCATTATGGTAGATCTAATCATTACACATTCATCCACAATGATAAAAAGATTACTCTAACGCCTTCACAAGTGCATGAGATGCAACTTAAGCTTTCTAAAGATAAGATTAGTTCTATGTGTAATCTCCTTATAGTACCTAGTGAGGATAGGGAAACCATGTGATAGGACTCATATTTGCATGTTTTTATGCACTATAATAAGTTAGTTTTGAGCTTTATAACTAACAATTAGTGTAGTTCTTGTGTGTTTGCATGTGTTTACACTACAAGAAAACAAAGGATTTGCGATGGAAACTTGCGATGGCTGTGGTCGCCGCAATTTCATGCGAATTGCGATGACATTGCTGAAAAAACCGCCGCAGATTTGCATGACATCTTCCGTCGCACATTTGCGACGCTTTCGCGATAAATGTTGCGACGAATATGCGATGATCAGTCTCTTCCCTCGCAATTCCATAGCAAATTTGCGTTGCACTTGCGATGAAATATAATTTGCGACGAATCTGCGATGAACACGAGTGTCCCTCACAAATTCATCGCAATTCCATAGCAAATATGCGATGCACTTACGATGAAATATAATTTGCGATGAATCTGCGATGAACACGAGTGTCCCTCGCAAATTCATCGCAATTCCATAGCAAATTTGTGATGCACTTGCGATGAAATATAATTTGTATAATTCCTGCGATAACACACTGTCCCTCGCAAATTCATCGTAATTTCATAGCAAATTTGCGATGAATTTGCGATGGATAATAATTTCGACGCATTTGCGAGGTTTGCCGACATGATAGAAAAATAGTGGAGCTTTTAAATGATAAGTACTAACAATTATGAAACCTCGCCGCAAATATGTCGCACGCCATCGCAAATATGTCGCAAATTCGTAGCAAAGTTGTAGCAGATTCATCGCAGATATTTTTTCGTAGCTATTCCATCTCAATTTTCCATAGCAATGCCGTCGCAAATTTTTCCAATCTCTATAAATAGCCAGATGGATTTTGTGAGTTTCACAACAATTCAAACACTTATTAAACATTTGAGAGAGGAAAAAAAAAACAGAATCTGAGTGTGTGAGAAAAAAAATGGCGTCTGAGCATGAAGTATATGCATTACGGAAGTGGATGTATAATCGAAAAGATCCGGAGACGAGGGAAGTGAAAAAAGAGTATCGTGTCGGGTTGCGAGCATTCATCCACCAGGCCACTAACAACCCATTTGCAAAGCGTGACGGTAACATATTCTATCCTTGTAGAACATGCAAGAACACTCAATATTTGGAAATTGATATTGTGAAGACGCATCTGTATAATAGAAGATTTATGCCGAACTATTATGTCTGGTTTTCACATGGAGAGGGTTTTAGTCTTGGCGCAGAAGTAGTAGGGTGATGGTTGATCAACCAAGTTATAATGCTAATTATAACTACGGTCAAAACATGTTTGAAAATTATGAAGAGTATCAACAAGAAAATAGTATCATGATATGGTTATTGCATGCATTTCATGAATCTATTCCTGCATTTGCTGATGATACTAGGGAAGAACCTAACGTTGAAGCACAACATAATTTTATGATATGTTAGACTCGCAAATCAACCTATCTATGAGGGTGTAGAGAGGGTTATCTAAACTGTCACTGGCATCTAGGATGATGACAATTAAAAGTGATAATAACCTAAGTGAGAATGCATGGATGAATGGGCTGAATTATTTAAAGAGTATTTGCTAAGATAATATTTCCGCTGAGAGTTACTACGAAATACGAAATTGGTCAGGGTCTTGGGTTACCATCAGAAATGATTGACGTGTGCATTGATAATTGTATGATTTTTGGAAAGACGATGATAAGCAGGAATGTCGATTTTGTGGGAAGTCGAGATATCAACCAACTACTAGAAGGACCGTGTCCCATACCAACGTATGTGGTACTTGCCGCCACCGATAGATTGAAACGGTTATACCAATCGAACACATCGGCGGCAATGAGATGACATGCACAACATACAAGGATGGGAGGTTAGGCATCCGCCGACGCAGGCGTGGAAACACTTTCGACGGTACATTCTCGACTTTGCTAACGAGTGTAAATGTCTATCTTGGCTTATGCACTCGATGGTTTTAGTCCATTTGGTTTGTCTCTGGGAGACAATATTCTCTATGGCCTGTCATATTGACGCCATACAATCTTCCACCTGAAATGTGCATGCAAAGAGAATTCTTGTTTATGAATAAACTAGTCCGTCCAAAGCATCCAAAGCGATCTTCTTGATGTATTTCTGCAACCTTGATTCACGAGTTAAACATGTGGTATACGTGTACGGACTTCGATTATTCACAACAAAGGAATTTCTAATGCGGGTTGTTATTCGGACCATTAGTGACTTTCGCGCACGGAATGTTATCTCGTTGACCACACATGGAAGGTTATCTTTTCCATATGTATGGATCGATCGATGCTTTTTCAACTAAAGCATGAAGAAACCATGCTGGCTGATTGTCATCGCCGCTTTCTTCCCTTGCATCATTCTTACCGAAGAACAAAAACTATTCAAGAAGAACAAAGTTGTGCGTGTTCCCCTCCAGTGTAATGTCGAAAAGATTTGTTAGAGATGATTGAGTTATGGGCGCGAGAAACATGTACACGTACTGGGTACACTTCGCAAACATGCCTCGACGGATATGGGAGTTGTCACAATTGGCACAAAAGAGTATCTTCCTGGGAGCTTCCATATCGAAAGATCACCTATTACGCACAACCTGATGTGATGCACATCGAGAAAAACTTTTTGATAACATCATGAATACGATTTAATGTGCAGGGAACGGGCAAGAGTAAAGACAATTTCAAATCAAGGTTGGACTTGGCCGAAATATGGAAGAAGCGAAGTAGCATATTACGGGATAAAAATTACCTATTCCGATCTTTTCGCTTGTCCGAATGCAAAAACAAATGCTGTTTGACTAGGTTGCTTCGTAGTAAAATTTCCGATGGGTATGTGTCCAAATTTCAAGATCTATGAGAATGGAAAAAAATTGCTGGTATGAAGAGCCACGATGTCATGTATTCATGCAGCGACATTACCGCTTATTACTGGTACCGACACCGTCCAATAAGCAATCAAGGGTAAATAGTAGAAAGTTTTAATTAGTCTTGTCCCATTAATTAATTATATATATATTTGTTTGATACTAATAAACCATACATCAATTTTCAGGCATTTTTCAGAGATCTATGCATACCAACACTTACGTGAGGAGTAAATGTGCAATTACACACAATATCCCAGTTACGTGTAACTTAGAAAAATATTTCCACCATCGTTGACGTGATGGAACATCTTCCGATCCACCTACCACATGAAGCAGCTCTTGGAGGTCCTGTGTACTCGATGGATGTATCCGCTCGAGCGATTTCTAAAGTCAAGGATCGATCGTGCAGGAAGTTCGACCGTGAAACCACTCACTTCACTTCATACTACTCATACCGTCAACAAAAAAAAACCCGCCTTAGACGAGCATACGACGATGGGGGTCGACCAACATATAACGTAGGTCCCATATCTTCTCAAATGGAGACTGTGGGAAATCGAACGAAATTGCTGGGAAGATCAATAAATATTCTCGTGCGGGCTGACAATTATATATTACGAAATTGTGAGGAGACAACGCTTGGAGGTATAGTTTCATTTATTTATATTTTAATATAAATCTAACAAGAGATATGTTTTTGTTACAAAAAAAAATTTCTCAGTGAACTGACAGCAAATGCGTAAGCTCTTCCCGATTTACAAGAACAAGAGTACGGAAAAGTACAAAAGAACGTGATTTCGGGATGGTTAAACTACTAATATATATATTAATTTTTTCAAAATAAAATAACATAATCTTAAATATCATAGGTAATGAACGGATGCAAATACCTCCTCTTACTCTTACGATTGTTCAAGAACCATCGCAAGATCACTACGGTCCAATGTACTTCACCTCGCGGTTACACTTTTCACCATGAGCATGGCTCAAGAGGTCAACCGCAAATTATGGAACTCACGCGTGAAATGACTTCTACGGTATTTACGAAATTATGGAAGCATCATATCCAGAATTATCGTTGAAATGCGCTGCTTTAAATGTCATTGGTATGATCCAACGGTCGGTCGAGGTCGCACGAACTCGTTAGGTAATCGATGTCAATGCCGAGAAAAAAATTTCCAAATTGAACGCTCATCCTAAGATGTCAAGCGAAAAAGTGTGTTTCATTCCATATCCTCGATAAGGAAAGACGAGACGTGGTTAGCGTGATAAAAGTGAATCCGAGGGTCAATACGGAGAAGTTGATGATGTGGTTGCAACAAGAAAGATCAGCAGTAAGTCTCCTGAATCGAATCAGAAGATATATTACATATTGATCCACAAAACACAGAAGTAGAAGAGATGATCATGGATGAGACAGGTAAAGATCCTGAATGTGACGAGTTTGAGGAGACAGATGACGAAGAAGAAACTAATGGCGATAGTGAAAACTCTTATGTATCTGAAAACGAATCTGATTAAATGTTTGTATGTTTGTAGGTGTTTCATGTGTTATATGTAGATTACGATGTTTATTTTTGTTTTTTTCCTCTGATATTGCGAGGGAACTGCTACGGATCCGTAGCAGTTCCCTCGCAAAATCTGTAAAAAAAAAATGTTTTTGTTTACGATGTTTATTTTTGTTTTTTTCCTCTGTTATTGCGTGGGAACTGCGACGGATCCGTAACAGTTCCCTCGCATATTCTGCGAGGGATTTGCGAGGGCTCATTTTACGATGGAATTGCGAGGGCGCCCTCGCAATTCCCTCTCAATAACAGAGGAAAAAAACAAAAATAAACATCGTAAACATCGTAAAATTATGAAATGTTTTTGTTTTCGATGTTTTTGTTTTTTTTTTCTGATTTTGCGAGGGATTTGCGAGGGCGCCCTCGCAATTCCATCKCAAATSTCATTCTGCRAGGGATTTGCGARGGCTCATTTTGCGATGGAATTGCGAGGGCGCCCTCGCAATTCCCTCGCAAAGTTCTAATTTTTTTGGTTTCGCGGTTACAAAATTTTTGATTATTTGGAAAGAAGATAGCGACGGRGTTGCGATGTTCCCTCGCAAGGTCGTCGCAAAAGGGGAACCAAAAACCCTATTTCCGCGATGGATTCGCGATGGACTTGCGAGGGAAGGGTATTTTAATTACACTTCTTCTTCCCCAGCCGTAACTCGAAACAGCAAATTAAAAAAAAAAACCTTCGCCGTCGAGACCTCTCCAACGTCGCCGTCCCTCCTCTCCAACGTCGCCGTCTCTCCTCTCCAACGTCGCCGTCTCTCCTGTCCAACGTCGTCGTCCCTCCTCTCCAACATCGCCGTCTCTCCTCTCCAACGTCGCCGTCTCTCCTCTCCAACGTCGCCGTCTCTCCTCTCCCCAGCCGCCGTCTCTCCTCACCCAAGCCTCCGTCTCTCCTCGCCCCAGCCGTCGTCTCTCTTCTTCGAATTCCTAAGGTTAGACTTCTTCTTGCTTCTTTTTGTTAGATTAGGTTGAATTTTATTGTTAGATTAGGTTGAATTTTATATGAATTTGTTAAATTTTTAGATTAGGTTTTATAATTTGTTAAATTATATTAGCTGAATTAGTTATAATTTTAGATTTATTTGTTAAAATAAGTGTTATTGATTGGAATTAATTTGTTAAATTAAGTGTTATATTTGATTAGGTTTTGGATTTGTTATATTATTTGATTAGGTTTTGGAATTATGATTTAGTATTTTGATTTTAGAATTAGAATTTATAATTTTCATATTGGATTTAGGATTTACTATTTTGATTTTAGAATTTGGATTTAGAATTTTTATATTGGATTTAGGATTTAGAATTTTGATGTTGGAATTAGGATTAAGGATTTCAATTTAGAAATTTTGTGATTTAGAAATTACCTTTTTTATATTTTTTGTCAATTTTTGAAAATTATAATTGATTTTCTCAGAATTTATTACTAATTAAAAATTATATTAACGATTTTAAAAAAGGTTTAGGATTTCAATTAAAGGTTTAACATTAAAGATTTAGGATTTAGGATTTCAATTTAGATTTCGATTATATAATTATATAAATTTCGATTAAAGATTTAGGATTTCAATTTAGAAATTTTGTCATTTAGGTTTTATGATTTATTTAATTTTATGTTAGTCAAAAACCTTTTTTGTAAATATTATTAAAACTATATATAACAAAACTATATATAATTTTGTAAGAATGAAAAAACGTTTTTGTATATTTTTTTAGATTTTAGGATTTGAATATGATTTTTTCATGAATTTAAAAAATTTAGAATTTGAGAATTTGAGAATTGTTAAATTTTAAAATAGTTCTTAGGTTTTGAAAATGATTAATTAATTACAGAGGTTTAATTAATTAAAAAGTTTAAATTTGTAATTTTATTTTTATTACTTGTTTTCCAATTTTTTTTTTGCAGATGTCCGGATTTTCTAACGATTATACTCGTTATCTTTCGAGAGGCGGATCAGCGCCGTCTACTCCTGGTGCGAGTTTTTCTTCTCAGATGGGCGGGACGCATATTTYCGACACTCATCATCATTCACCGCCTCCAGCCATATTTCCTCCAGACYAACCGACAGCACAACCGACACCACCTCCATCTACACAGCCCACAATGACTGACGCTGAGCATGATCGGGTCATAGCGGCGCTTGATCATCGACCGCTACCACACTGATCCGACCTCGGACTTTATGGTAATTTCATTTATTTTTTAATTTTTTAATTTTATGTTGTTTAAAACTATATTCATTTTTAATTTTTTTTTTATAAATATTTCAGGTTTAAAGATGACGGATGTGTAGCTGCTATAGTCCGATCGATCTTTGAAAGAGACTTCAAAGAACCTCATGCTAATTGGACACAAACTCCGAAAAGTGTGTGTCACCGGCGGTTTGAGACATTTGCCGTAAGTTTTAAAATTTTATTTATTTCAAACTTTTTATTGTTATATTTTTATCAACATAAATTTTTTTTTTTTTAGCAAACTTATCACTGGGATTCTGCGATTACATCGATGGTTCGCAAAGAATTTGAGGGCAAGTTGAAGGCATGCGATGTGACGATGGAAGAGCAAGTGGAAAAGAGAGGCAATGCGATGCCTGTAGTGGTCGATCCGAGGTCTGGATCCGGCGAGTGTGACTATGAGCGGGAATGATCGAGCGGCCCGACTCTCTAATGGAGACGGTGATATAAGTTAATTTCTTACTAGACCAAAGTTTCGTTGTAGTATAGTAAGGTGTCAATCCATAAGGGTGAAGATATTAACCAAAAAGGATGAGATCAAGCCATTCAAGTCAAACAAGAAAAGTGACTAGTACCTGACAGAAACTGGAAATAAGAGTTAAAAAGATATCTGTCTAGACTAGCAGAACTAAAATGAGAAATATCGAAGCGATAGACACAGAAAATTCAATCAATGCAAGAGAAGTTCTAAGGATGGGGTAATCGACTCAGTGTGTCCTCTTAGCCTACCCAGGTGGTCTAACACAACCATTCAAGCTATTCCCTAGACATCAAACATCACAACCAGCTAAGTCCACTCGTGATAAGTAACCTCAAGCTGAATTTGCCCACCCAATCGGCGAAATCTACCCTAGCAGGCATTAAGATTCAGTTTAATATTGTCAATAAACACCCTAGATAACTAATCCCTTAGGCTAGGCATGCAGATCTCTAACATCAGTTCAATCAAGCATTTTATCAAACACCTTCTGGGTGGAAAAACACCTAAGTTCTAATCTCAATTGATCAGAGAGAAATTAGCATTAAGAACACGATTTAAGGAAATCAAACAATAAACACTTGAACCACCTAAGAGACTAAGATTTCACACCTAGTATATCCCATCCTCAAGAACCCTAATGACTACTCAAAACACATGAAGAACAACATAATCACAAACCCAAAAATCAAAATAACTTGCATAAGTAAGGAGATAAGGAAGAGAAGAGGTAGAATAGAAAGGTTCAAACACAAATACTCAGTAGAATCAAAGATACAAAGATCCAGGCAAGAATGAAAGAAAACAAAAGAGAACTAGAAAGTTAGGGCTAAAACCAACTCTCCTTAGTCTTAATCCCCCATTAGGTATTTATACTAAATCTTAAAAACCCTAAACATGGACAAAATGGTAAAACGATGGATATAAGGTCCAGCTCGACCATTCGTCGAGTGGTGTGCTCGAAATGATGAAATCAAGATTGCATTTTTATGTGTTGAGCTCGAGCAGTGACTCATGTATGGGCTCGATGGACAGAAAAATTCCAAGWCTCCTCTTTTATGATGGGCTCGATCATGGAGCTCGAGCATGGGTGCTCGAGCTCGGCCAGAAATCTTCAAGACTGTCTTTGACCTCAGCTCGATCATACAGCTCGAGCATGGGTGCTCGAGCTCGGCCAGAAATCTTCAAGACTTTGACCTCAGCTCGATCATACTGAGGATGGGTGCTCGAGCCGAGCTTCGCCGATCACGTCGCAGAGCATCTAGGTCGAGTCGATGTCCTAGCAAGCTTCGAACCTAACTTCTCCAAAATCACTCAAAGTACCTCTAAGCCAAATATGCAGGATGTATGCAAACCTCATGCAAAACACTCTAAGTATGCAAAACTAGGAATAAATGACAAGAACMRGGKKRAWWA